>OX030976.1:6250000-7500000 GCA_943735965.1 Eupithecia abbreviata
GTGAATTTAAATTGGCAGTTAGTGACTCTTTGAAAACATATACCTAACGTCACTGCGTTGAAAAAGTAAAATTGCAATCTCACTAATGAATTTCAATAAAACATTCTTCCGCGGAGCATGGATACTATCAGCAAGTCGATTTCTTATCGACTTTATAGTCCGCCGCTAAACGCCCCTAAACCAGAGAATATATTGGTTATACACCTAACGTTTCCTCACAATAGAGTTATCTCTTATTACGCGTTCTCCTCATTCAGTTACTATCATATTCCGTATATTGACATTAAGAGCTTCGATGCGTCTAACACCATCCATATCTATTTTGGTTAAACCTATGTATATTTGCAAATTCAATAAACATGTTCTGGTTTCGTAGCTCCCCTGATAAAGCAATACGAATGAGCATTTGGCGCGCGTCGCAATGTAAGTGATCGCATTTTTGAGCGGTTTATATCTCATTTTACGGCTCGACAGCTCTATGCGGAGAGCCTTCCTTTAGTCCTATTCCTACCTCCCCACGAGATCGCATTGGAAAAACCAATTTCTACCGGTAGCCGTTCGTGTGCTAGTAAGTCGATTGGGTTTCAAACGATTTTGCCCTTTTCTCTAAAAAATCTCATAACTGCAGTACGTTACCGTTCTGCGGATCGGAGTTTCAATTTCTAAATGGAATTTAACGTTTTTATTATGCAGTGCAAACAAAGAACCCTGTTAAATTGCTCAACGCAATCTGTTTCCACCTTCCATTTCTGCTAATAAGGGTGGTTCACCCTTCACTCCTATAAATAGAGTTGTTGCTATTTCATGGAGGTTTTGGTCATTTGAGGGATGGAATTGGATGTATCACAGCTGTTTTATTGCGCGGCACTTTAGTTTATCTGAAAGGAGATAAAGTTAACACTAAAATTACAGTAAATTCAGCGGTTTTACTGCCGGTGTCACGAAATAACAGACTTGACTATGGATTATGTTCAATGCTCCGACAATTAAAACGATTCGCTTTGCCGAAGTGAGTTTTAGAACACAGAACATAAACAAACTCTGTGTAACATGCAAACTCAACTAACTTTGGTTTATTAAAGTTGATTTACCTACCTTTTGTTTATATTTGCAGAGCTGTACCGTACGGACGTGTTGTGTTATTGCAAAACTTTTTCAGAACATTCTTATTTGTTTTCAAAGCTACATTTTTAGTTATATTGGTTCATAGATGCTTTTAGTTTTTGTGCTGTATTGCAAGTATATTCATTCATAAATGACAAGTAAATTTATTCATACGGCAGTGAAAAGTTCTAATTTCAGAGATAGAATATATGAATTATATATTTTTTTTTATCTAAATAATATAGAGCCAGCCCCAGTCCCAGTCTTTATTCCTAAAGACCTGGACTTTTTATAATATATTTTTTAGGGTTCCGTGCCTCAAAAGGAAATGAGGAATCCGCTTCATCGCTTTGTTGTCCGTCTCTCCGTCTGTGAACCCTCTTTTCTTAGGAACGCGTGGGAGGTATCGAGTTTAAGTTTAACATCAAATACTCTTGGGGCCCGTGATATAAATTAAATTCTAAGTCAACGCATTCAAAAGTTACAGCCGCATATACTCAAATATTTAGAAATTTGCAAGAAAATCACATGCAAACAAAACCTTTATGGTACTTCCAGTTGACCTAGAATCATACTTTTAGCAAGAAGCAAGGTATAAGCACAATAAAAGAGAAAAAATCCGAAACTCGGGAATTGGTTGTTCATAAAAAAGAATGTTTGGTTCTCGCCATGGCCCAAAACTACATAAGTGTACTTCCGTTGACCTAGAATCATAAAAAAAATTTGGCCAAAAGCAATGTCAAATATATAATGTTAAATACATTTTTTCTTCGATAACAGGCAGGACAAAGAGATCGGTCGTAGAATCGACAACGCCTGGAAGAGCTACTGGTCCATGAAAGAGCACATGAAGGGGAAACTTCCTGTGACACTGAAGCGCAAACTCGTCGATATGTGCATCTTGCCCGTCCTAACCTACGGTGCGCAGACATGGTCGCTGACTGAATTACAAAAATCCAAGCTCAAGATCTGCCAGAGGGCAATGGAGCGTAGTATCTTGGGCTTCCGGCGAATCGATCGCGTTAGGAATACGATGCTACGCTCTTTGACAGGTATTGTCGATGTGGGAGTTAAGACCGCCACACTAAAATGGAAGTGGGCGGGGCACATTAGCCGAATGCACCCCGAGAGGTGGGCTAATGCTGCAACACCTTGGGTCCCGCAAGGAAGCCGCGGGCGAGACGACCTTAACGCCTTCCTCGGAGATTGGTGGGAGATCGCACGTGACCGCACTGAGTGGAAAGATTTGGGGGAGGCCTTTGCCCAGCTGTGGGACGAAACAGGCTAAATAAAAAAAATATATATATATATGCAACCCTCGGTAGGCGATTCCGACTCGAACTTGATGTTTTATTTCAAGAAAACTTTGATTTCATCATCAGCAGTAGGTACGAATAAAGACAACTAGATTGTATATGTACGAGTATGTCTCTCATTTAGAAGACGAGCGCCCGAGACATTCGATGAGATAATTCTAAGTACTATTTTAACGAGTATTTATCGCGTTTATTTACCTATTTCAACGCGATAAATACCCGTTAAAATAGTACTTATGTGTTCTGATCGCTCTTAAAAATATTCGACGAGATGTCCCGGCGAGTGTGTACTGCCGCCTTAAGATTTGATTATCACCATCTCTGGAATCGAATATTGTTTATAAAAGCGACCTTACCACCAGGTTAAAACTACTGGGGGCGAGTGGAGAGGCGCCCTTGCTCACAGGCTGGCGAAGCACGCCGCACACGCCGCACACGCCGGCGACGCCTGCGCCGCACCAATCACAGAACCACCTCGCACCTTCGCACTGCAATGGAACTGATAGGTAACACTACCATTCATTGTATCATTGTCGTATTTTACTCTAGCACTTGTAATTCTTGTAATTCTTTATTGTACACAAAACACTTAAAAATAACTTAACTAAAAAAAGATATGTACATAGGCGAGCTTAACCCTAACAAAGAGTTTTCTTACAGCAAAACCTTAGGTTTAAAGGAGAAGCGATAGAACAGATAGAGGAAGTGTACAAAGAAACAAATTAGACGTAGAGTATAATACATATGGTATGAGATTAAAATATACATACATAAATTAAAATAACAATAGCTCAATAAACCTAATAAATAACTTCAGTTTTAATATAAATAAAAATATATATAAATATATATATATATATAAATATACCTAGATAGATAGTTTTATGATAATAAGAAATGCTCTTTTAATTTGGTTTTAAATATGTTAAGCGATGGACTGGCTCGGATATCATGAGGGATAGAGTTCCACAATCTAGCCGCTTGCCCGGCAAAAGAACCTCCAGGTGTACTTGAGAGACGGAGTGAGACTGCCGTTCTACACGGCACACCGCGGGGGACAAGGAACTCAAATCGTTCACGAAGGTATGTCGGAGAAAGGGGATTATAGAGAATAAAGTAGAGATAGGATAGAATGTGAAGATCACGTCGCCGTCGTATGGGCAGCCATTTCAGTTTGGATCTAAAAACAGACACATGGTCGAATTTACGTAAACCGTATATGAATCGGATGCCCAAATTCTGAAGGCGCTCGAGTTTATTCCATAGTTCCTCCGTCGCGTCCAGGAAACAAACATCGGCGTAATCGAGTAGAGGGAGTAGAAGACTCTGGGCAAGGATGATTTTAGTCTCAAAAGGAAGGAAGTTTTGTAGACGTCTAAGGGAATGAAAAGTGTAATTAACCTTTTTGCTTATGTTATTGACGTGGCTAGTCCAAGATAAATTATTTTCAAAAATGACGCCCAAGTTCTTAGCCTTTGCAGAGAGTGGGATGATGTTGTTGGCCAAAGTAATAGACGGAATTGTAGAAAGAGCTAAGGATTTCAACATAAAAGGACTACCACAGATCATAGCTTGTGATTTCGAGGGATTAATTAGGAGACCATATGTCTTCGCCCATGAATGTATGTTGTATAAATCCAGGTTAATCTGATTAATACCTTCATTGATCTCATCAACTTTAAAATGATGGTAAATTTGCAGATCGTCCGCGTAGAGATGATAGCTAGAAGAAATGACTTTAGTGATAGAGTTAATAAAGATTGAGAAAAGGAGAGGAGAAAGGACACCGCCTTGAGGAACACCCGCAGAAACGTTACACCAATCCGAGTATGAGTCATCAAGGCGCACACGCTGCGAGCGACCTGAGAGATAAGAACGAAACCAAGTGACTGCAGAGGGAGAGACATTGAGAGAGGAAAGAACTGCAACAAGGATATCGTGATCGACAGAATTGAAAGCACTGCTAAAATCTAATAGCACAAGTGCAGTAACTTGCTTATTGGTAATAGCTAAGCGTATGTCATCGGAGATTTTAGCCAGAGCACCCACAGTGCTGTGACCAGGACGAAAGCCAGATTGGTAGGGACTCAAAAGGTTATTACGATCGATGTACCGTGAAAGTTGCTTTTGGACTACATTTTCGAGGATTTTAGAAAGGACTGGAAGTATTGAGATAGGTCTTAGTTCTGAAACTGAAGAGGGATTGGAGACTTTAGGCAAAGGGATGACATTAGCTGATTTCCACATAGTGGGAAAGCAACCAGACTCAAGAGAATGATTTATGATGTGGGATATTGCAGGACAAAGTTCAAGGGAAAGAAGCTGGAGCATCTGAATGTTGATATCATCAGTTCCAATGGCTTTCGTGGATATGGAGCTAATAATCTTTTTTATGTCATCCTCAGCGATAGCTTCGAAAGTGAAGGGGAGGCATGATGGGAGGGTTTGCTGCGCAATTTCGGCAATAGTTGAGATTCGAACACTATTATCCAGACAAAGAGGAGATTTAGAAAAATTTTGGTTAATAATGTTCAAGTCAAAAGGGATATGCGAAATATGAGAGCCACCGCCAAGTCCAATGGATTTGAGAAATTTCCACATTTGTGAAGGAGTAGAATTTTGAACAGAACTATGAATGTGACGTTTTCTAGCATCTCTACACATCCTACTGCAGCGGTTACGAAGCTTTTTGTAGGCACTGTGGTTTGATTCAGACGGGTGTTTCTTGTAGCACCGTTTAGCCCGATCTCGCCTTGACATCAGCTTCCTAATAGCCTGACTTAGCCATGGGGCCGGAGGATGCTTCACTTTGACCATTTTAATCGGAGCGTGAATATCAAACAAGTTTAATATTAGCTTATTAAAGGAAGCAACTTTAACGTCCACACTAGCAGCATCAATTATGGGTGACCAATCTATGTTAGAAGCGTCAGCCTTCAAGTTTTCAATATTGATATCTTTAAAGCTACGCAACTGGAGATACTTAACTTTTTTTCTAGGGGAACGCACTTTGTAGGAGAGATAGAGGAGATCATGGTAAGAAAAAGGAGCGGTAGTTTGTCCATGTGTAGCCACGCGGTCGACATCAGAAACAATGATAAGATCCAGGAGAGATGGAGAGCAGTGAGGAGCGTAATGTGTGGCAGAAAGAGGCAGAATGTGCAAATTCACGGAAGAGAGAAGAGATTGTAGCTTGACAGCTCGTGTATCATTTTTTAAAAGGCAAGTGTTGAAGTCGCCGAGTATGATTGTATGATCATAAATAGTAGATAAGGACTCAAGTTTTAATTCAAGAGAGGAGAAATAGTCTATACTACTTGAAGGAGGATAATAGACACCAAGTAATATTTTAGATTGATTAACAATTATTTCTATAAACAGATGTTCTGCGGACTTGGAGTATTGACTTGGGGATTGGTCGATAATTTTGTAGGGAATACCTGCACGTAGATATATTGCGACCCCACCACCACCCTTGCCAACTCGATCATTTCTTATCAAAATGAATCCTGGAAGGGGATATTGGGTAGACGGTAAAGAAGGCTTTAGAAATGACTCCGATACAAGAACAGCATCAACTACTTTATAGTCAAATGAAGCTAACAAATCCGAGTAGTGGCCTGGAATGCTCTGCGCGTTAATGTGAATAATGTTCAGATTTTTGGAACAGCCGTGGAACTTACTTTCTATAATGGCTGGAAGGTGAGGAGACCCCACCAACGAGTCATCACTACTGACATCGCTATGAGCACTAGCATAATCGGTATTCGACGAGCACGAGAAATAACTATCATTTATATCTAAGTTCATAAATACTAAATAAATAATAATAAATATACCTAGTGAAATAAAATAATTTGTTAATAAAATATGCTTAAAAATACCTAATAAAAAAAACTGTTAGCGTTACACAATACGTTCCCTAACACTCGCCAGTGGTTTAAGAAAAACATACTACATCAAAAACTAAAAATAAAAAAAATTAGAGAACATAGACAAAAAAAAAACACATATCTATACCTCCAGTCCGAGGTCTAGTGATATGCACACCTTAAACGAGAGAAAAATAGGAACAGTAACAAAATCTGGGTGTCAATGATCAGTTGTCACTCGGTCAAATCGGGTGACATCTCTAGTGGCGTTTACAAGTGGCTTGACATTACGGTACGGAAGCCAAAACAAAAGAAGTTGAAGTTGACATTACGGATTACAGAAATTCAACAAGGGAAAACTATTTTACAATCGAGATGTTTTCTAGGTACCTCAAAATAAGAAAAAGAATAGAGATTATGATGACCAAGTAATGAAGCAACAATATAAGCGAGTGACGAATGTATGCTCCGTAAGTTTGAGAGGTGTGGATCACTGTTGTTATCGCGGACGCCTTGATCTTGTATCGAGTCTGCTGGAGCCTGGCTTAGTTGCAGGAACTGAAGAGACATTTCCTTTGGTTCGCGACGCACTCGGGGCTTTCTCTTCGGGAGGCGGCGTAGGGAACTCGGCAAGCAGCGGTTTCAACTCCGACATTGCTTCGATCTTACGGCGTTTGTTGTCGGGCAGGGCAATGATGATTCTGCCCTCTGATGTCCAACACCGACGTATGCCAAAGTGCTTACGTGCTGCCATGAACACTTCATGCCTAGGTTTTGTCAGAAACTCGGACACAGCGATGTCGGTTCCCTTGAGAGAGGTCTTGGCATTCCAGACCTGAGTACGCAGCTGGTGACTCCCGAACCGGACAAGGACAGGCCTGGGCTTGCTGCTATTAGAGCCTAAGCGGTAGCAAGTAAACAGATCCGGTACAACATCAGCCATTTTAAATTGGTTGGTTAATAAATTTATAACCAAGTTGTCAACGGAAGATTCACCTGACTCCGGAATTCCATGAAAGAGGAGAATCTTTCTGCGAGAAGCTGTCTCCTGGCGGTCCAGACCCTGAACTAGGAGCTCCAGTTGTGCTCGCATCATAGCTAAAGACTTCCAAGTTAGCATTTTGAAGTCCCGGAACTCGCGTGAAAGTGACTGCAAGTCCTTGTGTGGTGTACCTGGTGCTTGAGGTGGTCCATGCTCAGTGCCAGCAAGCCTCTGGATGTCCCCCGACATTTGTTGAAACTTGGCTTCAAAAGTGCCAGCCAACTCTTCCATGTTACTTGACAGCTTGGCATACAGGTCCATTGTGCTTTCTTTTGTGATGAACACAGTAAGTTGAGAGGAGAAGTTTATATACTAACGAGTGTAGGAAAGTCTAGTGTTTAATAATAATTTTCGACTTGCATAGAAATTGGTCTATTTATATTATTATAATTAAATAAATGGGGAGCTAATAAATTTTTGGGTGTACACTTCGACTACCCTCGAGCCAAAAAAAAACCAGCACTGTCGTTATTCGCTTTAGCACTATTTTATATCGTCCCTGTGACGTCTTGCACGATCATGTACTATCATTTTTTTTTATCTTTCGCTATCATATAGAGAACAATCACCAGGTGGTTTAAAAATACATTTTCTCGAGGGATTAGTATCTATCCCGCAAAATTAAAAAAAAAAATCAAATTATTTATTAGTTACGTGACGTTTTGCATGATCGAGGAATGAGTTGATGCGATGCTGTTTTAATTCCACTTCTATATTGCAATGCAATAGAACGTTTTTGAATTTGTTCTCTCCTAAGTCCTATGTAGCTGTCGAGGAAAACTGGTTCTCATCCCCACCATCAGAGCCGCGGACGCCAGCCGCCCGAAGACGCTGCAAACGACGAGAGCAACTCGCACCTACATTCATTCACATCGGGCCACCGACCAACATACACAATTTCTCTCCATCAATACAGCAATCCATACAGTCCACTCATCTTTTATTTATACATAATATACCAAAGTATCGAAGATAACACAACCAATGGTCCTTTGAGCCGGATCTATCTTCTTTCACTTGCATGTCACCTTGTACTAAGATGGTCTAAAGTTATGTCGAGTTGCGTTGGCTGATCGAATACCTATAGCTTATTATATTATATAGAGAAGACCATCTATTAAGACCCCACACTCAGCTAGACGATTAGTACCCAGTCTATCTTAATGAATTTATACACGAAGTGATAATTGTGTATGTTGGTTTTTTTTACAAGGAATTTGTCATTATATGTTAAGTAATTTTAAATGAAAATAGACAAAAAATCTTCCAAAAATCAAAACCTAACAAGTTGACATATAAAAAAAAACCCACGAATGATTATGAGTAAGTACAATTTAACGGGATAATTTTTATGTGTTCAGATCGCGAAGTTAAAGAAATTACTCACATTAAGCCCACTTTTTATATTTTGTGTGTTTAAATAAATAAGTATACAAGTAAAATCACTTATGCCATTACGAATTCAACTCTTCGACCTTCCAAGCCGGAATTATATATTAATACTCTTACCTGTACTGATAATAATGACTGCCATTTAGCATTTATTTTATCTCCCTATTGTGCGATAGGTTCACATAATGGATATAATAGCCGTTATCATCCTATTATTATCCAGTTGAGCATTGGCACAGCTGATTTTCGTTTAGCTAGGTTACTCCAATAATCAATTTTTGATGTCCTTTGGTATCAGCGTAAAAACAGGGTGCGTATTTAAATGTAGTAAATCTAACTATTTATACTACATATTTTGTATTTAGTCCGCATATCTTGCATGACTTTTTATGGCTGGTATTAAATGCTAGATTTGCCTTAAATTATAATATATATAATTAAATTATTAAGCTATATTTCATTTTGTTGTTATCTTCTTTAGCCGTACATTTAGAACGGTGAACAAAATCTGAACCGTCACGCTGGGATCGGTTACGCTGTATCGCGTTACAACGATCATCAGTTATTATTATTATTAATCAAGTGGCAAACAAGGAGTGCTTCGTATTTACATAACTTTTATAGCGGGGTTCATAAACACTCTTTCTCTTTTATTTTTGTATTTCTAATTAAACTGCATAAATAAAAACTAGTTCTAATTTAAAAGTTTAAAAAATCTGATCATTGATTGAACTGGCATACCATTAATCGAAGTGTTCAGTAACCCTTACAGCATTAAGCTGTTATATTACCAGAATATTATCAGCCATTGTATTAAGGCAAAGTGAGGCTTCATTAAGTCTGCTTGCGTTTCGATTCACATGTAATATTCACGTGGCTAAACAGAAATGGTAATACAACCGTAGAATAAAAGATAGTTACTGCTCAAATACATATAATGCCGGTTTCGGATGCTTTGCGGTGTAACGGTTTTATTATCGCCGGTCGTGTCAGGTTAATGAAATGCTAGAACGTGGGTTCGTTTTGGTCTAAGCTATGAATTCTAGATTTCTTGAGGACTTCAATCGTAATATTATATTCATCGTAGATATTCCGCGCCCACTATAGGGTAAAGCCTTCCTCTCTATTACTTAAGTCTGTTTCTGCGCCTTGATTACTATTCCTTTCTACTGACTTTCGTCTAGCCCATAGTAACATTTGTTAAAATCTCTGTTTAAGATATAACCCAAATTCTATTTACGTTAAAATAATCTTTGTTTCATCGGAAAATATTCGCAAGGTACACAATACAACAGCGGAAGTAAGCTCTGTTTATTCGAAGGCATTTGTGTTGTTTCTAGGTAATATTAATTCGTATAAAAATTTCATCACAATTATTTGCCCTGATCCTTGCTATTCTTGGCCTAAATAATTATGTGTCATCGATAAATATTTGTACGAGTGTGAAGTGAACTCCTCAGTCTATGCAGGAAATGAGCTCTGTTTGCTCGAAGATAGGTAGAGGGTACCGCTGTCCGTATTTTCGTTAAAAAAACAAAACTGGGTCTTTGTATACTCAAAACTTTATTACAAACAATTTTCTTTTTGCCCTGTTAGTTTATGCGGGAAAAATCTTGCAACTGAATTTTATACCACTTATTCTCAACTGATTGAGCTGAAATTTGGCCTACTTATAACCTACTTAATACAAGTTCGGTGATGATACCATCAAATGTCATGGTACCATCGAGCTGGTCGGATGATGTAGGCAGAAGGTGGCTGTTAACTCTTAAACGCAACGACTCAACCTCGTCGAGTTTGGGTCCGTTGGATTTGTCTTCCCAAGAATTTTATTAAAGCATGTTTCTTAAAAGTTTTTTTTAATAAAAATGCGTTTGTTGCTAACATTTTCTTTTCTACGCGTTTCCATAAGACGACAAAATTCTAAATAACTTTCTAATAACTAGTCGAAACTATTCGCAATTCAAGCTTATAACAGCCTGAATTGTTTAACCCTGTTTCAATTAGGAAAATAAATAAAAACTTGCCTAAAACTAAACAAGCAAAACCGCGGTATAATTGAATGCCCGTAGAATTTCAGGGACCGAACAAGCCTTTAACATCAGTACATAATTAAATTAGCAAATACAACCATACCCTTAGGTTTAAAGGTATGTATTTTCCAAATTGCTCACTCGTAATAGAAACTCCCGGGCCAGAGGGGAAATTCTTATCGCCCCACCCTCAATAAATAAATTAACTATTAATTTATCTACTATGACTTGTTTCTCAAAAATTATTTATTATTTGTCACGGTTATTACGGTTTATTTTGTTTATTATCGGTAAATAATGGAATTGGTACAGCGATGCTTCGGGAAAAAACCCTGGAAGTTGATCTTGGGTAGTTTAAAACTTGAGTCGTAAAGTCACGAGCGCTCGCCGCTAATTAAATAAACACACGGACTTTGCAGCCTCTAATTCTATCACGGCCCAATTATATCTACGACCAAATAAAGGATAGGGGCGAATTATTCAGTAGGTAAGTTTTAATTGTATTAAAATTTCACTTGTTTGCCACGAAATTCCACGTATTGAGGTTGTGTATTTATTGAAATTTTGTGCAAGACTAAATAATGACTGTTGGTTGAAGTTAGCGTTGATCCACTTTATCCTCCCCGGATATCTATTCAATATAGGGTTGAGGAATTTCATAATATTGTTATGCAAGTCGGCTATTGATGAGCTGCGAGTAAAGCATCGGCAATACGTCTAGTTGGTCTAGCGAGACTAGAGCAACTTCGCTAATTGGCTGGTTCCGTTATTGACTGTAGTTCATAAGTTAACACCTCAGGCGGTCGCGTTCCGTCGGCAGCTAGGATATAGACTGGTATACACTTTTGCGACGCTACATTGTTAACTATTCAAAGTTTATTTGCGTCAGGGGATTAATGAAGTTGCGAGAACATTTTTATCGCTCCCATGACCTTAAGGTTGAACCAGTTTATAATGTTTCAAGCCTATTATTTTACAGAATAAGCAAAGAGGAAAAACTCGTATGTTTCGTTTTCGGTCTTTAATTCAGATTGATTACATGACTAGACGCGATAGAGTTTTTTTTTAAATTAAAGACATTTTGAAAAACACTTTTTATTATGGAGTTTCATCATCATCATCATCTGACAATCGATCAATGACGACCTGCAGTCTTTCGCAGGTCGTCATTCCACCTGGTCGGAGATTATGATTATTCATTATGGAGTTTCCTTTGTCATAATATGGTTAATATTATATTGATATAATGTCATACCATTTAGTCCTAGGACTAAACCAGGTAATAGATCAATATAAAATGAGGAAAGAAATACTTCTAAACCAATTTTATTTATTTTAAATGGTCGTACAATTTCACTTGACCATTTGGCATGTTAAGGAACAACACCTGTTGTATAAGATAGCCAAAGCTAGTAGCATTAAATCTTGGAGATGTTCTATCCACGTCCAAGATAATGAATCTGACATTGTAGGGACCGCAATACTGGGGCTTACCGTTGAACCAGCCAGTTCGGTTGCGTTCTACATATAGGTAAACTCTGTGTATATAACAATGTATTAGATGATACTGAGCTCATAGTAAAACAAACCTTTTATGCTTGACAATAGGAATTATAGCATCAAAATAAAACCACATTTTCGTTTGTGTCATCATGGGTGACGGAATTTTCTCGCAAAGATTTGTGTTTCGTTCTTAGATTGTTATGCTTTACGAATATAAAACAGAATTTGTTTTTGTACAATCCTTTTGGTTTGGCAATCATGAGAAATGATGCCTGAGATGGGATTTATTAACGGTTTCACATCAATTCAAGCGTACATCTTCATTCCGGTATTATTCACCTTGTACCAACCTCTATCAATACCTGGCTTGCGGCTTACGTGGTGAATTCAATTATTGAGGAGGAATCACACAACTCGCAGTTTCCTCGGTCAATCAGTTAACAAACAATCTACTAATGCAAACATCGCCCGAACTAACTAAAGGCTCTTGTACACAAGCTAAAATACCTAAACCTTAGCAAATTCGTCGATTTCCATTTTGATACAAAACGTAAACGCTTAAGGCTTTTCACTTTCCCAACCAACCGACGTTTTGTTGAACCAAACTATTCGAGTGTTTTATTTGTACTCGTTACTGGGTTTAAAATCGCTGATTGTACTGTGAATCACTGTGCATCCAGATTCGTTACACAAATATTCCCAAATTATAATAATACGAAACCGTTAATTGACATGCAACCTACGGTTTCGATTAGTTAGAATTGGAATTCAGACGTTTGAATTTGATTTGTGTAAATTTAACTGCATATCCTACCGGAATTTGAATTATCAACATCTTCAACGCTGCTGCCTGCGTTAAACAGTGAGCCACTTTGTGAATGTTCATCTATTTCACACTAAAACACAGGAAGTGCAACGTAAAGCGGTATTGCAGCGTTTCGATTTGTAAGCTATGTCAGCCGGTGGACTAGACTGGGGAAATTACAGGCACATGGCTCTTGACACATGTATGGCTCAAACTGAAGCACGTAAGGCATTGCAGCTGTGGGCACGTTTCTAACTTGTGCATGACGAGCGAAGTGACGTTCTGACATAGGCTTTGGATCAGGTGGGCTGGTTGTTTGTTCGTCTCAAACTTATAAAACATAACAGAATTTGTAAAAAAAATAAGCGTGTATAGTTTAGTAAACGAATAGATAGTTTCCCACGTCATGCTAGGGTTGTTTTATAGCTGTGAAACAATATACTGATATACCTTTTAGTAGGAGTACCTTTGTCAATCATCTTTTCGCATTGTCAAGTGTTCCGTCCATTTTCATTTCGCTCACACAAACCGATCTCGTTTATCTGTCAAGCCTTTATCTGAGGTACACCTCAATTTATAGCATGCACCCTTTGAGCATTTTTAAACCCGCCCATATGCCCGACGTAAATTCTTATCATGAAAGGTTCCTAACCGCATGTAATTTGACCTGCGTACGTAAGCTCTGTTTAGCATAGGGATGTATCTTATGTAAACGAATGGACTACCGATAGCCTGCATACACTGATCAGGGCAGATTGCTTGGCCACTATTCAATTTAGTCGGAATTCCGCCGTCGATTCCTGGTTCTGATTATATTACGGTAGCAAATCGTAATTTGATTTGTTCTTCGTCAGGATTTAATTCTGATTGATAGTATAATAGACCGTTTCGGAATTGTTTTGTTGCAACTATATTTGTCTTCTTGGAACTCATGGTCCCCGCGACGTTTTACGAAGCGTAATACATAGTTATATGAAGTTTCTAATTATTAGAAACATATAACTTGTAAAAACATAGCGAAGAAGATGTAACAATAAGGTACCTACTACATACTAAAATATAAATGTGTCTTATGATATTGAATATGACAAGTTAAATTCAAGATCATTCACTAAACAATGTAACTAGCTATCGGTTTCATCGACTATTGTCGTTCTAGAACAATAGCCGGGCTGTGGAACTCACCTGATAAGGTTATTCATCTGGTGTCTCTCACTCGGTAGGTATGTTATCCTGCTTGTTGAAAATCCAAAAAAACAACAAAAAAAAAATTGTTTAGGCTTACAAAAGAAGCACTTAGACAAGTAAAATGTTATACGATAAATTATTATCAAATAAGATTATTTTACTGTTCACTCAAATTTTTTGTCCACTCGTGGAAGAAGTAAAAAGAAACCACTACAGTAAGTTCATATATCACTTATGTGTCTAATACATTTAATTTGCTTACCTATATAACAAAATCTTATTTTCGGTGCAGGCAGGCAGATATACCGAAAATAAGATTTTTTAGTTATTCACACAAAAACAAAACATGCTGTGAAATAATTAGTTAGTAGGCACAATACAATATAGTACAAATACGCTTTATTGCACATCAACCACAGAAAAACAAAAACAGCAAAGAACGAAGATACAGATGCACAATGGGCGGCCTCATCGCTAAGAGCGATTTCTTCCAGACAACATTTGGATGGACATGGTATAGTACAGACAAACCATTCTTATTTTTACATTGAGTCACAAAACGGTATCTGTTGTTTATACTACAACCAACTGTAAAAATACGAACTATCAATAAAAATCTTACAAAGTACCTCTGCAAATTAGGAAAAGCATTTTTCTGCGGCGTTATTCTGGCTATCACGATTTAAATCAAAGGACTGAAAAGATAATGACCAATCATTCCACCACAAAGTTGAGGCAGATAATGACTAAAGTTTTTGCCATAGACCGTATACACTCTGAACTCGCTTATACCGACTCCATTTGAAGTTTACAATGTTAAAGCTAAGTGCATATGTCGTAAGATTGCATTAGGTTCAGACAACAGCTTTCATCTATTTAGTGTCTGCTCTCAAGGCTTCTAATGGTCCATTATTTACAGAGAAATTGACATGTTTAAAAGGTAGAATAGTATGTAGTTCTATTTAACAAACAAAAATTAAATTAGTTGTGATAATCGAACTGCAACGAATAGAACTAATAAATAGATTTCACGTTTATTTCGCTACTTCGCGATTGAACAAAATCAGCTCTTCTAAACCTAAAAAAAACTTACACAAAGGGCCAGAATATGCAGATTAGAACCCCCAAAGACCCCGCTTCGTTTAAATATCTAAGAATGGAACATGCTTATTTCTACATACATAATCTATATATATAAAAGAAAATCGTGTTTGTTACAACACTTATAACTCGAGAACGGCTGGACCGATTTAGCTGAAAATTGGTGGAGAGGTAGCTTAGAACCAGGAGTCTAACATAGAATACTTTTTATCATTTAAACAATTTGACACATAGATTTCCACGGGGGCGAAGCCGCGGGGAGCAGCTAGTATTACATATATGGCGGTATTTACATTTTGAAAATAAATGTATAGAGTACTAACGATTCCACTCTAGTTCAACCTTCTTACCTAGGTCCAGAGCTATTATATTTCTTTTTTAGAAACCCTACCTTCAAACCGTAAAAATACAATCCAGGTTACCTATCAAAGGCAGAAACGATTGCTTTTGAGAGCTGTCGTTTGCTTGATGTTTAGTTTCTTTTACCTATCGTTATTTCGGTAACACGATGAGATCGTATTTCTTTGTGGAGAGACGAAGATCGATGAACTGTAATTCGAGTGGATACTTTACGATATGAGCTAGCATTTCATTTATAAAAATGCTTTTCCCCCTTTTTATTATACCGGTTTTATTTGTAATCGATCCCATGACATCTTAGCAACTAAATAAATGACATAATTCACATAGCGTTATCTAGCCTCAAAGTAAGCAATGCTTGTGTTATGGGTACCTGATATCTTTAATACAATACATCACATACATAGATATTTTTTATTATACATAGAAAACAACCAGAACACCCGAAACCAATATCTGTAAATCGTACACACATTTGTCCCGAGGCGGGAATCGAATCCGCGACCTTCTGCGTCGCAAGCGGACGGTCGCGGAGGTCGTAACTAAAGTAGCTTTTACAATTAAACGTGTCACGTTGAAATTAAACGCTGAACATTAACTCAGTTTAGCGCTTTAAATGACTTCAGCGCATTTTACCGATGTAAAGTTGATCCGGTTCAGTTGCTAATCTGAGCTTAAGAGCTGATGATGTCACACAAATTTGAATATTACGAATTTGAAATCGATTAAGCTGTAGTTTAGTTGATCTTAGTTTTGGCAGCAAACGGTGAAATTGTACCTTAGTTACAAAGGTACAATAACACACAATTTAAAATAGATTTTCCTTTCTCTTCCAATGGTTATTTTTACAAACTTCTGATAGCTTTAGGATCGTCAAAAATACTCAACTGTTGATATTTGACGGTATTATACCATCATGTAATATGTATAGCTTATCTTTCAACTCAATATTTTCCCATCACGAGGCTCAATGGCTCAAAATGTCTTAGATTACTCTGCTTTTGAAGTCTCTTCACCCAGGCCACAATAGTTGTAAGCCTGTACTTTAATCTATAGGATTATTTAAGTGTAAATGGAATAAATATTGCGGATTGAGCTCGTAATATGTATCCGCTACCGCTTCGTACATCAATCTTTGTTGTATTTACGTATCGCTCCTGCACGTGCTCCACACACACATTTCAAATGTTACTTGTTTATGGTACAGATGCTAGGTAATTGCAATTTAAATTATTCTGTCGTCCGCCTGCGACGCAGGGTTCGATTCTCACCTCGGGACAATTCTGTGTACGTTCTGCAGATATTTGTTCTGGGTGTTCTAGTCGTTATCTATGTATAATAAATAATATCTATTTATGCAATCTATTGTATTAAGTATATCAGTTATCTAGTACCCATAGCAAAAGTTGCTTTGTTTGGGGCTAGATGATGCTGTGTGGATTGTCCAGTACTTTTTATTTAATCTGTTTGTTTGTAGGTCCATGACTAACGCCTACAAAAAGGCGTTTTTCTTACAACAGTTTATCCTTCAAAGTCTAACTATAGTTTCTTTCCACAGCTGTAGCAGAGGCGGTCTAAGAAGACGGTCGACGTACGCTAGCGGCCGTCTCAGCCGGACTGGCTGGTCGTTCGTTTTCGACCCCGCCGGCCGGCTATGCTACTACTGGTCTATGGTCGTCTCGCTGGCATTCCTCTACAATCTATGGGTCATAGTCTATAGGTTCGCTTTTCAGGAGATCAATGGTAAGATTTATCTTAACTAGGACTATAGGAACATCTATGCAACATTTCAGTTTTGGCATGATGAGGCAACAAACATTCAAATATTCGCATTTATAATGTTAGTGTGATAAGTGTAAAGTCTGAAGTCCACTCCACATGATTTCTGCGTGCGGGGGAACAAGGCAATTGAATACATTAATTACTTTACTCAAAACAATTTATTTATTGCGTAGATACACATTCATTTAACCTAACAGTTAAATGTACCTGATAACCTGTCTCACTCAAGTATTTAACGACGCCGCCAGTTTAAGAACCAATAAGAGAGAGAGAGAGAGAAAGAACCAAAAAGGCACTTTTCAGGAAAGGCCTATGTCCAGCACTGCAGTTGTTTTATAAATATGAAGTATATCACTAAGGTTAAAGATTTAAGAAGAACGATCCAAAAAAAATTGTGCCCTGACAGGGTTTTATGTATATACATTGTAAGATACTACACCTAAGAACTATATATTACCAGTATGCATTCAATCACAATAAATTATATGAATATGAATGTACCTATCCTAATAAAGGACGTCCGCAAACTTGTCTGGCGCAGACTTTAATACGGAGAAAGGAGATATACGGTCAATGACGCGCATTTTGCTTAATTAGAAGTGCTTTCTTACTTGATTTATGTAAGTCGGCTTTTATACTTTTTCGCATCTGTGCTTTGCAGCAATTACTGCGAAAATGTTTTACAGACTCGAAAAGTATTTTGCAAGATTGTAAAACTCTTTCTGATAAAAGCAAAGCTGTTAAACGCTACAAATGGAAAACAAAGTTAGAGACTTGATAAATTCACACAATTGATGCATTCCCGAACGAAAGTGCTTAAAAGGATAAAAATCCAATTTTGACTGCAAGGCTTATGCAAAAGACACGTCTACATTTAGATAGAGAGTGAGATAACCGACGGGTACGGCACAGCGCTCAGAACATGCACAAATATGTACTTACACAAAAACTGAAATACTTGCCTGTAGACTGTAGCTTTTCTTGGAAACTCTCGATACAATAAGCTATCCAAGTTTCAGACGAGTTTGGTCGCGCGATTCGTTTCTTATTCACTTACTGCTGAAAGGGATTTCTATATTTTGCTTTTGGGGACGTTTTTCTCGATTTGGAGTAAGCATTGTTTCGGTAAGTGACTGATAAATGAATTTGTGTGAGTTACTTCTTATAAATTAAGTAGTGATTAACCAGAATCTAAGCTGAAACTCCCATCAGGTGTAAGGACAAACTTGCACCGTGTGAATGGCTTACTAAAATAGCTTTCCAGGGAATTTCAAGCGCCAAAGACAATGTAATACTTTGTAGAGATAACTGTTTCACCGGATTGGTTTTCAGTTGGTTCGATTCCATTCCCGGCAAGTCGTAGCCCCGATGAGTTTCACCGCTGGCTACGTTATTGTATTTCCACTTGCTCTGTTTGCAACCGTCTTTTTTGCTGCAACTGCAGCTTAAGATCAAATAATGTACATAATTGCAGTTTTAATTAAACTTTGCGGATAGTCGACCGAGTAACTCAGAGTTGAAGTAAATTAACCGCTAATGTCTCGTCTCGATGCGCAATTTGTTTGAGAAACTTCATAAATAAAACGAGGATCTCGTAACTTAAATAATATTCATTGCAAACTCTCAGAATAAGAGTTTGCAAGTTTTGCATTTTAGTGAATATCACGACTAAGTGCTGTGCTTAGCTTAGGGCTAGATGATACTGTGTGCGTTGTCCAGCTTTATAATGAATTTCTCATTTCAATGATCTCGGGCCATTTTGACCGCCCTTTGACGGTAATGACGAATGGCGGTCATTTGGGAGGCATGCGTGGGGTCCAAGCCAACAGCACAGAGGTCTTTTATGAGAGTAATTCTAAAGGCGAGGGCTTTACGGGCTTATTAAGTAAATTTATGTTCGTAAACTCTCACACAATCAAGAATGGACACATAGATGCCTTACTTTTAGTTAATCCCTTCATTGACCGATCTCTTTTGTTCCAGGTGAAACAATAATAGTCTGGTTCTGCCTGGACTACTTCTCCGACTTCCTCTACCTGGCAGACATAGTGTTCCACTTCCGCACCGGCTATCTAGAAGACGGGGTCCTACAAACGGACACGGGCAAGCTCCGCGCACATTACATGAACTCAACCACTTTCTACATAGACTGCCTGTGTCTACTGCCCCTGGACTTCCTCTACCTATCCATTGGATTCAACTCGATACTCAGATCGTTCCGCCTAGTGAAGATATACCGCTTTTGGGCATTCATGGACCGCACGGAACGACACACGAACTATCCAAATCTGTTTAGATCGACAAGTTTAATACATTATTTGTTAGTGATATTCCATTGGAACGGGTGCTTGTACCATATAATATATAAAAACAATGGGTTCGGTAGTAAAAACTGGGTGTATCATGACACTGAGAGCGCGGATGTGGTGAAACAATATTTGCAAAGTTATTATTGGTGTACGTTGGCGCTGACCACGATAGGTGAGTTTTTTTCTATTCATTATTATTAATTAGCTTTAGATGTTTGTACTCAGTTTTCTATTCATTTCCGCCGATGAAATAAGGATTATTCGTCCTTTTGGGTCGGTACATATCTGACGGAAAATGCGTCGAGAGTATCATCGGTCGCGTATATTCGGTCAAATTAGACCTGCCACATTAAGCGTCTAGTCAGTTCTAACGGCCTGTAAACAAACGATCACTGATATTACGCTTAGTCTGAATGCATCATACAAAATAAATGTATCGCGAGCGACACGTTACGTCGAAACGTAACACTGTTCGCTCGACGCACTAACGCATCATCGGTTGTGTGTGAAAGGTTGAATGTTTTCATATATCATATATTTGCCTGTTCTGGCGTAACGCGACCGATAATACACGACGCATTTTCCGTCAGATATGTATCGACTCATAGATTTTGATTTGATGACTTCGTAAAAAATAATCCAAAAACGACTACAGTGGTGGAATCGTTAGGATTTTTTTCCACAACAGAATGAACAGCATTGAAGTATTTTTCAGTACGTGTTCGGTGAAACATCGATTGTATAACATAATGTTATACATCCGATGTTTCACAAAGTTGTAAAATAACCATTGTCCGATTGTACACATGTACAATGGTTATTTTACAACTTTGACAGAAAAGTTACGCACTCTACAATTTTACGAGTCACAAAGCCAATATTATTCAGTCCTCCCTCAAACCAAAACACATGGTTGCCCGCAACCAGTTTCAATTATTTATGACCATCATGTGTGGAACTATTCTATTGAGCGTCCGAGACCGTGCTGCATTTTAATAAAATGTAGGGTTAGTGCCAGAGTATTAGCATTCAGTGTTCAAGTTCCACAACTTCGTTTTACTTAGTTGCATTGGATTTCAATTAATTACTTTGCCATTTGTTGTAAAGACCGCGATTTTTGCGCTGGATTGTTCGATGAAACAAAGACGATTAAATAAAGGTTAATTATAAAGTAAAATGTACAGGCGAGTCTGTCTCAATATGCCACAATGCTCCGGTACGAGCGACGGGGCATTGTGGCGTAGCGAAGGAAAGCTTTTTGATGCCATTTATTTATAGTCATAAAAGCATCAGGCGTAAACTCCTGATGACGATACCGCGCGGGCCGAATACTAATTTTCATCTTTGTTTTCAATTATACGACTGAATATCATTGCTTAGTATAGTAGCTAAGTTATTTGCTATCGAGGTTGACTCATTTGTAACGCCTAATTTCGCCCCCACCGCGAATAACGCGAATTATGTTTTACATTTATCGTAACCATGATAATACATCCGAAAATTAGATGCGGTTCATATGTATCTCGGAGATCTGTAATATATATTACGTAGAGACAATCGTGTTTTAAAATGCGTACAAACATACGCAATGTCAAATAGGAGATAGTGCAGTGACAGACTATGGAACAATAAACTAAATCCAATCCAAATGATTGGATGCTATTACTGAAAAATCTGATGCTATTACTGAAATTGATTAAGTTAGTTTAAGCCGTTAATTTTCCAATAAATGAAACAAACAAACATGTTCGCACTATTACTCGAAAATAAAAGCCGCTTGCTCTCAAACAGTACCAAGATAAGCTGTTTTGAAAACGCCCTTTATTTACAAAAGCTCAGTGTTCGGCTCAAGCTCCCCGGCGATTTTACGAAACTTCCCCATTCGAGTGGCCATTGTTGTGCCAAAGAAACTATTATCCACTCACAGCGCCTTATCTACCAAGTGAACAAAGCGAATATTGTTATTTTTTTACAGACGAAAAACAAAAGTGCAGTTGTGTTTATGTTCGGCTGTATGTTTATTTATGTATGTTAGTCGTTTTGTCTGTAAAAGTAAAATTAAATATTACGCACGATTTTATCTACCAAAGTAAGCAGAAAGCACAGATAAAGCATAGATTTCTTCTAAGATAGAAATAGTATTAGAAATATGCTTTATAAAAACATAGTTATTAAAGTTTCTTTGTTAAAAGGCACATGTTTTTTTTGTTTATTATAGTTATTTTGGCCTTAGAGACCCAACGCGCTTGCCCAGCAGTGTAATATTTTAAGAGGAGGCCTTCGGTTACACAACAATGTAATTCCATTCCGTTTGGTTTAAAATGGCTACAACCTAATAATAATAAATAAAAAACATCGCGAAACTTAGAAAATAATAACAGTCAAAACACAAACGGTGTCTTACGTTAGGCACCTAACAAACTTGACAAATCCATCCCACTAACAAGGTGTTCGCACCAAATACCTAAATACTTATAAAGTTTCACCGAACCACGCGTAGTTTGTCGAAGTTATCAATCCAAAGGTACGCTCGGGACTACGCAACACGCACAACTAAAACCCCCTGATATTAATGTTTGACTCACTTAAGATACCGCAGCTCCAAACATTTAGCAACCACTCTGTGATAAATTACGTACACTTTACTAAGTTCACTGTACTGTAGTGTAGAGTAACATAATTTGATTGTTTTGAAATCTCTAAAATCCCTTAATTTTACAATGTTTTTTTTAGTTTTACAGAACAAATACACCAATTTTAATGGGACCGCCTCGGGATCATATTCTATACAGTAGTGAAAACAAAAATCATGACCGGTCCGTATGTGACGAAGATATCGACGAAAATACCTACATAAAAAACATACATACATCCGAACATAGAATCTCCTCCTTTTTTCAAAGTCAGTAAAAAATACGTTTTTGAGTAAACATGAACTTATAATAAATATTTTTTGTACAGATTAAAAGTTAAATTGATTCGTGTAAAAGTTTTACCTTTTAAATCCATGGAAAAAATCCAATTCCGTTTTGATCAGTCTTTCCCCTGCGTTACTTCCGTCACGTCATAAATTAAATTACAGGCTTAACGTGACCGAATCCGTGCGAAAGCCACGGGGAAATTGTTTGAATATTTATTTTGATACTTAACCAGCTACAATATGCAAGTATTTTTACACGAGTGCCAACAAAATACCAATGTTTTCAGGGTTCATGTTTCAGTTCGTTTCAGTATGTATTTGAGTTTCTTTGTTCCACTATAAACCTTTGTATGCATTTTTATGTGATAATAGTTTACGCGCGCGGCTTAGCACGTTTTTTTTCTATAGAAATGTTTAAGGTTATTTCAATCCCATGGGAACATAACTGAATAAATAATGCAAATTCACATCGTCTGGCACCAAGCAAAGCAAAGCTTGTATTATGGTACCATCTAGGTCACAGATATACTAATTAAAATAAAGTGCATGTATAGATATTTTTTATTATGCAAAGTAAACACCAGGTTAAAGCAAAAGTAGCCTATGTTTTGGTCCAGGTCTAGAGTTACCTGTATGTAAAATTTCAACACGATCCGTTCAGTAGGTTTGGCGGGAAGAAGTAACCAACATTCATTTATCCATCCATCCATCTAAAAATCCAAACTTTCGCATTTGTAGTATTAGTGTGATGTGATTCTTCTATTGCAGAACAGAAATAGTTCACAGATCTTCTATAGCTAATTTAAAGTATTCTTGAGTTGGTAAAAACGCTTGAAGATACTAGACTAACATTTCATCAACTAATATTATAATACAAGAAAAATCGTCTCAATAGCTCAAATACCTTATTCGTTGGCAGATGGAACATCGAACAATTTAAATCTCTACATTGTAGTTCATTTGTAGTTACTTTACCCACCTGGGTAAAGTAACAAACTAATGTTACTGCGTATCTAACTTAGGCACTTGCATTTTTATGGTGGAAACTTGAATTAGTTTTTGCCAATATCATTAACTTTACGAAGCAAAATGGTGCAAACTATTATGCAGCTATGTAGAAAAATTGCCGTCATAATGAATTGAGTGTCTATAGTACACGTTTTTGCTAAACACACGCAAGTCATGATAAAAACATGAGTAAAATAAGTAGTTAAAAACACATCAAGGCATTAAAATTGTACCGAACAAGTCTCCGTAAATGATTTATGCTAAAAACATCCATAACATGCAAAAATATACCTTTGTCGTTAAAGAAGGCGGCAGTGGCGAATTGAAAGAACACCATCACAAAGCGTAAACACTACTAAACTGTACGGTTTAAAGTTTAAACCAACGGAAATTATTTTGTAAAGCTTCTGGCCAATATTGGTGATTCAGTAGTTTGGCGTGCAGATGTAACAAGCATCCATCCATCTCAACATCCAAACTTTCACAATTATATTATTAGTGTGAATCTTCTATCGCAGAACAGAAATAGCTCACAGATCTTCTATGACTAATTTCAGCTTCCGCTATAGCATAGCTGCTATAGCGGAAGCTGAAATTAGTCATGCAGCTTAGCTCCGCTATAGCTAGCGGAGCTAAGCTGCAGCTTTAGTCAGCTATAGTATTCTTGAGTTGATATAAAAAAATAGCTTGAAGAAGCTAACATTTCGTCAATTCATTATAAATTACTATCTATTATTAACACCTTGACTGCGGTTTTTTTTCGACGACTGCGATCTTTTTGTTTACTCAGGTCTTTTAAACTACTCAACGGATTTTTATGCAATTTTCAGCAATAGATAAACTGATTCAAGAGGAAGGTTTATAAATTATTTGACACATCGATTTCAACGTGGGCGAAGCCGCGGGGCTCAGTTAGTACCAAATTATAAGATTTTTTTATTTTGAAAACAAAATATAAACCATTTATTTTCCAAAAAATAGTTTTATTACAAAATAGAGCTAAAGCTCTTGCGGTTCCCACACATAAGCTGTAGAAGACAGCTTATGTTTGCTAGGTATGTTTTATGTTACAGCCCAACTGATAAGGATCTATGAACCTATCCTACGGCTACTGCATGCGTAAAAATATAAAAATTACGTAGATAGCTTGTATTTTGATGAATTATGCTCCAAATTTCGATAAAGTATTACATATCAATTCATACCACCTCGTCATGGAGGTGTGGCATCATATATCTGATGCCTTGATTTATATTCCATCATAATCCTCCGTAAATTGCATGCGCCGAATACACGGCTCCCGACGAACACAATTACAAAAGGATTCAAAATAATACATAGAATTTGGTGTCTTTAGTAGATTTACATACGATTTAT
Source organism: Eupithecia abbreviata (assembly GCA_943735965.1). NCBI lineage: Eukaryota > Metazoa > Arthropoda > Insecta > Lepidoptera > Geometridae > Eupithecia > Eupithecia abbreviata. The sequence goes on from OX030976.1 coordinate 6,275,113, forward strand.
GTGTGACACCTAAACGTGGTCGACATATAAATACCAAGCTATGTTTTGGGCTTTTCCTCAAGACCACGAGACAAAACTGTCTGATTTTTGATTGGTTTTCAGTAGCAGGGTAAAACAAGGCGTTAAAATTAATGTCCTAAACCAAAACCAAATTGTGTTGCATTAAGTTACATGAACTTACTATTTGAAACGGTATATTATTATAATTAATTTATGAATAAATCTTTGCGCCCTTTTAGGGTAAATGTACCTCTAAGCTAATAACACTTAAGCTAAACTTATGTGACAATGTATGTGTATGCAATAAATAAATGAATATGAATTTTAATCGAAAAGCTTGAAAAAATCCGATTAATCAAGAACAATTGAAATATCATAAACGGTTGATAAAAAAGGTCTCGCGAAATAATAATATTGAGCTGTACAAGCTCCCTCGAGTTCGAGCGTCATCCAGTTGAAGTGCCTACGTCCCGTCTCGATTGCGATCGGTTTTACGAATAGAAATCGACTATCGTTCCGATAGTAATCGATTGTACTCTGTACCTCTAATTAGATAATCGCATGCACAGAATCGGACAATCAAGGGTTATTGAGTTGGATAATGAAATTCTACTAGTGCGTGCTTGTTGACATGAAAATTGAGCTAAACTGTTAAACAGGCTTTGTGAATTAACTTCTAAATACCATTTTAGTAAAGCCACATGTTCGAATGGGAACTTAAAACAAATAATGCGGGGCACTGAAACAATCAATCACTTGCTTTGAAGAAGATCGAACCTGCCATGAGTTTTCTCGGCTTAGGATAAGCTGTAACTAACTAAGTAGTCTGAACTATAAAGGTTATATTATGGTGATTACACCATGAAATAGTAGACGCAATGTTACTACGTCATACGGCTGAGTAGGTAAACTAAAAAGTATCAAATGTCATCAGCGCATTTGTTTAGGTACCTAGTCTATACAGGTACACAGCCAACTGACGTCATGTCATGACACAGAGCAATATGGCGTCCAGCGTTTTCGCAAAATTACGCGCGTTGGCACTCATCCATTCAATTCAAAATTATGTAGTATTTTTTGTGAGTAGAGATACCTTTCAAAAATCGGTGTGATATCCTATTATGTTGAGTTATATCAACCAAATATTTTTATCCGAAACGAGCCATCGCTGTTAGAGTAAACGAATAGCGTGTGTCGGGCACCGGTAGCCTGAAAAACTTAAGAAACCCCTGGAGTCGAGCGTCCACTTGATGTGTCTACGTGCACTCTGCGACAGAGAGTCTCTCGTCTCGAGGCGATCCTGAGATAGTAGAGTCACACTTGAATTAATTGGAAAATCGCTAAAAAGTGTCAAAGGAAATTAGTTCGATAGGTCTTTGCGGTGTTCGCCCCTCGGGAATGGGATTCTTTGAAAGTTACAGTAAATTGTTTTCGCTTGAATAAGCGCTCTTTCAAAATGTATTTGTCAAAGCCGTTTTAAACTTTGTCGCTTTGCTTTTCGGCGCGATCATGGTTGGTTGTGTAAAGCAAAATTTTGGCTTTTCTGTGTATTTAATTTTTTTTAACATTACCCTTTGCAATGTATTAAACGTCCTATTTAAATCAATTAATACTTAACGGTAGTAGAAGTGAAGTCTACCAGGTATGACATAAACCTAAAAAAAACGTAATGCATTCATTATAACAATTTATAAAATAGAGAAAACTATTAAAACCAAAAGTCGTAGGTGATCAACGTAACAGGGAAAACATTTTTGTAACGAAAAAGGATCAGCATAATAAGTTTTCATTAACCCTTTATCTACAATATATCATATTTCCAGCTCGTACTGATTAGTAGGTTTAATAATACTGTGAAATGAAAACTCTGCTGCAGTTAGGGTTGCCACTTTGCTGATCAGATTTAATGTTTTTTTGCCAGAACAATGCAGTCGTAACCACATTCATTGTAGGATCATTTTCTCATGTTTTAAAGATTTTAATAACATTGTAGAAGAACCTGCTTGTATAAAAAATAAAAAAATATCTGCTATTCGCTGGAGACTTAATTTTTTATCATCCGCTGATTGATCTGGCCCTCTTATCTACCAGTGGCAACCCTATAACAACAGAGGCGCAACTTCCCGGGGTTGACACTTTCCGCTCATAAATAGGGAGATAATTGCAGGAAAGATACGCCGGTTTCTATCGTTAATACGGTTTACATTATACGAGGCTTCGAGTGTATTTATACTGGGCGGATGGGATCGGATCAGAAGGTAAATAACTCTGTATTGAGTTTACAAATATTATAAGCATCAACAGAACGCCGGTTTTACTTAAAACACTGTCAAATATTTGCTAAGCATAATAATTGTGACTTTATTCTTGTTTCTAATTTTCAATGAAAGAGATGAAACCGGGCATTTTATTGATTTACTTTCCTACATCGATCAAGGTATTCGCCGGCCGCCCATAGCCAGCCGAGGCACCATAAATCGTCTTTTTTTTAAAAGAACACAGTTGACATATTGGGTTTCCATTTCGTCTAGTGTCATTTTTATTTTTAACGCTCGGTTTGCAAGCATTCCTAGTAAAATTACAAAAAATCATACGTCCAAGACACATAAAAGAACGGGATTTATATAGATATTATCAGAAAAGTTTAAATCCATTTTTTCCACTGTAATGTGCTATAAGCCCTCAAGAAATCATCGTTACTTTATTTATTTTTGGTTTCATAGTACGATACGTGACTTTGTTTTAAATTCTATATATAGAGGTATATATAGAATTTAAAACAAATATATAATTTATATTTATAGAGGCGATTGTTTCTACTGTTTTTAATTTAGGTGTTAAAAATACTCGCGAAGCTACTTGCAAAAGCTCGCAATTACTGGTTAAAAGAAATATTAATTATGTAAATATTATTATTAATTAGTAGGTACCAAATGAAATTATGTGTGATACTAGGTAACGCTAGCTATTTCGATAGATCCATTAAATACAGTGTGTATATGTTCAGGTAGGTAGGTACTTATAAATTAAAATAAAATAAAGTCACTAATCTCTTGTTCCGTGTGCACAGAACTTATCTTATCATGGAAATATAAAAATTATTATTGCATCAAAATAAGTCGTAGATCATTTTGAGTGTCATTTTTGTAAGGATCTAGGTATCTAGAGGAGGTGGCGTATAGGAACCTGATTAAAAATTCCTAGCAAGACTTTAACCAAATAGGGAGATATATATGTATATAAACTATATACGCCCCGCGGCTTCGCCCGCGTGAAAATCTATGTTTATAAACATTCCTCTTGAATCACTCTATCTATTAAAAAAAACACATCAAAATCCGTTGCACAGTTAAAAAGATCTAAGGATACGTAGGGAGTAGGGACAGACACAGCGGGAAGCGAATTTGTTTTATTCTATGTAGCGAAGCTCTTCTATTCATGAGTTTTATATTTTGCCCGTTCAAAAAGGTTTAAAATCAACAATTTATGTAGCTTCGTCTCGGATGAAAGATTGTATTTCATCTTTACGACTGCAAAAACCCTTATCTTGAGAAGCTAAAAATCTTAATAGGGAATCATCAAAATAATTCATTTTAATTTATTGTTATCTCTTCAGCATTCCATTTATGTTTCCAGTAAAATTAGCATACTTAATTTTGCCCGTCCTAATTAAGGAAATAGCTGCAAAGATTTTATACTTATGGCTTCTTTAGGAAAGCACCATTATCAAATTAATTGAAGAACTGTTAAAGAAGCATTTAGTTTAATTATTTATGTTGCTGTTATGAATGCTTTTCACAACCTTTTATTCTACTTTGCCTTATAAGTTTGTGGGGACAAATATTGCAATTAAATGACAAATTTTAGTTCGATAACAATTTATTGTTATGTTACCATTAAACCAAAATATATATCTACATATGTAATGTATTAATATCAGATATCTAGTACCATAACACAAGCTTAGATTGGGGCTAGACGATGCTGTGTGGATTGTCCAGCATTATTTATTTATTTGGTTATAGATGATTATGAAACTTGTTTTAAAAATATTTTTTTTGTATAAAAAACTATTGAATTTTATCTTTTTTAAACTAATATGCAACCTTTGATGTAGAAACAGTTTCCTTGGCCGTGTTTAATATAGTAAAGCATTTAAATTGTTAATGCTATTTTTTCAATATTTGGATTAAATAAATAAACGGTACAAGTGCTAATATATTATATGTGTGACTTGATGCAGTGCTAGGAGTTGCAAATTTGTTATTACTGTGGAGATAGCAAACTTCTTAGTAAACATTGTACATTAATAACATTTCTGAGAGGGTTTGGTGGAACTCATAACAATATAAGTGCTAACAGGAAATACTATCTGGTCTACTTCTGTATTTACTGCCTTACATAATGCAATTGTATACGTATATAAGAGCTGTTTTGCGAATCGGAGCAAAGCAACATCAAATAAACAAAACTCTGGTGGAATAAAACACTCTAGATTTATGCACGCTGACGGCACGAACAAGATTTAGATGCAGACAAACCCCTTCATTCGAAATAATTTATTATGGGTAGAGAACATGATTTTTTAGCTTTACACGTTGACTGCTGAAATCACACCATATGTGTTTTTTACGAGTTATATTAACGCATGTGCGGGCGCACATTCATGCGTGTTTGCCATGCGTAATATGCGTAAATACGCGCATGCGGTGCGGCTGAAAAACACACAGCACAGTCGTAACATATTTTTCGAAAGAAATGCCTGTGTGGCGCTACACAACCGCTGTGTAGAGCGGCAGCATAAAACGCTTAGGTTGAAAAAAGTTCAGTCGACGCAGTATTACTTTGCTAGAGAATCAATTCCGACGAAAAGCAGAATTGCTACAAAGAATGAAAATAAAATTTCATGACACATTTTCAGTTGCAGCATATTGCTTTTCAGTTTTAATCGCAGATTATCTCTCAATACTTGATTCATGAAAATGATTCTGATTTTTATGAAAATATCCTACTTTCCAACGTTACCTCTAAAAAGTTTTATGTTTGTTGATTTTTTGTGGCTTTGCGATGTTTTTAAAGCTTAGTTGGGTTAAAATCTACAAAATATTGTGTTCGACCGTGTACCATTATGTTATATTGAGTATTGAGACATGAGAACGATCGACCATAGAATATAATGATAAATCGACTGCTAACTAAAGCGCGAAAGGTTTTATTTTCTGTTAAAGCTCATGTGCCCTTTGTTGTCAAATATTGGGCTGGCTGAGAAAATAAAGCGAAAAATACTGGGTCAACCCTTGCCCACAGGCTAGTTTTAAGGGCCAAGCCGATAAGCCGAGAAAAATGGCGGTAGTTACACAATGAGACACGCTTATACATCTCTGCTTGTACTCGCCTTTCTTTGTAAAACGTACAAGAGGCAGAACGTACGCCTTAGGCGGTCTTCAAAAGAAGTTTTACCAGCTGGGAAATTCTTACATATTTCATGAAAGATCATAGATATTACAGGCAACATGGCTTAAGATTAAGGTTTAATGATGCAGTCTTCGCGCCAACCGTTTAACTTGTTCACAGAATACGGATACTGATATATAAATAGTAATTTCCTACGTGCAACAGCCTCCGGGCAAACCGGACAATACTGTTAAAGGCCTGCACCGTTAAAATTAAACGCGACCGGACAGCACTTACCTCAACTGAAACCGCATAGAGCTTAACCATAATCAACTTGTGCAACTGTAGTTCGATACACACCACCGTTGCCTGTGAATAATAAAAGGCAAATGTATTTTGTGCCGCGAAGTACTACGGATATTGCATGTTACCTATCCTTATTTCAAAGCCAAAAGTGCACAGAAGTTACTTAAAAACTTGGCAAATAAGAAGATAGAATGTCCCGTGACACATTTTATCCTGGAACAAAAACGAACCCGCAAGCAGAGATGGCGTAAAAAATGAAAACGGTTTGCTTATAAAAATAAACCCCACCACTTAGATTATAAGTTTGAAAAAGCAGAAGCAGTTAAAGTTGAAGCGTTACTGTTCTTTGTATAATTTATCGGCCGTCAACGGCGGTGTTTGCATTTTCTTTGAGTAAGGAAACTCTAAAAAGGTTTGCATTGTTGGTTATACAAGAAGTTCCTAGGACTTTCTTTAATCAACTACATCAGGTCTCTACCGTGTTGATTATTATTGAAGATATTTTGAAATGTTGATTATTATTGAAGATATTTTGAAATCTTTTTTTCGCCTTAAAACGATATCATAGCACACAAGTAACCCGTCTACGCACGTAGCACGTCTACGCACGTAGCTTGTCTACGCACGTAGCACGTACTGACACGTCTCTCAGAACTTTACACTTATTATACCAATGCGAAAAGGCCTGTGATTGTGTGAAAGACGGGTGAACATGAATCAACGAAATTACCCACGTGAATTTTGTGGCCTCAACTAGGTAAGGCTGAAGAAGGCAAATAAGCGTGATGTTAATAAAGGGACTCGCTTCTTATAAAGGTTCTATTGGTGCGAGACGATGACTAATTTCTGTTGGAAAAACGCATTTTACGCGACTGACAATTGAAAATGTTCGCTCGTATGGCTTCAGCCTAATGCAACAGCCTTTACAGCTTTACCCGCTTCCAATTTGCAGTTTTTAATCAATGCCATCCCTTTTGTGGTGGAACGGATCATAACATTTGCGAAATTTTCAGTGCGCTTACACTGAAAATTCCGCAAATTTAAACTCGTTCCACTCTATCCGCTCATTTCCCTAATCTCCCCCGATAAACGTTAGTCCGCCTGCTCGTACGGGCGCGGGTTCAACTTTCAACTGAAAAGGCTAATTTATTAAAAACTGTACTGTAATTCTGAAACAACATATAAGGTAGGCTATGTAGAATGTTAGCAAAATATCAAAACTTATGTTTAATAGAAAAAATTGCAACAGGATCAGCTTACACGAGTTAATAAATTGTTCAAGTTCACCAAGGAAAGTCAGTGCTATGGTATAATCACCTCTGTTAAAGAACATGCTGAGTGGTGACTGTACTTCCCACGTTTGTTTTAGTTGTATTTTTGGTTTTACATTCCATTTCATTTAAAACTAAAAGTCTATCATATGATATACATATATCGTCACGTCATCGTACATATCGTTTTTTTAGCTACTTATATTAATCACAAAGCATGCTCTGCTTAGCTTGGGGCTAGCCCAAGCTAAGCAGAGCTTGTGTTATGAGTACTAGATGACTGACTGTGCATTACTACATATATATTTTTTATTATACATAGCTGGTCTATGTATAATAAAAAAAATATATGTAATATACCCAGAAAACCTTGTAAAAAATTGTAGACCGTCTAAACCTTTGTCCCGAGGCGGGAATCGAAGCAGCCCGCAGCCTACTGCGTCGCAGGTGTACTTTTGCCCGCCGTGCCACATCGGTCGTCAACAATTATTATTTTATTATATTAATATATTGTCACTTTTATCTTAACTACGCTTTTTATTTCCCGTTACCTACACTATATTCCAGACCACAAACCGCTAAACGAAATTCAAAGACCGCGAAACAAATTATTATAAATAAACTCCTTAGTTATGTTGAGCCATAGGTACATGAGTGTCGGTCGCAAGATTCCTACGCTATTATCTCTATGGTATTCCACGTAATACAATGAGTATGTGTGGAATGCAATAACAGTTTTAGATTTATAGATAGATAGAAAATACTTGATTGTAACATTGACCAGATAACCACAGTTTTACAGACAGTTTTGTCAGTTTTACTTAACAACCAAGCGACAAAAACGTTATTTATAATGTGATATTTATCATGATTTGAGACTTTTGTGTTACTAACCATGATAGTTTCGAAAGTTTTAACCTAGCGACAATGCGTGCTTACCGCTCAAGAGCGATCTCTACCAGACAACCACAGTTTTACAGACAGTTTTGTCAGTTTTATTGATACGCTTACTAAACATGAACCATACGGTGGTTCGATTTGCGATAGAGCGAATTCTACAAGGAATACAGCTGTAATTTACTGACAATCGACTACGTATTTTCTATCAACCCATGTTTGAACAAGCTGCAATTTAGTGGTATTTCTTGTTAACTTATTTTGATTTTGAGAAATAATTCTTCTTTCCCGGTAATGTTATCCCTTGAGGAATGCAGAAAACATTACACAGGCGCAATAAAAGGTGTAACAATTACCTATTCTATTCTACAGAATAGGATAACGTTCTGCGAAGTTTGCCAAGTGTATGTAATAAATGTAGAAACTATAGGCGTTAGCTGTAAACTCGTTTACTCTTAACTGTGTAGGTAAGTGGATGCTTATTAAAAGTTTTAATGAAACAATGTTGATAATTTACAAGTTCTTTAAAGAAAAAAATCCAAGTGATAGCTGTATACTTTTACTTAAGAATTTTCTAACGAGTCAACGCGTCCTGTAAGCTTATTTTCTTCAAAAATCATAGTATTTTATTCATCTTCGAACTTCATAGAACTCGAATATAAAGCTACAAAACGTCTACGTATTCACTCGTAAACAATAATCGACTCTCTAGAACTTTCTTTAATAACGTCGATCTGAAAATGGATTCTTCGCCGACCCTGTGTCACTGTCATTTCTTGAGGGGCCATCCGTCTTCCAGGCACGTTTATACCTGGGCCCGTATCCGCAATGATTACGAACCACTAACGCGCATAGACATAACTCGCTCTGCAAGCTAAAATGTACTCTCTACGCTTGCTAATAAGGCTTGTCATTGTATCCGTTGAAATCGTAGGCTGCTTCGTATTCGTGTTTGATGAAAGTGAATAAGGGCCTCATAATACCTTCTTATCGGAGCCGGTACGCAAAGTCCCAGGCGCCCTGAATTTATTGTGATATCCATTTCAATAACGAGAACAAATATTTATCATTCTCTATTGCAACAGAAAATTGTATTATACTTTTTTTTTGGTTGTCCTTTATTGTTTGATCTAAAAAATATGATTAAAGTTCGTTAACAATGGATTTTAAAACTACTTTCCAGAGTAACCAGAATAAAACTGGATTTGAAATAGTACTACTCAAAATCCGGAGATTTTTCAGGAAAATGTAAATACGATTTAATATGGTAAGTACGATTTCCTGAAAAATCTTCGGATTTTGAGTAGTATTATTTGATTTCACTTCGAGGAATCAAAATATGTATTGCTTTTAAATTTAATAAAAGCAGGAAAATATAAATCGTTTCCGTCGCGCCTGATATCCAATGGGATATGAAAAGGCGTGTCTTTTCATATCCCATAAATAAATCTGCGTCAAACGAGCATTAAAATGGCTATTTTAAAAATAAATTCCTATTTTATCCGAAGCTTCTCCACACAGGTGGCAGGATAAAGTACTTACACATGGGGCTTAATCTGACATTGACTCTCGCGGAGCACGAATAAAAGTGAAGCCAATCCGCTTATATTTTTCCCAAATTTTTATTTACCTGAGTACCACGTGAGATAATTAAATATTTACTGAGCATGTCTGTTACAATATTTAAAAAAAAACGCAGTTGATTTATTTTAGAAATATTCGAATGCGAACAGTTTGTTTTTGACCGCATCAGTATAAATTAACCATTGGTGAAAAGCTCATTAACCAATAATGCAACACTTTGTTAATGATTTGTTCATTTGCTGATTTACGTTTCGATGAGCCTCATTAAAACGGTTCGGCTGACTGTTTTCATTGTCGGTGTAACGTTGGTACATAGCTCAGCAGTTTGTGCTGTAAGAATCTCGTTAAAACATTGAAAGCTGATTTTTCAAAGCTGAGTATAATATTTCCGCTTGCCGCAACAACATGTGGCGTATCGTGAGCGTGTTAAGCCGAGAGAACAGTAAAATAAAATCAGAGTCGGGTGTACACAATAGACCTCCTTTCTGGTTTTATTTTACTGACGTTCATCCAAGGTGTGAAGGAGAAACGTCTATTTTTGCGTTTAATAGAGATAGGTAGTGTATGTACGCAGGCTTAGAGTACATTCACACAACGAATCCGTTTTACAGTACCTTTTTTGCGATACAATCGAGGGGTCCTGTAAAATGAATACTGTGAGAATGCGCAGAGTTTGCGGATGATTCAGTGGAACACTTTGAATATTTCACATACTAAGTATTTGTCGTTTCTTCAAATATATGTACTGTTAATTTTAAATCCATTAGTTTAGCCCTAATTTGGATAAAACCTATGGAAAACGCACGGAACTCTCCAGAATTAACCTTACGTAAGGTTTCACTGCGCCTAGGTTTGTTCAATTTGCATATTTTGGCTTAAATGAGAGTATTCATGCGTTCTGTGCCGCAGCATGCACTCTACCAGTAGTTTTGTTTTACCAAAGTAAGATAAACTTTGAATGTTTATTCCGGTTATTCGTTTCTGTTTTAACGTTTAGCTAGGCGTACGACTGTCGGTCGTAAAGATATGGATTCCGTAGTTCGATGAAAAAATGATTGTTATTTCATAAAGGCTAGGCAGGCAGCCAAATGTGAAAAAAGTTTAGAAAAAGCTCACACGATCGGACCGGACGCCGCAAATATCCGACCCCTTCTAAGGTATTTCCGGATTGCACATTCTCTGTCCACTTCCATTTGTTAGTTCCGCTTTTATAATTTTTCCAAATATCATAGAAGTCGTCAAATCCTACTCATTGGCAAATCTTCTACTTATATTGAAATCGCTATAACAAATAAAACAAAACCCAAAATAGTTGTAATTTAGATAACAGTAGTTACCGTTTGACTATAGCTTTTCACATGATGGATCCTATCAACTGTATGATATTATTCAATAAGTTTTTCACTGGTTTTTCCCAAGAGGTACATCAAAAACTAGCTTTTTTCTGTTAGGCATTTTTTTAAATCTATCAAAATGTGATATATCTGATCTCAAATTATTAAATATTAGTAAATACCTATATGTAATACGAATAAGTTTATTGAACATTGTGTCCACCATTTAAAGTATGTATATTAGAACTTGTCTCACGCTAATATTAAATATAAAAGCACAATATGTATACTATTGGTGTACATTTAACAAATAAATAAATAAAATGTGTGCTACAGCCGCCAGGGCGCTATGGCGCTCATTGGGGAAGGCCTATGTCTAGCAGTGGACTAAGATAGGCTGATGATGATGAGCTACAGCATCTGATATTTCCAGGTGATCTTCCAAGGCCACGGAGTAAAGGAGAGTACGTGTTTGTGATAGCGCAGCTATTGTTCGGACTGCTGCTGTTCGCAACGGTGCTGGGGCACGTCGCCAACATCGTCACTTCTGTCAGCACTGCCAGGAAAGAGTTCCAAGGTAATGTTGAAGATTCTCTTGAAATAATTGGATTGTTTAGAAAAAAACTAAAAAACGACTTGGGATCTCTTAGCTTAGGTTAGAACCTTAGCTTATTTTTAAACTGTGTTTATTTTTTCAGTTTTCCGCGATAAGTTCTTATTCTCGGGAATATAATTTTTTAAGATTTACGGGATACTAATCCTTCGGAAATATCATTTATGTTTATAAAAAACTAAAAACCAACCTTGGGATCTCTTAGCTTAGTTTAGAGAGGTAGCTAACCTTAGCTTATTTTTAAACTGTGTTTAGTTTTTTAGTTTTACGCGATAAGTTTTTATTCTAATCTCTCGGGAATATAATTTTAGATTTACAGGATACTAATCCCTCGGAAATATCATTTATGGGAACACCTCGGGATTATACTCTTTACAACTGTAAAATATAATCATTTAAATCGACGGAGAAATCGACGGACATATAAAAAAAAACATATATACAGCCGAATATAGAACCTCCTTTTTCGAAGGTTAAAAATAAGTCGCACTGTCTTGTGTAAAATCATATTTTGTGTGTGCATTTTAAAAAAACAAGTCAGATAAACCCTATTGTCACAAAAGAAATCTTTTCTATAAAATTCTATTCTCAGAGTGTATACCTAGCGTAGCAAGGCCTTGTCTGTCGCAAGGCGTAACCCATGTTTTCAATGTCATACAATATCCGCCGCCGAGGCATAACTCTGATAAAAATAAACTCAAGGAAATAAATTCCAAAAAGTGTCGCCTCACGTTCCGCCGGTAAAATTGTTTGTAACGCCGTAGCATAAAAAGCGTAGGTGCAATCTCCGTAATACGTTGGATAGTTAACACGATAAATCATTGTGAGCGTGTGAGTAGGTTCAAAGAGCTTGGCGGTGGGGTGGGGGCAGCGTGGCTGTCACATTAGCGTACTAAGCAGGTAGACGTGCCGGCACGCGCTACGTGAGCGCCTTCCGTGGCCAGATGACGTCATACCTACGTACAGTGCGACGCACCCCGCGCCGCTTCATGAAACAATAAACTTTACGCTAACGAGCCAACTTACACCAAGGCATGCCCATAGGAAATAGAGGAAATTAATTGCAGCAGCAACACTCGCTGTGATCAATTCCTACGATGAGACCGGCATTTAAAAAGAGAAACGGCAAAGTGTCAACAACTTTAATTAGCGCTGCAGCTCGGTTGAGAAGACAATGGCGCCACGATGGCAGAGAGCAGGCTGAATCCGTGACCTTCCTTGGCGGCGCTGCAGCGAAATAGGTCAGCGGCTTGAATGCTATAAATAGCACGGCGAAAGTCGGGCGCCGCGCCCCATCCCCGCGGGAGAGCGGTCCGCCCAGCATCGATCTGCCGTGCGGCCGCCCGCGCTGCCACTCGTGCCTTCGCTGCCCGCTCTCGCCTTCGCCACTGCTAGAGCCTCCGCCTCTTCTCCGCACGTAGCCTTCACCATAAACAGCACAGTTTCGACCAAGTTCAAACCATCCTTTCGACACTGCATTGACAGCCAAGTGCACGCGCGTGGTTTGGACCCCGTCAAATTGAATTTTTACAACCATAAAGTTTTTGACACTAGTATTACTTTTATTTGCTCAGCTTTGCCTTTTCCTTTGTTTATACTGTCTTGGGATACATTTATTTTTTCTGATTTTCATTGTAATACAAAGGTTGCACATGATAGTACCTTGCATCCTTTGATAACGAGTGGTTATTATAATCATATTATTCGCAATGTTTTCTATTTCTGTAAAGTGATTAGTGTGTACGCGGACTAACTCTGTAATGAGTCCGCCCATCGCTCTCAATCGCAACAACTTGAATTGACCATCAGAGACGATCGGAAACTTCCTCCAACTCTTTCAATTAATGTGTTGCTCTCAACTTTGACTACTCGTATTTCAATTCTGCCTCTTGCAATGGCGATTCAAGTTGCTGGAAGCTTTTATTTACCCTTTCTTATTTCCTATTTTAAATTGAGAAAGTTAAACTAGCGAACCCAAAACGTAACTTTGTACAATGCTGGTCTAAACCGGGTAAAGTTTGCATTCCGCAAATCCATTAGGGACAACCTTATTGCACTTACTTCCCACTCGCAGATTAATATTATTCATAAGTTAGAACGTTTGCGCTGGTTGCGAGAAGCTATCTAACTCCCGCCAACAGTAATAAGTACTGCGTTGCCAGTCTGGCAGTCTGGGCTCGACTAATTGCGTACTTACGTCTTCTACTGCGTTCTACATCAGCTGACGCAAAAATTCTTTGCACACATAATAAAACGTCGACTCAACCTACTTGCACCTCTGCCTATTCAGACTCCGCTCAGAGACTAACATACAAAACGCAACACGTATTTTCTTTCAGTTCATCTGACTTGTGTATACTTTACGACCTTTTGATACGAAAATAACTTATCTGTCTCGTAAAAATCGCGGGATGCCTTTATTACGATCGCGCTGTGTTTGATAACGTTTTCCCAAGGTAAATCTGTTATATTTTCATATCGGTCGGTATGAGTCGTTATACCCCTGTATAAACAAAGGAAAGGGTTTGATGTTTTTTGTATGGAGGTTGGGCCCGAACATCTATTTTTTTCAAAATCGTGGTGCACAATATCAACTACAGCTGTGGTCATATAATTATGAACGATTTGAAGTTCCAGAAGTTTTTGTAATCTAAACCTTGTGTGTAGGAATAGGTACATAATAAACATTAGAAAAATATAATTTGTATTTATTATCTATAGTAACAAATTTAAATGGTAATGAAGAAATAATTAAGAACGATTTATTAAACAGCTTGAGAGTGTTTTCTGTAACTTAGATTCAATAAATGACATTAATGTGAAGTGCGGAAAGAAAAATACAATTTAATATATTTTAAACTTAAATTAATAGTTAGTAGCATTTCCACGAATTATAATTATTGCTTTACACCGAGTCATTGACTCTACACATTTTTGACATTTCGCAAGAGAGATAGAGTTCCAATCTTCTAAAAAAACGTTGTACAGCTCTCTTAAATTAATGGGTTTTGAAACCCTTTTCTTGAATTTGCACCAAAGATGTTCAGTTAGGTTAAGATCTGGGCTATTAGCTGGCCAATCTAAAATAGAAACTGATTGCGATGTGAGAAATTATTTAACGGTGCATGCTTTGGATCATTGTCCTGCTAGAATGTCCAAATGACCGGAAGCACGTCTTCAGCTTATGCAAACATTGTTTCTTCTGGTATATTTTTGTATTAGAATTAATCCATGTTTCCTTCTATCAGCTGTCCAGAAAATCATCCCCCAAATGTTCACATTTCCCCTACCATGCTTTAATGTCACTTTTGTGTACTTATAGGGTCGAATCTTTTATTCAGAGGGCGTCGTACATATCGTTTTCCATCAGAACATACTCTGTTTATTTTAGTCTCGTCAGAAAAACGAAACATTTTCACTGTCTTACTGTCCAGTTTTGATACCTTCTTGTAAATAGTACTCATTAATCTTAACAAAGTGCAGTAAGTAGTAGGCTAAGATTAAATGTATAAAATATATCTTTATATTTTTAGCCAATCATATGTATTAACGAATGTACCGCTAATGTGAGAGAAATACAAAAAATAAATGCGATTAGTTAAAAAATGCCATCACATACTCATCCCTCGCACTCGCACTCGAAACATTCGTCATATCATAAAGCGTTGGGTTTCTGAAATATTAACAAATGGAAATAAATGTTGCACTTATGTTTTTTTTTATTAGTTAATATGTCATAAACCTGACACTTTAGGAAATTATGTTACAGGACATATTTTATTACGTGTTAGTGTCCTCTACCTAAATATATATACCTAAGTATAATTGCGCACCACCATTTTGAAAAAAAAAACAGTGGTAAACCGATGTTTGGACCAAAATCATGAAACCCCTTTTGTAGATGAGCGTCTGAGTACATAAATATCCGATTGAAATATTCGATGAGGCAAAGTTATAATAACGTTTTTCATAACGCGAAATGCACAGCTTACGAAAGTTTTCCGATAAGCCCTCGGGCACCTGAGTCTTTGGTGACTTTAATGAGTCCGATCCAGTTTAGTTGCATGGGGAGTAAGATATTGGGTAAGACGGCGGCACGGCGGCGCTGCGCCCCGTCTTGAGTAAACAATCCAATGCACCTCGTTTATATTCAGATTGTTGAACGCGTCTCCGTTCTCGGATCGAGTACGCAGCCACTGACTCAAACTACCCAGGTATTCTGTTTGAGCTACAGATTTTGTATGTATATCTCGTTATCATAACAATGTTGTTATAGAGTCGAGTGTTTCAGAATATCGAATACGTATTTACCGTCGCAAGAATGTATTCTCTCCCTTCAGGGCGAAGGGCGAACGTTGAATACGTGCGATTTCATGTACAGTGCAACGCAAGTGCACTGCGATATGAATGTGAATGTGTAGAACCAGATACGATTTAAAAATGAAATAAATTTTAAAATTCATAAAACGAGAGCAATCTCCGTGTCTGTCTAACTTGTGTTGTCGGGATGTTGCAGTCAACATTTCTGTAGAATATTTTTAATTATTTACACTATGTTTGGTATTTAAAATCCAATTTAACCGGAAAATACCGCTCAGCAAACAAGGCTTGTTTTGCTTGTTTCTGGGAAGTAGTTTCGAGACTAATGTAGCATGGCGAGCGGGGGTCGGCAGCGGGCAGCGCGGTTTGCAGCCACCGCACCGATGCAGACCACACTACCCTCGATGTATTTGAGCAATTGCTCTAAATGTCCGTACGCTATGAAAGAACCGATCACACGCAAAATATTTACCTGAGTGATTTTAAATAATGAAGATTAATACACACATACTTATATGTATAACTTCAGCCATGCTTCAGCCCCTTTCTAGACATTTAATAGTCTTTAGTCCGAAGTCCAACCTATTTCTCAATAGATATTTGTCTTGCAGATCCAATAAAACTTACCAACTTTCAAAATTCCTGACCTTTTGCCCACGAGTAAAGTCAAACCTACGAGTACCTATATCATTAATATAAACGACTCACAGTATGTGCTGTAAAAGCACTGCTGACTCGCTTGGTTTTTGTGCAGAACATCTATTGTTGGCTGACGATGTTTCGTAAACAATCGTCCTTGTTTGGATGTCGGACTCTGTTCCGGCGGTTCTGCTTAATTTGGTAAATTAAACAACGCCTGTACACGTCGAACTGTGGGCGAGTGCTAACTTAATTGAGACTAGAATTTATTTACAAGTAACATTATTCCCAAACCTTATTTGTGAAAAGAGAAACGTGTTTCCTGGAGTCCGTAGTTTTACCAGACCCTACACTACTGTAACAGCTGTTAATCGCATCCTCAAACGGACTCTTACTGAAAAGACAACCTACTGATATAAATATCCCGTAAAAAATACGCTGTTATAAAAATACGCTACCTCTCGGCGCGACCAATTTAAAGAGAATTAAAATTGCATGAAAAAGCGCGCACGGAATGGCATATAAATTACTCAACCTGCGCGTAATTTTTTGTAGCTATTTCTCGGCACCGCAATATAAACCGAGAAGTTTATTACGATTTGATTTTATACGATGAACTTATTATAAGTTACATATACTAGCAATTGGACAGGCCGGTGATAATTTTGACCTGTTTCAATAGCTTATTTCATAATAAACTATAGAGGACCGCAGTCCTCTGGTTTCTTGATACATTTTTATATAATAAGAATAATTGTTTCGTCTAAATCTGTTACATGCCTCGAATAAATTAACAAGCCAAACATTATTTAGTTAGCAAGACTCCAAGAAACAACAAGAAATTTGCTGTTCGTAAATTTTGTTTGAGGCGGTTAACCGTAAAATTAATAATAAAGTAGGGTGTTAAATAGGATTAGAGATGACATATTTTTTTTCACGAAAAGAAGAAGTTTCGTCAGAGTATGAAGCTGTTGCTACCTACAGTGTCGCGATGAGCTGGTATAAATTAAGATACGGGAGCGATGCCAAAAATTATATTCCTTTTTTGATATTCGTCGACGGTATAAGCAATAACTCCAAACGAGAACATCTTACATTTTGGCATGCATTTTCAAGACAAGATTATTTGATATTATAATGCGTCTTTAAACCCGCCCGTAAGACTTTTTATATTTGTAAGAATGTTCCGTGGTTTTTGGTAAATACCTAAGGACATTCATGCTGTTACCGAACATTCTTCACCTTTCTCTCGGAAGGTGTCAGACTAAGGGTTCGGTCCGACTGCGTGTTTTCATATGTACAAGCGCATAGAGCAAGTAGTACGAAATGTAGAGTTATACTGCAATCAGCAAGCATCAGACGAATACAGCGTAGAATAACAAATTGACTTGTCATTTCTTCTTACTATCGATCCCTTGATATCTGCGTATCGGTTACGTTTCTCGATCAGTTTTTATTGGGACTCTGAAAATCACAAGAAACCGGAAATCTTAAAGTTTTGTGATGTGTGCACACCGCGATAAGATATTTTATGTCTTGTTCATAAAGTTACCGAAAAATGTTTCGAGAAAATCGACATGTTTTCGTTTTACTCGTGTGTTTAAGTCTTCTGACATCGACTATTCCGATTAGAACTCGCTTGCTAATCTTTTAGTCTATGTTCTACTTGAGTGGCTGCGACTCCTGGCAAAGAACACTTAAGGCTCAAGGATTATGAATGCTTATGCTAATTTCCCCGTTCATGTAATAGGTACGCCAGTTATAAGCTGGTAAGTTGACTGAACCTTCTCTCTAGGGGAGAGAAAGTTCTCATTGTAACTTTGTAGGTACCTTTCCGGCGGCTTAACCAAGTTGTGTAATATGTTGCAAGTTTCCTTTTGCCGAATAAGGCAAACTGCTCACTATTAACTTCTTTCGATCTTTAGAAACGTCGTCAAAACTGATTAAGTAAGGGCACGTAAGGGTTGCTTTGTCGGTGGAGGTGCGTTTATACATTTACAACGTTCTTTTAAAAGCCTTTTCTCGGCACTTTAATATAACGTTCTTTTCCATATTGCACGCGTGCATATTATATTCATAAATTGAATTTTATGAGCTCTGCTTCTAACGTGTAGAGAGAAACTCTCATATATGTAGACGTATCAAATATTGTCATTTCTGAATTCAGTTGAATATGTGTAATTAATTACGTTTGCGGTTGAAATTCGTCGTTTATGTGAGATGTAAAACCACAATTCGATTAATATTATTGAATACCAATTGTCGACTTGTTAAATGTACCTACCCACCTATTTACTATTGAATATATATGTCATACTCGTATATACTATAGATGATGAAGTTATATCGTTAAGGTATAGGAAGTTATTGGTTTCTTTGTATATTTCCATATTCTGTGGTTGTATTTGATGATTTAATAAGTTACACTAGTTGTACTGCAGGTACTAGATATAATGACCGAATCCAATAATGTGGATTTTGTATAATAAATAAAAACATAACTTACATACCCAACTTTAATCATTAATAATTATGTATCTATATCAGGCGTTTTGGATAGCCATTCAAAACGGCTAATAAGATCTAATCACCATTAGATGTTATCCATCCGAATTGATCAATGACATAGATAGAGCGACATGCCTTCCCCGTAAACTATATCCGATCGGCATTATCTCCATGTAATTATGCGGAAGACACGAACAGGATTAACTTTGTTAATAGTTTGATTGCTGCGATTGAATATAATATTAGACGAGTTAACATCAAACTCGACTTGCCACCGCCACTGAGAGCACTCTAAAACTGTTTTGGTTAACTTGAGATTGCAATTATTCGTTGCCGACGTTGTCAAGTTAGCGAGACACACGAGGCGCCCCACTTAGCCCAACTTAACTTATCCGACGACAGGTGAGATTAAGTGCGATTTACAAAACAGTATAAATTCATTTCGTCGCAAGAAACTTCATGACAAAATGATAAATGTGTTAAACTGTACATCCGGAGAGAGCTGTGAACGTTGAAAAATGTACATTGGCTGGGTATTTTACGTTGGCGTCGTTTCAAAAACCGTACCTGGGTAAAATGAACCCGATGTTGGAACACTATAACTCTGACGAACGACTCTAACTGAAGAAATGAAATACAATTAAATGAGATGAAAGGATATCAAAACGATTAGAAGTGAGAAACTGGACCGTATCTCCTCAAAGTAGCCGGAAATGTAAGATTTCGATGGAAACCTTCACTAGTCTACTAGTTTTTATAGGGTAGGTTGTTCAAATATATGACATCCGGTGATACCAAAAGTTCAGTTTTCATAAAACAAATTCAAGCCTATAAAAAAGGACCAATCCTTATATTGGTATGCTTATGAAAACTGGTATTTAATATTAAAAATCAACTATAAGTCTCGCTATAAACATGTTACCCGTAACACAAAGTCTGCTTGACTTGGGGCTTGAATAAATAAATACTGACATCGTCGTCTATGATGTGTATCAGTATTTATTTATTTATTCATGTACCTTTATTGGTTACAGCGAAACTAGATGGCGTTATATTTATTAGTTCATTTACCTTTATTTGTTACAGCAAAACTAGATGGCGTTAAAACCTACATGCGTATGCGGCGAGTTCCCTCCCACCTACAAGTGAAGGTGATCAAGTGGTTCGACTATCTGTGGCTCACGCAGAAGTGTTCGGATGAAGAGAAGGCGGTGTCTTGTCTGCCGGACAAGCTCAAGGCGGAGATAGCTATCAACGTGCATCTTGATACTCTGAAGAGGTAAGAATCTTTAATCAAGAACGCCACAATAAGAATCTGTTAGCTCATAGAGAAGTCATATTTTGAACTAAATAATTTTCATCACTACATAGTATAAAACAAAGTGCTTTCCGCTGTCTGTCTGTCCCTATGTATGCTTAGATCTTTAAAACTACGCAACGGATTTTGATGTGGTTTTTTTAATAGATAGAGTGTTTCAAGAGGAAGGTTTATAAACTATTTAACAGATAGATTTCCACGCGGGCGAAGCCGTGGGGCGCTGCTAGTAAGAAATAAAGTGACACACTGCGTCTGCCTAAGTAGAGGTTTTCCCATAATTGTTTGCCACGTTTGCCAGGGAAATCCTACATATATGGTGATTAGTATGGCACATATCAATTTGACTTCAATTGCTCTCCGTTCCTAAACTTGAAAAGGAATAGCAGATTCGTGATTAGAAAAATAAAAGTAGTACGCATGTGATTCATACATAACATAAGCGACAATTTATTGGATAGATGTTTTTGTGATAGCTAACGGAGTCTTTGTACTATATTCTCTATTGAATATTATATAAACAAGTTCTGTAACACGCATCAAAATCAACTCATCAAACGTCACTAGAAGTCAAGCCAAGCGCAAACAAATCGGGCCGTTCCTTAACTAGATGTCGCTGCTAAAAGTGCACGAGCGCTATATCGCGCTGACGAGAACGGGCGACTTTGAATAAGGTGGTTGTGTAAAATTTTGTTCTGTATCCATCCAATCTTAAGGCCTCCATACCAATTATTCCGGATCACTCGGCTATTGGTATTGGTAGTGTTTGAGTAACTAGCTAACGGAGAGGTGAGACTCTGATTATTCGGCAACCGATCCGTCTGGCTAAAGTGGCCATCCCGTCCACTCGGGACACAAACCCCTGTAACCGCGTTCCTCCTGTCTAATAAACCGCGTCTCGACGAAGAGTTGTGTTTTACTACTACCCCGTCTAGCCCCCTCGTTACAGTTCTCAATCCGATATTTCGCCCAGCAATAACAGTGAGGCAACGTATTTACTGCTGACCAACTAAAAAGTTGTAGCTTTCGAAATAGACACATTGACACATGCATTTTATGTTCATAACATTTATAGCTAACTTAGAAAATGCAATAGCAGTGCTCTTCACTTTATAGTACAAAATATTATGTTCACCCCGCTTTTATGAAACACATTCCACATTTATGAAACCCTCATAAAATGTTTCCTGGTAGGTAGAACTCGAAAGTTAACTTACAGTCTAGACTTACCCGAATAAGCATCTTGATTACTTAGGCCAAGTTTGGTCGTCTGCATGGGCTTTGGAATTCGGTCTTTCACAACGGCTGATTAGTTTTCGGACACGGAAATTGCCGTTTTGTTCGGAGTGTTTTACTTGTAGGTTTATATGAACGAAGTTGTAGAGGCGGCCTCCTGTAAAACACCACCTGAGTCACTGTAGTTTTAGCGGAATTAGTTTTCGTGAAAATGTATAGGGTGTCTCATAATATTTTTCGTTTTTATTTGAGTATAACGCGCCAACCACAAACAAGGTCTCAATCGATTATACTATATCATCATACTCAATGGCTTTACATTCACAAAGGATGGTTTATGTAGTGTTCGTTTTTTGGAACTTGTTTACGTAGATGTTTTATACAGACAGATCTTTGCGCGCCATTAGATGTGGTGGGTCTGTGGTAGCCACTGCAGCCCGTTGATGTACTCAATACTTGCTTGTCATTTATCTTTCTGAACCACGCCTCATGCGCAACGTAGGCACGCGTCATGAGTATGAGAATATTTTGCGCCACCGATTTTTATATATATTATATTTAGCCTATGATAGTCCACTGCTGGACATAGGCCTCCCCCAATGAGCGCCACTATGGCGCCCTGTCTTCGGCTTGACGCATCCAGCATCCAGCATCTACCTGCAGTCTTTCGCAGGTTGTCATCCCACCTGGCTGGAGGGGATTTTTCTTCCTAATTTTACAAATTTATTTTAAAAGCCAGCATATTACGCTTAATACAGTCCTTGAAGCATAGTCACTTACCTACTCAATGTTATGTTTAAAGTACAAAGTCTGATGCAAATTTTGATTGAATGCCCTTTTACAGGAGCTTTATAAATATAATTTTTAATAATTTTTTAAAGTTATATATATGATTAACAATGCTTAATTTTCTAATTTACCTATTTTCATATATTCCTAAGTACCTTATTTGTATATTATTTGTGTTTCCTATTTTGTCTGTTTCGTGGCTTTGAATTAAAATCCAAGCACCATTTATTGAAACCTATATTTTTGTAAATTGACGTATCCGAGAGCGAATAAACGAGCAAAAGTAAAAATGTTGAGTTCATTGAAAGATTTCTAACTATCTCAACTAGATTGGACTCTATTCAATAAAATTTTAACCATTTGCAAGCTGATACATGCTCCATAATGGAACAACCATGCTCTTTGAAAAGTTGTATAAACTTTGTAAGAGAACAGTCGCGATACTTCAGTGACAATGACAAAGGACGGACTCAAAGGATAATGAACTTGTCAGTGGATCAAGTAAATTAGAAGGGCAGACCATCTGCTGCTAATGTGATTTGCATTAACTTCTAATTGGAGCAATGTATTAAGTTTTCAGCGTCGTTAAGGCTAGCTTTAGGCTGCCTTTCCATTAACACAGTGACGAGAGGAGTCGAGCTGTGCCAATATTAACCAATGGCTTCGCATAAAATCTCTCCACTCCACTTAAGTAGACAACGATTTGCGAACTATTAAAAAAAATTAAACCTAATTCAAATAATGAGTTCATATAAAAGCGGGGAGCTCCGCATCAATGGACAGATACATAATATATGGGTCTCATATGTACTATGATAAGTAGTGGTACAAGTAATG
Source organism: Eupithecia abbreviata (assembly GCA_943735965.1). Lineage (NCBI taxonomy): Eukaryota > Metazoa > Arthropoda > Insecta > Lepidoptera > Geometridae > Eupithecia > Eupithecia abbreviata. Next base: position 6,298,156 of record OX030976.1, read on the forward strand.
ACCACCTATTCCCCATAGGTGGTCATTACCTCCAGTACCTACTGGGAATAAAATGATGCAGATCTTTTCGAAGTATTTACTAATAATCTTGTTGCAAATTTCTGAGTAAGCTTATTCAGCAGAAATTATTTAGTTAAAGTAAGGCAAGGTTATTCAAATAGAACAAAGACAAATTCAAACTTATTAAGCACGTAGGCAAAGTCCGTCAAAGTGATATTGGAAAAAATCAAGTTTATTTTGCGGACCATCTGCCTGCTCGTGACTAATTTCCATAAAAAAACTTTTCTCAGAAGTTTGAGAGTTTGACGGAGCATCTCAATATTCATCAAAATGAAATGCAAATAATGTAAGAAGAAAGATACTTTTCATTGTTTGTTTATACGTAGTCATTCGTCTACATTAATGCAACGTGGCAGTTCAAGCTTAATACCCCGTGTTGTATAATTAAAAAGAGAACCATTCGCTTTTTACTTCCATGAATTATGCATAAGTGTTCGTTTATACGATCCGTAAATTTTTGTCGCCAAATGGCTCTTCCGAGTGTTTCTGTTTTTCAGCTGAAGCCCGCTTTTAGTGAGCTTTTTCAAGTCTATCTATACAGGTGATATTTAATGTACCTTTAGAGCGTCCGCGACCGCTGATTCATAAGTAATTTATATTAAAATTTTGCAGAGTGGAAATCTTCCAAAACACGGAAGCGGGGTTTCTGTGCGAGCTGGTGCTGAGGCTTCGTCCGGTGCTGTTCTCGCCTGGAGACTATATCTGCAGGAAAGGTAACTCGCAATTCGGAAATCCATCATTTTATCAAGATAAATATACATATGTATATGGCAGGTCTCACTCAACGAGCAATATATTTCTCAGGTGAAGTCGGCAAGGAGATGTACATAGTAAATCGAGGGAAACTGCAGGTGGTAGGAGACAACGGCAAGACAGTACTAGCAACATTAAAGGCCGGTTCTTATTTTGGCGAAATTTCAATATTGAACATGGGCACGGCAGGTAAACAACTTGGTAAATATCTCCACGGCCCGAGACGCCACGCCATTATTATTCTATTTTATATTTGTTGTAAAAGTTTTGAGAAAAAATGTCACGGAGACGCTGCAATCAGGGCCGAGGGAGCGGCCGCGAGCACCAACAGGTTTTGGGACATCATTGAGAAAGAGCTTTACCGCGCCCTCACTCACCCGCGCCCGTGACTTGCATCACATACGCATTATATTATTACTAACGCTGGGTGAGGGACCGGTAACTGGTTTGTCTTAAATAATAAGGGAATGCTTTGACATTTCTCTATCTAAATCTATCTTACAATACTTCGCATTTTATATATTAGTATACTATTATTTCAATTGTTTTACAAAATTCTTCAAACGATTTTTCTTTTACCGTAACTCGAACCATGATCTTATGGTAAGCTTTACTTTATTTTTTCGAGTTACATTTATGTCGCTTGGTTTTAGATTCTCCTTCAAGATTTGTAGCGTTTTGAATGTTATTTGTTTGCGTTCTGTTTTATCTCCTTTGGTTGTATGAAGGCAGTGTCCCCGACGCTTTGCATCCTCCCAAGTATTTCTTGTTCTTTGGCGTGACCTCTTGGTGCATGTATCCCCCTATTTTTAAGCGTCCCGCGAACCTATTTTTAAGATTGTCTCATGCTGTCGATTTTATTTCTATAACTACATTATTTTCGAATCTGATCATGAAATCCTGTGCTGTTTCAATTTGTAGAACTGCTTAGTTCTTTTACAGATTTCTACTAACATTTTTCATAGATTTAGAATTTAAAGCTTTATCTCTACAATTGTTCCCATAGTCATGGCTTTCTTATTGTTTCACTGAACGTTCTGTGTCCCCGGATCTATCCCTGCGTGATGTCTAACTCTGGTAGTTTCGATTGAGCTTTTTGACATTCTTTATAAAGTGCCATGCCGCCGGTGTTTTGGTCTTCCCCGTAGTTTCAGTGGGTCTTTCCAACTCGAGTCTCTAAGTCTCATAGAGTTGGAACGGTTCACTTGTTCACCTGAGACCAAACACCGGTTGGCACGGAGTGTGTGGATGACACGTCGACAGGCAACCGGCGGACAGCATCGGTGCGCTCCGTGGGTTACTCGGACCTCTTCGTGCTGAGCAAGACCGACATGTGGGACGTCCTCAAGGAGTATCCCGCCGCCCGCGTGCGCCTAGAAGCCATCGCCGTCAAGAGACTTGAGAAGTATAAGAAAGCGCCGCTGGAAAAAGGTGAACAGATTATTTCATAGAGTGTTTTGTTTATGGTGTGAGGCTGTAATAATTAATATAGATACATATCTGCATTAGATAGACGAGTGTAAGTGAATAGGTAGTCTAGTTTTGGTGACAGCTACTTAGGATATTGTAACTTAAAAATGTAGCGTAGACTTTTATGATTACAGTTAAACATAGCCCGCATAATTATGACCCAGTTGGAAGCTCTCCCGGTACTGGATCCGGCGATAAAAATGGCAGAATACAACGTTACACGTACTGCTTGAATATTTTGTTTATGTTGCTTTGTTTTGGGCGCAGTGGCGATGGGTCGCTGCCAGTCGACGCCCGGCTTGGTGGAGACGGCCGGGCGTGTGTCCATCGAGGAGATGGAGCTGCTGCCCGCGCCTGCGCCGCCGCCCCCGCACCCCTCACACCCGCCTTCCTTCCGGGACCAGCTATATAGGTAATAGAGCGCTGCTATAATACCTCCATGTGTCCAGGCCTGAAGACGGACGAGGAGGTCGCAGTGTCGGAGCCGCGTGCCCCCAGCGTCGAGGCGCGCCCGCAATCCTCTCTGGCGCCGCCCCTGCATGTCTCACTCCCGCCCCCCTACTGCACTCATAGGTAACACACATATACATTCCTTCGGACTGGTAAGTCCCTTTGCAATAATACGCTAGCGGTAGACGGATATACCGACGAATAGAAGGTATGTCTGCTGATTTTACCCCCAACACGATACCAACAAACATTCCTCCTGTAATAATCGAGCCTAGCCAACTGTTGCAAGCAGATCAGAGAGTGGTTTTCTGTCTGCTTATCATTGTATCCAATCATTTCCATCTCTTTCAGAAGCTCATAATGACATAGTATCTTATCGTCGTATTTCGAGGTCCTATCCTCACCTTATCGCCTGTTCACAGTTCGTCAGTAAGCCCTCACCGCGTGGCGTCCCCCGTGGCGTCGCTTGCGTCGAGCGCGCGAAGTAGTGCCGCCGGCGGCAGCGGCGTGCGGCCGACCGTGGTAGCGGAGCACGACGTGCTCGAGTGCGAGATCAAACGGCTGCGGGAGCGGCTCTACACCGTCGAGACGGAGAACGCAGCCATGTCGGCCAAACTCAGCCAGCAGCAGTGGGAAGTGGACCAAAGGTCAGTTATCTGGAAATAAATCGGTAGGAAATGTTTCGCAGAATAAACTAACTTAAATTGTGTTCAAATTAGACTGACACTTTAAGAGATATGATAAATTAGTAATACGAGAGTACACACTTTTAAAAGTGGGTATCTACGATTCTCTAAATAAAATAATATAAAATCTCTCTTTGTTGCTCAAGAGTGTTAGAAATCAATACCAGCAGCATGCTTTGGTATTCGTATGCTTTGAGTCCAATTTTTGTTTTAGTGTTGTGGTTCGTTTCTCAAATACTTTAATTGTGGCTCCAAATTCTCAAACATTAATTTGTTTTAAAATAAATAAATAAATAAATTTAGTAAAGAATTTGGCGCCATCAGGTATAATATCACGTTTAAATAACACGGTATGATAAGTAATCAGGACAGTACAGGATCATTCAACTTGAGAATACTTGAGAATTAAGGCTATTTCTGATCGCGGTGCATGCAACTGTGCAGAAATGCTACATATGATAGCAAATTCACGAAAAAGAAAGAAATGCTACATTTGATAAATATCACTAGATGATAATAATAATGTTAGTTTCAAAAGATTCTCATAGTTATTTGTTGACAGACTGCAAGAGATCGAGATGCAGATCTGCGGAGGCAGCTCGCTGAGTTCTCAAGAGGAGAACGAGCGGAACCGGGAGAGCATCATCTAGCGACGCGCCTCGCCCGCGCTCCCCCGGCACGCCATGCTACACCGACTCTCACTAGTCTACTAACCAGGCATACAAACTCTTCGGACTAATGTGACAGGTGTCAGTGCAACCTATCAAGACAAGTGTGCCTAAGGTGTTGTGAGAAAGTGCCCACGTGACTCTGAACGATGATTTAGTGTTTTTACGAGTATTATTATGGTATATTTAAATACGAATTAACTTTATCAAAATTTATATATACGTAGTATATACGGCTCGCTAATATTTGACGAGTGTCGTGGAGTGAGATTAAGAAAAGACAATATTATCTTTAAAATATAAAGAACTTTAGATACATCGAGAGATTAGAGCGAGGGGTGTGTGTGGTTCACCTTTCGGTTTGCGCATTTTGCCCTGAAAGGGCTTTCCGTTCTGTAGCTGTAAGTGACATATTTTGATAGATGCCGATTAAGTTAATCGATTCTATGAATCGAAATGTTCTAAATGATAAATTGTTTGGCTGATGTTTACAAGATGAATGGGGATGTGTTTGTTGTCTAGAGATGTGTACAAAGTATTCGTTTGTCGTGTGTTATCAGTAGGTGACTGATGCGATAGTGCCAAAGAACGGCCGAACTGTACTATTAATAAGATTTTTACGTTGTGACATTTAAAATGAGGTGGATATTCCCTTATCCATTAAATTTGAGCTTTAATTATCATAATATCCCGGAAGACTTGAACCATTAATTATAATCCACGGTTATATTATTTATAATCATTTTGTTGTTTAAGAAGTCTAGGGAATAATAATTCAATCATAATTACCTCCATATTGATCACTGTACTTTGTGTTTCTTGTAAAAAAAAGAAAAACTTTGTGTACGATGTTGAAAATTTCTGATCGATAAATATTAAACATAAATATCAGTTAGAGGAATAAATTGTTTCGTCATTATTTGGATAAAATTTAATTGATCTCTAAAATAAGAATTGTAGTATAAATCGGGTATGGACATCATTGGAAGATGAAGTTCTTTACCGCCACATAAGCTTAAGATACAAGTAGTGAGATTGTTCTCATATAAAACGACAATCGTCTAAAATAATGTTTTGTACTTAAACCCTTTACATATTTAAAGATTACGAATTATTGTTTCTTGAATAATAGCATATTCTCCGAGTTGTAGCTTCCATAATTTGTCCAAATAAGTTACTTTCTCATAATGCGATTACTATTAATTTCAATAACTATCTATCTATTAGTAATTATAAGATTGTACCAAGTCGTGAGGTGTTAAAGAAATAGTAAGATATGATAAATGTAAATATTCGATTACGATACGTGTTTATAAGCTGTTTTCATTGATAATTATTTATAATTTTAATGTGTAATGGCAGGAAAGCGAGATGTACTATGGATGTGGTTCGAAAAGACGTAGGCACTTGTGTTTCGTTTATATACAAATAGCTAGAAAGGAACTGTTCAATGACAAAGAGTTAGTGTATCGGGAACGTAGCTTGTTCCAGTTGGATTCACTCTCGATTGAGTTATAAGTTAGTTAGTCAATCACCACTTTGTTTCCTAAACGCCCAATGAACAAAATAGATAGGCGATAAAATTTTTGAACTGTAAATAATATATTTATTTATTGTTATTATAATTCCATAAATTTTCTTCTTACGATTTCTCGACTAAAATTAAAACGGTTGGATGGATGCATTATGCTATTTAATCGAATATACTTATACCAAAGACAAGTGCTTTTTACGGGGTAGGTTTGTGCAGTCCGCTCGAGCTCGGCGACCAAGCGATGTAACAAGTCATTACTTTTGTATATTCATTATATAAGTGCTGTTCCTTTACGGGTACCTTCGGTGGTTTCACGAAGGGATTAATGGGGAGAAGTCCGTTGTTGAAACTGAAACAGGCTTGAGCAGAGAATCAAAATGGCAAATCAATTATGTATCTCACACGATTCATTTTATTGTTAATAAAAAGATAATGATAATACGAGAGATTGTTTTTTTTATTACCTCCCCTCACCAAACTAAAGCTTAAATCGTTTTTATTCAAATCTTTATACAGTTCGTACCTAAATATTTAATATAAAAATATGTTTAAACGTTTACGTTTCAAATTAAATAAATTATTTTATCTATAATGCTGGAATGAAGACGACTGATGTGGCGCGGTGGGCGATGGTCCGTCCGCCTGCGACGCTGGAGGTTGCGGGTTCGATTCCCGCCTAAGAACAAATGTTTGTACGAACTGCAAATATTTGGTCCAGCGGTGTTATGGGTATTTTATATGTATAATAAAAGTGGATCTTCTAACTGTAGTTATTTCAAAAATCACAATTACGTTTAGTTATTATAATATTATGTAATCCTTAGATCACAACTCGGGAAGAAAAAACCAATATAAATAGTGATGAGATTTTGAGGTTAATCTTGGGCCGAATTCTGCGAATCGTCCATAGATTAAAGAAACTAGATAGAACGCGGTACGTGTGGTGCTATTTGCACGGGGCATTGAAAGAATGGTTTCAACCTTGAGACAATTGACACGCGTCCTTCCATCTGCATTTCATATATCAAAGATAGATGCCAAAACGTGTCATTCTGAGGTTATACTATTATTATGGTGAATTAATTTACATAGTTGAATTAGGGCCCTATATTTGGTCTACCAATAAGACAGGCGCATACCTCATGCCAACGTAAAAAAATTACCGCATACCTGACTTCATAGCACCTGCTAGAGCTCTATCAAAAGTTATGAAATATTACCAACACCAGTTGTATCTCAAAGCTGCTGCTACAATTTTTTTAATCAAAAGAGCGAAACTGCATTACCTCCCTTCGCTACGTAAGCTAAGGTTGAAAAGAAAGGTTCATTCAACTATGGAAAAGCATATAGAAAAACCCAATGAACAGAAAAAGGAAGCGAACGCTGCTTTGTGAGGTTCCGGGATTCTCCCCGGCTAAATATTTTATTTCGGTCTAACGCGCAATCCATTTCCCTGAGCATCTGTTACTCACGAAATTTTTATGTTACCACTTGATCCTTTGAATCTGAAAGAAATCGATCCAGGCGGAGGCTCTTTGTATACCTACAATAGGGTAACTTTATATTTGGCTCTGGAAGTAAATGTTCTAAACAATTCAAAATAAAACGCATTCTGCTGAAATATATGATTAAATATTACATTTTATTATTAAAATGTGTAACAGCAAACAACATGTTGGTATGCGACAGTTTTTTGTTTTTACAATAAAACGAACTTCCTCCATACAAAGAAGTATTATAGTTACTAAACCTCCATATCGCCCAGCTCTTTGCTTTTTTGGTCGTTGTCTTTTCATATGTGGTGGCTTTCTTGAGGCATCTGTGTTCCCTTGTATGTTTTTTATCACTCTCGGATTCGACATAAAAATGTGCATTGTTCTGAAAGCAAAAATGTGTAAGTAAAGATGAAGCCCACATAAAGACGCAAATGGAAAGTACAAAGTAAGATTACTTTTAAAATAAACATTTCAAGCATTCCATGAACACCTAAGCGCTCTTATTTCGAAATTCTGGAGCACGACTAATTGGTTGCATAGAGCTTGCATGAATATATCACGGCAGCTTCTTAATCCCTTTTCTGAAGAAATATCATTAGTCTGCATTCCTCGCTGGATGCACTTAAATCTGCACCGCAGAGCCTACACTGCGCTTCCATACATTAACGTATATTTTCGCAAGCTACGCTCCCGCTTAATACCTACTCTTAATTCTGAATTCTGCCTGCAAGTGCAGCGATTTTGTAGCTTACGAAATTTCTTCAAATATTCATATTACCTGGGTGCTTTTCTTACATGATCGTAATGTTATAAGCAGGCAACGTTCTGAGTTCTTAGAATCGTAGCAAATAAAACAACTTGAAATGTTTCTTAGTTTTTCGACGGCGAATGAAATATCCGTTTTATTCATAACCAAAAAGGAAATTCGATTTAAAACTCGTTTGTGAATCCATCAATATTATTCGATAGGCAAGAGATAATAAAAATTCAGTAACTGGCGACGTGGGTCAACCATCCGAGGAAAATCATTCTCTATTTTAGGTGATCCAATTACCGGCCTGTTGTAGGTAGGAAGTACCTATCTACGTGATTACATCGCTCTGTTTGTTCTGTTAATGGTGTGGGCAGGTACTATTTCTAGTTACCATGAACCTATGTGCCTAATGTAAAACCATTTATTTAAGTATATCAGCCATCTCGCACCCATAACACATGCTCTGCTTAGCTTGGGGCTAGATGCTGTGTGGATTTTCCAGCATTATTAAATATTATTATCATACATATATGCCACGTTTTTCTAAGTAAGATTTTGTCTGACGTAAAATCAAATTAAATGTCCCGTAATGGTATCTTCATTACTAGCGCCGAATTATCCTACCTTTAGGTAGGTACCTACCTTTAGGTAGGTAGTAGGTACCTCTGTCTCTCCCGCGACACAGGCTTGCCTCGTGCGGGGGCCGCCAGAAATGTGTACATATACACAAGTGAAATGGCAAATAAATAATTTTTTATTGTCTATCTGGTCTAGTCATCGTCAACTTTTATGATAACTATTCAGCACAGAGTTATATTGTTAGGCAGTCATTGTTAGAAAACATCTCAAATCCCAATGGATATCAGGGTACCTACGCACAATGAAGCTATGAGCATTTTGGAATCAATTCAGCCTTATACCAATAATCGGTAGTAGTTTGATAAATCTTTGCCAGATAGATGGAAATATGATTGAATAGGATTTTGTGAGGTCTCCGTTAGTAGATATAATACCAGATAAATTGGTCTTTTTTAATTTTTTGTTGTAAAGGTATTCTATATTTTTTTATAGGTTTGAAGTTAGGTGGCCCTTAATACCCGCAGGTACCTTTTTATAGCAAAGTCAAAGTTTGTCTGAACTGAGATCTAGTACCTGAGTTTTAGTATAAACAAGGTTTTTAAAATATAATTTAAAAAGTCTGGATATAAATCATTTTTCCCATTAGCAACTCCATCCAAAAGAGATTTCCACACCTTCTAATATAAATATAGCGAGATACTTGTAAGCTTCGTGAGCTTTTATCTCCCGCCTGGACATTTCTGCACTTATCTTAACCCTCCTGAATTTATGGACGTGTTACTGACGTAATCTCTATCTCAGCTGTGAATTTGATGATTTTGGGACTTCCTTATCTAATAGATTATCTCACTGGACTGATAATTCTACTCGTAGGTACCTGGCACTTGAATAATGTGCTTTGTTCGAAAACACAAAGGTTTAACCTTCATCAGCCTATAGCATCCACAGCTGGACATAGGCCTTCCCCAATGAGCGCCATAGCGCCCTGTCTTCAGCTTGCCGCATCCAGCATCTACCTGCAGTCTTTCGCAGGTCGTCATCCGCCCTGGTCGGAGGGCGTCCTACACTAAGTTTATCGAGTCGTTGTCTCCACTCACGAACACGTTTGCCCCAACGGCGGTCGGTTCTTCGCGAGATCATTAAATCATCACATTTAATCATATGTTTAACTTAAATTATTTGAGTAAGAATTTTCTTCGTATACTTTATTGTTACGTATCGTTTCATAAACGCTGAAAAAGGTTCTAGCTATCTAATCAAAACCTATTGAAGCGTCGTAGTTTCTTTGTACAATAGGCAAAAGGAGATTGTATGACACAATTTAGTAAGAGAAAACAACACGCTTCAATAGTTTGAGGTAGGCACATAAAGTAATTGTTTGTGCCTTTGATTAAATTTAATCCTTGTAAAGCGTTATTAAATTTAACGAGATAAGCACGACATTAATTCCTTACTAATAGCCTTCCTTACTAATTTAGGGGAAATATTTTCATTCAATGGATGAAAATATTTTATTACATGCATTTTATTAAAATATTAAATGCATACTAATGTGTTTAACGCACGCAGTAACGCCGTGCAGTCATGCTGATTATTATCTTTCTTAGATTATTGCTTATCCAGAAGACAAGTATTCGGTCGCAGTTTACAGAGTAGACTCAGTTTTTATAGGTACCTACGTGTAAAACAGTTTCGTAGACGCGCGTCTACGAAGCTGTTTTACACTCACAGTTTAGTGTAGTAAAAACACCGGAACTATTTCTAAATACAATCAGGAACTGAATACAATAAATAACTACTTTTTTCGATTTCAAAAAAATGCTATGCTACGCGAAGTTAGCAGACCATATTCTCACTTATTTTACTAATTTAAAAACACCAGAACTTTTCTTGAAATGTATCAGGAACTCACCTGAATGCGAACAGAACTCTATTCATGATCTGCTGGTTTGTTAACTTCACAGACAACCATAATCATATTACTGTGTTTGGTTAGAAGAGGTTAGGAGTCTATGGTAAGCCATTTTACATTTTTCTGTGCCTTACTAAGATTGAGTACAAACAATACAAAACTACAACAAGAGATTCAACAAGGAAATTTCGTGATTTTACAAACTGGGTTGATTTTTCAAAGGACTATAATTTCAACTTAGTTCAAACCAAGTACTCAATCCTACAAAAGTGGCAAATACATACAATAATATGACGGCCACGCTAGTAAATAAGATGTTACAAGTAGACCCGAAACCCGCCCAGCAAAAGTTGCCGATTGGAAAATTTCGGGCTGGAGTGTGTAATGATTTCCTTACCTCTATCTAAAGCCACATTAGTTTAGTGGGACGCGGCGGCGCGTCGAACAAATTGTCGGCATTTACATCGCGGTGGGGGATCACTGCCCGCCAGTCCGCTGTAATGGGCTGGATTCATATCAAATTGCCGCAAACACTTCCGGAGACGTTTCGATCTTTATGCTAGTGTTGCCGCTATTCTGAAAATAAACCTAATTATTTATAAACCACCGTTTATTGTTCCTTCATGTCCAGTCCATCCTAAGATTGCCTGGAAAAGATCGCTCTCAGCGATAAGGCCGCCCTTTATACCTTTATTCTAAATTTTTATTTCTGTATTGTTTTCTGTTTTGTGTGCATAAAGTGTTTTCTATCTATCTTATCTATCTATCTACTTTGCAAAATCTAGTCAAACTTGCAAACACAAAATAAAAACTTTAAGAATATCTCGCAAATTTACGAAAGCACGTTGATCTTTTAAGACCATTTTACAACTCCTTTGCAACTAAACATGTTAAAACTGTGCTTAGTAGCAGTATCGTTTTTAAAGTAAAATATTAAAAAAATAAAACTAACTTTGGCAGTTAACCAGAGGTTAAAACCCGCGATGCATTAATTTTTAATTAGTCGTGTCGTACTTGTATAATACAAGTTAGTGGTCGCGTCACAAAGGTCGTTTTATACCGACTATTCTACCGAGGTTAAATTAAACCTTGCAACTCAAAACTCATACAACAACTTCAACGAAATTAAGTTAGCACCTAGGTTACAAAATTGTGGAGGTTTCGACTGGAAGGAAATATAATTTTATCACCCTGCAAGATATTTACCGATACAGGAAGGTTTGTTATAAGAATCCTCTCCGCAATACCGTGAAAAGTACTTTCAGTCGCTATCAATTTTTATCTATTTGTTAGTTACAGCATCTGCAACAGCGGAATTGATATTGATCTGTGGTTTCCTCTGTTTTTTCTTAGAAAGGTGAGAATTTATTAGATTTCATCTGCTATTCAGGTTTTGCCTTTTAGATAAAGTATTACCTATGTATTTTTTGCTTTATTTTGTATCAATTTGACGACCAATGTGGCGCGGTGGGCGAAGGTCCGCTGCGACGCAGGAGGTTGCGGGTTCGATTCCCGCCTCGGAACAATTGTGTGTACGATCTGCAGATATTTGATCCAGGTGTTCTGGTTGTTTTCTATGTATAATAAAAATATCATAAAATATAAGTGCTTATTTGTAAGCCTAAAGAAATAAATAACTTTTAAGCCGAAAGAGTCTTCAGCAGGTTTTAGTCCAGTAAACAATACAAATTGTAGTAAAACGCAGTACGGACTTATATATTGGTTTATTCTTCTTGAGCACAGCTAACAATCTAAATCGAAATCCAAGAGCAGCCACGTGGTTCAGACCAACGGAGCTAAGTCCACATCCGTCGCTTACTGCGGCTCGAGCAAAAGTGTCCGCTCGGTCGGCCGCTGTCATTTTTGACGCCCGCCCAACCGACGAGCTTAGCTACCGGCAATCTGAGCCACGTTTTCTACCACATTCTACCAATTAACTTACATTTACAATTGTTAATAATGATTACCAAATGAAATTAAATACCGAATACATTACAATTTTTATAATTAAGTACAGTAAAATTACAAAACCTAACAAAATTATTTAATATTTACTAAATATTATATATAATACTAAAATTTAAATCATACCAATGATTTTATATTTATGGAAAACTGGAATTTTCAGACTCATTATTACGAAAGGAAACCGCAAAGACAATGAATGGATGCCATTTGTTACTGCTACACCATAATCAACCATGTTTATTACATTGTCTTTCTGTTAGAGTACAATTGTATAGAAATGTGCGGTTCATTTGCTTTGCCTGTGTATTTAAATTAAACCATCGCCTATTTATCTTTTTCAAGGCAATTTAAATAATGTCTCCGCGACTGTAAACGGTTTTTCGGAGCCTAAGGCCGTGTTCATCATTTATCTCGCCGTTTGAGTCGAGGTTGCCAGGACCTATAGACTTAGGTAGCTATTTGGAGCCGTCGCGTCGTCGCCAGCACATGTGGATGTCTGTAAACTAAAACACGGCACGAAAACGACAAATATTTCATCCGACGCCGAAGCAACCGCGTGAATCCCGAACTAATGGACGAGAATTAAATCCCAATCGTTACTTTATTTGCTCTGCCGCTGAAAACACCTGCCTCGTGCGCCAGCTTTCTTTTTCTTTCACTTTAAGTTTAGACTAAGTATCTATCCCTTTTAGATATCACTACATAGGATAAAACAAAGTCGCTTCTCGCTGTCTGTCTATCCCTATGTATGCTTAGATCTTTAAAATTACGCAACGGATTTTGATGCGGTTTTTTAAAATAGATAGAGTGATTCAAGAGGATGGTTTATAAACCATTTGACACATAGATTTCCACGCGGGCGAAGCTACGGGGCGCATCTAGTGTACTATAAACCTCTCTCAACTCAGCAATAGATAAGAGTCAGATTAAGAAAAGACAAAACAAAATGGCTAAAGTAGAGTTTTGCAAGGAGGCGTGTGCCTTACCATGTCATGTCAATTACTAATTATAGTTTTTGGGGTTCCGTACCTAAAGGGTGAAAATGTGACCCTATTACTAAGCCTCCTCTGTCTGTTTGTCTATCCGTTCGTATGTCCTTCAGCGGGCTGTATCTCCTGAACCGTAAAAGGTAGACAGTTGAAATTTTCACAGATTGTATATCTCTTGCGGATAGAACAACAAAATAAATATTTAAATTAATTTAATTTTAGATATTATGCTCTACTTTTGTCGAAGCTGTATTTCTTAATCCATAATAGGTAGATAGTTTAAATTTTACACCATACAGGGTGTATTGCCACAAAAAGGACAAAAAAAAATCAAAAAGATATATTAAGTACGAATAACGATCATTTATTTATTCATTTAATTATTTATTGATTTTAATTCGCATAGCCATTCGCAGTTTTTCCATCGTCGTCGCCTATGGTTCGTATACATGGTGTAATTTGTTCGGCCTGACTAACCAAGCCACCGGACAACATTAGTATTACAATATTATTTTTATGATTTGCAAATTGTTTAGTCTTCTATTTGGGTAGGTACGTATGTATATTGCTTAGGTTAGAATGAATAGAATATATTTATATAAGTATTGTGTAATGTATAATTATAATGCAATCCTGTTTACATTTTGATGTCAACATCACGCTCCTGACGACCGTGACATGACACGATCCCTCTGGTCTTCACTGAAAATCAGCGCTGGGTGGACACATTAGTGTGCATCCAGCACAATGCTGAGTGAAGGCCATATTTGCCATGAACACTGCTACGCACAATAATTTGTAATATATGTAGGTAGTAATAATTTGCGTAGTTTAAGTTTGTTGTGTATTAATTAGTAGTTTTAAGGTGAATAAAAATATTTTCTTTCTTTCTTTTTTTCTTTCAAGTATTATTAATCCAACAATCAATACAGGGTCTGCTAAGTAAAAATAACTATTTATTTTCTAAAAAAAAATTATACGAAAATAACTTTAAAATATCGTGTGTAAGGCTAGTACTAGGAAACGCTACTACAATATTATGTAAAATCGCTAAGAATGAAGCTGTGATACAAAATTAGTCCAACGGACGTCCATACCAAGTTGAGTTCCAATCTTCGAAGTATAGCAACGTAGGGCCCGGTAAATACTTGGATGGGTGACTACTACATGTCAGCTTTTTGTTTAATTTCAATCAAAAAACTGTTTTAGAGTTTTTCAAAATGGTTTTAAACGATGGTACGGAAAGTTTACGAGTTGATTCGCACCTGGCCGGTTATAGTAGTCGTGATAACGTAAACAAAAGACCCAAAAAGTTTAATTTATTTCATGGGTTGCCCGTATCACCATTTTAACACGAAACTATTGGAAAATAAATTGCAACATGACATCAAACAAATTTCTAAACTGATAAATTGGGTTTCTACTTAACTACATAGTATAAAACAAAGTTGCTTCCCGCTGTCTGTCTGTCCCTATGTATGCTAGATAATTGTATACGATATTTATATTATTTGTCTTCACTTCATTATTTAGTACCTATAAAACAAAGTCGCTTCCCGCTGTCTGTCTGTCCCAAGGTTTGTATGCTACGCAACGGATTTTGATGCGGTTTTTTTTAAATATATAGAGTGATTAAAGAAAATTATAAACCATTTGACACATAGATTTAAACGCGGGCGAAGCCGCTGGGCGTAGCTAGTAAGTAACTTAATAAATAACAAGGTCAGAATTTGATTAATAAACAGCACAACATGGGTAGATTTATCCGAAATATCTGTTGACACTTTGAACTGGAAACTACAGGGCAACAAAATTGGATACAAAGTAGCCACGTTTCGCAGGCTAACAAAGTAACAATTGTAGCGAACAATTCTAGCGTAGTGGCTAACCGCATTGCGCCCGTGTAGACCACCATTGACGCCTGCACGATGTAACACTGCACTACAAATTAATAATTTGCTGGACTCGCGCCTAAATTGTTGCAAAGCAAAGTTGTTGTGGACCCGTCTTTTTGAAGCTTACAGTGAGGGTAATTAGCGTGGGCGATTGGACCGACTAGCCGGACCAACTATGATATCGAATAAATATTTTAAAAACACCTTTGAACTATAAGTTTTGAAACTATCATGGACTATTTGAAACGGGATATTTACCTTGTATCGATTTCGATTTTTTAATTTTTCCAATAATTCAGCACAATTTCATGCGCCATGACCACGGAATAACTGAAGGCACTGCGAGTAAGAAATATTAGAAAACTCAAAAATCAAATCATGGTAAATATCCAGTTTTAAATGAGTTTTGAGCTTTGAACTAAGTTTATGTACTCGTACATACATGTTACGAATATGTCTATGAACTTCTACTAAATGCTACGGTGGTGCTACGAGATTTTACCAATGATTTTGGAAGAATATGAGTTTTTTTATAAATTCTTAAACTGAAAATGATATTAACAATAATAAAAGCCAAAGCTTGCATGTTCAGACGCATGGATGTATGGATGGATGTTTGTTACTTATTCACGCCAAAACTACTGAACGGACCGGGCTGAAAATATGGCATATAGGTACGCGTTGTTTTTATGGTAAACTTTTAAAGTTATTCGTATCCCATGGCAACTTAGACACTAGTATTTATCATAAGTTCCTCAAGACTTCTCCAGCTGCGAGTTAGGTGCAGATCTTATCCGTGGAATTAAAAAGTAATTACTTACGTTATATGTGGGGTTCTCCTTGCAGGTGTAGTAGGTTGCACTAAGAGGTAGACACTAATGGTACTTTGTCATACTTATGTCATACTAAAGAATTATTGGTAGACTGAAAGCGGTCGACGCATGGGGCAACTAAAGTGACGTTGTAGTAATTCAGCACTCCCTTTAGGTATTTATATTTTGCTGCACCGGACGGACTAATATAATTATAATACCTATAAATGGGAAAACATTTAACTCGGTACTTACACCAAATCTAAGTTATTCCCTTGCGATCTATAACCGTACCAGGGGTACGTCAATCATGTAAAACAGGCTGCTGTCTCAGCAGAGGGATAGTGTCAGTCGACAATTATCTTGATTACGTAAGCTAAAACGAATCTATGTATGAGTTGACAAATATAATTATAACTTGTGTTCCAACGTATATACTAACCATACTAGCGCACGAATATGAAAATGAGGCGTATTTAACGCATTTTTTTGGATACACCTCGTTTGTATCTACTAACATTCTAGGCCTTTTTCGTCTAAGACATTCATGGTTCTCGTTGTGTGCAGTGATACTAAGCCTACAGTAGTGGAAGAAAATTAAAACAATGGGGATGTCTAATCTATGTATTTTAAATAAATCGCTGTCTAGAATGATCATGCTAAGCCTGGTTGTGCACAGAGAGGCACAGAGAGCACAGCTACCAAACTGCACGAAAATGCTTGCTCGTGTTGTTTCTATGGATAAACTGATTTATGCGATAAAAAGTAGCATTGTGTTATTTCAGGTACCTACCTACCTACATACATATCTATGCAAAATTTCAGCACGGATTATCAGTAGTCTTGGGATGAAGAAGTAACAAATTATATCCATACATCTGAACTTTCACATTTATTATAATGTAAGCTGGGATGATTAAAAGATATTTTATTGGAGAAGGCCAAGGAATTTTCGTAAAAGTCTAAAAACTTAATTGACGGAATATATTATGTCTTGTTTTACGAGTTATCGGAAAGCGATAATGATTTAAAACGAAGGCTACAGTAACAGCTCGTTAGAGTCCAGTTTAAATGATGTATCGCTTGTGGTGCCACCGTTGATTAACAACCCGTGAGAAAACTAGCGCTGTCTATAGCTTCATCTGTACGGAGCTTATGGAATATCTATTAATCATGTCAAAGCTCTGAACGGGCGTTGCGGGACGTTTCTAGATAGCATGTAGTTACAGTTACATATTTATTTATTATTTTAAACATTTGGCTTAATTTTCATCAAAAGTAAGCTATAGATAGTCGGAGTTTTTGTTTTTACTTAGTTTTACCGACAATAAGAAAACATTCTAAAATATATATTTTCACTGGTCTCCTGGTGAACTTACAGTCAAAATTGGCAATGCATTCCCGTATAAAGTAGAAAGGTTGCGAGTTCACGACCCGCATGAATCGTAATTTTTTTTATATATAACTAGCTGCGCCCCGCGGCTTCGCCCCCGTGGAAATCTATGTGTTAAATGGTTTAAATTATTTAAAAAAAAGTATCCTATGCTAGACTCCTGGTTCTAAGCTACCTCTCCGCCAATTTTCAGCTAAATCGGTTCAGCCGTTCTCGAGTTATAAGTGTTGTAACAAACACGACTTTCTTTTATATATATAGATTTTTTAAGCTTTCATTAGTGTACTTTAATGCAGATTTGTCACTATAAAAACACTAAGGTATATCATTGCTTTGATTTGTCATTACAAAAACAACAAGGTAAATCATTGCTTATTCTCCTTGGGCACATTTTTAGATTTCAATCAGCCAGATCCCTACCTGTCTTCTTAGACAATCTCAGCAAATGGTGGCATTAGTGGATGCGTGCAGCGCGCGGCGTAACGAGCGGCTTAGCCCCCTCGGATCACCACTTTGAATAATACATGAAACACTCCTTATTGTTTAACAAGACCCCAGGAAACTCCGTGAAAAGCGAAAACTTGCGGCAAAATAAGGATATTTACAAATCCAAGTGAGGTTAGCTTTAATGATCGCAATGATCACACATTAAAGGTTTAAAGGAAATCCCATAAGCCGCGTCAAATCAACCTTTCACATTTCGGAAAAGCTATTTCATAAGTCCCAAGTTTAATAGGGGTTTGTCAGTCGCGACGCGACCCAAAGGGCTGGCTCTCGATTTCACGTAGACCTCGTTAAATAGTGTTATCATCGGTGAGCATTGTACCTACTGAAGTTTGGGTTCAGTCAGAATCAGAAATGTATGTTCGTTCTACTCCTATGGGAAATCGCATGCCGCAGCCTTTCCATATTAACAAAACTTTAATCTAACCGGTGCGCCCCAGAGGCTGTAGTGTAGCGAAGCAAAATTTTTGTGGCCAGTAAATTTTCTTTAAGTCCGTCTCATGGCAGACGGCCAACGTTACCCATGTGCTCCTAAAATCTCATTTTATACCCGCGCTGGTAACTTTGTTAAAAACATACAAGTATCACCTTTATTGCCTCCCTTTAGCGAGCGTGCGAGGGGCACCAGTGTTGGCCGTTTATATTTACAAAGCAAACGAACT
The DNA here is from genome assembly GCA_943735965.1 of Eupithecia abbreviata. Lineage (NCBI taxonomy): Eukaryota > Metazoa > Arthropoda > Insecta > Lepidoptera > Geometridae > Eupithecia > Eupithecia abbreviata. The sequence goes on from OX030976.1 coordinate 6,316,741, forward strand.
TCGCTCGAGAAATAACTCATCTAAAATACGTACAATACATCTTCGGCTAACAACGTAGCTCGTTTCAGCTGCAGACAAAATGACGGTGCATTATATCAGACCTTATATTAATAAAGTTTCCTGTATATCAAATAATTGGGAGATTGTTTTCTCCACATTTACACGTCATTTGGCGTGTAAAAAATCCGATGGTGCTTGGCATAGGTACAGTTGGCTACTCTATAGTCCGGCCAAACTCAAGATATAATGTTTGTAAACAAGATATAAGATATGAAAACAAGATACAAGATATAATGTTTGAACCCCATACTTAATCTAAAAATAGCTTTCTGGTTGTTGATTTTTAAATAATTTGCAATTAATTTCGATTAAGGATTTCTCACAATAATTTTCATACTCAACAACTTAGGATGTTTGTGTGGTATGTTGTTGACAAACATTGTATCTTGAGAATAGCTTAAGTATAGATTACACACACACACATTAGTACCTTGTCATAATTACGAGCGGTAATTGGCAGACTGAACGCGGCCGTCGAGTAAGTCAACATTAAAGTGACATGGTACTAAAGTGGCAGCGGCAGTTGGAGCGGCATAAATCATCTTAGTGCAAATGACTGTTCTCTGCGACTCCTCTGCGATAATAGTAGATTTTTATATGGGACTAAACCACCCCATTAAATACGTGGTTATTATACTCCAAAAACTACTTCTACTTACCTAAAAATTAAAAACTATAGGTACCTACTTTTCTCTCGATTGCGAGAAAATAAAACAGTCAAAACTAACCTTCTGATTGCACAGTTTTTAACTTTTCTACTTCACGAATTTGTCGTAAGTCTTTAAATATAAATTCACGTGATTTCGATTCGACAACAGATATAATATTTGCTTTCTTCTCTTGCATTTCCATATTATTAACACACTTTTAGTTTTAAGAAATTTTCAATTAAATAATTCAATGGTAAACAAAAAATGTAAGTGATATCGCGCTAGTGAAAACTTATTTGTGTACCCACAAATAACCTGCCTGCACATTCTACCACGGAGGTAGAATAACCCTTCATAACAACATCCAACAATCACCAAAAAGGCGTAGGCATTCAGTTCCATTTTCAAAAATGAATTCAAATGAGGGAATACCAAAAATTCGAGTTAGATGACGAATGTCCTGTACTGGCTGATTATTGAGAATTTGAGATCCAAACTATTTCTCTGCGATCACAAATACCATCTAGATTTCGGCTCACATACCAAAATAAAAGCTAAAAGCCGTCTCCGTAATTATATGAGCGCACTTGAGGTAAGTAAATGATAATATGTACACTTCGTACATATATAACATGTTGAGCTTTAAACTACCAAATAAAATTTTATTTTTATTTTTGCAACTTTTGAATACACATTGCGGCATTGATGTGATTGTGACACAGATTTATGTTAGCTGTGTTTCAATCGAACTAAACAAAATAAGATCTCACATTACAAGTGCGCTCTTATTTACGGAGGCGGATGTTTCGCGCCGACCCGACATCTAGATAGTATTTGTGATTGCAGCTATTTCTTGATAAATTGCACTCTGCAGTATAGGGCAGTGAATCCGCACTGCCTGTCACGACTTAGATGCTAAACGACGGTATACATAGTCCTTGTTCATCACCAATCCAATGTGATTGCACTGTCTCCGCATCGTGTGTATTGTCACTGAATAACTATATCATGATTTGTGGCAGTGTGTCTGTGTTGGACACTTTTCGGCCAGTGTAATGGAAAATAATTGTAAATTACTTGAGTTATTAAATTCTGAAGATTGTTTCCAGAGCCTATATTGTTATCTAGCAAGGTGTGACAGGTTAGGTTGGCTTGGGAGACGAGATGTTGAAGTAACATCCCTACCTATCTACAGTATGTATTGTCAACCTGACTAGACTATTATTTAATTTTTAATGCTCATATTAATCTAATACCGCTACCACCCAGCAAAACTTTAGTTTATAAATCATATAGGTACTTAAATTATTTTTAATTAAGTTATATGTATAATAGTTAAGTTGATTATACAACATCAAGTGTATCAACATGTAATAATATGAATAAATGAAATGAAATAAAGGATCTGAGGATAACAAATAAGTACTTTGTGACGTAGTATGTAGAGAATACACTACATAACATAAGTATAAAATCGTAAAACCAACCGTGCTAGTCAAATATATAAGATCTCATTTCACCAATACTCTTTCGTACATATAGAGCCCAAACCTATAAACCTTCTGATATTCCCTACAAAATTGCCTAAAAGAAAACACCCTGCGTCGAGTTTTCGTGTTATCAGTAGTTCCCAGTAGTTTCCACATATGGAAATGTGGCGTTATTTGATTTGCGCGGGCTGCAGAAGCCCTGTGATCCCACAAACGCCTGTCGTCCTGTTCCGTGGCTGGTTCCGGGAACAGCCATACGACCTCATTACTTCACTACCTTTCACAATTTTTCACCGTAAGCACGTTACATCTGTCCACCTGTCGGGCTAGTTTGCAATTTTTGTTTCTACCGCTCTGTTATATTTATTCTTTAATTTTTTATTTACACACAATCACTCTATACTCGTAGTATAAAACAAAGTCGCTTTCCGTTGTCTGTGTGTCCCTATGTATGCGACTACGCAACGGATTTTGATGAGTTTTTTTTTTTAAATAGATAGAGTGATTCAAGAGGAAGGTTTATATATCATTAGACACATAGATTAGATTGTTTTGCCACACAGGCAAAACAATGGGTCACAGTTAGTATAATATGTAATACATAAAAATAACTATCTAAATAGGATATGTACAGTACATAGGCGAGCTTAACCCTAACAAGAGTTTTCTTCCAGCAAACCTCAGGGTTATAGGAGAGGCGATGGAACAGATAGAGGAAGTGTACAAAGAAATAAACTAGCTAGACTAATAGTATAAAAACAATATACAATGAGATTATAATATTATAATTAATTTAATTTATGTATTTACTACTTACATAAATTCAAATAATAATAATAATAACTCGATAAACCTAGTAGCTTTGTATTGCATGCAATGAATATAGTTTGTATCCTTTTTTTTATTTCTTGTTTTTGATACTTCTCCATCTGTTTGTTTGTGATGTACCAACTCTTAGTTTGCTTATATCTTTTTCTCCATCCCTAGGTTGCCTGGGAGAAATAGCTGTAAGCGATAAGGCCGCCTATTGTACTTTTAATATGTAATTATTTTATAGTTTTAAGTGCAATAAAGAGTTCATTCATTCATTTATCATTCCTTACAAATACCTTTAGTTCAGTATAAATAAAAATATTTTTATTTCATAAATAAATATGTGTATATATCCTTAGATAGATCATATTTATAATAGGAAGTGCTCTTTTCATTTCGTTTTGAACATGTTAAGCGATGGACTGTATATTTAAATATTATCTCCTAAATACTTAATTTCTAATCTACGATTTCTACATGTTCACTAGATGATGTGACTAGAGATTTTAACTCATGACTTTGTACAAAACCACTTTCATTTGGCAGTGAAGGCTTGCGTTTGGTTGCCAATCATTGAGCAAAGATTCCTTGTTTGGTAATGGTTTGTTTTGTTAATAGCCCAAGAACTTTCTAAAATTAAAAAACCGATCTTCATTTTAAATTTTCGTAATGACCTTGTATAGGCCCGTCAGTATAGAAAACTTCGACGTGAACTTTTGAACCAATTTGCAGAGAACTAAGTTCTCCCTAATTGTAATATACTTTGAAGCTTATATGCTGCTATGTGGCGCGGTGGGCGAAGGTCCGCCTGCGACGCAGGAGGTTGCGGGTTCGATTCCCACCTCGGAACAATTGTGTGTACGATCTCCAGATATTTGTTCCGGGTGTTCTGGTCGTTTTCTATGTATAATAAAAAATATCTATCTATGTAATGTATTGTATGTTTATCAGTTATCTAGTACCCATAATACAAGCTCTGCTTACCATGGGGCTAGATAATGCTGTGTGAATTGTCCAGCATTATTTATTTATTTTATTTATATATATATATATATATATATTATTGTACATCAAGACAGAGAAAAAATAGAAAAGAACAAACAATAAAGACACAGATGCACAATGGGCGGCCTTATCGCTAAGAGCGATTTAAAAAATTCTAATTCCTTTATTTCTTTAGGCTTACGAAATATAAACTTAGACCTACGAATAAATAAATTATTTATTCGTAGACTTAGACAAATAAAATTTTGTACAATCAATTATTATCAAATACGAAATAAGGTGTTTTTGATTTTCTGTACACTTAATTTTTTTGTCCACTTGTGGAAGATTTCTTCACATATATCTATTGTATGAAGTAAACTTAAAATGTTACTTATTGACAAATATATATAGTATAGTTATAGACGGTGGCGTATATAGACTATGTTCTATACAGAAAATAGATGAACCAACGTGACACAAAGTTTTCCATTGGGTTAAGTTTAGTGTTACAGGTAGGTTATATATGTTGTAAAGGGTTTGACATGTTTATTGTTCATGCATTAGAATGCTTGTCTCCTAAGGTAGGTTTCCCAAAGCAGGTGTCTATCCCCACGTACGCCAGGAATAGCAAGCTAGTTATTTTTTATGTTCTGGTTGAGATAGCTCTTGAATGATAAGACCGCCAGTTGTCACTTAGTTTTATGTTAATAGTTTCATTTAGTAGAAGTGTGTAAGTGATAAAATATGTTCTATCTATCTATGTACGTTTATTATAATTTATTTTGGGTATATAGGTATTATAGTATTTAGTGAAAGTATATACTTCAGCGTTTACTTAAACTTGAACTAAGTCAATGTGTGGTAAAGTGTACCTCAGATTTAGAATTCAAGATATTTTATGTCAACAAAGACGAATGAAAACAGAACAAAAACTGATGACTATAACAGAAAACAACATGGTAACAGGTTATCACTAAAAATACAAACTTCAACAACGCATAATCTGACTCCTGCAGCGAAATTAAAATTATAAATAAAAAATTAAGTTGTATTAAAAAACGATCGATAGATCAATTAAATGATGAATGAAAGCCATCAAAACCAAAATTGTCGAGCTTCTGTGCTTTTCTTCGATTACACCAATGTCACTAAATATTTTGCACCATTATTACTTGGGGGTTCGCAACCCCTCTGTATACAAAAATACCCAGGGTTTCAATCGGATTATTTATAACGATACCGATTAAATGTGGGGGAATTGTATGCTAAAATAGTATTAAAGTAACGAGTTACCCAGTTGTTTAATAAACCCCAACGTTTGGGGAAGGCTTGATCAGCAGTGGACGTTATACTGATAGGGAGTTTATTTATCGCAATAAAATTTCAATTATTTACTTATCTATTTTATCTACCTACTTACGTTACCCCCATATCTTTACTAGTACCTTGACCACGATTCAACCTCTACTCAAACTCCAAACGCGTTTCGGTATGCTTGATCGTACAAAATCCCTAACTCGAACTTCGCAAATTACAAACAAGTGAAGAAATGAATTGTCATTTCAAAGTACCTCGCGACCTACCTTGACACTTCAAACGAGTTTGAATGAAGGATTCGTTCAAGAATTTTCTAAAGATATGGGGGATATATGTAGATATAGAGTGCGTCCGTGAAACAAAAACTTGCCTTACCAATACTCTACCAAACAATGAGTAACGATATACATGTATGTGTATGTATCGTCAAAATTAAATTGAACATCATTGAAACTTCCCGAAAAAGTGCTGGCTATTTCAAGATTAAAGAATTTCCATTAATTCAAGTGTCCAGGCTGTGGGCGACTGACTACTCGCTAAATCCATTATAATGGGCGGCTTTGTGATTTTTCCCTCCACTCCAGCCACCAATCCAAAACTAATTACCGGCTCAAGTGCAACAGCCCGACCTCAACAAGTTTCCTTTTTTGAAACAATTTCCTAGGTGTCAAAAAATGCGCATTTCTGGGACAAAATGCTTGCTTTTTTCTTCCAATTTCCCTGTTCTGAGGAAAACTCCTTTTATAAATAAGTAATTTATTAACTGAAAATTTATAAATTACTTATAATATATAATATACTTAACTCGCCTAGATAATGTTACTAAAACCTATTATTAGGTTGAGTGAACTTATGTTTACTCATGGTTGCGAAATAAATGTAAAGACTACTATTAATTACTATTATAAGTATATATGATATTATATATAATAAGTAATTTATAAACTTTCAGTTAATAAATTACTTATTAACAGTTATTTAACATTATCTAGTACAGTAGGCGAGTTCCTTTCTGTCGGTGATTACTTAATACTTATACTTAATTATTTTATTTATGCACAAACATAGATCTACTGGAGCTCTCAGCCATCTCAAATATCCGAGCGCAATTAAGAAGTCGTCAGTTAAAACTTAAAGATTTTAAATGTTTTTGTGATTTGCTTCTTCATTTCAGACTTTCTAAAGAGCTCATTGCTTATTCGAATCTTTCTCTGCATTTAAATTTTGTTTATCCGACTTCAATTCGTCTAAAATAACTTTAACTTAGTTTAATCTGGATAAGCAGATTGTTTAGATTGAAGTTATGAACAAAAAGTGAGAAATTAATTCAGAATAAATTACCTAGATCTAGAGTAATTTTATGTAGGCATCTACAGATCGCAATGACTCATAAAATTTAATAACGACCTCGCAAGCGAGTTTTCGTGTTCGTAATTAATCTCGGAAGCAACCATAAAAAATAATTCCAGAGCAAGCCTTGCCATGGCCTCATTCATCATTTTTCAGTTTCAGGAAAAATTGTACAACTGTCAAAGAATTGCAATCCATTTTAATTTAATCGATATTCCCTGTATAGGAAACCGCGGAAGTGCTCGGGGCCCATCTTAAAACCAATCACGTAGCAAGTGGACGGCAGGTTGTACCCAGAATATCTAAAGAGCCTAGAAAGACAATGTACGATCCGAACTAGTTCAATACAGTCCGTCTGTAAACAGAAAGGAAAGGTTACTGTTCAGTTGAGGTATTTGTTTTGTACCCTGCAGATTTCCTCGGAGCAAGTTGCCTACCTGCAAGCTTGAAGAATTGCATTAAAACTTACAAAGGAGATTGTTTAGCCGTTCTTAGAACCAGGAGATTGCTTGAAAAGCTGCAAATCATATAAATTAAAACAACATTTCATCAGCATAACTCAAGCTAATATAAAATTGATAAAGGGTGCGACGGACCCGCGCCGCCGACACTAATCTTATAAATTATGAAAAACAACGCAAAAGCAATAAATTGCAATTCACAATTCAGTTACCCGAAACGGCGGGGTAACGAGCCAGCCACTATCAGGCTACGTGCTGATGATATACAGGACTTGGCCACTAAAATGAAGATACTGTTGGAACTAGCTTAGAAATAACGAAATATTTAGAACAATAGGTGTAAAGGTAGGGAAATAAAATGTTTGTTTTTGCTTCTACAATAAAAATGAATAATCGTATGTACCTACATTGAAGTGTATATTATATACTATATTCTTAGGATAAATCATCGCTTTCACTCAGATAGACACTGGTGTGTCCGCCCAGCTCTCATTTTCAGTGAAGGCCGTATTTTTATTACGTCGTAACCATCTATAGAAACAGCTCTACAATAATTAGAATCTGTTTCTGATATTTGTTTTTATATAAGAACAGGGCGACACATTCCGGCGGCGGATTGAAACGTCATTTCAGTGTTTAAATGCAAGAAAGAAAAGCAAAGCACGCTAAGCCGTTAGCCCTGTGCTGTGACTTCTCTTCTGGTTTGCCGCCTAAGGCTCAACTCACACCAAAAGAGCGTCGAAGCGCAGCGAAGCGGAGCGCAGTTTCAGTGTCATATGAATTTTAACTTTATTTTCATTACAATAAAACTTATTATCGCATGAGAAACTCGAACGAGTCGCGCGGATGCCCGCGGCGCCGCGGGAATTCCGGCGAATTCGACTCGTCACGACAAAATAAAGTTAAAATTCATATGACACTGAAACTGCGCTCCGCTTCGCTGCGCTTCGACGCTCTTTTGGTGTGAGTTGAGCCTAATATAATTTTTGAGAACGAGGGAATATAGAGTGCACCTGTACTTGCGTACACTTTTGTGCACTATTAAAACCATGATAGTTTCAAAAGTTTGAACTAATTTGATAATTTTATTTACTGATGTGATGAGATAGATTGATTGAAAACACTTTATTATAGGTACTACACACAAAACAGAAAACAATACAGAAAACAATACAGAAATAAATAAGTACTCAGAATGGAGCAAGTATAAAGGGCGGTCTATCTTCTTCAGGAACAATGAAGACGATGATACTTGAACAGGTCAAGTTCAAGATATATTTAAATATTTGGAGAAAAATTACCTTACTTTTAATCGAACGAATGAAAATACTCACTTGAATTGCCAAGAATACTTGCTAAAATGTAATATGGAGTCAAGACACCGAAGCTGGCGCGGCAGGCTGCTGACAAGTTCACAAAAGAAACACTGTCGTCTGTCTGTAATGATGATGACCTAGAAGAATTTCGGTGCCGGCAGCTATGTAGTAAACGGGGACTAGTCATGTGCTCAGGACATGCATATTAAAACTTAAGTCATTTAAAACGGAATATTTACCATGATTTGATTTTTGATGGTTAATATCCCGTTTTAAATGACTTAAGTATCAAATTAGTTTTTCTTAGCTCTGATATATATATATTCGTTTACGTACCCAAGGTCCATGTTTTCCTATCACATGAAATGAAGCAAATCCTAAAATATATGTAGATTCAGCGAGTTTATAAAATTTCACACCGCAGCAGTCCTATTCCATTTTTCATACATTGAAAATTTTCCTTCAAATGTTTCACCTGCGGCCTACACGAAAATGCAATCTGAGTTTTACCATTCTAAAATCAATTTTTAAGCCTGACATATCGGTAGGTGTGCAAAATATTTAGCCGCGTGTTTACTCAAACTCTAGGGTACCTACCTGGGTACCTACTAGAATTTATATATTCTTTGTACTTTCGGCACCTAACGGAATTTCAGCTGTACCTTAGTGTCTCTGTAGGCTAGTTCTAGCCAGGGGGTGCTTCAACAATATAATAATGTAATTATATATTAATTTCGCGCGTATGCGTGTCTTCGGTTCGGAAATATCATTTTTAAATATGCCTTCTGGTCTAAAAATCTGTAAAGCACCCATAGTTACTCATTTTACTTCATCATCTGCAACCCGACTTCGCCCACTGCTGGGTCACTGAACAGGTGAACGATACAATTATATTTGGTAAATAGGTAGGTACCCCAGATAAAGACATAAACTAGGTAATTTTTATTCTGATACAACGCGTGCGAACCCGTAGACCATAAGTATTCCAAGATAAGGTAATTTCTTATTACTCAGCAATCAATTAAACCCTCATAATATGACGCTGCTATTTTAACGACGAGAAGGTTCCTATGAATTTCGAAGAATTTCTAAACCGACCAAATTTTCATAAAAGGCCTCGCTTGACCAAACCCGCATCAAATTAAACCTTCGGCGACCCTTGAATCCAATTTAAATATTCCACAGATAATGCACACAAGCCCTGTAGGTACCAAGGAATAATTAGAAAATCTTCTCCTCTTCCGTACACAACAATTTATAAATCGCGCCGGCATCTCGAGATTTCAACGACTAATCTCAATGCCGTGATTCTCCATTTCATCGCTTCAAAAAAAGAAATGTTATACGGGGTTAATCATCCATTCTCGGAACAAAGAAAATAGGCAACAGAGTTTGTGTTTTTCTCGTACATTTCTTTTTATTATGATTAAAATCATGTTAACTCCTCGGTTTCTGTTATGCGCCCGTTATTTTATTGTACCAATTTATCTTACTAGTATGGCTTCTCGAATTATTCGGATTTTATATAAAGCTATAAGTTCTACCTATGGTCGGTCATAAGGTCGGTCAAGTATACGACAGGTAAATAATCTAAGGTATATGTCAGCAGAATTTTAGTCACTTTGGAAAGGGGTGAAGATGCAACATATTTATATTATATTATAGAACATATATTATATCATTATAGAAGAAGTACCTCTACTTATAACTAATATACCTATAGGTATACTTAGTTAGTAGTGGTAATGAAACGTTTAGTTTCTATATTCCGTGGTAGCTAATCTTGTTTACTACCAAGTTTTATGACCACGAACGACATCCGAACAAATTACACGAGCACCCATGTAGGTAATGAATGATGTAGCAATAAAATAGAAAACTTTCAAGGAGCCTTTTGTTGTTAGCCGCAAAATTCCGTACAACCACCGCGAGCAAGAAAATCATTCGGACGATCTTTATGATTTCCCACACCTTGGAAGGGATTCGCCACCCACAATTACGGAATTCCATTGAAAAAACGTTCATCGCGACGACGAGTGCAAGACACCATATGGCCGGAGTGGCCGTCAACCATGTCCGAAGACATAAATGGGCACGCTGTTGTCACGTCACAGTTGGAGTGGGTCTGCGCGGTGCGCGCACTGGCATACCGGCGCGGGCGCAGGGGCAGCCTTGAGCGCGCGCGGGGGACGGGGCTGCCGCGCAACCTGCCGCACTCCGCGCCTCCGTCACTCACGCGGCCAGTGCCTCAACGAGCCCACTCGCGAGACACTCACGCGCACCACCATATCAATACTCCGAAAACAAACTCCTTACGAAAGTGACAGAAAGAACCAGTGAAGTGCAGAACGGTCTAAATAAAAAAATAAACAGTGCCCCAAAAGGGTTATAGTTGTTTACTTAAGTGAGAAAATAACGAACAAGGACATTTACGAGTCAGCGGATATGCAGTTCGGTTATAATAATGGTCATTATCAATATTTATGACAATCCAGCAGCGTCCGGTGGTAAGTAAACAATTTGTATTGCGGAATAAGTAAGCACTAAGTAATTGCGAAACAGGTGCAGCTCTGTGAATGATTCTGTAGTAAAGGGTGGACCGGTTAAGTTGCATAACTTGAGATGGAGTAGTGTGTCACCTTATGAGTAAGTGCGAGCCTCCAGGCCCCGAAAGTGACAAAGATTACGAAGGTAACCTAATGACATCACCTGTTATGTGTTCGCATTCGCACTACACCCACATCGCACGTGTTTGAGGCAATATTCATATTTAACTCACTTTAAAATGATTTTGAGTTTGAACTTAGGTAGGCACCTATGTTTGAGAAGTAACTTTATGGGTTGCGTATGAATAATGATAACATACGCCCAGAAATGCGAATTCCAACCCTTGATTCCGGCAATTCAAAGGCATAACTAATGAGATCTTTCGTATTCTGGAAGCGTTTTATAGTGAAACCTTTTTGAAATGAAGGAATAAAATCTGCATAAACCAAATTTCAAAATAAATGTTTAAAAATATTTCAAAAAGAAAGAATCTGTTTTTATGGAATGTGAAATGGTCATTTTTGAGCGATGGCAAATCACCACTACTTTTTTTGCGATGACGAATCGCCAGTAACCCATCAGTTGCTTCGAAAGTTTAAAATATTAAAAAGGATATATATGTAACAAAAAGAAAGTAAACTTTTTGCAAAATCTGGGGACCGATTGTAGAGAGAGATGAGTTAGATAGAGTACCTACCTTGTAAGGACATACCTAGAGCTACCTCTTAATAAGAGTATATGTACTTGAGTACTAGCTAATCGTATCTATATAAGCATTGAGTTTACTACTCACCTACTAAACCGCAGTATCGAACACAGTATGATAAATGAAACGGGCCCGTTTCCGTATTTCCATATTCAATTTTATATTTAACTCCGTCAACTGAAATTTCAGATTAATTGCGTATTCATTGAATAAATCAAATATTTTGGGGTTTCAATCAGTTTTAAATACAATGTGCATTGTGGTTTAAGTTAATCATCATAGCATTATAATAAACAAATCATATTCGAAGATTGAATCAACCTAGGTGTATCCAGCATGAAATGAAATGAAAGTTTATTTCTTTAGGCTTACAAATAAGCACTTAGACAAGTCATATCTTATACTATTCATTATTATATTGATGTTCACTTCAATTTTTTTGTCCACCAGTGGAAGAAGTGAGAAGAAACCACTAGTATGTTCATAACTTATGTGTCTAGTACATATGATTTGCAAATCTCTAAATCGTTATATTTTGAGTTGGAGCATGAAAGAGCATAATACTATTATAAAAAAAAAATGCTCGACAATCCACACAGCATTATCTAGCCCCATGGTAAGCAAAGCTTGTGTTATGGGTACTAGATAACTGATATATATAATACAATACATAACATAGATAGATATTTTTTATTATACATAGAAAACGACCAGAACACCCGGAACAAATATCTGCAGATCGTACACATTGTTCCGAGGCGGGAATCGAACCCGCAACCTCTTGCGTCGCAGGCGGACCTTCGCCCACCGCGCCACATCGGTCGTCAACCGTCATTATACCTACTATTAGAATAGAAAATCTTTAGAGACATTATTTGGAAAAAATGTAGTAAAATTTAGATTGTTCATTAGACAAAATACTGAACGAACAATGAACAATTTAGATTCTATTATTTTTCTAAAAAATCTCTTAGTATTTTCTATATAAAATTAAATCTAGGGGCCTAATTAAATAATAACTCAGGTCTAAGCTTTGCTCTCCTGGAGCTTTTATGATTTAGCAGAATCAGCGTTAAAATATTCGTTTCAAAATCACCTACCGCTTCGTTAAGATCTAACATGAAGTAATTTTCAAACCTAATTATTTTACAGCTATATCCATACCTCTACTATTGCATGCAATGTATTAACACTTTGACTGCGGTTTTTTTTCGACGACTGCGATCTTTTTTTTTACCTAAAAAATTCGTGCTGCCGCTCTACACAGCGGTTGTGTTGCGCCGCACATGCGTTTCGTTCGAAAAATATTACAGCTCTGCTGAGTCACAAAGATCTGTATTTTCTTAGCCGCTGCGCTAGTGTGGATTTTCGCAGATTAGTCACTTCTAGAAAACTCATACCGTGCGTTTTCAGCACTCAAAGTGTTAAGTTTGCATTCTTTGTTTTTTTTTTAACTTCTCTATTACTGTTTGTTTGTCAACCAACTCTTTTTATAATATATGTTTTTCTCCATCCCTGGTTGCCTAGAAGAAATCGCTTTAATTTAAGCGATAAGGCCGCCTATTGTACTGTTATTATGTAAGATTTAGATAAGGGTGTTATTTTGTTATTTTGGGTACAATAAAGTGTTAATTCATTCATTCATTCATTTATTTATTCATACTCTACTATGTATTTATATATTACTTTCTTCTTCTTTTTTCGTGAACCAATCAGTAATTTGCTAGTTTCCTTGTGTGAAGTCTGTAATGATCGTATTTTCTACGTTATATGACGCTTTCGTTTTTACAAAGTCGTAAATGAGTGCGCTTGAGTGGGCTAAAGGCGCTCCTACATAGCATTTATCTGTATTGAGTAATGTTTCGTAACATGCTCCATGGGTGCTAAACTGCAACCTACCTAAATGATTTCAAAGTAGTAAATACCTCTTCTACAGCGAACGTGGATAATAGTTAAAAGTTATGTAGTTTCTAGATAGTTGCCTCAACTATGTTGCCAACGTTATTGGAACTTAGAGCGTTAAAATTATAACTAACTAGACGCCCGTCCCGGCTTCGCCCGGTTGGTTATTTGTTTTTTTTTTTTTAATTTTTCTCTTTTTTCTCTCCGTAAGAACCATCCTCGTACTTCAAGGAATATTCTAAAAAAATAATTAGCGAAATCGGTTCAGCTGCTCTCGAGATTTGCGCTTAGCAACACATTCAGCGATTCATTTTTATATTATAGATTTACGTAACGGTAAGTAATTTTGCCTTTACGGTAAAGAAAATGTCTGTGTTCAATACCTGTATCACCTAAATCACATTCATTACCAGAAACACATTAATTAGACGAAAAGGTACGTGAAGCTTGAGAAATATTGTTGCGAAAGGCAGATCACTATTTTGATTACCTTTCTTTATTATCTTAATTTAAGTAATTATCTTAATTTAAGTACTAATAATCGTTAATTTTAGTACCGATTCTAAATGCTTGATAGTTTATATCGAATGGTCTATCCATCCATCATTTGACGATCGATGTCGCGCAGCGGGCGAAGGGCCGCCTGCGACGCAGGAGGTTGCGGGTTTGATTCTCGCCTTGGGACAAATTTATGTACGATCTGCAAATATTTGTTCTACTATGGATAATAAAAAATATATATCCATGTAATGTATTTTTTTAAATATATCGGTCATTTAATACCCACAACACGGGCTCTACTTAGCTTGGGGCTAGATGATGATGTGTGGATTGTCCAACATTAGGTAGGTATTTATTTATTTACTATAAAATGTTTGGCCTAGCCATGGCGAGCCTGTGCCTGTAGTACACACAGGCTGTTGGTCATCTCAAAGGACGCATTCGAAAATTCGGCTATATGTGAAGTATATGTGAACGCATGAATAAAATAATAATAATAATGCTAGACAATCCACACAGCATCATCTAGCCCCAAGCTTTGATGTGTTATGGGTACTAGATGACTGATATATGTATATAATACAATACATCTATGTATGTATAGATAGATATTTTTTATTATACATAGAAAATGACAAGAACACCCGGAACAATTAACCGCAGAACGTACACGTTTGTCCACATCCACACCTTCGCCCACCGCGCCACAGAGGTCGTCTAATAAAATAAATAAATTCAATATCACCTCTATCAAATTAGCTTGTTTACATCAAATGCCTACTACACTATATTATAGAATAGACGGTCGTTTCTACCTGGATGGTTCACATTATTGGGGGCAGCCGAGCTTGAAGCACGCAGACGATCGTTAAAAATAAAATTATACAATTTTAGCACCCTCGTCGGTACCTATTCGTTGTGCACCTTCGTTGTGTATCGATCAGGAGCACTTTGTGCCGCAGATAATGCAATGTTATTGTTACATTTCTCTTGAATGGTGCAATCTTGTCAAGGAAACAGAGCCAGATAGAGAAAACCCAGAAATTGTTGTGCCCTGACAGGGTTATGCATTGTGTACCCACTAAGATACCACATATAAGAACAATTACCTGTATGCAAAAAAACACAATAAATGATATCATTAAGATGAACATTTCAGCCACATTCGATACGTGATTCTCGTAGAGAATGACTGCCAAATTCTACCATATAAATACTGGCCCGGGCCAGCTCCAACAGCATTCTCAGCGCGTTAGCTTGCTAATAGATTTGACTGTATTTATACTCGAGGATGCATGTTTCTACTATTAAATAAATAAAGCTGGACAATCCACACAGCATCATCTAGGCTCAAAGTAAGTAGAGCTCATGTCATCATAATATAAAATATAAGTTTTATAAATATTTTTTGTAAATCTTCTGATATAATATACGTAGATATATATTTCTTTGTTTTGATTATTCTGTTGTTTTGTAATAATTCAATTGTTTTGTCGAATATTGTGTAATTTTTATGTATCTTCTGGAGCTATGTAGCCTGAAATAAAAAGCAGTCCAATTAACCAAGTTAACAATACTTACTCTCGTCTCGTCATTAACAGGTCTAAGACTGTAAAATATCCTGGTGGGGGTTTAAATTCATTTTAAGAACGGGCTATATGAACTCCAGGATCCAAGAAATTCTTGAATTAGGAAGAAAACCAGTTTAGTGTCCGGCAGTCTGGGACAGCGCGTGCAACCTTCAAGGTCGTAAAATGATCTTCCCAACACATCAAATACAACCTACTATACATTCTATGTGAAGACTGGTAAAATGTTGGTCTTTTCATTTGTTGTTTTATTTGTGACGCTTAAAAGCCATTATCATGAGCCCCCAAGCAGTAATATGATTTAGATCTAGATTTTTTTTACCGAACAATAATTTCGCCTGCTCTGGACCTTAATAATTTGATTTTAACGGGTCTGTTTGATCATAAGCCCTCTAATATTACATTATATACCTATCCCCATGGTTAGGTAGGTAATCTAACAACCTAATTAAACAGCATTAATAATCAGTGTTGCCATTGTCGCTAAAATTGAGATAAAAAGCATAATCATGCAAAAACTCGCTGAATCAGATCATTGTGATATAAAAACCTCTACCCAATCACACATGAACAATGCCCATGCAAAACCGAGAGCTCGCTTACCTGTCATCAATCCACGTCGTCTGTGGGCGGTGGTGGTGTGAACTTCACACAAGATATTCCTACATTTTGTATTATATTTTTGTACCAATTTGTTCGTTAACGGTTAACTCTAACGATACCTATAGGTATCTTTGAGTTGGACTATAAATTTTTGGATTCGAGTTTATCGTCTTTGTCAGAAACCAACTGGATGTATAAATAAATAATGCTTGACAATCCACACCGAAATAGCAAGCCCCAAGCTAATCAGAGCTTGTGAAGATATTAGATAACTGATACATAATATATTCTATTGAATATACCAGTTATCTACTCGCAATACTCATGTAATGTATTCATTACATAAATGGATAAACCAAAGTATTTTATTAAACATAGAATAAAGAAATAAAAAAAAGCAAGACAATCTCACAGCATCATCAAGCCACAGAGAGAGCATGTGTTTTGGGCACTAGATGACCGATATACATTACAAAGATGTATATATTTTTTTTATGATACATACAAAATACCCAGAACACTACGCATAAAGGACCAACTGGAGTCCAAATGCGGAAAAAGGAGTACCCCCGACCTGATACCCAGAACACTTATTAACAGATCGTTTAAATATTTGTCTCAACGTGAGAATCCAACCCCCAAACTCAGCACCAAATCGGTCGTTGGTCGGGGAAAACACCAAGAATACTTGGAACAAATATGCAGATCATACAAACATTTGCCCCGAGGCGGAAATTAAACCCGCAAGCTCCTGCGTCGCCCGCTAGGACACTATGATCGTCAAACTGTAACAAAGAGCTCACAAAGGTCTGATGCTGGCTTGATTGAATAGAATAGAATATAATAGAAAACTTTTATTAGCACACAAACAAGACAAACATACATTAAAAAAAACATTAAGCTAAATAGGATATAATACTAAATCTAAAGGATAAACAATAGAATGTGAAGTATAAAGAACGTACCCTGTCCTCAGTGCGCGCTAATTAGGTCCAGCCTCAGCTTAATGTCGCTACCGCCCGAGGACTGTAACGACGCTGGTTTTCAGGCTGAACCTATGGATGACGTCACATTACAAGTCAAAATTGCTTTTCTCTTGCCTGGAGGAGAAGCTTGTACCAGCAGAGTGCAATCAAATTGCACATGACATGATGATGATGACAAATACTGATTATGACAAGGCTTCGGGTTTTAAATAAACCTGAACCAATCAGATCTACATTACCTCGACCATTTTCATTTAAGAGCTTAAGTTCATATTTATTTTATTGCGTCATTGAGTACATTTGTAGATCTTAGTATCTATGTAGGTTGTTGGTAATTGACATCTAGAACTTCTATATTTTTATAGGTCTATGATAAAATTCCAAACGCCCATCCAAGATAGCATAACAGCTTTGTTTAGTGAAACTATATGTCACCCGTTATGATATTACCGTTGAGGTAAGCTCGAGGCACGCTCTGTGTCCGAAGCGGCTTCGAGAATATAACTCGTGAACAATATTGTGCCTATTCTAGGTACTCGTAGAGCAAGATTACTGCCGGCTTCAAATTACAGTTAATGACGCTGAAGTTTAACGCTTGAGACGTCATTTACACACGGTATACGCGGTTTATTTGACGTTTAGCCAATATTTGAATTTCCGGAACCCTTGTTACGAACTTGTACTGAAATTCATTCTTTTCTCTCTTTAAAAGGGGTAAATAAAAGCTGAGCCGTTAGAGCTAGGAAAAGAAAGAATATAATTATTAAAACTCGCTCATTGAATAAAACTACATATGAACAGTCTTGTCCGCGACGTGATTAAAAACAACAGACTTCATTGGCTCATCATGATAAGTTTCTTTAGTATAGAGCCATGATTAAATTTATTTTTTAAATAAATATAGTTGGAAAATTGTGATTTTCAGCTGCGAACACTCTCAGAATCATCAGATCTGGTTATATCATTGGTAGTCTGGATTTGCTCGCTGACGGCATCTAGGTGGGACTGATTTGGATATTATACACCTTAGATGAGAACGAAGCTAATTGTGGGTATTTTATTTGTAATATATGTAGAAAGGCTGTGTGGTGTCGGCCTAGATAGAATAGCACCACCCCAACTCTTCCCGTGGGTGTCGTAGGAGGCGACTAAGGGACATACACCGGGGGGCGGGCAGCAGCGTCCCTTGCAGCACACTAAATTACACTGCGATCCCCAACCCGCATGCCCAGCGTGGGGATTATGGGCATTCCCCCCCATATGAGTAGACACGCCAAGAAAAAGTGGCCCCTAGTTCCCGGCCGCCTCGCTATTCCTGGCCATGGCAGCGGCCACGGTAACGGCGGGGCAGGGGGTGCTAAGAATCCCCGGGCTACACTAGGCTGCCACTCAGTAAAAAATTTGACCCTGGCTACGTTTAACGGACGCACTCTGAGGCTTGACCACCATCTAGCGCAGTTGGAAGTGGAGTTAGAGAACATTAAATGGCATGTTCTGGGGTTATGTGAAGTCCGTAGAGAGGGGGAGGACACCGTGACCTTAGACTCGGGCCATCTTCTCTACTTTCGCGAGGGTGATAAAACATCCCAGGGTGGCGTAGGCTTCCTCGTCAATAAGGCCCTCTCTAACAACGTCCAAGAAATCTCCAGTGTGTCGACCAGGGTAGCGTACCTGATCCTTCGGCTGTCCGAACGGTACAGCATGAAGGTAATTCAGGTTTACGCACCGACCTCGGCACACTTGGATGATGAAGTGGAGGATATGTATGAAGACATATCCAAAGCCTTACATAACACTACTAAGGCCCACTTCAACGTTGTTATGGGGGACTTTAACGGCAAGGTGGGAACCCAGACTGGCAACGAATCCCGAATAGGCCCGCATGGTTATGGAGTCAGGAATCACAGGGGGCAAATGCTTGTCAACTTCCTTGAGAAGGAGGGGCTGTTCTTAATGAACTCTTTCTTTAAGAAACAGCCTCAAAGGAGGTGGACATGGCAAAGCCCCGACACTGTGACTAAAAATGAGATTGACTTCATCATGACGGATAGCAAGCACATATTCAGAGATGTCTCTGTGATCAACAGGTTCAATACCGGATCTGATCACCGACTCCTCCGAGGCTCTCTGAATATCAACTTGAAGCTTGAAAGAAACCGTCTGATGAAGTCCACGCTCCGACCTGACCCAATCCAAATCATGGCGGGCACCGAGAAGTTTCAGCAGCTTCTCGGGAATAGATTTGTTGCCTTGGAACCCACTGATGACGCTGACGAGACCCTACACAATCTGGTTGAAACGTTGAGGGACGAGGGCATCAAATTCTGACGAAAGCAGCGTACTGGCAAGAAGTCCAAACTCTCGGATGAGACTCTTGTGCTGATGACAAAAAGACGGGAGACCACCCAAGCGACTTTGTCAGAGAGGTCAGACCTGAACAAGCGGATTGCGAAGATGGTACGGCACGTACCATCTTCGCAATCCGCACTTCGGAGCTTCAACACGCGCCTCATTCAAGAGGCGATAGAGCGAAACCGAGGGTCCAAAGTATTCACTCAGCAGCTTGGCAGGAGCCACCTGACAAAGCTTAAAACGCACGACGGGAGGACCGTATTGTCAAAGCCGGAGATATCCGCCGAGATAGAGGATTTCTATGGCCAATTATACGCTGCACATGCCCCTCGTTACCGACGAGATGACCGAGATTCCAGAGCCACCCTGACACGCCACTATACCGACAAACTGCCTGACATCAGTCAAGACGAGATCGTGTTAGCTCTAAGGCAGCTTAAAAATGGAAAAGCCCCCGGTGAGGATGGAATTACTTCAGAGCTTCTTAAAGCCGGAGGAGCTCCTGTAATACAGGAGCTGCAGAACCTCTTTAACACCGTCCTTCACAGTGGGAGAACTCCAAAGGCGTGGAGCGGGAGTTTGGTAGTGCTCTTTTTTAAGAAGGGAGATAAAACCCTTCTTAAAAATTACAGACCCATTTCACTCTTGAGCCACGTCTATAAGCTGTTCTCACGGGTAGTCACGAACCGTCTCGCCAGGAGACTCGACGAGTTCCAGTCACCGGAACAGGCTGGGTTCCGCGGAGGATATGGCACCATAGACCACATACACACAGTGAGGCAGATTATACAGAAGTCCGAAGAGTATAATCAGCCCCTGTGTCTGGCTTTTGTGGACTATGAGAAGGCATTTGACTCCATCGAAACCTGGGCTGTTCTGGATTCCTTACAGCGATGCCAAGTAGACTATCGTTATATCGAGGTGCTGAGATGTCTCTACGAGGCCGCCACCATGAGTGTCCAAGTACAGGGCCAGCAGTCTAATCCCATCCAATTGCGTAGAGGAGTGAGGCAGGGGGATGTCATATCCCCGAAACTGTTCACTTGCGCATTGGAGGATATGTTTGGGCTGCTGGACTGGAAAGGAAAGGGCATCAACATAAACGGCGAGTACATCTCACACCTGCGATTCGCTGATGACATAGTCTTAATGGCGGAGTCGCTTGAGGAACTGAACCGGATGCTGGACGGCCTAGCTTCAGCCTCCCGATGTATCGGTCTTGGCATGAATTTGGATAAAACCAAAGTCATGATCAATGGTCACATTGATCCAAGGCCGGTAGTCGTACATGGTCACCTTCTCGAAACTGTTTCCGAGTACACTTACCTTGGGCAGATTCTGCAATTGGGTAAAAACAGTTTCGAGAAGGAGGCAAAAAGGAGGATCCAGCTGGGCTGGGCAGCATTTGGGAAACTACGTCGAGTCTTCTCGTCATCCATACCGCAATGCTTGAAAACGAAAGTTTTCAACCAGTGCGTCCTACCCGTTATGACCTACGGAGCTGAGACGTGGACACTCACGATAGGGCTGGTCCACCAGTTCAAAGTCGCTCAGCGAGCTATGGAAAGAGCTATGCTCGGAGTTTCTCTGAAGGATAGGATTCGTAACGAATACATCCGACAGAGAACCAAGGTTATCGACATAGCTCAAAGAATTAGCAAGCTGAAGTGGCAGTGGGCCGGCCATATTTCGCGAAGAACCGACGGCCGCTGGGGCAAACGTGTTCTTGAGTGGAGACCGCGACTCGGCAAACGTAGTGTAGGACGCCCTCCGACCAGGTGGGATGACGACTTGCGAAAGACTGCTGGTAGATGCTGGATGCGGCAAGCTGAAGACAGGGCGCTATGGCGCTCATTGGGGGAGGCCTATGTCCAGCAGTGGACTGATATAGGCTGATGATGATGATGATATGTAGAAAAGGTTTTGTTTATTATGACGGCAGGAAGGCAATATTTTTTTAAAAAATTAACATGGTATGCTCGAATAAAGATTATTTGCACTTTGTTGGCGTTTTTATAACAGTAGTTAGAAAGATTTTGCCTATGTAAAGGCCTGACTTGAATTGATCAGAAGCAATTGTTGTTTACATTCCAATGTGTTCGAAAGACCATTTGCAATATGATAATTAATTAATTGGAAGTACCTTATATCTACATATATCTATAGGTGCAAGTAGATTAATTAGCATTATTTACCAAGGAAACTTCTCTACTATCTATAAAACAGTGGAATTACGACTGATATCAGAATCCGGTTAGTATTATTCAAAACTTTATAATAGGATTCATAATCATCTTGTGGGTGGTAGTACGCCATAGGCACTCAAAGATAATCAGAAAAAATCTGCCCACAACTACGAAAACATGATAGTGATCACAATCACAATGGTAGGTAGTCACATTTTTCAATCAAGCGTTATTGTTTTTTAAACTTGGCCGCGATGCGACTAACCTAGCCGGCGATATTACCACAAACGTATTATTTCCTGCTAAAGAAGTAAAAATAAGGGACGAGAGAAAATAAATAAAAAATATTAAAAAATAAGGTACAGCTGCGTTTTAGACGAGTTGCTAATTAGACCATCTGAGTTTTAGACGAGTTTGCACTTAGACCAGCTGCTTTTTTAGATGAGATGATACTAACCCTTATTAACTTCGTATTCTACAAGCTTTTATTCTACTTGGCCTGTTAGTTTGTGTGGGATTAATTTTGCAACTGAATTTAAGAACAGTTATCCTCAGCCGATTCAGCTGAAATTGGGCATACCTATTTACGTAAGTTTAGTGACAATGCTAGGTTATGGTACCTAGAGATAGTTTGATGGAGACAGAAGGTGGCAGATGAGGAACTCCTAAACGAAGCTACTTAACCCAGTTGACTTTGAGGTCGTTGGATTAGTCTTGCCAAGCATTTTGGTCCTACATTATTATAAAGCTTGTGCATAAAAAGCTAAAAAAAAAACAAACACACTTCCTAACTTTTTACTTTGGTAGGCATCTGCATAAAAACACTAGCCAAGTGTTGAGAAGATTGGATAAGACGAAGGAAATTGCTCCGGAAAAGGGACCCTAGCCATGTCGTCAAAACATAAAAATACCAATGACTTACATAAAACTGTTTTCTTCATGCCCAAAGGGAGAGAACCTACTGAATTCTCTTTATACTTTTTTTTCTTTTTTATTTGGTAGCTATGGTTTTTTTTTCAGTAAATTTCCAAAGCTGTTTTCCTTGAGATTGAGATAAACATTCACTAAATCCGAGGTGGTTTAAAGATTAGTTTCCATCGAATTATAATCCAAATTAAATAAATACCAATACTATTAGTATTATACATGGCTGTAACAACTAGTCGTCTTTATAATAATTTAACTGTATTCTACTTTATTTACTTTTCGTAATTAACGTCATTTTATAAATCTGCACTCAGCACACCGGCGCATGGCGCCGCTGTAAACCAGCGCTGCATTGGCACTTGGGTCAATGCAGCATTTAATGCTGAGCCGGTAGCCTTTCTGTGTTCTCGTATTCAAATTATTTTATTAGTTCCTAATTTGTTATCTTTATCTCTATCATCATCATCAGCCTATATCAGTCCACTGCTGGACATAGGCCTCCCCCAATGAGCGCCATAGCGCCCTGTCTTCAGCTTGCCGCATCCAGCATCTACCTGCAGTCTTTCGCAAGTCGTCATCCCACCTGGTCGGAGGGCGTCCTACACTACGTTTGCCGAGTCGCGGTCTCCACTCAAGAACACGTTTGCCCCAGCGGCCGTCGGTTCTTCGCGAAATATGGCCGGCCCACATTGATCTCTATATCTCTCTTTATCTCTATAATAGTTCTTAATTTGTATTATTTTATATGAAACGCAAATAAATATTTTCTATTTCTCTTTTTCTAGTCTATTCATTCCCCAGAGTCGATTAAATTATCCCTTCAAGATTTTAAATATTTGAGAATGGCAATGTTATGTTATGAATTTGTGGCCCACTACACACAACACAATGCATAGAAGGTATTACCTCAGTATTACTCTGGTTCATACCTACAATCGTGATTCAGACAAAGCCGTACCGAGAACCATATTCGAGCCTTAGAAAAGGAGATGTGAATAGGACGCAGGGTGATTCAACAAACAAGTATACTACACAACATACCTTCTACGGCACAAGTTCACCTCAAGAACTGTACGGATTTAGCATAAATTCCAGTGTTTATGCATTTTGTTTACTATTTGTAGAGCGTGATACTTCAAGGTTGATGACGTAGTAAGCTAAAATACTCGTTGGAGGAATGACGATTAGTCAGCTGTCTTTGCCGTGCACTTCACACTTGGTTGATATTAACCACAAAAAGTACAAAAACCAGAAAAAACTAACAATAATAGATTTAGTATGTTGCAGCCAGCGTCTTGGAGACGCTTCCGAATGAATCAGGTAGGCTACCTGTAGATTATTTGCAATAGCCTGCAATTACCTCAATTCTTCCAATTGTAAATATTCGTTTTAATTTGTTTATATTATTTTTTGTACGTTTCTTTGTAAATAAATGTGTTTTTATGTACAGTAAATACTCGTATATTTATCGATGTAGTATTAATTATATCAGTCATCTAGTATCCATTACACAAGCTCTGCTTAGCTTGGGGGCTAGGCTAGATTATGCTGTGCGGATTGTCCAGCATTATTTATTATGTATTGGATGGTAACAATATGTATATCCATCAATGTAACCACCCACGAGTAGTTCTTATATTAATTTATATATCGACATATGTAGATTAGGTACTAGATCCTTCATACTGTATCGAATAGCGAACCAATTTCAAGAGCTACAGCCCACGCCAGCCTAGGTTACTGCTTCTAAGCGATAAAGCCACCCATTGTGCTCGATGACAATCACTACATAGCATAAAACAAATTCTCTTCCCGCTGTCTGTCTGTCTCTATGTATGTTTAGATCTTTAAAACTATGCAACGGATTTTGATACGGTTTTTTTAATAGTATTATTCAAGAGGAAGGTTAATAAACCATTTGACACATATATTTCCACGTAGGCGAAGCCGCGGGGTGCAGCTAGTTATTAATAAGTTCATCAGTTTTGTTTTCTTTGTTGTCAATTAAAGTATTTAAGTACAATACTTAAACATTTTAGATAGACATACCTAAGTGTTTTCTATCTATCTAGTTAGTGTTTCTCTAGTTAGTGTTCTACACTCACCGGCACGGAAACTTGGCCACTGACAATTTTTGCGGAATTTTTTTAATTTTGATTTTTTCTTTTGTTTTTATTTGTATCGATTATCGTCAGAGGTTGAACATTAATTTACGGTATTCTTCATTGCCTTCGGAACTGTTTAATCCTTCAGATAACAAATAAAGCATAAAGCCCTATCAATACCACGAAAAATCAAACAAAAATTAAGGAATTTTAACAAAAAAATTAATTTGATTAAAGAAAGAAACAAAAATCTTTTTGAGTTTAATGAATAGCGGGTGTTTCCTCCTCTAGCCCTGATGACTGTTTGCATCCGATCAGGTATCTAGTGTTCTATTTATTTATTTATTTATCTAGTGTTTAAGTATTGATGACGCCCTGAAAAGCTTATATCTAGAGCTTATTTAATGTGACCCCGATAAAAACATTACCTCACTCGATCCATAATTTTCACCTAAACGTATAAATAACTCAAGACATGCCAATCCATAGGTAATTAATTTGTATTGATCGTACTTCCAGGAACTTCAATTTGACCCCGCAATTTTAATTTCATGCCATTTGCAAAAAATAAAGTCGCACAAATTAATTTGCGAAATACTGCGTCCGTAAATTCTTTTGATAATAAAGTACCTATATTGAATTTTTTCCTTTCGGGAGCTTCCTTTTTCTACGAAAAGAGACCACGGCAGGTAATCAAAAGCTTCCTAACGCAGTGATTTAAGTCCCTCTCGAAATCTTCCGTGCCGAATCTCTCGAGGATTACCAGAGGGATACAAAGTCTCTGTTCTCATTTATTGCTCTGCTTTTCGTTTTCAAATAAATTATGCCGCTACGGCTTACGTTATAGTACTATCATAATATTGTGAAAATTGCTATTCCTACCTCGTATATTACTCCTGCGAGTACTTTCGTTGCAATGTTTTTTTATGTAATTTAACAGGCTGATGCAAACAAAGGAAGTTCTTTGTCGGCTCAGCGGTGCATTATAACGGGGTTCGTACAACTGGTTGGTTGGAAAGCTCATCAATCATAGCTGAAGAGACGCCTCATCAATCTACTATAAACTGGAGTGAGCTCTATTGCCGCTGTTGAGTTTTTCACACAGCTCTTGAAACTTGTTATGCTTTTGTATGGAAAATAAAAATGACGTCCTAAATTGTTTACTAAGAAATTTTATCGGTCAGATATTTATATTGATTTTCAATTACTCCTTTTTTGTAATTATTTGACAACGCATACATACATATATTTGGTGTGCCTTCGTCTCTGCATTTTGTATTGTCTCGAAGATTGTCTGCATTGTGTTGGTCCTTATCAATACAATACAAGATCAAAATACAATACAAGCTTATCTTTGTATAAAAAAAAACTATCTATGTAATGTATTGTATTAAGTATATTAGTCATCTAGTAATCATAACACAAGCTTTACTTACCTTGAGGCTAGATGATGCTGTGAGTTATTTTTATTTATTTTTTTATTATACAAAATTCGAGATAGCTGAGTCCGGCTTAGTTGATTTTAACCCAGATATAGTCCCTCAAGTGTCCTTATAAATAAGGCAATAAAAGCTGACAGTCCCTTTCGAAAGGGCCTTGACCATTTGCACAGAGATTTCCTGTTTGTCGAAATCAGAAATAAAGATTCCGCATTTAATTTCCCATATTACTTACATGTACATTTCTGGGAAAACATACTGATTAGGTTTGATACTGATATTTCGTGGATTTTTATTATATTATGCGAGGAAGGATTTCGTTTGCTCTTCGTACCATGCTGTGGAGCAGATCAGCTACTAGTAGGAAAGAAGGTAAAGGTAGCGATTGCAGACGCGCAACGGTCTACCATAAGGATAGACATAACGTATGTTATTGTCTTTTCTTATGAGTCTACTTAGAAGTTTTGTTTAAAAAACTACTGAATTAATGAAAAAAAAACACACAAATGTTACCCTTGTCATCATCATCTACAACCTGACTTATCAAACTAGGGTTTCAGACTCAGCAGCCTTGTTTCCTAACGGCTAAGCTCTAGTCTCATCTAATAAAAAATAACGTTATTGTTCCAAAACACTAATATCAATAAAAAAACGTTTAATATTTTTTTTACCAAACAACTTTTCATAAATACTTATATACTAACTTATTTACTTAGGTAATGTCAGGACCGCCTATAGCGATGAAAGCCTCCAAGGACGTCTCATCTTATACTAACCTATATCTTGTTTTCTTGCAGATAACAATGCGTTACACTAAAGCAAAAGTGAAAAGACATTCGATAAGTTTGTGACGAACAAAAACACCATGGAGGGTGTAAGGGTGACCCACCAAGGCTTGAAGGCTCACACGCCTGAGGGCTCCGCAGGACGGATCACTCAGGCTGGACTAGCAGCCAGGAGCATGGCGGGAACGGCTGCGAAGGGCATGGCCATCAAGGGACACGAGGACCTGTGGGTGGAGATCCAGGCTAACACCTTTAGGAACTGGGTGAACGAGACTTTGAAACCTGCGAATATTAAAGTGAGTTATTAATACTCGTAATATAAAGTAAGGACATTGTACTGAGCGTACTACTACTAATCCTACTCGTAGTAGTAACTAGAGCTAACACCATTATCACAGTCGAATTACCTCCACTGCTGGACCTATAGACATCCCCCAAAGACTTTGACGACCGATGTGGCGTGACGCAGAAGGTTGCGGGTTCGATGCCCGTCTTGGGACAAATATTTGTACGATCTGCAAATATTTATCCCGGGTGTTTTGAGTATTTTCTATATAAAAAATATATTTATATGTTATTATTATATATTCTATTAAATATACCAGTCATCTAGTACCCATAATACAAGCTCTGCTTAGCTAGTGGCTAGACGATACTGCATAGATTGTTCAGAACTAGGTAGATATAAAAAATAAAAAAAAACACTATGACTGATCCTGTGCTTCATCAGTGTCGCATCGTTTTATCTCTTGCTGGGACCGCGGTCCTAGTTATGTATGGGCCCAGTCGCCTGTATCCTCGGTAGAGCTCTATCGTGCTAAAAAACTTTGGTAGTAACATTTTAAGTTTATTACGCAGGATATAAAAAAGATCATGATTAGATATAGGGAATGGTTATCGGTTATGTGCCACTTAACATCAGGTGGACCATTAGCATTTTTTGTTCCAGAGTTGTAGGCGGATATAAAAAAACCTCGTAAAAAGTAGAGTCGAGTTTCGAAATTGCCATCTTCATTGTAACAATAAAAGCAATGTAGACTTTCTTCATCTCAAAGGCACTGAGCAAAAGGAAGCAAAGCTTTCTGTTTTATTCAAAAAATTACAAAGAAAACATAAAATTGCGCCTTGTGTGATTGTACTTAATTGCCAAAGTTTCCACAAAACATCTGGTACTTTGTGTTTCAACTTTGATATCATAAAACATAATAAGATCATGATTATACCTACCATTACGTTTTGCGTAAAATGAATGTAATATTAGGGCACTTAGAGAAATTGTAAAATGGAACATTAACTTCATATGGCCGTGTTTCAAAACATTCTGCCCTTCAAGACGTACGAGTATGCTCATTTCATTCTGCATTTGATTGTTTAAATGTAGATTTTATCTCTATTTCTTTCTATGTTCCAAAGCATCCTAAAGTTTGTATGGATGTTTGTTACTCGTGCAAAAACTACTGAACGGATCGGCCTAAAATTAAACATAGGCCACTTTTTATCCCATTAATAAAAATAACCATAATATGTTTTCGAACGTAGTTCTCGTAAACGTAGTGAAGGACGCCCTTCGACCAGGTGGGATGAAGACCTGCGAAAGACTGCAGGAAGCGTTGGATGCGTCAAGCTGAAGACAGTGCGCAATGGCGCTCATTAGAGCAGGCCTATGTCCAGCAGTGGACTGACATAGGCTGATGATGATGATTTATACATTATTTATCTGCAGGTGGTGGACTTGGTAGAAGACCTCAGAGACGGCACGATCCTGTGCGCGCTGGTAGAGGCTCTGCAAGGCCGCAAGCTGAAAGGATGGAGTCACAACCCCACTAATCAGCACCATAAGCTGGAGAATGTGACCAACGCTCTTCAGGCCATAGAGGACGATGGAGTCAAATTAGTCAATATTGGTAAGGACCCCCTACCCATATTACAAGAATTACCAATAGGATTTTGTTTATTATTATTATTTTTGTGTTTTGACATCATAATAGCCAAAATAATCTAATACTATTATTCTTTTTTTTATTATTATAAGTGTGCAAGTGATTTTTGTATTTATTCTGTATGACATGTGTTATTATATTCATTAAGGTCCGCATGTATAAAATTTTCAGATACAATTCTATTATTGTGAAAGAAAACAGATTATGAATTATTCACTCTTTCACAAATACTAAAATATTCCTACGATCGCAGTTACAATATAAATAACCTTAGCATGGACAGCCTAGACAAAGTAAAATGTAAAATATTTGAGTTTACGCAATGCATGTAAATCGAGATTACTTGCATGAGAAGCGAGTGGACGACGACAGTCTTTTGGCTGCTTTTCTCTGAGAAATCTAAAAATGGGAATGGGCTAAAGAGGAACGAAATCTGCATAAAGTTTGATTTTCTGTGTTCGAACTATTATGAGCTGGAATACTGGTCTTTCACATGGTGGTTGTTTAAGTACGTGGTTTATTCTGATAGCCTGTTGTACAATCCTAAGCGAATCAAGGACTCGACGAACTGAAAAATATATATTTTATATTTTTCTACTTTATTTAATAAATACTCTATTAAATAAAGTAGAAAAATCGGTGGCTTATACAAAATTCCCGACCAGCAGCCTAAGCTATCCTAACAGAATCATTTATCTTGCAGGTAACGTAGACATAGTGAATGGCAACTTGAAGTTGATTCTGGGATTGATATGGTCACTTATCGTCCGATACCAAATAGGAAAGAGCAAGTTCCCGCCGAGGTAAGTTTTTCACTTTCGAATTGAGTTTGTTTAAACGTCTTTCTGATAGTACCTAGTTTCCCGCTTGAAAACGATAGATCTAGCTTTGCACCAGCGAAACATAAACCTAGCGGTAAAAATCGTTGCTCATTTTTGCAATGAAATGTATCTTTGACCATATAAAAGACCTTGGCTGACTTAGCTCTGTGTTTTATTTATTATTAACTATTATTTGTGCGCGCACAACTTTAATTAATTAACTAGTATACTCGTATAATATGAGTCATTCCATAGGTCTCATTACGACAATAATTCCTACTAAAGGTATCTATCCATTTAATCAATGGTTCTCAGTTGCCGCGACAATGACTTGTAGGTACCTAATTATAAAATCTGCCTACGCTACAAGCCTCGAGTCCGAAGCTAACTGTATATACTCGTAAACAGCTGAAAACGTTTGCTTAGAAGGTCAATAATTATAATGCGTAGGCGCAGCTGCATTTGAATTGCATAGACGAGCAAATTAGAGACCATTGTATAACTTCTTATTAGTAAAGGGAACGTTTCTTAATTCCTGCTAATTGGTGGAAGGCCGATTTGCTTTCAGTGTCTAATATATTGGCTCATTTAGGTTAGTAGGTTAAATGCTAAGGTACCTATTATAAAATACCTATTTTATCCTATCGTATGACAACATAAAATTAATTCTCGAAAATTTCCTCGCAAATCGTTGTATTGAAGCATATGCTTCAATACAACGGTTTGCGAGGAAATTATCCAGCATAGCATATTGTTTATACGATCTGCAGATAA
The DNA here is from genome assembly GCA_943735965.1 of Eupithecia abbreviata. NCBI lineage: Eukaryota > Metazoa > Arthropoda > Insecta > Lepidoptera > Geometridae > Eupithecia > Eupithecia abbreviata. The sequence goes on from OX030976.1 coordinate 6,347,348, forward strand.
TTGTGTGTGTTCTGGTCGTTATCTATGTATAATAAAAAATATCTATCTATGTAATCTATTGTATATCAGTCACCTAGCACCCATAACACAAGCTCTGCTTAGCTTGGGGCTAGATAATGCTGTGTGAATTGGACAATCCACACAGAGAACGACCAGACACCCGAAACAAATATCTGTAGATCGTACAAACATTTGTCCTGAGGCGGGAATCGAACCCGCAACCTCGCCAGGCAGACCTTCGCCCACCGCGCTACAGAGGTCGTCCTATAATAAATTTCATTTTTATTTATTTTAGTTAGTTTGAAAAACAAACCTCCAGTTGTTAAGATTATTAAGATTACTACGATTCTAATAAGTCAGTTACTTGCAGAAAGCTGATGATGTCATGGCTGCAGTCGGCCCTGCCAGAGTGCCGCGTCGGCAACCTCACCACGGACTGGAACTCCGGCGTGCTTCTATCGGCCCTCGTCGACCACTGCAAGCCGGGCACCTTCCCACACTGGCGTGAACTCAGTTAGTCATTTTTATATTCACGCTATACTGCACTTTCGGATGGTGGAAAGAGTGGATTTTTGGAAGCTTTAAGGGCGTCGTATACTCATACCTTAGCCGCACCACTCCCGCAGTGCTACCACGCTATCAAGCACATAACGAAACGCGCGTTATAAACGTTATTACGTGAATTTTAGCGTGAATAACGCGTGAAAAGGCTTAATTTAGCGTGAATAACGCATTTTTCACGTTTTGTTCGCGCTAAAATACGTTGATAACGTGCGTTACGTAATGTGCTTGGTAGCCTTGCTGCGCAGCACTCGAATGCCTCCGTCTCCAATGACCAGTACGCTGTCCACGCGGCGACTAGCTCTAGCAGCAAACTTGCACGCTCCTGTAAAATCTATAAGCTGAACGTATGTAATACCTACCAATTGAATACACCAGGGTATCCGAAGGACTTAGAATTCTAGCACACTTGTCGAACGAGCGGCTGGCTTTTAAGTATATACCTAGTAAATAGGGTGCCTTTGTTACGGATTCTTAGAAGCGCAAAGTACCTACCACCTACACCATAATTGCTTGTGGTTTCATGAATATTATTTTCAACCCACTCCTCAAAGGCATTATTAAAATAAAATATTTGAGGTACAACAAGGATGCTGCAAAAGAATATCATTATTATGATGAATACGTAATTGGAATCAAAATCATATCAATTATCCTTTACAAAGAATGGAACGAATACAAAGCCGAAAATGGAAAAGGTTCGCATTAACCAGGATCAAATTATATTTTTCAGTGAAAAATTAATTTAGGTATGTACCTTCTGTCTGGAAAATATCTCGCTTTTATATTTTTTTATTTGAGTAGACGAGGTGATAGAGGTGACTTCAAATTTGATATTATAGACCGATGTGGCGCGGTGGGCGAAGGTCCGCCTGCGACGCAGGAGGTTGCGGGTTCGATTGTCGCCTCGGAACAATTGTGTGTACGATCTGCAGATATTTTTTCCGGGTGTTCTGGTCGTTTTCTATGTATAATAAAAAATATCTATGTAATGTATTGTATTATATATATATATATCAGTTATCTATAACATAACACAATCTCTGCTTACTTTCAGTTAGATAATGCTGTATGAATTTTCCAGAATAATTTAAAAAAAATTAACCTCCCTTCATGATTTTTCTCCTCAGATCGCCACGAAGCTGTTGAGAACTGCCGTCGCGCCATGAAGCTGGCCCACCGAGAGCTGGACGTGCCCATGGTCCTGGAACCAGAGTACCTGGCCTCTCCCTGGCTGGACGAGCTCTCTGGCATGACCTATCTCTCGTACTTCATGAAACCCGGCTCTGCGGGAACGAAATCAACCCTTGAGTGGGTAAACTCTCGGTTGGAAAGAGCTATCACTAACTTCACAGTAAGTTAATGACCACGGTCTTATCTATGAAATCTAGCTTGAAGTTAGTCTTTAACTTTAATGCATTATATCCAAGCCGAAAGCCCCGAAGGAACTTAAGCAATCGTATGGTTTCAAATCAATTTTGTCAATTCATCTGACTCCACACACAAGTATGAAGGACACCATTTTGTACAACGAATTGAGAAAAGCTCCTTCGGCTAATTTAGTTACTTTGACCTACCTATATTTCATCAGAGTATTATAAACAAAATTCAAGTCGTAGTCATTTTCATCTAATTCCTTCTTAAAACCATCTTTAAAAGAATTAGCTGTATCTACATAAGCTGTATATTTATTCCTTGTATTTCATACTCGCGAATTCTATAACAAGATTTCGACGAATTGGCTATCCGGATACTCGCGAATCCGTATAACTGTGGTTCGGTTAATCGACTCTTTACTGTACTGTTACTATTTATTGCAGACGGATTGGAACGATGGTTGCGTTGGCAACGAGTTAGTGCGGTCGCTGGGCGGGCCGGCGCCTCCGGCCAGCAGGCTGCGGCGCGACCCAGCGCGGTGGGAGGAGAACAACCAAATGGCTATTGATGCTGCTAAGAAAATTGGTAAATAGTCTGAACTAAATGTCTTGAGTCATTTATAATGGGATATTTACCATGATTTTTGAGTTTTCCAATATTTCATCACAGTTTCATGCGCCATAATCACTGAATAACTGAAGGCACTGCGAGTTAGACGCGGTTGGTATCCTGTATAAGTGTAATATATGTATACGTGTAGGAGGGCTTAGGTCTCTGTTTACGTATATGGCATCTTGCGTCCTCGCCTCGATGCGATTTTCCTCAAACGCTTTGACTCTGTTGTAAATAGTAGATCGCCAAGATGACCTACGAGAGGCAAGCTCCTCCCAACACCCCGGGTCAATATCGCAAGCAGTGAGGTGTCGTTTGAACACATCCTTGTAGCGCAGATGTTGACCGCCGTGTCTCCGATTACCCTCTGCCATCTCCGAATAAAATACAGCTTTTGGTAAACGACAATCTTCCATGCGGAGGACATGTCCACACCACCTAAGTTGTCGTTGCATCAGAAGCGCTTCCATGCCGTACATTCCGGAGCGACGCAAAACCTCAGAGTTAGGAATACGGTCCTGCTACTTGATATTTAAGATGGATCTTAGACATCTAAGGTGGTAAGTGTCAACCTTAGATGTATATATATATATATATACATCTAAGGTTGACTATATATATATATATAAGTGTAATATCCAGTTATGAGTGACTTTTGTGTTAATAACCATAATAGTTTCGACAGCTTTATCACTCATCTCTTGGTTTGCATGAAATAAGGCTAAGTTGAACGCTTATCTTTCTTCGGATAGATATGTTCGGGTTTAAATCGAGGAGTTAATATCTATTCTCGTAAAAGAAATGGTTTGAGCAATAGAAGCCAAGTCTCTCTTGGTCTTGAAAGCTGGTTACTGAAAGTTGCGTCGGGTATTACGGCAGGCCACTTTATCATATATAGAAAAAACCTAAGTCATTAATGATTTTCCTCTATTGAATTTCGCCAATCTTGAATCAATTTTTCGCAGGAGTCCAGCCAGTACTATCAGCGAAAGACATGAGCTCGAGTGACGTGGAACACCTGGGTGTGCTGGCGTGGGCCTCGCAGTTCCGGAATATCCCACCGCGGCCGCCGGTACACGACATGCTGCGGCTAGCACTTGACTCTACTTCTGGGAGAGTTGGAGAACCTGTGAGTTACTCTACGCACTACTTTGTACTTGATGGCTTTATCCTAATAATATTATAAACGTGAAAGTTTGTATGTATGGGTGTTTGTTATTCTTTCACACAAAAATTACTAAACAGATCGTGCTGAAATTTTGAATATAGGTATTTCCAGGCCCGGAATAAAACCCAATTTATCCCATAAATCAGTTCCCATAGGATAGAAATAACCTTAAAACGTTCCTTTAGAAAAAACGCGTGCGAAGCCGCGGGGGGAAACTAGTATAGAATATAAATATGAACCTATATTTATAAGTATTAATACAACGGGTATTTATCGCGTTTATTTACCTATTTTTCCCGACGTTTCAACAGGTTTACACACTGTCGTGGTCACGGGATGACAATTAATACTTATAAATAAATACATAAATTAATACTTATAAATATGTGTTCAGATCGCGTAAGTTTAAAAGTAAATATGAACCTATTTTCATATTTATATTCTATACTACTTTCCCCCCGCGGCTTCGCACGCGGCCAAAATGTTTTGGGCGCCCAGTTATGAGGTGAGTCAGTGACAGTACAAATAACGGAACCATAATAGATTTGTCTAGTGAAGGACGGTGGGGGATGACCCAAGCCTCTGGATGACTATACCTTAGCACTTGGTAAAATCCGACTACAGATGATGATGACGATATTTCATGAAAACACATGAGCTTATTGTATATATTGCCTTCGAGTATTCTACGAGTAGTAACGAGCTAGTGCTGCAGGGTATTTGCTGGCAAAATCAGCTCTGCTTTCGTAATTCCTACAACTTTGAGCACAAAAGTTGAGAACATACTTTAATGTTGCCGGAATACTAAGTAATACAAGGATGCTACCCTAATAGAGAACTAGCCAAAAGTGAATTCATTAAAGGTGCTCGTCCGGACCAAGTTTCGAAGCGGAAATTAAAATATAACTAAGTTTGCTTTGAGCTATTTTTTTACAAAAATAGACTCCAAGTCGATATCACTGCTAGTTCTTTTAGTTTTAGTTTTTTCTTTAGTTTTCTTACATTTTTATTGATAGATTTTCACGTAGTTAGGGGTGCTCGACAGACCGTGTTCCATATGGTTACTGGAGGTAGAACAAAAGTTAGTAATTTTCAGGGTATTTAAAATGTAGTTTTTTTCTTAATAATCGCTTGTTATGTTATTTATTTATTTTATTTTGAAACGTTGGAATCTCCATAAACTAAAGAAGTTTTCAGTGGATTGGAACATCAGAGATACACTTATCTTAAGTAAATATTGATTTTAATAGTACGGGAACATGCTATAGATCTTATAAAAATAATTAATCCCGCTCTTGCGTACAAATAAGTTACAGTAGTAGTTCAAATATCGGAAAAATAGCATAAGTCTTTAAAGAAAAAAATCTTTATAATAGCCGCGGGTTTTCAGGGTTCATAAAACGTAACCGTAAAGCTGGCGCCTTTATTAACACTGCTTGACTTGGTCCCACCTATTCCCAGTTAAAATATGGCACACGTTCTACCTAACAACCCGTATAACACTTTTTGGTTTTTACTACTTTTCCTTCAGATTTGATTAAGTATTCAGAGCGTTCTAACAAGAAAGAAAGGAAAGCGAAAAACAAACAGCAGGTCAATTTAAAGAAAAAAAAATAGCTGCCTTACTCATTATTTCTGCTAGGTACAGAATAATGAGTAAAGTGGCTATTTTTTTCATAATAGTATTTGTTTATGCCTCATCACTTTTAGATAGAGATGATCGTCGATCCAGAATGATCAACTTATAACGTGATAATACTTTACAGACATATATAAAAGTGGAGAGCATATCAAACGAGCTATCTGTCTCCGACGTCAGGGTGTCCATCGTGAATCCTCTGGAGCAAGAGTCCCGGCTGAAGGTGGATGCACGAGGCGCTGGTGAATTCGTGCCAGAACATGCGGGTATGCATGAGATCGTGCTCACGGTGGATGATGTGAGGTAAGAGTTGCTTGAACTGGAATTGAATTGCCAACGTCCTAAAGCCCCTTGGTTCGAAGGTTCGAAAATGGCTAGGTCTGACATCGCATCGTTACCCTGTTGAGGCCCCGATCAGGACACATTCCTCTCGCTCGTTTTGTTTTCCTAATGTGCAAGACTAATTTACCGAAGTGTACCGAGTGTGACGTAGTGGAAGATTTGTACCATATTGTTATGGTGTGTCCGGGACGAAACAAAAAGATTTAATTTTCGTTATAAGCACATATTTGATTTATTTTCTATTACACCTATAGATTGTGAATAAATTTTGGCTATTCCATACTCGGAGGAAGCTCTTGTGATCTTACGTGTAATAATCTTTTTCCAATAAATTAACTTGAACTTGTTAAAACTTGATAAATTAGGAATTAATTTTTCCCCCAGTTGGTAATTTCCCAACCAACTGGGTTAAAAATATTTCCTTTTGTTATATTACCTTAGCAATGCGATTAACCAGTTGGTTTAGTTAATTTATTAAATTATTTTAAGTGCTAGTATTTCTTTTGTAACTTTTAGGTTTTTGTCAAGTAGGGGGCGCTCCCGTATTAAACGCCGCCGTCGCTGACTTCAACATTCATCAAACTACCAAAAAGAGACGGGTCTTTTCGATAGTTTGATGAATTTTTACAGACCTGATAACAGCATCTCCAAATTTTTCCACACAATTTTGGTAACAAAGCGATATCTAACATTTCTCGACATCACGTAACTTCTAGTTGTTTATGGCTGTTCCCCCTGACCCCATTTCTGTAACAGAAGTAACAGATGTCACATAAATAGCGCAGTAATTCCACCATTTATATGAGGTAACTATATACCACAATATAACTATATAACGTGTTCTTGAGTGGAGACCACGACTCGGTAAACGTAGTGTAGGACGCCCTCCGACCAGGTGGGATGACGACCTGCGAAAGACTGCAGGTAGATGCTGGATGCGGCAAGCTGAAGACAGGGCGCTATGGCGCTCATTGGGGGAGGCCTATGTCCAGCAGTGGACTGCTATAGGCTGATGATGAACTATATAAATCAGTAACTAAGCAGCTATAATGAAATTATTACCTTTGTTATTGCTGGAATAGACACCGTGAAATATAGTCGTTCATAATCAATTATTGGTGGCTGTTTTGTTATCGCTAGTACCTTTCTAAACTAGACAGAAGGCAGGTATAAATACCCAATATTCCTACATACACGTATGTAGTTATAACATTTCAAAACTGGCACAACACCCAAGGAAATATTCCAGCTAAAATGTATACATATTTTTATTAGAACAGATCTTTATCAAAAGGCGTTTTGATAAAACGGAACAGTACTCAGAAGTTCGCTCCGTGAAAATCATAAAGGTTCAATGCGCTAATATGGCAGTTGAGTGAGAGCTGTGCCAGGCTGATATTCAGAATGGAAATCAAGGGTCTAGAATGTTCGTTTTAGCCTGCACCTTCTGTAAACAGCGCGAGAGCAGTAGTCGAGGCATAAGCGGATATTTGACGGTTTAGCTAGATTTGATTGCGGCCGAATTGTAGCAGACAAAATACCAATATCCGCTCCCGTCTCCGCTCCAACAATCCACCATAAATGCAGCCTTAGCGAAATTATTCTGATGCTTTGTTAGAATGAAACTTCAGCCTTGACTTGTTCAGTAGCCACTAATCCAGTTGGCATCCTTCTAAATATTTGCCAAACATGTACCGAATTTCAGAAGAAACCATTATTGAGAAGTTCCTATTAATTAAAGCAGTACCTACCTCGAAATAACTTTTTTATGTACCACAGAAAATGTATTCAATAATTACTAAACGTATACTAGTGTGTCTCTAAAACCTGCTGAAATAAAGTGGAAGGGTGGCGGAAAATACATTATAGTCGAAGAGGCTTGCGTTGTCAGAGTTAAAAGCCTGCTGTGAACTAAAAATATAAAAAAGTTGTAATTTTCTTGACGCAGAGTGGATGGGAGATACTTCTTCAGGGTACTGCCAAGGCTGGTGTCGGTGCCACCCCCAGGAATGGCACCGTGTGCTGCCGGCAGCATCGTTGAAGTACTAGTCAGTGCTACAGGTGAGTAAACATAGAATCTATTTATTTCTACTAGCTGTGCCCCGTGACTTTAATGTAACGTGACGTTAATGTATAAAATATGACTTGTCTAAGTGCTTATTATGTAAGCCTAAAGAAATAAATGATTTTTTACTTTTACTTTTACTTTACTTCGCCATGGTAGAAATCTATGAGTCAAATATTTTATATACCTTTGCCTTGAATTAATCTACCTATTTAAAAACCACATCAAAATCCGTTGCGTAGTTTTAAAGATCTAAGCATACATAGGGACAGACAGACAGCGGTAAGCGGCTTTATTTTGTGCTATGTAGTGATAACTTCGAAAGTTTCGATATGATTTATGTCGTTCTTAGAGATTTGGTCGAATGCTCAAAGTTCTTGGAAAATATCGTACACTGATGAAAACCTTTTTCTGTGCGCTCTATAATAAAGACATCGCCGCGTCGTATGCATCAAAACGAGTCGTTCGTCAACTCGGATGTCTATGTCTATAGACTACTTTACTAACAAGTGATAATATCGAATATAAATGGAAACATAGAGGAAAAATACGCTGCTATCATAGCAGAGGGATAGTCATTCAAAAGATTTACTGATTTTGCGCAAAACACTAATCTATGTGTGGGTTGAAAAGCAGCTTCTGTTTTAGCGCACGTATACGAATAGGAAATTGAGACTAATTTGTCGAAATCATTTGGAAACACCTTGTTTGTGTCTACTACCCTTCCAAGCCTTCTTCTGTTTGTGGATACTTTTTATATATTAATGCATGACAGCTAGAATTCTATATAAAACAAATAGTGGATGATTTAGTTTGGTTGTAATGCGTCTTATTTTATAATTTTAGTTAGAGTTTATAATTGAATAAAACGATATAAACAGAGTGCGTGAGGTACTATTTGGACGTAGGTGTTAACTCTTTTTATCACCGCGCACGGCATCAGACAGTCAAGAAAAATGTGTTTTGTATTTATCTCTACCTAGTTATAAGAAAACAAACACCGAGTTTGATTTGTTGAAATTAAATAAACCCTCATCCTATTTACCAACTTCTCACAACTTCTACATTCCAAATGTAGCGAATCCATTCCTAGCTAAGCTAAGATTATCTCGCGCGATTCGCAACTTATTTTCATAGCTCGAATGCAGCCGCGAAAGACTTTAGTGGTAAAACGACTGGAGCTGGAGTTTGCTCATTCTTTTATCTTCGCTTACCGTAGAGCCTGGCTTATGAAAATCGATGGCTTCGCATTTTTATGTGTTGCGGAAAAATGTAGGCTTTACGTGGCCGGAGACGTGTTAAGGTTGCTTGTTTTAAATTCTTCTCAAAAGTTTAATTTGTATTTTCTTTTGTTTTTTTGCTGGTCATTTTTTGTAAGTCCTTTTTACCAAATACTAAAGTTTTATGCTGACTGTACAATGCAAATAACAGACAGGGAAATTTTCATAACATTTTGTGTTAGAGCCTTTTTGAAACTTCTTCAAATTAGAATTCTGTTCAGGATAGAAATTACCTAAAGCCTGGTGAAATTCGTGGCAGGCTTGTTTTACCATGAGGCTTAGTAATTTAGGTGCCTGCCTGCCTAAGCCGGGCTAAGGGGAGTAAAATTTTCCTGATCCTAAAAATAGGAACTAGGTACCTTGCAAGATATGACAGTAGAGTTCGGGAACCCACTTCAAAGTGGGTACAGTCTAGCCTTCTCGTAAAGAAAGTTATAAAAGCATTTTATTGTCCGTCTAGAATTTAATTCAACTAATTTGACAGCACTAAAAATGTTGCCATCCTATATACCGGCACACTGGTAATTCACAGACACTGTGTGAACTGCAGGTTGAAACACACTCATGACGACACCAGGTCTTAATTTAAAGGTTTTTTTAAATCACCTCCCATCCCGGAAATGAGGTACTAAAGACAGATCTTCCACGCTCATTTAAATTCACACACCAATTTTATTCAGGGGAAACCTTTTTTTAGTTTAGTTTTAAACCTCTAATGAATAATAACTGCATGGAGAGCGGTACACTAGTATCATTATTTATCTACCAAGTTTAAAAATGAAGACCTGGAGTATTCACAAGTGAAATTCATGAAGAGCGTAGCTCACGTAGTGTCAGGAAGCCTATGATCACTAAGCCTATGATCCGGATCGTTATGAAAAGTTAGGCAATAGTTTTAGTCCTGTCAGATTTTATTTATTAACTTTTGGCAAAGAATTTATAAGTACGGCCAATGGCCGTCGTAAGTACAGCGTTTCTCGTTAGATTACCCCTTATACTATGAAGTTATATAGGTAATTACGAACGAACCTGCCAGGGGGGTCAGCGAATGATAAACACCACTGCACTTACCATTTCCCTGACTTTTAGTGACATCTGAATTGACACCAATTTTTCTTGACAGGAGCCCCTCGCAGACAAGATATAGACGTGACGGCGCACTCACCGAGCGGCCGTGCAGTGCCATTAGAACCCCATCATCCTCCCCCATCGGCGCCTGGCACTACAGCCTCTAGCGCCACCTTCCAGCCGGACGAGGCTGGCACCTGGACCATAGCCATCACGTACAAGGGAGAACATATACAGGTACACAACATAATGGCTGAAGCTCTATCGCGCGTTCAATAGATATAAGGCAATAGCACCAAAAATAGAATAGATAAAAAAAAAATTTGGACACAGGTACAAAATACAGGCATATAAAATATAAATTATTATTTATGTAAATATAATTTATTATTACATTATTATTTATTACATTATTATTTATTACATTATTATTTATTTAAATATAAATAAATAATGCTGGACAATTCACACAGCATTATCTAGCCCCATGGTAAGCAGAGCTTGTGTTATGGGTACTAGATAACTGATATACATAATACAATACATTACATAGATAGATATTTTTTATTATACAAAGAAAACAACCAGAACACCCGAAACAAATATCTATAGATCGTACACACAATTGTTCCGAGGCGGGAATCGAACCCGCAACCTCCTGCGTCGCAGGCGGACCTTCGCCCACCGCGCCACATCGGTCGTCAAATAACGAACGGGAGAACACATATATGTAGGTACACAAAATAATGGCTGAAGCTCTATCACGCGTCTCTTTAGATATAAGGCAATACACAGGCAATAATGATGAAATGGACAGAGCCCAGAGTGGGATTCGAACTTAAATGAAAGTAAAAAATGGAAAAAGGTACGTTTTCCCAACGATAATTCAACAAATGGCCTGTGTTGTGTTACAACCAAACACAAAGACACCTTAATTGTACCACGTTTCATTCTAAATGAAACTAATCATAAAAAAATATATAATAATGCATAGAACGGGCACTTATGGGTACTAACGTTCACTCAGCTCTTTGATACTGACGTCTACAGGTCATCAACTACCTAAAATACTAAAAGAAAACTCAAAAGAAAATCTTCCAACCAATATCTATTCAATAAAGAAGGTAAGGTACTCGCATAATTCCCTCTTTGAATTTTATATTTCCAATTTGCGCCTTTGTTGATTAGTTCGGAAGTTTATATCGCCGAAACGTTTATGGTTGACTGGCCAGACGGATGTTGGACGCTTAAAAATTATTTTTTAAAATGGCTATTTTTTAAACTGAATTGCAAAAGTGTGTATTTGAAACGAAACGGGGACCGTTAACCACATGCCACCTGCGACACTTGCTTTATAAAAATACCATTTAGCAACACAAATTGAAAGCTTTGATGGAAAATGAAATTTTAATCGATTGTGGATGGAAAGGAACATGTTTTTGCGCTCCCAATTGTTTATAGGTATTTTTAAAACATGAATACGGGCTTGAAAATGCAGGGAAATAACAAGACGATTTAGGAAGTGGTCAAGTTAGGAAGTGGACAAGGTCGTCCGAAGGGTTTTGGAGGGCTCTCGTGTCGATGGATATATTCCATAGAATGATAATAACAGTGTAGAGTCATTAATTTTAAGCCCATTACGTTTTTAATAGAAAATGTATCTAAAGTCTATGTTCTACGAGTAGAGAGCCTACTGAGTGTGCTAATTATAATTAGTAAGAAAATTAATAATAAATGTCTCAAAAGTTTTGACTTCGATGGGACTTGAACACGCTATCCCGCAGTACACGATGCCACGAGGTTAAGTGACGTAGAAGTCGAAAAAGATTTCCTTCGAACTCAAGCGCCGATTAATATCGGCAACCTACAAAAAATCTTATAATATTAAAATTATATTTGACATATCATAAAAATTACCATCAATTTAACGCTTACGCGCGAAAAAACTTAACAACTTTATTTATTTGAAACATAGGTGAGTCGATAAGACATTTTAATCACTAGGGCATTCTGCAAAAAAAGCATTGTGCTTACATACTAAGTCACTATGTAATTTACATAGTCTATATGCAATGTAGTTCTTGTGAACCTAACCTATTTGCAGAGATTTCAAGACCAAGTTCGGTCTAGCGAGCCATATTAGAGCTCATTATAGCAAAATCCGTGATATCTAGGGTCGCCGTCATCGAAATCGATGAGGAGGCCTATATACATATGTATTTGCAGAGAGTTATAAAGGAAAATTCCTTGTTCCAGGGTGGTCCTTTCACCTGTGAAGTATTTGACCCAGCCGGGGTCCGCCTCAGCCAAGGGGCCCTAGACGGCGCCGAGCCCCTCAAGCCTCACTCCTTCGAGCTGGACACTAGCGGCTGCGGGGTCAAGGGAGACCTGCAGCTCGATATCGTCCATGACAAGCGCAGTGTCATGTGTGCTCTTGAGAAACTGTCAGCTACGAAATACCGCGCTACCTTTATGCCTAAAGCGCCGGGGAAACATAGGGTGAGGATACAAATTTAATGTACAGTATGTATTATATTATCTGTGGTATAGTTAAGCCGCAGGTTGCATGTTGCATTTATCTAACCTTGTCTTCCTGTTAACATTTTTACAACAACTGAACCTATAATTATTACCAGTTTCTGCTTGCGACTTCGCATGCGTTGTTTATATGGAAACGTTTAAAAATTATTTACTACATACAAACTACTATAAAAATCCTCCTTGGGATCTGATATCAAAGAGAAAAGCTATGACATATTATATCTCATTGGAACTGTTTTATGGGATAAAAAGCCTATGTTTTATCCTAAGCTTTTAGCTACATATATGCAAAATTTCATCCCAATCCTTTATACATACTTTTGTACTTTAGACGTAAATAAGCAATTAACATTCAACCATCTAAACTTAATTAAGGGTTTATTTAACAATTTTTCCCGACGTTTCAACGTAATAAGTACCCGTTCAATAGTAGATACTAAGTAATAATTTATTTGTTCCTAAAAATCAAACAACTGGGTATGTGGTCCAATTTGTCATTCTGTCCCTACAACTTTGACCGTATTTGCAGCTGTACATCTACTTTAACGGATACGACGTCCACGGCTCGCCGCACATGTTCCGAGTGGGGTCGCGCTCTAAGAAACCACGAGACAGTTCCAGTCCGGCGCCGCCTTACGCCCGGATATCCAGCCCAGGTATTTACCCAGCAAAGGCTCCCCTCTTCTCAACTGAGACAGTTATCCGGCGAATACAAAGAGCACATTCCTATTCATTCCAGTGACGCGCCTCCGATCCGAGAGCCCTATGAATCAGTACAACTTATACGACTCAACAAAGCACAACACGAGCTCCATCGATCGACGCGAAGAGCGACGCGACTCGAGCGATTATTACAAATCCTCTTTTGGATCCGATATCAAAGAGAAAAGCTACGACATCGTCGACTCCGCGTACTCGACCTCGAGAGTTAATAAGAAGGAAACGCTAAATACTAGATACGGCTCCGAGAGTCCTTTGAACAGGACGGCGAGCCCGATAACTAGCAAGCATCTGGGGAACGGGTCTCGTCTAGAGGTGAATCGGTCTTCGAGCCCGTTCAGGGCCAGCAGTCCCTACCGAGCGACGAGTCCTTACCGCCCGACCAGTCCGCTCTCTAGAAAAGACAGTCCACTGAATAGGACATCAAGTCCAATTAACAGGTATGGAATATCGAACAAAGCAGTTTCGTTAGCACGGTATACATTTAGAAATCGAGTCAATATTTGTTTGGAGCAAAGAGAAAATAGGCTGTGAACGTTCTCTGCTGTAAATCAATTTTCAATCAGCTCTCAATAGGGTGCCTGTGCCGGGCTCGCGAGAAAGTGCTCGTTTTTGTTTTGACGAGGGCCTTTATTTCCGCGAATGTGCCTAATGCAGTTCTCTAGTACGCTATTCATATTAATTAGCCTGTGTTATATTATATTAGGACGTATATTAAACATTATTGCATTATGGAAACAGGTAGCCTAGGGCCTTGATATATATCTTCCGCGTCATCATCTTTACATAGTATAAAATGAAGTTACTTCCGCTGTCTGTTCGCTTAGATAAATAATGCTGGACAGTTCACACAGCATTATCTAGCCCCATGGTAAGCAGAGCTTGTGTTATGGGTTCTAGATAACAATACAATACAATACAAAAATACTTTATTTAACACCAGATAAAGATCATAACTGATATACATAATACAATACATTACATAGATAGATATTTTTATTATACATAGAAAACGACCAAAACACCCGGAACAAATATCTGCAGATCGTACACACAATTGTTTCGAGGCGAGAATCGAACCCGCAACCTCCTGTGTCGCAGTCGGACCTTCGCCCACCGCGCCACATCGGTCGTCTGTGTGTTTATGTTTTAGGGTAAGCAGTCCAACAGAGCGGTATAGCCCAGTTACAACAACGAAACGTGTGGTGGAGAAGCGATCGAACTACAAATACAGTTCGTACTCCGGCTCGCAGGACAACCTCGACCAAAGCAGTCCGCTCTCCTCCTTGGAAGCTGACAGGGGCAGGAGACTTGGGAGTCCCAGTAAGTCATCAGAATAACATTTATTTCTTTAAGGTAACAAAACAAACTAAGAAATGGCCAAATTAAATACATAAATAATTATGATGCTGTGTGGATTGTCCAGCATTTATGTATTTAAATAATGATGGACAATCCACACTTCATCATCTGTCCCCAAGCTATGCAGAGCTGTTATGTGTAGGTAGGTACTAGATGACTGATATACGTAATACAATCTACACCAGATAGTTAATTTTTTTATTATACATAGATAAAGACCAGAACACCCCGTAACAAATATCTGCAGATCATACAAACATTTGTCCCGATGCGAAAATCGAACTCATAACCTCCTGCATCGCAGGCGCACCATCGCCCACCGCGCTACAGTGGTCGTTAAATTTCAAGCTAAATACAAACCTACCTTATTGTCGGTATTAATATTTATAGTGTAAGTTATGTACCAACCTAAATAACATGGCCTAGACATGGCATTATTGAAAGATTAATATTCCATAGTAATATTTCGGTAATTTTGTTAGAAATAAATCGTTTAATCTACATATGAGTTCTCTAGTTTTTAATTCATTTTAATCCCATTACGTTCAATTTCGAACCAAAATTAAAGTGCAAGCATAAATCAATCCTTTTCTATAATAAAAACAACCTTATATTGTTTTCAGGTACGGGAGACCCGGGTGGGAAGCCCTACAGCCCTCGACGAGATTCATGGGACACACTCGAGAAGACCAGACAAATGATGAGCGCCAACACGTGAGTACCTAGCATAATAATTATTATTTTGTTCGCACGTGAAATATTCCAGTTCAAAACCGAACGAAACCAGCTATACTTTTTCTACAAACTATATTATATTCTACTAAGTATATACGAGGTAGTTAAAAACTTTTGAAACTATCACGGTTATAAAACACATATACACAAAAGTCATAACGATTTTTTATTATAGAGTTCAAGTCATCATCCGATGCATCCAATGATGACGAACTAAAAAATGAAGTCGAGTTTTTCGAGTGCAAATCAGATTTTGACATTCTTAGAGGATCAAAAATAAAACCTATCAGCATCAAACTGACATCTATGTTGCTTATTGATTGGTATTGAGGCTAGGAGTTCAATATTGTACTATTTTTTGAAAATTTCGAAGAAAGTTCGGGTTCCATCATGATTGTTTTTATTTCTCTACTTAGTACCACGATAGTTTCAGAATCTGTTCAGTAACAAAAATTAATAAAGAATCTAACACCAAGTCCATTTCCAGGCTGGGACCAACCCCGACAGAGCGATTCGGCAACACGCTGGAGCGTGAGACCAAGAGGAACACGCAACTCAACAAGTTCAGCGATCTGTCTAGGGACTCCTTCAACCGGCAACTTGACCGGTTGGCCGATGATCGTGACTCGGACACTTATACTAGTCGAGTAAGTTAGCCATTTATTTAGTAACCCTGTATAGAAAAATCTGGGCACAACAAAATTAGGTTCAACCAAACGCTACGGGAATTACGGTAATCGTAGCATATGTTTCAACACCTTCTTGACCGGTTGGCCAATGATCGCGACTCGGACACTTATACTAGTCGAGTAAGTTAGCTATTTATTTAGTAACCCTGTATAAAACAAAATTAGGCCTAATGAAACGCTACGAGAAATGCAACGAGGTCTACGTAGCATATTCTTTTGACATTTTCATGGATCAAGGCATACGTCCGTTTGCACTATCCTTGGCAGTGAAAACGTTAAATATCTGGCTTATTCCATTTGTCCCTCTTGTCAAATCCCCCTTGGGGGGGAAACTGGAATCCAAGAAAATCTATTCCAGCTTACCCATCATCGTTTTTTCTAATCGCATATTCCCCCCAAGGAAGTTACCTATTTTTATTAGTTTGTGTTCATTAAATATTATGTTGAATTGACGTTATTTCTTTAAAAAATCCAAAAGGTATTAAATGTAGGCATAAATACAATATCGAGATTTACCTAATTAATTATTGAGAGTTTGCGTAACGATACCATCGCCCAACCTTTCTACCTTAGTGCAATTAAGTTTTAAATAAATAAATACTTGGAATATTATACTTATTTTCTCATTACCTACTTCAAATTATGCTTCGCTTACTAATTGAGGCATTATTATGGAAATCGGAGAAATTGTATTACCTACCTATACAGTACCTATAAGATAACAGCTAAAGTGAATGCTATAGGAAACTTTGTTTCGTTTGTATCGTATTGCATTGATTTGTAGGGTAAAGCTGAGGGTATTATTAAATAACACAAATGAGAAGGCATGTAAGGTACTATGTAAATGGTTTTTTTTTAGATTACATACATATAAAAGTTCTTATAACAGCATCAAAAAACTGAGTATTGTACTTTGTTTAAAATTGTTCATGGAAGGACTCATAAACTGCTACTATACTTTTTATTAGTGTACATTTATTGTATTCATGGTAATAAAAAGTTTTTGAAGTACTTGAACGTACATGCAATTTGTCATGTCCTTCATAGGTTTTGCTCGTGCGTTATGTTGCACTTCAATCGTATAATATATGATAGAATGTGATAGAAGTTAACAATTGGTGAAATTAAATCAACCAGAAAAAATGCATTGAGCGATGCATTGATGATTAATGCATTGGATGTTATATTTCGGGGGGTTAACGATAGCACCGGGGACCACTTCGGGAACTTCGCAAACCACTTGGAATGCTTGCATGGACCCCCCGATGGCCCCACCGCCGCTGGCCGTTAAGAACCACCTAGCTAGAGTCTAGGTGCGCCAGATTCAATTAATACTTAGTGCCTCTATTAATTATCTAAGTACTCTATCTATTATAGCTAATCTTGCAAGTCGCATTGCTCGCTTTAGTTACGAAGTCGTTGGGCTCCCGTGGGCCCTTTGAATGGAAACTTGCTGACTGACAACTATCTTAAAGTGACCACAGGGTGTTATTAACGTGGTCAACGTCAGTTAATATGAAAGGAAATGCTAGTTCACTGATAGTGTGAAATCTTTATAAAGATGTCCCCTTAAATATTTATTTTATTCTCTTTTTTAGTAATTGTTGACAGACGGACAGACAGACAGACGGACGGACTGCGGAGTCTTAGTACTAGGGTCCCGTTTTACCCTTTGGGTATTGAACCCTAAAAAACTTTTATGTTCATTATAGATATACATATAAGAGCTTTTTTTGTTGCTATACCATGGTTGAATTTTACTTATAAAAATCCAAAGTATAGTGCCAACCAGCGACTAGGCGACTTTTTGTGTTTTTCTCTGCACTTCTGTTGAAATTGAGATACAACTTTACAGAAGTTGCAACGGGCAAAAGGCAAGACCTTCAGTAAGAGGTCTTTCCAGTCCGCTCCGCTCGCAAGCCCCGGCATGGCATAGCGGAACTTCCTTTAACGAACATTGTTTCGCCCATTAGTTTAACGTCCTAGCATGTAATATTGTGACCCAAATACTTCGTGCCTGCGGTTCACTCTCATCCATTACACAAAATAGTTAATGACCCTTCTGCCTTTTATCCTTTATGGGGTAGGGATTAAGTTATCTCAATAGAAAACCATCGTTATTTTGTATTTTCGAGTACCTTTTTACCTATTTTCTTAGTAGTAAGTAAATATTTTCCGCAGCTGGTCCGGTCAACAGCCTCGCGGAAGGAAAAAGGTCGATTTCTTAGAAAATTTTCCGTATTATTCACGTATTTTGTGACCCAAACTGGATCATTTCATGCAAATTGTTTGACTCATCAATTATTATAACTTTCTATGTTAAAAGCAATATTTATACCTATTTCAATTCGCATTGAGTCGCAACCTAGTGTGACTATGATTACTCCATTTCAGTCCAGTTATATGTTTTATTTCTCTCCAACAGCACCAGATAAAGCAAGAAGTGCGAGAGAGCTCATACATAGTTCGCGACTCTTCTTACAGCAGTGTGGAGGAGAGCAAACAACAACAGCAGTCTTTTTTATCCAATAGGCCCCCCCGCGACCCTACCGGGGGGGCCAGCTCTGAGACGGACGCTGCACACGACCGTTTTAGGTAAGACTGTTCGATAGATCGTACATGGAGGGATATTAGCAGCATCAGCAGTTCGATCTAAGTAGGTAACTCGTGTTACGAGCGCGGACCGGTTGCTTACAGTACGGAGGTCAGTGCATCAACAGCAGCCATCAAACCATCATATTAGTCTAAGGCGGTTGTTTCTATACTCGACTTTTACATCAGCATCCCGGAAAGAGCAGATACTGTTCCGTTTCTAGCTCAAAGTGGAACAATTCATTTTAGTGAACATTTTGAATATACAATATACATAAATAATATATCTCGTGGTTTCGGTCTTGGCCATCAGCGCCCTTCTGAAGAAACCATTCTGTATGTGTGGAATTCAAGCAACAAAGATTTTGATCCGCCCACATGTTGACCGAGTCATGGTGAGACAGGGCTGTAGGTACAGTCTCTTAAATCTGTCATCATAGAGAACGTTTGATATGATGTCTTGACCAATACGTCTACGAACCGAGCAATTAAGTCATAAGCTAGGACGTACATATGTAGGTCCGTATTATTAAAGCCTACTCAGTCATAGTTCTATGGTTCAGTGATGTTTATCCCATATAAAAACTTTACTCAAGCATAGAACAATGACTGAGAACAGACCTAAATCTACGTTCAAAATCAACTACACCTTGCTTTATCGGTAACCACTTGAAGACTCGCCAAATATGATGTTGTCCTAACCCACAAAATAAGACAATAGGTATTAGTAAATATTTACCGTTGATGAGCGGATTGTTTTCGCTTATACTATACTGCATCTTGATAATAATGTAATAAGTATAATAATGTAGTTTTTGCGGGAAGGGACAACATGGGCTCTTAGGAGTGAAATTCAATAACTGAACGAACCACGAATTCTTATTCGGTGGCCTTGGAAATGGAAAACGGAGATACCGCCAGCTTATCGGTTTAATGACTAATTTCAGCATTTATGTAGACTGGGTTAGTATACGAAAGTAGCTGGCGTTACTACAAGTCAAATAAATTAATTAAAAATACCTATAATGCCGCAAATAAATGCAAAATGTATATCCGGAGACCGCTGAATTTCCTGATAATAAGCTTGAAACAGTCAGTACTATGTTCGCCTTTGCCCCTTCCACTCAAGCATGGTGTTTGAGCCCACTATTTTGTTGCAGACCAATCCAAAGGGATACTAATAGAGGTGCCAAAGGAATAACCGTAAAGCCAACGTACAAAGGAGTCGTTGGCAAACCTGTGGAGTTTATAGGTGAGTTACGATCATTGTGCTGTCCTATCCCTAGATGTTAAGGAGCCTACACACTTATGTTGCTGGCCCACTGACGTAGCCAGACGACATAGTAGCGTGTAAATAGCCAGGTACATACCTACCTGACAATCTAAAATGATATTGCGCGCTCGCGCTCAATTTTTTAAACGACTAAACGAATAACTAAAGTAGCTAAGCTGAGTAGACTGTACCCTTGTATTTTTTGTATGTTCATCGATTTCTCCCTCAATTATGATCAAGACATGGTTGTATGATAGAGATCGCTCTTGAACAATAAGACCTCCAATTGTTAATTGTAATATTTAAGTTATTTATGGTACATAGTTTCTAATATAAGTGTCCAATAAAGAATTTTCTATCGATCTTATGGACTAATTTAGAAAATTCCACGACGGAGATGTTAGATGGGTTTAGTGTGTAGAGCCCTTAATAGATATCTACTCGTTCGTTAACTCGGAATTGCTACACCTCAGGCATCAATATTGATATGTTACCGCCGTTTTTCCTGATTTAGGGGAGACTTTTTGCGGGGAATCGCACAGGATCGTATATAAGAATTTATGCCTGTTTTTCATATATCTCGCCTCGCAGCTGCTTACGATTTCTGCAAATTTTCGCTTCTGATTGATCTCATTGTAATACTTTTTTACCTATTTCTGTGAAACATGTTTTGCTGATTCTAGGAAAGAAGAAAGTAAACGTTTTACTTTCTGCAATTTGATGGAGTGGGTTTTATGGAAAATTAGTCGTTTCATTTAAGAATGGCTAACCATTGATCGCTGTATGCTTTAAAACCCATACAACCATACCATAAAGACTTGATTTTTTTTTATAATAGTAAGTTATCTGGATCTCACAAACGTACCTACAACTGAAGTTTTAAGATGGAGCATGCTTTCCATAAAGCGTTTATAAGTCACAAGATATTATTCTCTATCTATTATATATTATATGTATTATATAGTAGTATATTCCAATGTCATTTTTTCTTTTATTTAAATTACATATTTATACACATGTGCACTTCTATAACTTTGTCTCTCTCTCCCAATAAGGTTTGCTGGAAGAGAACTCTTTTTAGGGTTAAGTTAGAATAGTCATAAATAGTCCTTAATGAGTAATAATCATTACATGTAATGGATTTGTATATGTATCTAGCCATTTACAAAATAGTAAAGAACACTATAGAAAATTAAGGTATGGCGAGCTTACCTTAATATATGTATAATGTTATAATTTCTAAGGGTTTCTTTTCTATTTTTTTCTAGTATAATATTGTATAATATGTTTTATCGTGCAAGAGTAATAAATAAATAATAATATAAATAAATCTATTAGTGGATGGAAGCACAGCAGGCGCAGGACACTTGGAGCTGGAGGTGTCGGGCGGGAATGGAACCCTGGTCCCCAGCTCGGTGCGGTCCCTCGGCGGGCACCGCTATGCCGCGTCGTTCGTTCCGCGCGTCGCCAGAGCGCATACTGTGCGCGTCACTTTCAATGAAGAACATGTACCAGGTATGTTTATATTTTTAGAATAGGTTTCTAGAAGCCAAATAATCGAATACAAGGGAAATTGCGAAATGCGATCTGGGGAATGGTTGCTGGTTTTATCAAAAACCCAATCTGAACCGGAACAAGATGACACATCAATGAACAAGAATTTTAGATGAAGAATTTTGTCATTTAGATAGCAGCATTACTAGTTATTCTATGGCAGTTAGCATAAATAATACCTAGTTGTGCCGAAGTCATATTATCATAGTTGGTGAAAATTAAGGTAAGTAGGTACGTATATGCTAAGCGTTATTAAATAAATAAATAATGCTGGACAATCCACACAGCATTTTCTAGCCCCATGGTAAGCAAAGCTTGTGTTATGGATACTAGATAACTGATATACATAATGCAATACATTACATATATAGATATTTTTTATTATACATATAAAACGACCAGAACACCCGGAACAAATATCTGCAGATCGTACACATAATTGTTCCAAGGCGGGAATCGAACCCGCAACCTCCTGCGTTGCAGGCGGACCTTCGCCCACCGATGCACATCGGTCGACCGTATTAGGTATATCGTGTTAGGGAGAGCTAAGATGGTCACGCGCTTAAAATAAAATAAATAATGCTGGACAATTCACACAGCATTATCTAGCCCCAAGCTAAGCGGAGCTGGTGTTATGAATACTAGATAACTGATACACGTACTACAAAACATATTAGATAGATATTTTTTATTATAAATAGACGACCAGAACACCCGCAACAAATATTCTGCAGATTGTACAAACATTTGTCCCGAGGCGGAAATCGAACCCGTAACCATCTGTGTTGCAGGCGAACCTTCACCAACCCCGCCACAGAGGTCGTCAAAAAAGGTTAGTATTTAAAGTAATTTCTTAGGAACAAACTCTTCGATAGCAATAAGTATTCTTCTATCTCTTAGGGCGAAAACTTTGCATTAGTTTTGAATTTTCTTGCCCATAATATTAAGTTTATCCTAATTCAGCAGTTTAGCAAGATAATCGTCATGCAATCTCGTTATTAAAATCTCGCAAGTTCTGCTCATAAGCGTGGTTTTACATGTAGCCTGAACCAAGCATACTCTTTAGCTGAGGGTCAGATAAATAAATAAATAAATAATAAATAATGCTGGACAATTCACACAGCATTATCTAGCCCCATGGTAAGCAGAGCTTGTGTTATGGGTACTAGATAACTGATATACATAATACAATACATTACATAGATAGATATTTTTTATTATACATAGAAAACGACCAGAACACCAGAAACAAATATCTGCAGATCGTACACACATTTGTTCCGAGGCGGGAATCGAACCCGCAACCTCATGCGTCGCAGGCGGACCTTCGCCCACCGCGCCACATCGGTCGTCAAAGATAAGGTGGTCCACTAATTGGTTTCTTCATAGTAGGTACCCTTAAGATACCTACTATGTAGAACTCTGCTTACCGTGGGGCTAGATAATAATGTGTGAATTATATATTTTTTTTTATTTAGTCTGAACTACATAGATAATCCTGTGTTTCAGATGACAATTTATTGTCTATACTATACAATGTATTGATTATAAAATGTCACATATCATATCACCTATTCAAAAAGGTTAAAAGCGAAATTGGATAAAAATTTGAAAAATTGTTTCAACACTGTCAATAGGACAGACTCATTATAGTATTTCTTTACCATTTTGGTAAAAAAATACAAGAGGTAACTTAGAGCAACATTTTTGCGCCATAGAAAAGAAGAAACAAACTTCTTCCAAGAAATATGACAAACGCTTTTTTATTCTAATTTGAAATCACTGTCTGCCATTCCACGTTGCTTTGTTAATATCTCTCCGAGAGAATGGATGCAAAAGTTTCATTGCAAAACATTTATACAATATCAAAGGAAGCACTTATGTATTTTTTCAATCGGAAAACCAAAGCACTGAACCTGGGGCTGGTTCTATTCTAATAACCGAAATATTCTGTTGTATTATAGTAAGGTATGTGTATTTTGTTAGTTCATTTTGGAATTCGAGAGTTTTAGACTAATGTAAAATATATAATGCTGGACAATTCACACAGCATTATCTAGCCCCATGGTAAGCAGAGCTTGTGTTATAGGTACTAGATAACTGATATACATAATACAATATATTACATAGATAGATATTTTTTATTATACATAGAAAACGACCAGAACACCCGGAACAAATATCTGCAGATCGTACACACAATTGTTCCGAGGCGGGAATCGAACCCGCAACCTCCTGCGTCGCAGGCGGACCTTCGCCCACCGCGCCACATCGGTCGTCAATATAGATTTTGATATGGATATTTGTATAATTTATTGACAAAAATATTACTTTATATTTGTTTTTTTTTTTTGGTTAATATTAGCTTAAATCCTAAATTAGGTTTAACTGACACTAGGGTTCTCTAAAACTAGCAATATAATATTTTCTTCTACTTGGAATTTAGCATTTGTAACGTTCGTTAACGATTTATTTTAGGGTCATACGAGAACTGTCAAAAAACAGCCAGCAGTGTGGTGCCTACTGAAGAATTTCGATTCAACTCTCTCTCTCTCTCGTAGTTCTCGTATTCATTAAAAACCTAGGTGTAGGTACTCTTACATCATTTATTTATAATTACGAAGGCATTTTCAGCACAATGATTAAACAAAAACTTCAATGATTGTTAAGCTTTTGAAACTATCATGGTTATTAACACAAAAGTCACTTTATCGCTATTATTCTTTTTGCGAGTAGGTATGGGTCCTGACTAGTTTGTTGTTTTTTAGCAATGTGTTTACGTTCTCACGTGTGTAGCCCAACACCAACCAGTTTCTCTCCGTAGGTAGATGCAGAGGTAGTAGAAAGTGCACAGGAGTTATCGTGGTGCGTGTAATCCGCCTTGATTGTGAATGGAAAGAAAACTCGTTTCCTCCAGAGGTTTGATTGCGTTCGTGACGGCAATGGGTATCGCTATCGGAATTTTAATATTTTATAGAAAGTGTGCACTTCGAGAGTGATAATACTATGAGAGAATGGCTTGACGACCGATGTGGCGCGGTGGGCGAAGGTCCGTTTGCGACGCAGGAGGTTGCGGGTTCGATTCCCGCCTCGGAACAATTGTGTGTACGATCTGCAGATATTTGTTCCGGGTGTTCTGGTTATTTTCTATGTATAATAAAAAATATCTATCTATGTAATGTATTGTATTATGTATATCAGTTATCTAGTACCCATAACACAAGCTCTGCTTACCATGGGGCTAGATAATGCTGTGTGAATTGTCCAGGATTATTTATTTATTTTTATTTTTAGAGAATACACATTGCATCTATGTTTTTGCACTCACATGTCCTGCGCATATTTTAGGATAGTCTCCATTGACACTGTCCGCCGTGGCCGAAAATTCGACTGCGAGGACTTATTATTATTAATCATATTTCACAACACCTTTATCCAATTTTAAGAGATCATCCTATCGTGACTTTTTTTCAGTCTACCTATTGAAAATGATTGATGCAAAATCAAAACGAAACTATTGTTTTTTAATAATATGGGGTAATTATGTTTTTATTTCGCACTAAAATGAATAAGTTATTCAACAGAAAAATCTCACAGAATTTTTTTGCACTAGCTGCTGCTTTAGCAATTTATGATTTTCAGTAGTAAGCCTATATGATTTCAGTAATAACTAAATAAGTCTTTAACTCAGAAATTACCAACAAAAAACCTACTAACGAAGCTATTATGTGACTGCTAAGTTGAGATAACCATAGCCATAGCCATTGCTCTTTTATAATTAGGTACAGCAGGTGTATCAACAGAGCATGGCCATAAAAGTGACAACTATGACAGTGACATTAAGCTGCACTGCAATTATTAATAATTGGTCTTTTGCGGCTTTCCACTTTTCTTCTTGAAGACGATTACCTAGCAGCAGGATTATAGGTGTTTGTTTCAAGTTATTTTTACCACCCGGAAACAAAGGTGGAGCGTTTAGGGTGAAAGGTTGTTTGTTGAGGCAATCAAATATTTCCGTTTAGGTATCTCTCAGACGGATTAATCGATTAGAATCGCTTAATCCGATTAATAATCTGTTATAAATTATTTTTTGTAAGAAAGCTCCTATTTTTAGCTATAATCCAGGGCTCTTTTCCTGTCATGCGGATTTTCGTCCGCGTGCGAATCTGTTTTTGACCCGACCTATAATTAATATATTATGTTTTTCCTATCACACGGGCCACACGTACCCAAAACGCTCATGGGCTTGAGCAATATAGGTTCAGCGGAAATTCAAATAACAGGAACAAAACAAAACCCTTAGATTTTGTTGAAATTTGGCTTAATGTTATGCTGGCCTGAAGTAAAATCGACAAATTTATATATTTTTGTAAAATTTATGTGTATTTTTAGACAAAAACTTAACTTGAAAATCAACAAACTAATCATAAACCACAGGTTACCAGGAAAAAGATTTGAACTGGGAAAAAAGGTAAGGAAAACAGAGGAGAAGAACCTAGCATAGTAACAACATATTTTAATGGAATTTTCCGAAAGACAAGATTGGCCTTTCAATGGTTTCAAATGTGTCTCAACATTCAATTAGAGCACGCACAAAAAAGAGATTTTCTAGAAAATCCGCCTTGGAATTATTAACAGTCGACCTAGTTTAGTAATTAAGTAAGTTAAATGGGGTGGTACGCGCCGTGGAAAACATTTTTCCGCTCGCTCTCTAGCCCCTGCTCCATAATTATAGTTAGGTATTCTATTGCAAATGAATTATTCTTTCGGTATCAAACGAGTTTTTGCACGGATTTCCTGGGGCGTAAATATTTAAGAAGATCTACACCGTTTCGGTCCGCAGCACTGCTTGAAGTGTTAAGTTAAGAATCCCTGAATTTGATTTACTGAGAAAATATCTACAACAGACATCTTATAAAGTAGATTTCTTAGATTTTATAAATAAACACTGATGATCAGTGCAGCGTAGGTGTTTAGGTAGTTAAATGTAGTCGCGACCAACGCAACGTGACTAACCAACCGCTTTTGCTACTACTGGCACTGGTGTAGGCTCTCGAATTCCACTCCGCCATTTTGAATACCTCCGTGACGTCACGCAGGTGGGCGCGAGCGCTGCGCCAGCGCACTCGACTGACATTTGTGTCGCGCGCGCGTCCGATCGAGGCTCTGCCTCAGAATTGTCAAAAATGCGATTTCGTCGCGTAATCTTCCGCATTTGTACAAATTGAAGTAGCTACCTAGTGTCTCTCTGATCTTTGAATCACCAAGAACAGTAGAGCAGCGTCGCGACTTCGTTTTGTGTCAGTGATTGTTGTGTACAGGGTGTTGTTGTGGTTTCTTTTCCCCTGTCTAGTGGAGTGTCCTAGATAGCTGTCACTTTTGGGACACGAGATTGTCTCCGGAGGTCGCACCGCCCTCGATAAGTGAGTGTATTTGCATACATTGTGCTTCTACATCCGTAAAGCTGGTCAACTTTGTACGAAGTGGGCGCGACACGTCATGTTGGCCTGTGCTGTGCCTTTTATAGCATAGTGATCATTAATTATTTAGAAAACTAGATGTGGAAATATTTCAAAACCATTCCCTATTATAGGTAGATACTCAGGTTTTTAGTTACAAAAGATGATTTCAATGAAGCCCTACTCAAGCCCATCATTTTCGACAGTAAACAAATATATAAGGCTAATCGATCAGCTCAATACATTATCTAACTAGGTATTCGATTGAAACATTAGGTAATACCAAATAGTAAATTAGTGGGTCAACATACATAACATAACACTGTTCAGTCGGTCAATTAAATTCCAATTACCTACAATCGAAACATACAAAATGTTTCCATCCAATTTATTCATAACTAATTGGTTACAATAACATAAACGGAGTATCCTGTGCCTAAATAAACGATTTGCATTGCACTACCTACATAGACGTTGAACAAAGTAGGTAGGTACCTATCTCCAATAGTTAGTACAAACCGTGCGTTGAACTCTTTTGTAAGGGCCGTTTCTCACGCACACACCCTCTTTCACCGGCTCGCTTAGCAACCCAAACTGTACTTTAAAACTATATAGGTTAGTGGTTATTATCCAAAATATACATTCATTGATCAGATAACGGATATTGTAAGGTTTTTATGGCGCTCATAACACCCAATCGCTCGCTGATGCCAAACAATATAGCGTGACTGGCATTGAGAATTGATGCAAAAAGTTCGCATTTACAATAAATAAATGATGATTAGCGCATTTTTAATGAATAAACGCTATCGTGAATATCTATAGAAGACTTCCTATGACATTAATACGTTAATGTAGATAGCTTATAAAAAGCTTAAGCAAAAAACGAAACCGGGAGAAGAGACGAGCGAGAAGCATTGAAAGGAGGTCTATGTAATTTGCGGTGTCAAAAAAAAACGCAGAGAAAGCATCCGACCGTACATAGCTAAGGTTAGTAAGTACTTGCGTAAGTAAAATAAACCATCGCAGTGTATTCGAGGTAAACTATCACTTTCTTGTTACATAACATGTGGCCAGAAGTGAAATGTTCATCAACCTCGAATTTGCGGTACATTTTGTGGCGAGAACGGAAACGCCGCCATGGAATTAGCAACTAGGTATGGGATCATTTCAATCTATGTATATGTTAGGTACCTGAAATGATCCTAAGGTTACATTACTTCACAAGACAATTATTTATACTTACATACTACCTACCAATTCTGAAAACTGACATCGTAATAAAAGATAAAGTTAGACAGTTACGTGATATCAATAAAATATCCATATTTCGTTAGAAATCTATTCATAGATATCGAAAAGAAAACTCAATCTGTCGATAATTAACATACCTACCTATTTATTAAGATTAAGTATTCAAGTGAAATTACTTTTAGGAACTTCTGACAAAAGGATCTTGTTATTTTTTAAGATCTTCAGTTGATGAACCATCCAAAAAATAGGTAACAAAACTACATCATCGTTGGTTTATGGACCACCTATGTTGATCAACCATAGGTATATTTGTTGTGTGGTTGGCAGGTGATCGTGGATCAACCATCGGTATATAATTTGTTTAGAGACTACTGGCGGTTTGCGAGCTCGCCGCGCACTCACCTCGCTTTAAAATCACTTTCAAATTGCACTTAACTCGCTTTGATTTTGCTAGCAAATCGCCAGTGCGTTATTTAACTCACTAAAGTTCGCCATCCACTCCTTGTATCATTTTAGTACTAACTTCTCGCTTTGGTATCGTTCGCTCTGATTTCGCTCACAAATCGCCAGTGTTATTTGATAAGGCTCTTAAATTCGCCATCCCACTCATTTGTGTTTCATTTTAGTACTATAACTTATCTAACGCAAATGGCATAAAACAGTCCTCAACTATAAATGGACGAACTATACCAGATACCGTTAAATGAACCAGTGCGTTCGTTCCAGGCTTTGCACTCGGGTGATTCCACACCTCGATGGGTAGGTTGCTATCATGTTGCAACCACCTCATTCCCTGGGAACGGGTGGTTGTAAGTTGTAACGAGTGTCGGGTTATTGTGTTTGTTTTACAGCTATCGGTTATCTGACAACGTTACAGAATAGATAGTACTGGCATAGGATCAGGGTAGGGTGTCAATTAGGCGAGCTTGTGAAGTTTGTGTATGAAGTACGAAGGAAGTTAAGTTAACCGAGTTATTATTGTAATAAAACCCAATCAAATACCATTATGTATTACATACATACATAATGGTATTTGATTGGGTTTTATTTACGTTAGGTTGGGATTTCTTATCTTCTGTAATTCTTTATTGTACTCAAAATACTTAAAAATAACTTAACTAAAAAGATATGTACAAGTATGCTTAACCCTAACAAAGAGTTTTCTTACAGCAAACCTTAGGTTATCTTAATACCTACCTTAATAATGTATCGAGATTCGAGATGAACCTTCTTGAATTGCTATCACACATTAATGTAGATACTTTAAGGTTCACAAGTGAAGCTCTGGACAAATCCGTCAGTTATTAAATGAGAAATTGAGTACTGTGAGAACTAACAAACCAGGCTTCATAAAAATGCTTACGAGACATTTAACTACCAGCTAGACATTAGATGCCTTGCACATGGGCCGGTTTCCAAGCCTTCTAAGTATTTCCGGCCATACGCAAACAAACTTGAAAGCTCAACCAAAAGTAGGCAACCTGACACTTGCAGAAAACAGGTTAAATGCCATTGCATCAGCTTTCGAAACGCGGTGGAAACCCGTTATTTATAGACCTTATTCCCTTTAATTATGATAATGAGTGTTGAGAAGGTAATTAAACGATAAATGAAACTGCTTGTTAAAACTAAGCACCAATAAGCGAACGCATACGCATAGTTCAAACTTCAAAAGTGAATGCCGTAGGTACATACATACATGCAACATGACGTGTAAATGTTTCTACAAGCGCATCCAGAGCTGGTGCGAACCTCTTTTGTTTTAAGTTTACTATGCTGGTAGCTGGTATGCTGGTCCTCGTCGTCGTCGCTGACGTCGTCGGCGCGGCGATGATGTCTATTTCTATGAAAAGACAAAAGATGATCGCGCCAGTTTTAAATAATCGAGCCAACACAAGAAACACTTCTTGCATTTTCTAATAATAAAATATAATACAGACATTCAGAAATCTTGACAGTAAAGTCCATAATATTTTCAAAATCGAATGGTTACCTGTCGAATAGGTAATGAGCTGATTCTTCTCTCACGCTGAACCGGAAAAATCAAGGCTTTGGCTTTGCATTATGCAAAGTTATCGGGGTCGACCGACTGACGGGACAAAATAAATCACATATACACACGGATGCCTATGCAAATAAATGTAAACATTTATTGGTAGCTTGTTTACGTTCACCATCTGCATAATTTCACCTAGATTATTTACGTAATTATGACCAATTAATTTCGTAATTCAAGGAACTTAGCGACACAAAACTTAATTTAATATTGACGAGCTAATCGGAGCATGAACGAGTTGCCTCCATCACATATCCGAGACAGAATTTTATAATTCGTTCTATGAACTCATTAGCGCAAATAATCACATTTTTATCAATCACTAGCTGCGCCCGAGTAGAAATCTATGTGTCAGTCGATTTATAAACCTTCCTCTTGAATTATTATACCTATATATTGAAAAAAACCGCATCAAAATCCGTTACGTAGTTTTAAAGATCTAAGCATACATAAGGACAGTACAGCTAGTGATGTTCAAAAATAGTAAGGATAGTATCTACTTATATCCTTTAATGATTAAAGTCTGGTATAGATTTGAACCTTTTTTGTCAGAGTTGTATTATCTATCATTTATCAGAGATTAATTCTGAATCCTATCTATACATTTATAACCTAAAATAATCATTTGAATTATTTACTTACCCGCCGCCGCCGGCCAGGTGGGATGATGACTTAAGAAAGACGGCAGATGCTGGATGCGGCAAGCTGAACACAGGGCGCTATGGTGCTCATTAGCGGAGGCCTATGTCCAGCAGTGGATCAATATAATTACCCTGATGATGATGATAGATACAAAAATGAGACGTCACGATCGCAAATGACGATGTTATCGGCACCCGGACTCGGGATCTGGCCTTACGAGGACAACGGGGCCAGTCGACAACTAGCCTTTCTACTTGACCAACGTTATGACATGCCGATCTAAAAATAATTAATTCGCTGCTAAAATAATTATGATAAATTATGTCAGGGAATTCAAAAATTATTTTCAATCACTCTTTCGCATGACCGAGTTTTTATTGTGCTTAAGTATGATATTGTAGTTAAAAAAATTAATAGCGGTCTTATTATAGATAAAAAGTATTTTTTTCACCTAAGCTTAGAGTCAACAATTTAAATTCACGACGAACGACAAAATAGAGACATTGTTTGAGAACTGAATCCAAATGCATTACTTATATGAAATAAAATAAAGGTAGGTAATTATTTTATCAAGTAATTTACAAGAATCCAAACCAACTGCTCTGTTCCTAGAACCTCGTAAAAACTATAGCATTGAATTACTTTAAAAATATTTTCGCTCCTTGTATGGAGCTTGCATTCTTGTATGCTGTTGGTAAATGGAAACCAGTAAAGTAGGTAGCTTTATTAGTAAACCACGTTTGTTCCTTTAAAACTTCATTGGTTAGGCAAATAAAAATGTAAAGAAATCGTTTAGCAAGTCTGTGGAATGAAGACAATGAATGTGTTTGTAAGAGAGCGAACCAGTGGAGTATTAAAGTTACTACTGGAGCGAAGCGAACCGTTGAAACCGTTGGTTCTAGCCATACGAAACAGAATTAGTTTATTCATTTTAGCCAATAATTTGGTCAATCTAATAATGAGAGCCAACCGAAAACTGGGATCTCGTATACGCCTTCATTTTGAGGTTATAAACATTGTCCCAAAAGTTTCATAATATATCGTGATTGTCATAACTTATTCAAGGTAAAATGTCACAGAAATGGGTTTTTCGCAATTCTCTAGGTTTCAATTATTAGCTCGTGATTAGCTCCAATGATGTTGACATCTATTATTATATTATTAACTAGTAGAGCATAAAATATATTACAAATTTAATTCCAAACATGTTTTTATAGGCCAAACTAATTTTGAGATAGAGGGCGAGAAAATCATGGTACTATATGTATGATTGGTATGATTTCACTGACGGCGGTTTTGCATGCGTTGTTTGTATAGAAGCGTTTCAAGGTTATTTATTTATCTATCCCAAGATAAATAACTTTGTTATTAAAAGTATCTTTAGTGTAATTCCCAGTCTTGACCTACATATCATCTATGTAATATTAATCTGATGTGATTTTAAGAATGTTTTTTATAGATCTTGTCAGATGAATCTTTTGTGATTCTTGCGACTTTGCACAGGTCTTTGCAAAGTCGCAAGAATCACAAAAGATTATTTATCTTGGGATAGATATATAAATAACCTTGAAACGCTTCTATACAAACAACGCATGCAAAACCGCCGTCAGTGAAATCATACCAATCATACATAGTACCATGATTTTCTCCACAAACTTAGGTACTGGGGTTAAAAACATAATGCATGCATAGCTAGTTCGTAATCGTAAACCATTGTTAAAATGTACAAAGCAGGTCAGAGGAGGTGCGGGCGAAACAATGCTAAATGCTACAATAGAATCGAATTTAATAGAATTGGGTAAAGGCAGGGCTTTGAGGCATATCACGGTGTTTGGCGAGAGACAATGGGTGCGTGCTTCAAAACCCAATATCTGTTTATCTTTAGTTGTCGTTCCGTATTAAATTTCGAGCATTTCTGATTTTCCGTGAATGGTCTTCATATATGTTATTGTACAACTTCATTCACTGGACAAATAATTGAAGTGATAATATTTGTCCAGTGAATGAAGAATGTACATAATAATAACCGTCTGCCACTCTTAATATTATGATTAACTTGCTTATGGCAGACGTCCGCAATCTCCCCTATAGCCCGATTACCCTGTCCATCCATCCATCAAAATAGCCTGGTTTTATTTTTTTCAATTTTCTTTGCAATAGTCTCTACACTTGGCGGATACCATTTTTTTAAAATTATTATTTAGATTAACCTTCTCAAAGGGCCTCTGTGCTGTTGGCTTCGGCCCCACGCAAGCCTTCCAAAGGACCGGGTCACTTTATGGCCAGAGATCATGGTAAATGAGAGACATAATAATAATATATGTACTAATCTAATTGCTCATTTTGTAAGCCAAAGTAATAAAGTTTTTGAATCTGATTCTGAATCCTGTTTTATGTGCTATTTAGTCATGCGAAAAGAAGCATTAGGTACTAACTTTTTTCTAAGTTGTAGGTAGGTAAGTTAAAGTTGTATTTCTAAGTTAAAATCTTTTCGTAAGTTAAAGTCTGAAGCTGATAAATGACAATTCAAAAATTGTTTGTCTCTGCGTGAGGCTTACTCATTAAAATATTCAGTCACAATTGATTTAATCAACATTATTTTCTAAATCGAACAAGCCACGAGCTACTGATCGATAATCCAAGCTGATCCATCAGACTGTTTATACATCTAACAGTCAGCCGGCGAGTGGTAAACAATAGGTCACCGTGATGTCCTGCCACCGCCGCAGTGCATTAGGAAATGGACAATCCCTGCCAGCTGGCTGTGATTGGTTGGATAGCAATCATGGAAATTGAACTTACATTATTGAAGTATGTAATCATTACTAACTAGCAAGGATCTTGCCTATAATCTGGCATTGCCCTGTTATGGTTAACTGCATCACTAAGAACTTTGATACTGACTGTAATTTTCAATAGTAAAACATCCCAGTCTATAGTCCAAACCTATCATCTCATAGAAAAGAATGAGTTTATTTTATATCTTCGTATATACGTATGTAGTCACAAAAACGGTGTGTTATTGCAACAGATTGAAATGTTTTTGATTATTACAGCCCATTGTCTGAGCGTTCTCACAAGATGATTCGTTTCGCGTATTCGCCTTGAGATGATATCTAGTATTTTACGATACATCCTACGTTGGCAGGTGCCGCTTCTTTTGGTGGGTGGATGTAGGTGCCTAAACCTTGTTTTGTTGATATAGGTGCTTTGCATATTTAAGTTATGTTTAATTACAAGCATTAATATTATAAAACCGAAAGTTTGGATGTTTTAGACTCAAAAAATTGTTACTGTCAAATTGTTTTATAGCGACGTATAATACATAATTATTTTTTAAGCACAGCACAAGACATTTCCATAGATAGATGGATAGAAAACACTTTATTATACCACAGAACAATTATACAGAAATAAATGCTTAGAATAGAGGAAGTATAAAGAGCGGCCTGGTCGCTGAGAGCGATCTACTCCAGGCAACCTAAGGATGGACTGAACATGCAGGAACAATATAGACGATAGCGCTTTAAATAATAAATTTTATGGGGCCATCTAGAGATCATCATCTAAACAACTTGTTTTAATATGTCAAATTATTTTATGTGTTTTTATTAGCTGTATTCTCCATCAGTCTTTTTTGTGAGCTAAATAACTGTTCTACAGTCCTGCATCATCCAAATCGGTCGGAGAAATCGACGATTCCTCCTTTTTTCGAAGTTGGTCAAAAATAATATTTAATTATCACTTTTTTAAGATTCTGTGATAACAGGCATGCACTAGATTAATCTAAGATTATAGCTACATAGTTATATCAGTGAAGGCACTTACTAGCTTCCTCGAGCGTTAAGATTCCGCGATAGGTAAAGTGGCATAACTTTCATTTTGATAACTTTCGTAATAATGGTGTAATAGTGCAAATCGCCTTTCGACTTTGCCATGTTTGCTCGAGATGTCTTCCGCTTTTTAACGACTTCTCACCGTCATTTGAGAAGCGATGAAATGTGAACTGCTTCAATGGAATTTTGAAATGTCAAATTATGATGACATGACAGAAAATCAGTTATTATCTAGTCTATTAAAATAAATAAATAATACCAAACTAAGTAAAACTTGTTTTATAGGTACTAAATGACTGATATACTTAATACTAGATTACATAGATAGATAGATATATTTTTTTATGATACATTTGCGAAAGACTGCAGGGACATGCTGGATGTGTCAAGCTGAAGACAGGGCGCTATGGCGCTCATAAGGGAAAGCCAATGTCCAACAGTGGACTAAGATAGGCTGATGATGATGATGCACTTGGTCGTATATTAGGTATGGCATTTATCGGAAGTGCATAGGACAAAAGCAAGTAACCTAAATTTCAAGCTATTCATGTAACCATTTGTCATGTGCCAGAACGCCTGTAAATGCTTAACGCTTCACGCATCGCATAAGTACCTTCACGTTTTAGTTCGCATCTATTAGATCGTCACGATTCCATGATCTGTGAACCTAATACGTGTCGCCTATTGGTCGCCTTCGATTTCGCAGTTCGCATGGTAACTGGCGGATATTATTAGATAGATTTCAATATTTGATAAATATTCGAATGTTTGTAAACTAGTGTGTATTAAATACGAAGCTATCGTTTTCTGCGGCAAGCGGCGCGGTTTCACTAAATGAAATTTTGCTTTAGCTATTTGCTTCTTCCATTCTACCAAGTGGTAAGAAAGCGTAGGTAAAAGGGATTTCTAAAGCTTTCTTTATTTACTTACTTATTATTGGTATACTTATTATTTGTATTCTATTTAACAATAGTCTGCGGTTTTTCAAGCGTTTTTTTATTCAGGATAAAAAGTTTTATGATCAAAAGTTATATGATCCAATGTTAAACTAAATTTTTGACTACCTGTTCTGAAAGTTCCAACTCGATTCGTTCAGTAAGTACCTTACCTGCCTCCTACCTTATTTCAGTGTAATTCATATCTCGTCATCTTCAAATCTGTTATGAACTTTCACCTGTACAATAGTATATAAGTAGAATATTAAGGTAATTTAGAACAAGCATAGACTTCTACGAAGGGTCTTCGATTTTCGCAGAGAGTTTGCCATTTTAGCAGATACTTGTTCGAACTTGGTTCAAACATAGCGTTGCGTAATAAGCTCTGCCTAGATAATGAAAAACCCTACAGACATTAAATCGTACTTATCCATATAACTTGAAATCATTAATGTAACTCCATCAAGTCATGCTTGGATAGCTCTAACGTTCTCAGAGATAATTACTTGGATAGGTACTTATCAAATCCAACCGGTCTCGAGTAGGTGCTTATTAGTTTATGCGAAGTAGGTGAATACATGGGACTTGAAATGCCGGCTTTGCATTCATGCTTTGCTATAAAATTATTTACTAATAAATTTAAGTAAGTATTTACTTAAATATGAAAATGCTTTGATGCCCTTACATTGAGGATTATTTTACTATCATAAGGATTTCGTGTGTGGGACACACGAAACCTATATTTTGTTAAGCCAATGCGTGTCCGCTTGCATCTGGCCCGCTTGATATATAGTACATAATATGAAATTAAAGGTTGCGGGTAGCCCGCAGGCGGAGCAGATCTGCACGCCGACGGAAATCCGCATGACAGGAAAAGAGCCATGTGATAAAGCGCATTAACGCTTTATTATGAAGATGAATCTTTTCACTTTTGCATTTTAAATTTTTGCAAAAGATTACCTCTATATTACATAATCGCTCGCGCTTCTTTTGTTATTAACTTTTGTCATAGAAGAATCGGCTGAAACAAATTTAAACGAGACGAGAGCACTCATCGTTTTTTAAAAATTCAAACAAATGACCACATTGTGTTGTTAGTTTTTTCCTTTTATTACACATCATTCATTTGTAGATCAATTATGCGGTAGAACTGTTCAATACCTATCCGAAGCAGGTTCATTATTTCCGTCATCGCACCGTTAACAGGCACGGTGGAGTGGTCACAAAGCAGAGGGTCAATGGAAGCTTCAAACATGACTGAAAGCCAAAATTGAACCCTTTGTTGAGCATCACTACTATACGCTTGTTTATAGGCAGATACTTAATTAGTGTCAGGCGTCTATCATACACAGAATTCACCATTTAGCCTCTACAGGCTTTTACAATAACTTGACCAACCGGTTTTGTTGATTAATTGTAGACAATCAAACTAGTAGGTGCGTTACCTTTTGGAATGTGGCGTAGCCTCCACCTGTTGGTGGTCGTATCGTCATGTTACTTTCGCTCCCAACTACTCATTAAAGGTCGCATTCCTAATGAAAAATACGATTAAAACTGTTAAATCGTTGTGTTCGGCGATATGAGTTGTTATTCAAACTACCTTCTTGGTTCGAATTGTAAATTTTTACTATAATGATTCAGGGGTTCAGACTTCAAACCTCCTTCTTTGCGATACTTTATAGCGGTACCCCAAGGCTCACTATTGTTGCCACTATTTTATCTTATTATTACATTGAAAAAAAAGCTTATAATAATAGGTAGGTATGACAAACTGCCTAATGAAATTTTCTTTGTAATGTGTGGGGTACCAAATTAACGATGAGATATATTTAAACTGACATTCTGTGGGATGCGGCGTTATGAGTTCTTTTTGAACGAATTGTCGAATTGCAAATAACTTGGTAAATTCCTTTGCTGTTTAGGTGCGCTTTTCAACTTTCATAAAAAGATAGAGGCAAGAAAGGAGGTGACCAATCAAAAACTGGCTGTGCTATCTAGGTAGGATTTAACTAGTCGGTTACTCGAACGAGCTAATTGATAGGTATGCCTACCGTTACCTAGTAACGTTTGAGGCTTGCCAAGAAGACAGACTGTTTTAGGCTTCATCTTGGATGAGTTTCTCGTGGCCAATTAGAATGATCGCCGTGTTGATTGATACCTAGTGCCTATAGTCCACTACAAAATGTAAAACGATAATCGGTAATTGCATGGGGATATTATTTAAAACCTTATTGCACTCAAAGATAAAGGGTGGGCTTAATGCCGAGGCATTTTCTACCTGCCGACCACATGTTTTTACAGAGGGATATTCACATAGTCTTATAGTTTGTTATAGCTAAATCATCTATTCCAATTCTAGAGCCTTTACACTGTCTTTTCAAAAAAGAAGGAAAAAAATTAAGCATCTGTAGAATTACCTATGTATACTCTGGGGGATAAATCGATATGCATATGATGATATGCTGTCTTGACTTAAAATAAGCTGGAAAGTTCTTCAAACATACGGTCGTATTTTGCTCTCCGTTTGAAAGAGACGAATATTTATTAACGATTCACTCACCTGTGGTGGTGGTGCTTTATGACATGGTAATTAACTGCGTACTAAACACTTTTAGCAAAAATGTTTTTCGTTATTATAATATAATCCGAGGCACAGATTCCTTGGTGTTTTTTTAGTCCAATACGTAAAGCTATGTCGATATATACGATGGTCTTGTGTGAAATGTCCAGCATTATTTATTTATTTATGCATTCCAAACGCAACAGGCCAGAGTACCTTACATTTATTGAGAACTAACTGCGCCCAGCGGCTTCGCCCGGAAATATATATGTCAAATATTTTATAAACCTTCCTCTTGAATAACTCTATCTATGAAAAAAAAATCCGCATCAAAATCCATTGCGTAGTTTTAAAGATCTAAGCATACATAGGGACAGACCGACAGCGTGAAGCGACTTTGTTTTATACCTTGTAGTGATTAATAAATGAAATCAAATAAAATATTTGATCTCACGCTGAGTTCTACAATATCAGAACAGGTGTTGTTGTGGGAATTCTTTGAGGCTTTGGCTTAAGTAAAACTCGTTAAAACATAGTAGTGCTAGTATTTTGTTAATTAATATCACTTAAATACTTTAAGAATGGAGTTCAATTAGTGGTTTCCGATTTCTATATGTTTATCAATAAAATCGAAGTTTTCGAAAAGATGCAAGTTAAATTTAAAACTTTTATTAAGTTGATAATGAAACAAACAGTTTACTTTTAGTTATTGACTAAAGTTAAGAGAGATTTAAAAGATTACTATTAAACCATACTTACCGTTAGGTATTGTTTTACCTCTTAATCGTATAACAATAGGACTTAAACTCAGTTTAAAAATCCTCATAGCTTGATACCTACTCGACGTTTTTTTAGTTAGAACTTTTGGAATTTCAAGTAGGGTAAAGCGATAGATCGAAGCAAGCCTACGAGAAATGAATAACTGGAAATCAGGAGAGATTCGAACAACCTGTTTCAAGGTATTACGGTATTACCGTTGTCAAATCGGAAGGATGACAAATTACTCCTGCCTTTATTATGTAAATAAGGAGTATTGATACCAGAACGATCGGATGGTAAGGCAAGTGGATAAGTTTTGAGTGGTGATCAATAACGCTGATACAAAGCTCAGCAAA
This sequence comes from Eupithecia abbreviata, assembly GCA_943735965.1. Classification (NCBI taxonomy): domain Eukaryota; kingdom Metazoa; phylum Arthropoda; class Insecta; order Lepidoptera; family Geometridae; genus Eupithecia; species Eupithecia abbreviata. The sequence continues at coordinate 6,386,783 of OX030976.1, forward strand.
CTTCCACAGTTAAATCTACCTCACGTCTAGTACAGGCTTGGAAAATAAACTGATGGATAAATTTGTTGTAAATCTTAATTAGCATAACGATGAATTGTCATGTACAGGTTGAATGGTTTATTTTATTTTCGGTCAGTTAGAAGAAATCCCAGTAGCAGTCCGTGGTCAGGAAATTGGTCCTGCGCCTGACCTGTCCCCGGTCGGGTCGGTCTGCCTTCCCATCCGTTTATAATAGTTAGGGAATAGAGAGTGCATCTGTGTTTGCGCACACACTTGTGCTCTATAACAAGTCATGCAATGCTAGTTGCTGGTGAGACAGACGCCGAGGCCGAAATTCGGCCTCGGATCATTTTTTTTTTACTGTCTCGTGTACACATTTTAAATAAATGTTAAGTACACATTATAATTACAATCTAGCCATAGAGTTTTTGAGTTGGGGTAATTTAGTTTTAACTTATTTTTATATCAACATATTACTAAGAACGTGTCCATTGGCTGTCTCTATACTTAAGGTGAAGACACTTTGTTCATGTGTTCTTTAAAATAGCACTTCTGCACATACACTATTATTATCACTACACTAACTCAAAGGGTTTTGTCCTTTTGAGCCTTCTCACTATGTCTGTGTTGTTTTAGTTGGTTTGATCATAATGGCTGTCAAAAGCCCTTAGATATATGAAAGCAAATCAAACGAATAGTCGTTTATCCTGGCATTATCAAGAAAGGGGTTTAAATGAACTTTACTTTACTTTAACTTGTATACCATTTTAGCAAATACTGCGCTACTATCTAATTCTGTCATAAACACAATACTTAATTCATAGCACTTTAAATAAACTCTTCAGTTTAATGGTTATAGATACAACCAACCCTGTTTAATTTTCCTAAACCAATCAATTTTAACTCGATCATAAAAAGTTACGCAACGATTGATCGATTCGTCAGAGATTGGTAATCATTTTTCTGAAATGACGATTGTCTGACGGCTTCTATCACATAAATATTGTTATAGGAAGCAATCATAACACACTTTATTTTCAACTTTCATTCTAATCAGTTGGAGAAAGGAAATGACATAATGGCTATAGTTTTACATGATTAAATAATAAATTATTTATATAAACCAGCCAAGCGCGAGTCGCCTCGTAGGGTTCCTGATATGCTTTCACAAAACAAACAAGAACCTATATCAGAATTTTTGATGGATCGCAAAAAAGCAACAAGCCAAAATGACGCGGTATATCCAAGTACTGACAGCACCCAGAGTTGCTTAACTTCGCTGATCATTATTCAACTTGGCATGGACCACCTACTTATTATTTGTGACATTAATAATGCACGCTCTGTCTAAATTTTAACTGCCTACTGCCCTGTTCACATAAAAATCAACGAACTTTACTTAACTTTTTTAATTACGGGCTACCTCTATCATATCAAACATAGGTTAATCTTCCAAATTTAGGTATTTTAACCTTTTCTAGAAAACAATACTTGTCCCCCATTCACGCAAAATGAAAGACAACCTACTTTATCTGCAGAATACATTAAAGAGGTGAATTTATGATAAATATTCATTGCAAACGAGCTAAAACAAGTTTAGCAATACGGCATCTCCCCACCTGACTGCATTTATACAAACATTTGCAATTTTAATTAGATGTTTACTTACCATAATTGCGTATTCCTAATACCTTCATTTTGCTCATACTCGTCGTATATATTTTCTTCCGGACCTCTTTATCTTATCTACTGAAAGCGTAACGCGCTGTGAATTTTCTTTTTGAATAGGATATGCCTAACTGGTGGGCAGAACTCATTACTGTCTTATCGTAGACTGTAAAATCGAAACTAGCTTGTCTTAAGTTCCATCTCGGACTAACTAAGTAGGCCTAAATTCCAAATCGTAAAATAAGAAACTAAACGAAACATACAGTCAGATAAGTATTTGACAGGTAAAATCAGAAGCTAAGCCAAGTCTAAGTGCGCTCTACAGGGAAATCTGGGCCAGACTAATATTAAAGTAGATACCTAGGTACCTACTACTAACGGAAACGGACTTTGTCAGAGTGCCCGCCTGCAGAGAAGTAGGTGGCATTGTAACTATGATTTCAACTGTGTCTGCATTGGAATCTGAGATTCTCAGGTGTGGCTTTAAAACATGTAAGAGGAGCAATTAACTTAAACGCGGCGATTTTCATCATTTGTCAGTCATTACAGCCCATTTGGCAAATCATTACATAGCCAGTTTGTTTGCCATTAGGTTACAAGAATGTAGTTTGTGGAGGTGACCGGATTAAGGAGGTTGCGAAATATGCCTATGTAGGTTTAGGTTTTATATGGTGCATATTTCTGTATTTATGAGAGCCTAAAACAAATGAAACTGCTTCCTCAGAATAATCATGAAATACAAGGGGCTTGAAGGATTAAACGCTCTAAAAGTCAGTTGCGCTGGCAGTTTTCTGTTCCAAATTAAAATTGCGTCCTTTGATCTCGTGCTAGCTCGAACCCTGTTTAATTGAACTCTGTTTCGTAGAAATCCGATGGATGTGCATATGTAGCTTTTCACGCCTCGTAACATGATGACTAATAAAAGGATGTTTGTTTGTCCCCAGGGTCTCCGTGGTGTGTCGAGGTGATGGCGGGGCCGGCGGGCGGCGGCGGCGGCGAGCCCACCCGGCTGATCCCGGCTCGGGTGCCAGCCGCCTTCGAGATATCCACCGCGCCGGGCGCTGATGGCTTCACCAAGAACGATGTAAGCAGTTCGAGGGTCTCTATGGGTCCAAGTGATGATCCGCCGACGCTAATTAGCACCGTGCCGCATCCAGCATGGCCAATACTGAGCCAGTAGTTAGAGCATTTCATTTCACTTCTTCGTCTGAAATTGAAACATCACATCATTTTGCCGAAAGAAATAAAAAGTATGAACTATTTCACCAAGATTAAATTGATTAGATTATTGATTAATTTATTAGGATTTAGGATTAAAATAGCCCCGCTCGCCGATAAATACATATAAAGTTCTTGTTATAGTTCGATTATTGATTCGGGAAAAAGCTCTACCCTACGTAACTATAAGAAGTAGGATAGGATAAAAGCATCAAATTTCACGCTCAATTTAGTTGGCACTTGTGCATTTTCAAAAACACGTAAACTAAAAGTATTTCAACGTATCGAACCAAAACGTTTTTCGGGTGAAAATTCTATTTTAAACCATTGCAGCGAGCTCTCGGCTCGGCTCAATATTTTACATTTTTGAAGCACTCACTCGTACCAATTTGTTCCGATTAATTAAGCTATTCATTCAAGCTTCGTTTCGTAGGGCCTACAAAACATTGGTGCAATGACACAAAAGAATGGGTGCTTGTTACTGAAAGAGTGGCCAAATTAAGCCTTATTTAGGGTGAGTTTATTCTAAAAGGTAATCCGATTAATATTATTACACTTTAATTGACGTTTTTGAATAGAATTTTCAAATATATTGGTGTATAGGATACTACGCTTAAAGATAACCGGCTAAGCTGCTAATGGGCCGATTGTTTTTCGGTGAACCATACTTATGGAGTTTGTTTTCGTTTCTATTATGTGTAAGGTACCTTACATTCTGTCCCTTTCCGAGCCAAGTAAATCCAAGAAAAATGAATTCCTATATTTTTTTGTTTTAGCTAAAGATAGTATTCAGTTTTAGTGCCTGGCCCTGTACTTTGTAGAAAAAAGATGCAGTCATATAATGCTCCGAAGCGAAACGTACTGACCTACCTATAGGTAGAGAACCGTGTATTAGCTTTTGACTGCATCCTCCGCTAGGTAGCAGTAGCTCAGTTCCTTCTATTCTTCAAATGCTTATTGTCTTGACTTCTTTGATTTGGCAATATGTGATTGGTTTTCCACTTTTCTGCCAGTGTCCAGTTTATAGAAATTCAATTGTCATGGAATGGAGGCGGAATTACAATAACAATATGAGCGATAAATTTTAGAAATCTAATGCAATTTTGTTGTCCAGGTGGGAGTGACAGTGACAGCCCCCTCCCGCAGGCCTGTGACGGCCCGAGTGCTGGACGTGGCGGAACGACCCGGAGCCTACCGGATCGAGTTCACGCCTGACGAAGTCGGCACTCATCTCATTGATGTAAGTATTTCTTGTGTCTTGTTGGTAGCTATATATTTATTTATAAGTGACTTCGAAAAAAGGATGAGTTTTTATGTTAGGCTGTATGTATGGTTTTCACCGAGGGATCTCCGTAAATTTTTGAACACTATTGATGATACTTTTAGTTATTCATCCCGAAAATATAAATAATAGTGTCGATACAGGAATCGATTTTCTTCAAATCGCCCGCTGGTGTTCTATGTATAGAACCATATACATAGAACACCAGTATCTATGCAGGCTGATGTGACCATTAGTCATAGAAAACGGTAAAATATCATCGTTCTACTTATAAAGTCAATTGCTACGCCATTGCTGCGATGGCTACGCCATTTCTACGGTACTGCTACGACGCTGTTACGATGCTGCTACGACGAAGCTACGCCGTAGCAAGCTTCGGAGCCGGTGTAAAAATAGAATTGCTGGCGCTACTGGGTTTAGTTATTGACACCATTTGAGGCATCAACTGAAATAGGAAAGCATGAAACAATGTCAGTCTACGTATATCTCACAGTCAGAACAAGGAAATATATGTAGTAGGCGCAGAGCCTGCACGGTCGGTCGCAATCTGTTAAACCAATTGTCCAGGTAGAGCTGGACTCGGAAAATATCTCAGTACAATGGCGTTCATTGTTAGCTGACCTGTTACGTTTTACGTCAATTTCTATGAATACAGAACTATTTTTAAACTAGAATTTATCTGCAAAATGATAATAGCAAGGCTATTTCCATATAAACAACAAATTTAATACTAAAACCTAACTATTTTTATGAAAATTTGACATGTAAATTGATTATGCCAATAAATTGTATTTCTTAAACTGATGTAGTTACGAGACTTGGATCCTTGCCTGGGGGGATCAGCTAACTCTGAACGCCACTGTACCTACGATAACGCGGCTTTGACATTATAACGCTACGTTCCAATAGACGCAATGCTTGAAAAACATAAGATAATTTCGGGGCTACAAATCTATGTAATAATTGGGAGAACTGCAGTAGATAATATTAGGTTATACGCATAACTTTGATAAATATAGCAACAGAGAACAGAAGGTAAGACTTCGCATTTCGGAAAACAATTTAATACGTAGCTTGTTACAATGTTTATTTTTACTGTAGCACCGAGGTAAAATTAAATATAAACTATAAATCATTTTAAGCCTTATCGAAAATTGGAAAGTCGGTAACTATCCAACTACATAAAAACAGGTAGGAGGAACTCCAACGGCAACGGAGAAACTCGTAAATGTCATTCACACGAAGAACTTTGACCTTCAACTTGGCCCTCGACTAACTAATGAAATGACATGCAAGAATTACCTTGAAAGCTTTGGTAGAGGGATAGAATGGGAGCTTTTCTGAGCTTCGTCTGTTTGAATTTAAGAATTTATTTAATCCACTAAATACTTATTACTTGCTGGAAAACTAAAAAACCTTTAGCTTCAAATAAAGCATGCTGTCCCTCTATCATCTTCAATCCCATTCTTTATAGACACTATTTAGTTCTTGGGGACGCATCCTCCTGCTATTGTTAACTAATATGGATCAGTTGATCTACCTTCCTATAGATTGTTTGCCGCAGTCTGCAGTTAGCTAGTTTTTTTCAATTGTAAATACTAGTTCTAATTTGTATCTACTACCTATTTTATTGTAATTTTCTTTGTTTAAAATTACAATACGTAAAGTAAAAATAGTATCAGTTTTTTTATTCAGCTACTGGTTGTAAAAATAATTATTGTTCTTTTATTTTAAAAAGCCGTAAACAAAATACAATAGGATTTATTTAAAACTTACTGAGTGAAGCTGGCAGATTTAAATTCACCTCGCAGACAGACGCTGTCGGTAGATACGCCAATACCTACTCGGTCCTCCGAACAATGGATAGGCATCGCCCACCATTGGACTACCTTTCTTGGGTTACCTTGTAGATTATGCTAATCTTCTTACGAAGTGCGAGCCAATTGGAAATTCCTCCGCAAAAGTTCAAGGGCGACGAAATAATTTGTTTTGTTCTTCCGCTCCATATCGAGCCTTAGTGGGTGGTCTCCATAAAATTTGCATTAGGTAGGTGGGCGCTACTGCTATTGAGCATAATATAAGACTAGAGTAGAGAGGGCTCTGACCGGAATAGGTTGAGAAAAAAGGTCTCGGCTACATTTCCTGCCTGTATCGTATCCATGTTACGAGTAGGTATCTTACCTTTTGTACCTAGATATCATTACTTACTAGCTTCTTTCCTCCAATACGCCGATATTATTGTTCGCATGACGGCACCTAAGTGTATTGAGTGCGACGGTAGAATGCGGAGATTGAGGGAAAAAAGAGTGCACCTGGGCACACACTTATTCACTATAATAAGTAGATAATATTAAATATCCTACATACATGGCTAGTGTCCGTTGAGACCAGCCGCCGGCCGCAGTTGCCGGCTGGGGGCATTATCATATTTTGTGGGTAATTATAGGTACCTAGGTATAGTCCGTGCGACCACCCAGGTTATTTACCTGTTTTTTCATCATCATGTTTTTTGGTTGTAGATCACCATCTCTGGCGACAAGCTCGGCAGCTTGACCTCTGCACCGCTGATGGCCAAAGTATACGATGCGAGTCTGATCAAAGTGGCTGATGTGGGCAACGCCGTGGTTGGACAGCAGTGCCAATTCAAAGGTAACCTAATTAGCAAATCTAGTTTAAAAACTTCGGTCGACAGGGTAGCTGCCAACTTGCTATGCAACGTCCAATGGGATGTGAAAAATCCTATAACAAAGAAACTCTTTTTTGCAGTGGACGCCAGTGCAGCTGGTGAAGGTCAATTGGAAATTTCAATAAACGAAGGAGAAGTCCCCAATCATGTTCAGGTAAAATAGTTTCATTCGTTATATATAGGTAGTTATACAGGGTCCCCTAAACTAAACGACAAGCTGAAAACAGAGTACCTACACGTCGATTGATGACGACCCAGAAAAACCATCCTAATCTAAACAAAAGTCGCAATGGTTTCATAGTTATGGGCTTTTTACTGAAAATCATAAAACTCTCTACCCCCGTCGCCAAACTTTTTTATGCTGTGACTTCAGATGTCAACAAAATGTCAATACTGTACATAGGTACAATTGCTTTCTTCTGTTTTTGCATCAATCATTTTCAATGAGTTACCGTAATTTGACTCTTCATACTGAAAAAATGTCCACCGCGATAGTGGTATATTGTTTTAAAAGTTGACGCAGTTATTCTAGATTTCAAAATGGCATATTAAGTAGATACCAACATAGGTAGGTTAGGTACTCTACATAACTTATCCCTAGGTACCTACTATAACTAGAAGCATGTATTCAAATACTATTTCTTCCAAAGGTGGTTGGAGGTGGGCGCTGCCTAGTCTTCTGGCGTCCGGAGACAGCAGAACCTCATAGAGTCGACATCAAGTTCAACGGAGAACCGGTCCCATCATCGCCTTTTGTTTTTCACGTAGCGCCAGCACAAAGAGTCACCATTGATACCGCTCAGATAGGTTTGTTTAATTTTTTTATAAGGAGGTACTTTTACCTAGAAATGAGTTTTCTAACTGAAAATTCAGCCTGGCACAACAAACATGTTAAAATAAAAAACCTTCTTAAACATAATGGGCACCAAGAATTTTAACACAATACCAGTCAGAATTAATTTTTTCGTACGTAACGTACCTGTTTGGTGAAATTACAGTTACACGGCATATAGGCCATTAATAATTTATAACCAAAAGTGCGCCATTATTTTTAAATTATGGCGGCCTACTTTTTTAGTAAAAGGGAATCGGAAATATAATGTTAATTTTCATATTATCTGTCACCGTCAGTTCACCCATTCATTTATAAAATTGTCACTGTCACCTCTACGACAGACTTATTTTCTTCTGCTAGCTCAGCTCGCTCAATCCATTTTGAACTTTATTGTTTGCATTTAGACATAATTTTTATTGCATTCTATTTTGTTTTGGATTTCGATTCGATTCGAATTGAATTAGACTTTTTAGAACTCCACCCTCTCCGATTTTCAAACGAAATTCAAATTTATATTTTTATTTTATTCATTTTAATTGCGTGCATTTCTTTATAACCAGAACTTATCCCGGTCGGTGAGACTGCATCATGTTCTGTGAGAGTGGAGGGATCAGCCGGCGGAGAATTGACGGTTACTGTGAGAGGGCCGAGAGGCGAAGTCCCGGTGAGACTGACCGGAGATGCGGTTACCGGGCTGGTGGCAAGTTTTACCCCAAAGAATGTCGGACCCCATACTCTTACCGCGCAGTATAATAGCCAGCCAGTACCGGTGAGTTATTTATATATTACTTATTAGTCTCAGAGAATCAACATCAACGTTTTTTTTGCGATTGTTGACCTGTTGCTTATTCATGGCAAAATAGAGAAAATAAATTATTTGAATAAGAACAACTTTCAATATATTTTATGACCTATTAAAACCTGTAACATTTCTATTCACTTCATCTTTAAACTTGTTATTATTTGTTTGCTCTAGGGCACTCCATTTGTCTGCAAAGCCTATGATGGTAAACTAGTCAGCGTCAATGGAGGCACCTCCGCCAGAGTTGGTGTACCAGTCCAATTGGCTGTGGATGCAGCTCAGGCAGGAGAAGGGAACCTGGAAATCACAGTGTCCGCTCGAGGACTGAATATTCCCACACAAGTTCACCCTCTGGTAAGCATTTGTTTTTTTTATACCTAAGTCTATTTGAATCCAAACTTAACCTATGCATTGTCCAGCCTCTGTGGTGCTCTGCTGTGGGTAGGGAGGAAGTTTCCCCTATGCATGTCATGGGCAATGAACGCGTAATACTGAAACAAGGTTTGATAACTAATGAAGATAATTAGGTATAACCAGAAACCAGTGAGCATATTAACAAGTTATGTTGTCCACTTTCAGGGTAATGCCAGATTCACAGTCTCATTCACACCAACAGAAGCCTGTGACCACATTGTCAATGTTTCATTCAATAAGGTATGTTATGAATGGATTATTACTTTGTACTTACATTACTAGACATTTTGATATGCTTGCTCTTCCACCAGGCTATAAAGACCTGGTCTTTTGCCCCCATTTCCATAAAGAAATAAATAAATGAATCAAATAATGAGTTTTAAAATACTTAATAATGACAAAATAATAAAAAATCAAGTAAATATGTAGTGATGATGATGTCAATTTTAGTTTTTATTGATATAGCAGAATTTTATTTGTAACTGTAAACAAGCCTGCCTTAAAAAAAGGCAATGACAAATCCATTTTTTTTCTCAAGGACATTTATTATTATTGCATTACATCACAAAGCGTCTCCAGAATGCATTGGCTCTTATCATGTTAGAACAGAGTGGTTTGGTGATTAAACAATAAAATGTAATCCTTCAGATGCGAGTCCCCGGCTGCCCTCTCATAGTGGAAGTGGCAGAAGGCAGCGGCGGCGGCGCCCGCGTCGTCGTCCCCGGCCCAGCGCCTTTACATCAGCCAGCAGCCCTGACATTGCACCATTCCACTGCCACGCTAGACCAGATTGAAGTTAATGTTGAGGGTGAGTCTATATGACTTCCTTATGAAGGTCCATGATGTCTTAAGATCATTATTGTAGGCATCTGCTGGCTTTCAATGTTCGCACTGACCTTATTTGACGAAAGGAAATAGACAGTGCATAAATAACAATGCAGTAAAATGTGCAACCTGAATTTCATTACATTGTAAATCAGGTTGCACATTTTACTAAAGCCCAAAAAGGTTGTTGTGCTACTTTGAAATATTCTTTGTATGAACTTAATTACTTGTACAGTGTTTTGTTTTCGTATTTTGGATTGCTAGTCAGATTAAACAAATGAACTTGAAAGCTTTGTACAGTTCATAAGCATCTGCATAACATATCAATTTAGTACTTGTAATTATGCTTTACTGCATTATGTTCATATCTTTCATTTCATACTCGTACCTACATATAAGATACCTAGATGTTTTTATAAATTTATGCTACATTCGAAAAAATGCATTACTTCGCCTGGTGTTCTTCAGGGCAAGACATTCCAATGCCAAACTTGGCTTGGACTTCTGCAGGGCAAGTCACTCATTTACAATTATTTTCTTGCAGGGTCTAGGTATAGATGAGAAATTGACAATAAAAATGGGTGACTTAACAAACTCAACGCTGAATAGAGTTCTTACGGGAGTTTTGACAAAGGAGAACAAAATCGAAAAAAATCTTAACTATAGGATTATCACATGCTTTGCTGTACTAACTTTGATTCATGTTATAAGTAAATTCAGTCCCAATATTAACTTAAACTTAGGTATTGTAAGTTTTTTTATAAGGTCAAGTGATGATTACTCAATTTCAGATTAAGAATACTCGAATAACATGACGTGTAACAATCATATTTTAAAGCTCATTCGCTTCGCCCTAACTTCTAACATACTGAGATTAGTGGGGGTAGGCGTAGATTAATAGAGAATATTTAGGAATTAAATGCATTGAATTAAAACAGATGAATGGACATATAACTAATTTGCAAACAAAATGTTAGATAATTTAGCTTAGCTACATATATACCTGATGGTTTCACATAAAACCCTAAACCAATGTTTTACAAAAGTTTTGAATATCTTTAAAACTGGCATATCTTTGTGGTGCATATATTTGAATTTAAGAAATAACTAGTTTCTATGGTTATTCTATAGGCAGATGAAATTATTGGATTTCCTGCCTAAGTTCTTAAGATAAATGAATGAAAGATATAAATCGGGAAATAATAGGAAAAATAAAAACAACATAAGTAATTATAACACAAAAGTTTAGTTAGTTTAGTTAACCTATTAAGATTTAAGAATAAGAATGGTAACAAAGAAGGGAAATAGCAGTAGAAAAGGGGAATAGAATAGTAGTAAAATGGGGTAAAGATTAGTGTTAAAAAGAGGGTATAATCATAGTAGAAGTTTTATCATAGTAGAGTTAGGTGGTAGAAGTTAGGGCGTGGCGGTGAGCTGAGCAGTGATCGGACGCAGGTCCGAACGGGGCTTCGATCCCGGCTGCGGTATCTTCGGCCAGTCCAGGCGTGTTCCGAGCTGAGTTCGTGCCGAGAGCTGTGGGGGAGCATCGACTGAATGTACTGATTGACTCCCAGCCGATACCAGCTAGCCCATTCCATTTAAAGGTGAGTTTATGACCTCAAATTTTCACCTTCGCCTCCAAGAAATAGAGTCTCCAAGGTCTAAAGGAAATAAAGCACTTTGATATCTGATATACTTGATATTTATCTTATAAATCGTTCTGTATAAAAAGACAATGAATAGAATTTCGAAATTCAAGGCAGCTTGCAAGTTTTGAAACGCAATGATAAAAATATTTGTATGGAAGTACGCGATGATAAGCGTTATAGTATTTGTTTAGCCCCATTATTGGGAGCTTAAAGTTACAAGTGTTTTTTTATTATATACATATGTTAAATAAAGCACTAGATGACATGAGGGTACATATTGTTATTGTTTTAGGTGTATGACGTCACCGCCATCAGAGTCAAAGATGTCGCTCACGGCACAGTCGGCAAGCCAGTTACCTTTCTTGGTAAGTTACCGTCCCATTTTATTGAGCAAACACAATACATAAGTATTATTATATTCTCTGCCTATACAATAATGATGAAATCTAAACCTCGCTAAACCTACAAATCATCATCATATACAGCCTGACTTCACCTACTGCTGGTGTAAAATTGCAGGGAATCAAAGCCAGCCAGCTATAACAGAAAGAAGTCTTATTCAGACAATGACGTTTGCGTATACAAAATTCGTTTGGTATGAGAGAGGAGAGGCCTGCGCCACCTTTAGTGCCTCCTTATATAGTCCGTGCAACAGCGCCGCCTCGGCGGTTGTCCGAACCACACAAGGAGCGATCAATCTAAGATTAGAACGTAGTGCCACATAAGCGTCTTAGATGGCGCTGTGTTTAACAGCTGGGTATAGGCCTCCGATTTCCTATACCATTCCCTATGGTCCTGCCTGCAAATACTGATACTTATGTGCAATAATTAAGCATCACAGATCCCGTGGTACTGTCCAAGATTCTATCCATCCATGATTGTCTGGTAGAGATCGATCTTGAGCGCGAATTGTAACTTAATTTAAGCTTTTATTGTATAGGTACAAAGTTACTTACAAACTAAGTGTGCAATAAAGTATTTTCTATTTATCTATCTATCTTGTTTCAGTGGAAACAATGGCTGCCGGTCCCGGTAACCTAGAGGTGACCGTCAACGGAGGCAGAGTACCGACTGCGGCGGCCGCGCAAGGAGCGCACACGTATGCCATCAGCTTTACCCCACGCGATCCTAGACCGCATACTGTGGAACTGAGGTTCAACGGGGATCATGTGCCGGGTGCGTAGATACCCGTCAGGGTTTCAGTCAAGTATTCATTCAATTGTAGTATTAAGCATCCATGTTATTCTTACGCTATTTAATAAGGGTCGGTACATATCTGACGGAGATGAGTCGAGCTTATCATCAGTCGCGTCTATTCGTCAAATCAGACCTGCCACACAACGCGTCTGGTCAGTTCGAACGGTCACTACACTACGTTTGAATGCTACAATCAAAATAAACCTGGCGCGATACGTTATGTCGGTCGGCCGATAATGCGTTGACGGAAACGAAACAGACGCTGTACGGTCGACGCACAAACGCATCATCGGTTCAGGGTGAAAAGTTGAATGTTTTAAGATATTTGTCTGTTCTTGCGTTACGATACGCGACGCATTTTCCGTCAGATATGTACCGAACCTAGTCCCAACAATAAAATAATAATATCCACAGGTAGTCCATTCATCTGCCACGTCTCAGCACCAGCGAGAGTCATCGGCGCGGGTTCGAGCGAGTCTCCCGACAAAGTATCCGTTGGAGACGCATATACATTCAGCGTGGATTCGCCCGCTTCGCCGCATGTTGAGGTTTTAGGACCGGCGCGGCGCCCCGTGTCTGTGCAAGTAAGGATTTACATACAACAAGCAAATCATACTTCATCTGTCACTTATCGGTACCAGCGAAAGTCATCGGCGCCGGTTCGAGTGCGTCTCCCAAAGTCTCAGTCGGAGACGCATAATATGTGTGTGTAAAACATTTCAAAAAGTATACCTCAAAGACGCTGTTTTAAAGTAAAGCTGTTTTTTTTTTATTTTATCATCTAGGTAGACTTTCTAGCTTTCAAATGATATTATTTTGAAGAAAATACACCGTTTACTTAACCTTTGATCCTGACATAATACGTCGTATGTGTATCCTGGGTCTGGATCCTTATCATTACTACACCCGTCTAATTTTACGGTTTTAAAAAGTAATATATTCATTTCATGTGAAAAAAAAAATACAACGCGCAATAATACGTTTTATTTTGTTAAACCAGGTTTCTGCTGAGGAAACGATTGGCGAGAATGAACCGAGCAAGAGATACACTATCTCTTTTGTTCCGGTTGACGTTGGAGATCACAGTATTGAGGTAAGCGGTAGGCTTAGCCAAAATTTCAACTAATATATTTGTCCAATCACAAGCCACCAAAATCACCCTCCTAGCCAATAAAATGAGTTCACTATTTTGCTTTTTTTATATCTGTTGGTCAATTAAAATTTGTCGATGGTGAAATAGGTCAGTTATTCTTTTAAGACTGTAGTACTAAAGTTATTCTATTGTTTTGTAGGTTCGGGCTGGGACTATGGGCGGACATGTCGAAGGAAGTCCATTCCTCGTGAAGGCGTATAGCGCTGCGAGGGTCAACGTGACTGATATCTCTCCGGGCGTTGTTGGACGACCAGTATCGTTTACTATCAATGCTTCCCATGCAGGTATGTATTGCATTCTTTTGTCCTAAGGCGGTACCCCTAGGTATTTTTTTAACTTCTTTGGGTGGCTTAGGTGTCACTGCAGCCATTGTGATCGCCACTTTATTCGTCCCCGCCCCGAGGCACACTAGCGCCGCCACCTATTTTATCTTATTATTACAAAGGAAATTTAATTGGGCAGTTTGTGATACCTATTATAAGGTTTTTTTAATGCCTCTGCAATCGTTTTGTTTTATACTTTAGGCAGAGATACGAAGTTGCCCTTGGTGAACACCAAACTCTATTTTCGCTTCTCTGCCTTGTAAATTTCCTTTGTTCAACGCAATATTAAGATAAAATAGGTGGTGGCGCTAGTGTGCCTCGGTGTACAACCTTAATATAAGTAGTGCGCAGTTTCGTAAAATGAGCTGTAGAGAGTTAGTATTGTATAATTGAAGGGGTAATATAATAAGAATAACGTTGGTTTTATTGTTTTCCAGGTGCTGGCAACTTGGAGATTATTGTAGCAGTGAACGGAAAAAATGTGCCAAATTATGTACAAAGTGAAGGAAATGCTAGATTCAAGGTATTATTATTTGCTTATTTTTATTATGCGCTAACATTGCACAAGTTCTAGTGAGAAATCAAAGAGCTTTGAAAAGTTATCGGTGATCGAAGCGTTAAACTTGTTAACCGTCCAAAATGTTTAATGCCTTGCTTATAAATGCAACGTTACAGGTGAACTTCAAACCAGTAGAAGCAGCCCCGCACAATCTTTCAGTTCGGTTCAACGGTCACGCGGTCCCCGGGTCTCCCTTCACGTGTCCCGTGTCGGCCCCGGCGGCGGCGGCGGACGCCAGGGCGGCCGGGCCCGGGCTCACGTCCACGCCCAGAGGCGAGCCCGCAGAAATACATCTCACTGGCTTCCACAGTAAGTGCTGATTATACCAGGGAGCCTATAGGAACCAGATAATTATAATAATAACCTATACTAGCCAAACACAAGATACAATGTTTATAAACATTGCCTATATACTTCAGAGGTGAATCTACCAGGTTTGTTTTGTCAAACTAGGTAGGCCTTGTGGCTCACGGGATACCTGCGGTAAAAAACTCGAATTTCATAAAATTCTACATTATTTCTTTGTTTCCTCTAATGTGTAGCACGATTGGAAAAAATAATATATTAAAAAATCATGAAAACGCACTGTTTCGCACATAATTTAGTCGAGCTCTCAGGAACTCTGCGTTCTGTTGAAATGACTTATGTTTTGATTCAATTAGTTCTAGTTTTTTATTGAAATTAAGTCTACGAACGCGCCATTAAAAGCATTCAATGAGCCTACCTGGTTTTATCAGGCATTCACAATTGATCTAGGTACCTCACCAATTGTGAGCGCATGTATCATTCTACTGTTCTCGCTGTATAAATATTTAGGTATTAATCTACTGTAGTAACTAGATGTCGCGCGAGGACTATAGGTACCATCTGAAGTTGTTTACAAACATCGGTTTAGAAATATCAGTGTGCTGTCATCATCCGTTGCCTGAACACGTAGTTTCCGTTGAAATAAATAATGGCATTTGATCTTGCGTTGTTCAAACTAGTTTGCAGTTTGAAAAAGACTTTAAAAACGATTGTCACCAAAAGTACGAAATGTGTGTAACTAATTTTTTTTTTATTTGGGGAATTTAACGGAATTATATTCAGATAACTTCACGTAACAGTGATGTTCGCTTGTTTATAAAACATAATTTTTTTTTTTCGTTTAGAAACATAGTTTTATTGAACCAAATTTTCATAATGGGAACATTTCTATCGAGTTTAGGTAAAAATAACAAAGTGCGGCAAATCCAAGCTTTGTTTAATTCATGGCCCTTACCGTGCGTAAGAGAACACAAAAGGGAAGAAAACAATTAAATTATTTATTAATTAGCTTGGTTTCACCCATTCCAATCAATTCTGCTACAATATCTTTAATGGCAGTGTAAATATTTCCATTCCTCAGAAAACTTTTCCTACATAATATCTCCTGTTTTATATTTTAGCTGGTTTCAAACAACAAATACCTTGTTCCACCTATGTCAAAATAAGTATCAGTAGATATAAAACTTTTAAAACTATCATGGTTATTAACACTAAAGTCATTTAAAACGGGATATTTACCATGCTTTGATTTTTAAGTTTTCCACGTTCGTAGCAATAGACAAAAAAAAAAGAGTAGATCGGTATGTCCCATAAAAACTTACTCGCAGTGCCTTCGGTTAGTCCGTGATCATGGCGCATGAAACTGTGCCAAAATATTGGAAAACTCAAAAACTATAATATATAAATAGTGTTGTATATAATATATATATATATAATGTGTTAATTTCTAAAATAATTCCCTACACTCAATATATTTTATTTCCCAGCTGGCGAGCCTACAGTATTCGTGACCGGCCCCGGCGGAAGCAGCGTCCGTTCCCGCGTAACTCCTACAGGAGAGGGCAGGTTCACCGCCACCTACTCGCCCGAAGCTGTGGGACGGCATAGCGTGCAAGTGAACTGCGCAGGCAGGCATGTTCCTGGCTCGCCGTTCACTTGCAATGTGTATGACGTTCATAGGGTCAGGGTTACCGGATTGGGGCCTGGAGGTAAGTGGTGTTATTGCTTTTCATCTTCATCTTCTTTCATCTTCTGTATTTTGACGACTACGGTAGCGCGGTGGGCGACGGTATACCTGCGACGTAGGAGATTGCGGGTTCGATTCCCGCCTCGGAACAAATGTGTGTACGATCTGCAGATATTTTTCAGGGTGTTCTGGTCGTTTTCTATGTATAGTAAAAAAATCTATCTATTTAATGTACTGTATTATGTATATCAGTTATCTAGTGATTAGGTAATGCTGTGTGAATTGTCCGGCATTATTTATTTATTATTAGAAAGTTTAAAATCGACTACGTTAATCTACTTTGTAAACGAACGAAGTTGACGGATGACGTCGATCGCACGAAATTAACAACCTGACTCCTTTCGTTTTGTATTTCTAAGGAATAAGCGTCATTATTTTCATCGTAAGGTCATCGAAGGAACGGATCGGCTGTCCTTCGTTTTGTGCGATCCGATGTCATCCGTCCGCTTCGTTCTTTTTTCAAAGAATACCTCCTTATTTTCGGTTCTATATGGACAACCTCACAGATTCCCTGTAATAAGAACTCCCTTTCGAAATTTTGAAACATTACGCTGAAAAAAAAAATGTGATGTTCTCTCAAACGAATCAAATAGTCCGTCCTAATGTTGGAAGTCATAGTGAGTTCAGGCTTGTACATCTGAAAATCGCTTGCGTTGATACGACTGACTGTGAGAATAGTCTTCACAATAGAATCTATAATACCATTTTAGCTTGATAAATTCTATCTCATATTGAAGTCATTGGTTCAATTGGCAGTTAATGTGTTCTTTATTCTAGATTTAGAAGGCACACTGGAAGGGCTTAGCCTAGACGACGGATTAGACGACGAACGTGGAGTAGAAGTCGGCAAGGCGGTCACTTTCAGCGTAGACGCGGCCGGCGCCGGCGAAGGCACGCTCGAGCTGGTCGTGTCCACGCCTTCCACTACTGTTAAAGCTGAGGTGAGTCTAACTAGCGTCTGTACATTCCTTTACACACTATGGTACACTATTATGGGGTTGAAGCAAGGCGGCCACTGACTGTGAGAATAGTCTCACTAACTGACATACCGCTCCTAATCCGTTATTGAGTAGGTCATATAGCTCGCAGAGCCGATATTCGCGGGAAAGTAGAGAATCTCGAGAAGCGACCGCGATGCAATGCGAAACGAAGGATGGGTAGACCTGCCACTGACCAACAATATTGAAACAGACGCGGGGATTCCGTGGATAGAGGCCGCGCAGGACTGATTTTTTTGGGGTTTGCCTTGCTGGCTGTTCTGATATGTTACTAGCGGGGCAGTACCGCAGTAGATTGCAAAACCCGATATGAGTCAATATTTACAGGTGGTCGCTGTAGCCCGCGGTCTCTACGACGTAACATTCATACCCGTCTCTCGAGAGCCGCACCGAGTCTCAGTCACTTTCAACGAACAGCCGGTCCCGGGCAGTCCTTTCATCTGTCGAGTCAACGAGCCTCATACCTTCGTGCAGATTGGTAAGTGCAAACTTATTCTGTTGACTATAGGGTTCAATTTGGTTTTAAAGTATAAAGAGTATAGCTAATGTACTGTTTTGGCTAGACGGTGACGTTATATTTTGACTGGGACGCTTGCATGTGAGATTATTATAAAATCAAACAAACTGCAAACAATGAGGACATCATCATCTCTCTGTCCTTCTCCCACGCTAGGTAGCACAATAAGTATTTAAAAAATTAAGACATATACATTGTTATCTTATATTTTACTCGAAGTGGTACTTGGTACTTCTGCTATCATATACCAGTACTACTGAGTTTAATGTAACATTTCTCCACCAGGTGGCGTCGCAACCGTAGAAATCGACGAGAACATAACTGAAGTAGAGGTAATATCGCCAAACGGTAACAGGATATCTGAAGCACATCTCGAAGACACGGGTTTACTAACCTTCCCAGTCACTCAAATCGGAAGATATGTGGTTAGAAGCTCAAGAGGACCGATCGCAGAGGTCGAAGCGAACGACGCCACAGCAGTTAAAGTGTTGTCGATTGGCAACGCCGTGGCGCATAAACCTTCCATACTGACTGGTAAGTTAGCTGTGATATCTTTACCATCGCTGCGATTCAAGATGTTTAACAAAAAGAAATATGCGTGAAAAAACTCAAAATTCATCCACTAAATAGCCGAGTTAAAAGTTTTTGTTTGATTTGACAGCTTAAAAAAGCATATCACCTTGTCTTGACTCTTGACTTCTGTTATATTATATTAAGACCTATTTGTACACATGTATGCAATAAAATATTGAGTATCTAGCAAGGCTAGGCTTATCCTAACTAAGCGACTCAAACCTCGTCATTACTCGATCAACATGTGAATTTACTATAATATAATTATTTTCACCCTCAATAAATATCTATAATCGCCATTTTCCCTTACAGTGAGTACCACAAACGCCGGCGCCGGCCGCCTATCCGGTCGAGTAACATGTGGCGGCGCCACCGTCGCGCACTCGGTGCGCAGGCGCGGCGGGGGGCGGCAGGAGCTCGTGTGGCACCCGGCCCGCGCCGCGCCGCACCGCCTCACGCTGCTGTGGGGCGCCACGCCCATCGCCAGGGACCCGCTGCTGGTCGACGTACTGCCCGACCATCACTCGCAAGAGGTAATATTATGAGAAGCATTGCGTTAGATAGAGCTAAGTGGAGACAAAGCATCGGGAAGGCTGAGTCATGGACGCAGCCACAGTGAAAAGTCTGTTGCATCTCAAACTAGAGAAGAGCATCTCACACTGTGTTTGGTTTGAGACTTGCTTCGCTCACCACGTGTAAGAAAGTATCTGTGGCTCGCTTTGCTCGCCGCACTAAGATGGTTTCACATGTTCGTTACCCAAACTCATGCGGCTACGGCAACTCCCTTGATCGACGATGAGGATAGCAACATAATTACAATAATATCACATGATGAGCAGATAATATAGATAGAGCATTATTGACATTACTCTATCTATATTAAATAAATAAATAAATCTCTATCTGCTCCACTTTGTAATCAATAAACCTTCAAAAGTCCTATAAAATCCACATTTTTCCACAGGTATCAGCAGCTGGTCTCGGCCTATACCAAGCACAAGTCAATCGCGTTGCTTCGTTCAGTATCGACACACTGGGCCGGCCGGCTAGAGAGTTCGACGTCGTGGTGTCAGGCCCCGGGTCTAGAGCATTGCCGGTGCGATGCTACCAGACCAAGTCGGGGATGTTGCAAGCAGAGTTTACTATCACCGAAGTTGGACAGAGCACTATAGGTAAGAGTTGCTAGCTTCTGTAAGCGGCGTCGCTCACGCTATATGTTTTTGAATTTGAAAGTATTTTTAGCCTCATGATTACTCCCTTGCTATGATACAAAAGGATACAAAAAATTAGATAAGATCTAGCCGTGCTAAATTTCATTTGACGTTTTTACTTAACTGAGAGATAATCATACAATCGTATGATAATCGAACTTTTTGCATCTTTTTGATGCAAAAAGTTCGATTATCATTATAATATATCTAAATCAACATAATTTATCTAAATCAACAATTGTAGTAATTAAAAACATAAAGAATATTTTTGTTAGCAAAATTCTTATATTCTTACAACAATAATTTCAGAGGTGCTGCATCTATCAAAAGCGATAGCAGGCAGTCCGTATACGTGTGAATCGTTCGACCCCAACCGAGTCATCATGGCTGGATTGCCCACTGGAAACATTGTGGCGCAGACTCCTATCAATTTTACAGGTAAATTATGCACAAGTTTTATTGAGTTACTCATTTCAAATTGAATGAAACAAGGACAGATTGAACAAAAACTTTCAGAGTTTTTGTTCAATCTGTCCTTGTTTCATTCAATTTGATCATCAATGAAATTATTTATTGCAAAAAAATTACATCTTTTGCGGCGGACGTTGTTCCGAATAGTTTTATCAATGTTCTCATTTCTTTCACGTCTTAAAGCTTGAACCGTAGTCAAGAAAGTGGCTGGGCTGTGAACGCATCCATTAATAATTTTGTACTAGTGTAGGTTTCTATAGACCTCCTCAAAAATTCAGACTGATTTTTATCTAAGGCATAGAATAACTATAGTAGCGCTTATCGAAGTTGCGATCACTCTAAAGCAATTTTTTTGCTATGGATTAACCATAATCGATGTTCTTCTTGTTCGATTAGTCAATTTATGTAATTGGTATAAACATTTGATTATCTTTTCAGTGGACACAAAAGAAGCTGGTGTCGGTGAATTAGAAGTGGTCTGTGAAGCGATGGGTGACCAGAACAACAGGGTACATCTACCAGTCGATATCAGGGAAGATGGAAGCACTTACAGAGTCCGACTGAGGCCTAACGTTCCTGCACACTATAGGATATACGTCACTTACGGAGGTCAGTGTCGTCATCTTGAATTACGCCATGTTTGATGTCGGCCATATTGAATATCGTAGTCTATGGTCGTATCGTCGCGATGATATCGTTAAGGTTTGCTTTCAACGCCAATTAGGTTCGTAGATAACCCGCTTACATTCATAATGCTATCGTTAAGTTCATATGGTTTTCAAATGCTCTGTAATCGCGTGCTGTACTCTATCATTTTGTAAAGACGTATAATGTACGTAAAGATTACTTAGTACAGTACATTGAATTATTTGAGTGGGAGTGGTAGCGTTTGGCAGAACTCACCATTTCCAAGTAACTCAAGCTAATACCGCAAATGTAGCGAGCGAAGAAAGCCCCACGTCCTCACACTCAAACAGCATGGCGAGCGAAGGGAACCGTAGTGTATGTGAAATTATGTGTGCTACTAAAAAGTAGGACTCATAATTTCACGTACAAGATGTTTCACTCCATAGCGGCTGCGTCCCTGATAGAATAAATAAATAATGCTGGACAATCCACACAGCATCATCTAGCCCCAAGCTATGCAGAGCTTGTGTTATGGGTACTAGATGACTGATATACATAATATATTACTTCGATAGACTTTTCATTATACCAGTATGTATTATATTATCTGTGATTATACATAGAAAAAGACATCTGTAGAATCATACATACAAAAAATGATGACAGATGACATTGTTGTTCAAAACTGTTTCTGTGCCATGTCATGTATCAATAAACTATTTATTATTATTATACAATTGTTAGAATCTACCTGATTTATAGCCTGTATGTTTGTTTGCCACAGGTGCCCCCGTCCCCGGCAGTCCGATATCCCTCGGCATCGTCAGCGCTCGCGGCGGCAGCGCGCGCTGCGTCGGCACCGGCCTCGCGCACGCGCACCGAGGCAAGGAAGCCGCCTTCACCATACACTGTACGGAAGACAAGGCTCCTAATGTCGAGGTATTACACTCTTATATCGAGAAGCATCACCAACGTAAAATCCCAATGTTATTGTGGTACAGTTGTTGGGCTCGTTAAATCCTCCTGAATTATATAAATCCTACTAATATTATAAACGCGAAAGTTTGTTAGTATGGGTGGATGTTTGTTACTCTTTTACGTAAAAACTACTGAACGGATCTTGATGAAACTTGGAACATACATAGTATGTGTACTGGAATAAAATATAGGCAAATTTTTATCGTGGTACCACGCGAGCGAAGCCGCGGGCGAAAGCTAGTTTATTATAAACGCGAAACTTTGTATGTATGGACGTTTGTTACTCATTGACGCAAAAACTACTGAACGGATCGAGCTGAAATTCTGCATACAGGTAGTTCCAGGCCCGGGATAAAACAAAGGCTACTTTTTATCCCATAAATCAGTTCCCATGGGATAGAAATAACCTTAAAACGTTTCCATAGAAAACAATGCGTGCGAGGCCAAGGGCAGAAACTAGTAGTGAATATTCGTCAAATAGGGCCAAAGCCAGTGGCCATCTATTGTATCGAAGTTAAAGACCTACTTTGGAGTTAATGTGCCATCATAGTAGGTAAAGTATTCCTTCGTTGATAGTCTCATTTATGTGTGAAAAATTGCGAGTAACCTTTACAAAGAAAGCTGGACGAGTTTACTTACGAATATGTGCTATTTACCCATACCTAAGGCCAAATTCAAGATAAAAAAATATTTTATTGATCGAGAAATTACCTTGTTTTTTTTTTATACAACTTGCCTTTATTCTCAGGTCGAAAAGCTAATAGAAGACGACGGCTCCTTAGACTCTGGTCTCCTAGAATGCAGAGTGGTGGCCGGCGCGCCGAGAGAATGGCTCTGCGCGTACATTCCGCTCAATACCGGATTATACGAAGTTAGGATATTCACTGCGAGCGGACCGCTGCCAGGCAGTCCTTTCTCTGTCAAAGTAAGTTACATCGATCTACAAGTAAAAGTCGGGTAAGGCCTGTTGTGGTAGTAATAGTATCGGTTTTAGAATAGGCCCCGATAACTTAGCTCGTAGGTCTTGTAGAAAGCGACTTATGTTCTATTTCGCAATATTTCTCAATTTGATATACATTTCATTAAAAAAAAAACACACATGTACCGTTATGCAGAGTTAGATTCAATATTGGGTATCATCATAAAGACAGTTTTATTTTTTGTTCCGCGCCACGCGTGGTTGATCACAGAGCTGAGTTTGACCCTTTTTGGCCAACATGCTAGCAAGCTATTTATTGTTTCGTTTTATTTTTATTAAGTACTATTATTGTTTGTGTTATTGTACGTACTTTTATAAGTTCAATACTAATCAACGTAATGTCTTACAGGTAATCGACACTTCATCCATAACGCCAGTGGGCGGTTGGGGCGCAGACAACTCAGGGCGTGTGAGGGCGCCGTCTAAACTAGTCTTGGATACCAGCAACGCAGGCCCCGGCACGCTCGAGTGCTTGCTGGCTGGAAGGCATCAACGTAAGTTTATCTAGAGATAATAAACACTTCATCCACACCGCCAATTGAACAATACATTAGTAAAAACAAACAATGATACAATTAAAATCTAGGAAAAATCGGCGTAATGGTCGGCGTAATATTTTGCATAAGAAGCAAAAGCACTGATTTTCAGCCGGACCTATTGAGAGCAAGCAGAACTAATTTCAATTCTGAATTGTGTACTAAATGCGCGTATTATTACTCACAATTTGGGCACATTCAAACACTCCAAAGCCCACTAACAAAGGACGTGATACCAGATATATACTAAAAATGTCTCGCCTCATCCACTTTATTTTCAGCCACGTAAAGACTTTCTATCTTTCTATTCACAGGAGTAGAAACCGTATCTGGCCGAGCGGTCGTTACACTAGCAGCCACAGACGGCATCAGCGGCGAACAAGAGTTCGAACTAACTTACAATGGCGCTCTAGTCGCCGGCGCGCCTCGTAAGGCTTTGGTAGCCTCGGGCAATACGGCGGATAGAGTGACCTTAGCAGGCCGGGGATTGGCGCACGCTGCACCTCATACTCCAGCTGTTTTTACCATCGGTGAGTAAGAAATAATATAAGTGAAGATCTTTTAGAACTGACATACAAGGAGTTTAACAAAACAAGTGGAGATGTTTTTAGAAGGCGTTAGAACTAACTTACAACGGGCCTTGGTGGTAGCTTTGTCAGCCTAGCTAGGGCAATACGGAATATTATAATTTATTATTAATTAACTTACAACGAGTATAGAGTGATGATTTTGGGCAATACGGCAGATAGACCTACCGTCATGTCTTTTATTACTATTTTCTAAAAGTGAGTTAGCATCAGAAAAATAGAATGGCTTTCATAAGTAAAAATGCAGTTGGTTGCAAGTTAGTACGATGTCACTCTAAACTTGTCAAACTCGATGATAAATAACGCTTATTTGTTCATTTAGATGGCAGCGCGGCCGGTCCAGGAGCGCCGGAAGCGTCCCTAAACTCCCCTGACGGTGAAAATGTAGCCGTTGCTTTAACAGCCGCCGGACCGGGGCTATGGCGCGCCACATACACGCCGCGCCGCGCGGGCGACCACCAGTTGCGGGTGCTGTGGGCTGGCAGACTCGTGAAAGGTACAAGAATATATAAATAAACTAGCTGCGCACCGCTGTTTCGCCCGCGTGGAAATTTCTGGGCAATTTCACCATATTTTCTCACGGTATATACCTTCCCTGGACTACGATAAACATTTCAAACCTTAAATCTAAATGGGCCTAAATCAGCCCAGCCGTTCTCGATTTTTAGCGAGTCAGAATACACAGCGAACAGAGATAGATTTTTAGATATAAAGATATATAGGGTACTTATAGAAAAACATTACAGAAGTTGACTATTTACCCACTAACTCCACTGTCCTCCCAGGATGTCCACTCACAGTGAACGTGAACGCCGGCACAGAAAGCGGAGATGCATCGCGCGTCGTTTGCTCCGGCGCCGGATTACAGAGCGGAGTGGTGGGCAGGGAGATACGGTCGTGGATAGACACGCGACGTGCCGGCCCGGGAGAACTCACCGCGCACTGTACTGGACCTAATAAGGTGAGTCTTGCCTTCTGTCGTGCTATATGGAATTGAATAGCACGGAAAATTTCAGCCCGTTCCCTTCATACGTTTTGACGTCTTATGGAGACTACACACCTAAGATCATAATGTGTATTCAAATATGGACTTTCAATCGTTATCTTTAGATACATTTGACAGTGAAAAGCTTCAAACAAGTGGTCCGCGACTCGTATGTCATCTGATGCCGTAAAAAACCAGTGTTAAAAACCATATTTTAATGCACATTTTTGTGCTATGCTACAGTGGTGCTATTCAGGTTTGCGACAAGCATAAGCCAGCAGTAACTTAAAGGCTAGCAGTTTATTACGAATCAAAACAATATTTGAATAAAGCGCAGCGATAAAGTTTATATTTTAAGAGACTACTCATAGACCAACTCTTTCAATATAAATCTAAAAAAATGAATCAATGCCTTTTCAACCAAACTTAACTATAACGTTTCTGATTCTTGGCGTAGCTTTGTTTGGGCCTAGATCGTGTTCCGTGGCCTCGTGTTTGATTGACCTATATAACTGTTCAGGTGGCATACTGCGAGCTATACGAGCACGGAGACGGCACGTTCACTCTGAACGTGAAGCCAGCGGAGGCGGGCCGACACGTGCTGAGCGTGCAGTTCGCGGGCGAGCACGTGCCCGGCTCGCCCTTCGTGCTCAAAGTGGCCGGCGCGCCTGACCCCTCCAAGGTACTATTATCTTTTCTAGTTTTTGTTTGTCATTGTATTTATTCTAATTTTTTTGTTATTCTTATGTTTTTAGATATAATATTAATTTTATTAAAAAAATCAATTATAAAGTCACTTACATGAGAACATGGTTCGTAGGTTAAGTATACATAGGTTGTGGTCGTCCAATAGCTGTCTCATTTGATGTGTTCACTTTATCATAGTGTTGATTAAACTCTTCATTAATTATTAACCATACATACAATCCCCAGGTCCGAGTATACGGCCCAGGCTTAGAACCAGGCGTCCTGGCGACGTTCCAATCCCGCTTCCTCTGCGACACGCGCGGCGCCGGCGCGGGACAGCTGACAGTCCGCGTGCGAGGGCCCAAGGGAGCCTTCCGAGTCGAGATGCAGAGGGAAAGTCAGAAGGACCGCACTATACTGTGCAAGGTAACTTTACTTGTAAAGCGTGTAGTATCGATTTTGTATAAGTTGCGAGGAGCTAAGGGAGCTTTGCTTCATAGAAAGCGAGGAAGATGGCACTATACTGTGCAAGGTAACTTGAACTTTACTGGTATAGCGTGTAGGTCCGATTTTGTATACGAGTAACTCGCGAGGAACTAAGGGAGCATTACAAGTCTTGATACAGAGAGAAAGCGAGAAAGACACTATACTGTGCAAAGTAATTCGCGATCCTAATTTCATTGAGGTTCGGTTTCGGTTGACATATGATGACTCGTGAGAGTGTTCCGAATCTAGATTCAGAGGAAAAGTCAGAAGGACCGCACTTGTTACTTAAACTTTTAAAATATTGTTGTAGACTCCGATATCATGTACCTACCACCTCGGAATTATTCTCTATACAATAACGAAATCATTTTCAAAATATGTAAGTTCATTAATTGACGGAGATATAGACGAACGTACACTTAGAAAACCTATATACAGCCGAACATAGAACTTCCTTTTTTTACGAAATCGGTTTAAAAGACGCTTTGGTATGGCTTTCATTAGGTTTGGCCTAGGCCCAGCATTAAACTAGCATACGTCAATGACTAAGTTGGAGCAAATGTTTTGTGAAAGGATATAATATATTTTAACCACCTACTAAGATCTACTTAGTAGGCAGCAGTTCAGGTGTTTTGCTAAAGAAATCTATTTTGATTAGATTAAACAAATCAATGTCTTGATTATAAAGCGATAAAACTTATCATAGTGATTAAATTGATATGTGTATCTACGCACACAACAGATAATCAGCTAATAATGTTTGCTTTGTGGGTATAAACAGTGATTTCCGTATTATATCTATAAAATCCTTTTGTTTTTTTTCTAACCTTATGCTAATCGTTCAATGCCTACTAATTGAATTGTATTAAAAATTTTTTGAACAATATTTCCATTAGGTTCATTTAGAAATGTTATATCTATTGAAACTATTTTCTTAATAGATTTAATATTTGTTTGAACTACATTGTAGCTACCACAGGAGACAGTGTTTCAACTCCATTGTTACACATATTTTTGATATTTTGTATATATGTTTTTAACCACTCAGTACGGGAACGCACTACCTATTGCGTCGCAAGGTCATGTAACCGATAAATTTTTGGGAATTTCTGCGCAGTTTGCTCTACCTACAGGAACATTTAACTTCTATTAAACTTGTGATTGTCCCCAGTTCTCCCCCACCGAACCCGGCGACTACCGCGTGGAAGTGCGATGGGCCGGCCGCCACGTGCCCGGCTCGCCATTCCCCGTCATGATCTTCGACACGCAAGAGGAACTGCGTCGGTACATGCAGGCCAATGCCGCTTAGACACGCTTTATATACAAACCATTATCATTCCAATACAGTTCCAGAACCTGTCTGTAGATGCGATGTAATTAAAACAATAAAGCTAGAAATAGATTGAGCGTAAGTCACGCCGTGTCTGACGTGTAGCTGCTACGCGACGTAAATGACACGTTATGAGATTTGGAAGCTTCAATTTGTATGAAAACAGATGGCCTAGCGTGTAGGCCCTACACGCTTATCGTACGCCACGCCACTCTGCGTTTCCTACATTTTGTAGCATACGTTGCGTAGTAGCGTGAACTTAGACTGTTAGTAGCTTATTGATTTGATCCGTTCACAATGTCACAAGTTGGCTGTGTGGTATCACCGCAGCGAGCATGTCGCGACGACGCAGCTAGCACGCAGACTTTGACTTTGGGCTTCGAAGAAAATCGCGGCGTCGTCGCATCACTTCGAAATCGCTGGCAAATCGCCAATGTGATATGGTAATAGCCATATCACATCGTTGTCTCTAGACCTTGTATTACATTGCTATTGGCGAAAAATAATATTTAAAACCTTTATCACCCGCAATTAGTTCTAAGTTGATCTGTGTTTTCGAAGGTGAATTTGTATTCTTGTAGTAGATTAAGTTGAATTTGTTATAGATCTGAAATCATGACTATTGAATCTCATCCACATAGATTATTATTAACAGAGAGTAATTAGCTAATTAATTACTTACATTAAATGTCAGTTTAACATCAAAACAAAACCGATTAGTGTCACATCAAATTTCTAATATTTGTCTAATGCAGCTAAACA
This sequence comes from Eupithecia abbreviata, assembly GCA_943735965.1. Classification (NCBI taxonomy): domain Eukaryota; kingdom Metazoa; phylum Arthropoda; class Insecta; order Lepidoptera; family Geometridae; genus Eupithecia; species Eupithecia abbreviata. The sequence goes on from OX030976.1 coordinate 6,415,174, forward strand.
GTCCTTATTCTTAGGGAGAAATAAATGGTACGAAATAATTCTAAAGTGTACGAAATAATGTTTTTAAAGCCGGGTGTTGACCGTTGTTACTGTGTTGTACTAAGTTACGTTAACTACGTTGTACTAAGTGTAATGTAACGTGTTACAATGTTACATATTGAGCGTTACTGCAGTCAGTACAGTACAAGGCGCTTGCAGCATTTTTCTGCAGCGAGAGCCTTGTTCATGCTCGCTGTGAATTGTACATTACGCCCCGTAACACCGGTCGGTACTATTAAGGTGGGTACCTTAATAGTACCGGCCGGTGTTACGTACGCTGTGAATTGTACATTACGCCCCGTAACACCGGTCGGTACTATTAAGGTGGGTACCTTAATACACCGGTCGGTACTATAAAGGCCACCTTAATAGTACCGGCCGGTGTTACGTACGCTGTGAATTGTACATTACGCCCCGTAACACCGGTCGGACTATTAAGGTGGGTACCTTAATAGTAAGGTATATTTTATATCAGTTTATAGCTCAAAATATTGTATACGATTCGTGGAAAGATTTATTTCAAAACACAGCTTAAAAAGTATTTAAAATTTTGAAAATGTAGAAGCTAAACATGAATTTAGTGACGCAACATCTAATAAAGATATACATATCTAATCAAATTCTAATTTTATATGGAATTATTTAAAAAGCATAATAATTTGTTAATATTTATTAATAATTTAGGAAATAAATGGATTAACTTTTGTAACTAACGTATTTTTTTATTGTTATTATTACACGGTTAAATTCTTACTACAAGCTGTAGAATTTAACCGTGTAAACTGCAGCTGAATGTTTCAGTAAAGTACTAATTTGTTAATAAATGAACCTCTATTACATACTTGTTTTATTACAAATTACATCTATACCTATCGGCCCAATAACTACATAGGTAGGGACAGTGCTATTAAATTTCATATCTCCTATACATGTTGGCCAAAATGTATGCCATAATGTTGGCGAATAGTTTTTGAAAGCGTCCACACGTTGGAAGTCCGTGCATTTTGCTTGGGTTCAGGTTAGGATGTTTTGCAAAAAAAGTTGGTGTCGATTGTGACACATTTTGTCTGTGTGATAAAATATAAATTAATTATAATCATACTCGTTACTTTCCGCGGCTCCACACGCTCTCAGGGATACATGAAAAGTAGCTGAAGTCCTTCCCCGAGATACCGTCTACACCTCCATGACAAAATAACTAACTAACCTAACCTGACCACTTAGGCAACGTGTGGACGCGGCCAGGCATGAAAGTCTGAAAGGAACTTATCTAAACTTATTCTAATATTATTTTAGTACATATCAGTCTGCACCAGGCTTATACCTAAAGGACATAGTTCGCCTGTCCGGATACCCTCCGTGTGACTCGCTCGACAGCTGTGATCGCAATGCGTCCAAACTCTGCCATAACTGCTGCATCTGGCCGAAGATTATCACTTCTAGGCGTTGGATTGAAGAATGAAGTTCTCCTGAAACAAAAATAAACAGACGTTTTATTGTTTGGTTCATATGATGTGAGTCGATTCGTCATCATTTTCAGCCTATATTAATAAATAATAATAAATACTGCTGGAAAATTCACACAGCTTCATCTAGCCGCGGCCAAGCGCCGTGGTAGGTGGAGTTTCGGACCGTTGATAGAGTAAGTGGGGCCACAATCATATAATATAACTACATACGTGAAGTAACAACCCCATGCAGTCTCCGAGTAATGGTAGCATTAGCAGTGGCGTTGACCTCAGCAGTCTTCACGGAGCACATAGCGCGGGCCTCCTCTCGCGGCCCAGCGCCGTGGTACGTGGAGTTGCGGACCTCGAGGTACGGCTTGCGTTGGTCTGAGAGACCATTGATAGTATAAGTGGGGCCACGGTCTGGGGGTTTTAGAAACATAGTTTATTACGTTTTTTATTACATGTTAGTATTTTTTGCAATATTGTGTCCACCTGTAATAAATAAGTGGTTATAAGAGCATTATTTATGTACGGAGGTACCTATATAATTTTGCCGTTCCTTTCTAAACAAGCAGGTACGTACCTAAATAAATAAATAATCATGTAAGGGACTACCTATGCTGGGTGCGAGGCGAGGGGCATTTTCGTATTTGATGTGCTGCTCTTTTTTTAGAAGATTGCAAGTTTTCAGACATGTAGGTACGCTAAGGGGCAGTTTAAAAAAAATACTGCAGAAAAAGTACAATCAGCAAGAAAATTATACATACAAAATAAGCAAGTTGGTTCCAATTTGAATCCAATTATGCTTAATCGATAGAGAAAGTGTGAAAATGTCTTAATTATAAATTTTCATAGATTTACTCTTATCATTATCTATCTCATTTAGTGCTTGCATATATTTTAAAACTTTTTAGTAGGTACCTAGTAATATTATCATAACTTAACCTACTTTAGAAATTAGTTTTTGATTTAGTAATATTTTTACCACAAACTTCAGCTGTCTCTAGTGTATAAGATACCTTACCTACTTCACTTACTAGGGAGGTATTTCCAATTTAATAATAGATCGTCTTGTGTATTCGAATGCATTAACTTCAAAGAAAATGGTTAAATTTAACGTAGTCTAACTTTAGCCAACTGCACTGAAATTACTCACTGTGATGGTAAACCGGAGCTGTGTTAACATTCGCCACTATCACGTAAAATGCTAACGCCACGGCTAAACCCGCCAACATTTCGTACAGTAAATCCTAAAGCTACACTAATATCAAACTATCATTTTTCTTTGCAAAACTTTTCGTAAACGATTTCGTTAAATCTTCTCTATGAAATGACACGAGTTGTTCGCCTTTTGATACAGGCCAATACTGAATCTCATGGAGCCGAACTGAGAATAAATAGGTACCTACACTATACATAGAAGAACAACCGAAATTGGAGTACATTCGCGGTCAAAAGCATCTCGGTATTTAAATTCGTTTCTTCCAGTTTTTTTAGTTCGTTAACAAGCAAATGTTCCATGTTACGGTGAGATAAGATAAATCTAAAATTAGATAGCATTGTGTAAACACTAACTGGAGTAAATCCGCATAGTTCCGGGCCTCCTAAAACCAGATCAATGGATATGCGTAGATATAGGTACTTGGGCATTGCACGAAATAGGAAAAAATCAATATTGCGCTAATCAGTACTTTGTACGAATTAGTAATAATTGTACGAAATAGAAAAATAAAAATATTGATCGAATAAAGACTTTCGATGTCGTTGTACAAATTAGGAATTGTACGAACTGCCCAGGAAGGGTAGGTACCTACCTACTACAGCATTTTCTTGGGCAAGCGAAAGACAAGGCGTTTCGACGTTTTGTTTTTATGCCGGACCTCCCAGAAATCTAGGTCCTAATAATTATGGTCCCTAATACCTACCACTCGTTTGTCTTACTTCCGTTGTGCTCTTGTGCTCCAATTGGGTGCGAACTGTCGCTGACCTAGTAACAAGCCGTAACACGAGTATTTAAACCATCTGATAAATTCAGCCAAAATATAGGTTATTAATTAATTTATGAAAGAATTCGGGCTTTCAACTCGTTACAAGATGTTGCGGTAAATTATTAGTAGGTACCTAACGTTTCTTATTAGACCTTGACTTCCGCAGTACAGTTAACCCTGACCATTCAGTCATTTAATTCTGTTTAAAATCCCTGACTAATTATTTCATCTGGCCTCTTTCTAACCATGAGTGAGGGTCCAGCTACAATAAATGACCGAGACTGTAGTTATAATTAATTCAAATATTCTTATTTTCTTTAGGCTTACAAAATAAGCACTTAGACATGTATATAGTTGGATATAGTTATGTAGTTATGGAGTGTCGATGTTGTTTTACGCTTAACATCTGGATGAAGATCTACTCTGAAAAACTAACGAAGTTGACGGATGACGTCGGAACGCACAAAAAGACGGATCGATTTTTTCGGTGACCTTACATTTATTTCTTAGAGATCCGAATCGAAAAGTGTCGTTTAGTGACCCGCCCGAAGCCACTTGATGCTAAGGTTTTTCGATCTATTCAATTGACGTCATTCGTCAACTTCGTTCTTTTTTCAATGGTAGTCCTCCTGGCCTCTGCGCTCATAAACTTATACGGGGTAATAAATCCTCTGTAACGATTTTAATTGTGTAATTGAATGGGTCATATCCTATTCTATAAACATAACTCTTACGCAATCACCACGGCTATCCACATGAGTTTAAGTTCGAAGCCGAGATCCGAAGAGTTTCTCTGGTGAGTTTCCTGAATATAACTTTTGCCTAAAATTAAGAAACTTAGGAGAAAAGAAAAGCAAAAGGCTCTTCCTTAGCTGTTATCTTGGTCTTTGATAAAGACAGTATCAGCTTAGTCCTGAATTTATTTATTTAATCGGCTGTGTCAAAGGATAAGAATAAGAATAAGTTTATTGTAAAATTGTGTGAATCATAGTTACATGAAGGTCTTATAATTAAAATATAGTATCAACAATTTAATCCTATTCGGACATACAATATATTTTTTAAAATAATATTAACATAGTTTCAAAGTTATACCAAAATATTATTTTACTCATATAAGCATCATAGATAGATAGATAACACTTTATTACACCACACAAAACAGAAAATAATACAGAGATAAAAACTTAGAATAAAGGTATAAAGGGCGGCCTTATCGCTGAGAGCGATCTCTTCCAGGCAACCTTGGGATGGAATGGACATGAACGAACAATATAGACGGTGGCACTTTAATCATAGTTATCTTAACCTATATTAATCTTAATCTAGGCATAATCTAATTATCAAAAAACTGAGGAGAACACCCTAAAAATGTTTTTTGGAACTCTGTGTCATTTCATTATAGACCACTGCGGCTGTTGGCAAAATGCCCGTCCCTACATTCATCATCATCATCATCAACCATATTAGTTCACTGCTGGACACATGCCTCCCCTAATGAGCTCCATAACGCCCTGTCTTCACTACATCTGTTTCTGTACTATGCAGGTAGTTTTGCTTAACCAAAGCAGTAAGGAACGCTGCTGTATTGCAGAAACTAAAAGACAAAGGAAAGCAGAATAATTATAACGTTACAAATATGACGCTAGCAATGCCATATAGAGTTAACACATGTCTCGCCTTACTTACGTTTAAGGAAATAGATTATGCAATGTCACACGTTACAATGGTGTAATAAATAAAGCCGTAACTAAGACGGGAGCGCCCATAGAGAACACAGAGTCAGATCTAGGAAAGAAGTTACCAAGGTTTTTGTAATTATAGTGCGTAAGCCCTCGCACTCGGGGTAATCTCTAAGAAATTTAATAATATCCCAAATCTTTCGATATCAGCGGGACTTGAACTCGCGACTCTCTCTCAGTACGGGAAAGCTCTAACAAACTAAGCCACGACATCAAGTAACGGACGAGCGACGAGTCAAAAACTTTTGACTCGTCGTCCGTTACTTTTTTTTTGGGACTTCCTATGACCTCTGGCGTTGTTAGCTCCACCTACAGGGGAAACATTGAGTTTTTTCAATCCTGCTCAAAAACGAACATTTACTTCATTTGATTTTTTTGGGATATTATTTATTTTATTAGAAGGAAGTTACCAGTCCGAATGCCTCTGACACTAAGGAACAACAAATAGGGACCGAAAGTCGGAGATTGTCGATATCGTTATTCTGTGCTGGAGGTTAAAAACTCGGTAATTTTATGTTCCTACCCCGTATAATATAATAAAAGCACAGCAGGGCATATTATAACGAAAAGGAAAAACACTCGAAAGTTCAATTTAGTTAGCACTTTCGTCCATTCACTATTATATAGATTAAAAGTCAAAATGTTTATGTGGCTCTATGTGCCCCTTGCCTTAGACCGTCTCTGAACGTGATCTAGCCTTTGATATGCATTTAATCCGTTTTATCTTCAGAATTAGGCCAAGGTTGTGGTTCAGCGGCCCACATGGGAATTCATCTAGCAAGTTTGGACATTTTATTGAATAAAGCAATAGGTAACGACTGTGATAAATGCGCTGTACATTGTGCATTCGACGTTTCCGTCAGACTTTACGGGAAAACGCATATAGACGACAAAAAGTCGCACACCGATGGGCACTGTGACGACTGTTCTTCATACGTTTTGTCGCGCATTTGTTTCATTTGCATCATGACTACGTATAATGGGTACGTAGTCGATGATTTGCATAAAGAGTAAGACAAAACTGTCGACAATTTTTGTTGTGGCGGACGGTCAATGGTGCCACGATCATGTGGCGACTTTTTGCCGACATTGTGCGTCATACCGTACGACTCACAATCACCACTGATGGATGAACGGCCGATGACACGACGGAACTCTTCAGTCGTAGTCAGAATAAAACAGTCTAGACAAAACCCGTGATGCGAAAAAAAATGCCTATATCTAATAGAATACGGCGTAATTTAACCTACTTTGGGGCATCCAGTTAAATTGATTCTGCCTAGATAGACATCTATGGTATGACCCACCCATTGATTGCCTTTAATTTCCTTCTTTTTGAAAAGGCATTCACCTCTAGCCTAGTCTGATGGTGGTTTTTGACAAACGATTGGATTTAACTTATCTTAAGAATATCTTCTCAAGCGCAGCTTAGATTTAAGCACGTCTCAACTTTTGACAGATTTATCTGAAGATGTGCTTGAATCTAGTTGCATTTTAATTGGGCAAGTCTCCAAAAGTGTCAAAAAGGTCAAACTTTCAATATAGGTAGGTACAGGCGTTACTTCTCGGGTTAAAATATCTAATAAAATTATATTATTTTATTTTTTCTATTTGATTAGTAAGTATATCGATGGGTATCCTATATAGAGTACTCGCCACCACTGATATCTTACGACAAAAGCGGGAACTTAACAACATTACATACAACATAGACATACAACAATAGCAAAATTTTGTTCTGCGAAGAAAGCAGCGCCGCGTCTATCGGATTTATTGGTGGCGCGGACTCTACTACCAATCTTATTTATTATTGTAAAACATCGTCGTGTGTGTTGTTTTACCTAAAAATAATGGAAACTACCGAACTTTAATTGATATCTATTATCTTTACTATCTTTCAACTTAAAAATCAGTACCATACTGATTTCTGCTCTACCGATTACAATATCGATAAGTTAATATCTAAAAACTAATACCTAAGCGATTTTGCGAAAAGCACAGTAGCAAGTCAACTGTAAAAGAGTAAGGTGAGTCTGGTTTATGTACCGTGCTGTATGTAAATTAGGTATTCGAGCTTAAATACATGCTCATTACATATCCATCACCATAATACATTTTTCGATTCCTATCGCTCGAAACCACATTATAATAATGCCTACATTTTTTTCATAAATATCACCTACCGCTGTATAATATTTTGGAACTAGTATCCGATTTCCGCCAGTAATTTTCCAGTGCGCGTTTTTATCACTACATTTTGATACATTTGAAATTTGCTAGTTGGAGGACTACTAATGTTATTGCAAAGATAATAAAAAATGTGAATATTTAATGTAATTAAAAGTAAAATAAATAAAAACAATTACTTAAATAAAAAAACGTACTTCAAAAATTTAAGCGAGAAAAACAAATGCTACTCCACTTTTAACAGGCAACAGCGACATTGAACATACGCATTTCCGGAATTTAAAATTGTAAGGTCATGATCAATGTTTTCAGAATGAAGTTGCTACTAGTTTTGGCGGCGTGCGTGGCAGCGGCGGCGGCTGCAGCAACTCCCAGCGTGCACAAAGTGGAGGCCCTGGACCTCAGCGGTACGTAAATCCTTTTAAAAAGGCTTATTACAAAATATCAGATTATCTAGACTCTAGTCTAGACGATAAAAATGCCTTGGACAAGTTTTGGTCCAATCCAAACACTAACAATCTAACAAGGTAAACGTTTGTTGTTCGCTTCTTTACTTTACCTTTTAAAGATTGAAGTGAACAAAAAAACTAAGAGATCACTTTATTTCCTACTAGTTTAAACTTATGCAATTTGAAATTTGTGGCGTGTCCAAGAGTGCTTTATTTCATTTATACCTTACAGGACGTAAAGTATAAAGAAAATAAATCAGTTTGAAAGGAATCTTTCGGAAACATAGTAGTTCTAGGAAAACAAATAGTGGGTACCGATAGCATTCTACTAAAAGTAGAAAGTTAGCCATAATGCAATAAGTGGTGCACGCACGCATCAGCAACCTACGGCGGAACGGGGCATTGCAGCCAGTCAGCGTCTTGAAAACGCTTCCGACTAGTATGAATGAGGTAATGGCGATTAATTTGAGTTATCTATAGATTGTTTGCATTGTTACAGTCCGTAGTTAGCTCAATTATAAATACTTACTACGTAGTTCTAATTTGTTTCTATTCTTTGATTTATTTATATTTATTTCTTTAATTTTCTTTGTTAAAAATTACGGTCGTTCCAACCAATGACAAGACGATTTGATAAAATCCTGTCCCCGCTGTAGGAGTCGCACACGCACGGCACAGTAATCGCATTTTCTAAATCTCTAAATAAATGATTATGATTCATCGCATCCGCACCGAGCTCGGCGCATTTCAGTAATATCGAGTACTTATGGCTCCTAAGGTGCGCGTGCGCGTTCAGCTTTAATTAATCCTTCTAAAAATGTACTACCTATCGTTACCGACGAATTGACTTACGATTAGATTATGTAATTATTCGTCTATCGCAGTGATTGGAAATCAATCGTATGGCTAGGTTAAACAGGTGTTTATCATTGGAGAGAGATGTTTGTCTAGTGTTAATCCCTTGTTTTTTTAAGATAAAATTGAGTAGGTACTTAATACTAAATAGTCACTAGGTAAATTGCCCCCTAATTTGTTTTATATACATAGGATACCAATACATACTTTAGCAATAGATACTTTTTAGTTTAATTGAGTAATAGGTAGATCAATAATAATAATATGTTGGTTGAATTATGAGTTGGAAGCACTTTAGGTAAGTGCTGTTGCATTCTTAATTTTTCCCTGTAGAGAGAGGACACTGCCCAGTAATGGGACACAATAGTCTTACTAAAAAAAGATGAACGTTATTTGTGCTGTGCCGAGATGAGCCTCACTATTATACAATGACAAAATTGCCATTTTTTTAAACTTTGGCGATTAGTTAACATAATGTTATAGATCATTTATTTTATCGGGTAGGTATTTATTAGGTTTTGTTTTTTTTCCCCTGCGTTTCCATCGAATTACAGCGATCGTGGTCACGGAGCGACTGGATTTACCTACTCTGAGTTACAACCGAGAATTGACGGTAGTAGGTATCCAAGACTACCCTCAATTCGTCTTCAGAAACATTCATTTGGCTGTAACTCCGAGTTAATCGAGTCGTCCCGCTGAACGCGATGGAAATAAAACAAACGGTAAGCGATACCCGATACATAATCTTTAATATAATTTCCATTTTCCAGATTTCCAAGACTCGAATGGCCAGAGGAACATCCTCATCAACGCGCTGGTTCGTCAGTTGTTCGCATACATCCGTTTCGTCATCAACAACGGTTCAAGCCTCTTCGGCCTCCCCGTGTTGGATCCCCTTATTCTAGACTCCTACCATCTGGTGATTCCCGCTGGACTTATCAAGTAAGAAACAGAACTTTTAGATAAAAGAACATCCGTCAAGTGCGTGTGACTCGCGCGCCGAGGGTTTCGAACTTTTGACAATTAATTTGTATTTAACTGACATACATATAAATGTATAACTGAGTTATACATTTCAGACAAACATAAACATTTGTACATTTTAGACAAGCATAGTACATTTCAGACAAACACAGTACAATTCAGATGAATAGCTCTGCAAAATTCAGAGATTAGGCGGAGTACAAGCGAATAGATAACTGGTATTTGATACCCAATTTGACCATGTAGACGTATTTATTTCAAGTTAATAGCTTAAATAAATAAAATAAAAAGTATTTATTTCAAGCATTTACACTCATATTAGAAAATAAACAAGATAATCTTAAAAACTAAAAGGATTGCTGGGAATGTGGCGCTCACAACAGTGACTGGTGTACGAGCAGTCCACTCTCCCAGCTATCATTGCGAGAACGGTATTGCAGCTGGTCCGCAACCTGCGCACCAGGGAGGCGGCGCGCTTGCGCATGGTGGTATGAAAACAGTCGACTCGCGCCGCCGCAAACATCCCTGAGGCGCTGTTGAGGGCAGCCCCAAGACCTCTCTCAGCACATTATTGTACTGGACGCGGATGGCGCTGTACGTCTCAAGCGTATACTTCGCCCACAGGCTGCACGTATACAGAGAGGTGCAGTATGCTCTGAAGAGTGTCAACTCTCTGAGCTACGCGCAAACCTTCTGGCTTAGGTAGTTGCTGATATATTCAAGAGTAAGATAGGTAGGTTTTAAGATATTTCAGTAGATCGATAGATTTCAGTAGAAAGTAATTTCCATTTGTTTTTCAGTTTTAAAGATCCTATTAGTTCTCATCTTCAGATATGTAGAATTAAGGTTAGCAATAACAGTATTCCCGTATGTTTTACTGCAGATGGTGGTGAGACGAATGGGAAAACTTTATAAACATACTATATTCCCGTTTGTCCCACCCAGCGCGGTGAGAATATGGTCAGACCAACGAGACTACACTTTTATTTTTAATTTCAGCTTGGACCTTTCGTTGAAGGATGTCGACGTCAGAGGTCTCGGCGACTTCGTGGTCCACAGCAGCAACCTCAACCTTGCTCAAATGATCTTTGACATTGACATTTCCGTACCCGTCCTTGATATCAAAGCTGGTGAGTGACTCTATACGTACCTACTTCCAGCAATGAGCAAGGAACAATTGCCATTTACAAAGAATTCTACCACGCTATCATAACGCGCGTTATCAGCAGCCTTATTAACTTACTACGCTAATTTTAGAGCGAATAATTTTGTTTTAGAAGAAGAAGAGAAATTGTATAAAAGATAAGTTAAGAAAAATACTAGTACCTACCTACCTAGGAAGATACCTAAGACCACTCCATTTTGTTATTTTGCATGCTAAATGATTTTTTGGTAGGAGTCCAGATGAATTATTTATTTTAAAGCCTTTACTATCGACTAAAGAAGAGAGCATTCAACATTATTGTATTTCTGTTTCTAGGAGAATACGACCTTATTGGAGATCTCCTGACTGCAATTCCCTTGTATGGAAAAGGAGAGGCCAAGTAAGTTAGTAGCTTAGGTACTTAGTACTTACCTACCTAACATCCCAGAAAAAAATCTACCTAAGTATATATCTTGCTTTGCTATCAAAATGTTCGGAATGTCCTCCTTATGATGACCATAGTAAAGTACCTAGTAATATGTTGCCGATTTCACAAAAAAATCGAAAAAGGTACTCTGCCTACATAGTTAGGGTAGGTAAGCTAATCATCATCATCGTGCCAAGCGAGGAGTAGGTTATTAAATTCTGTCGAAATCGGGTTTCGATGTCGCTATTTTGGTTTATTCCAGTGAATGTTAAATATGGCGACATTCGAATTCAACACATCTTGTCTAAGTGCTTATTTTGTAAGCCTAAAGAAAATAAACACATTTGAAGTTGAATTTCCACTCCGGGCGGAGGTCAAGTAAATCTCTATCTAACTAAATCTATTTTAAAGCAATAAAATACCTTGGCTATATTTGGCGACATGCGAATTCCTTCAAGGTTTTCCAATCATACTGGGACACCCTATATAGTTAGGGTAGTGTTTAGGGTAGCCTAGACCGACACTGAAGCTAGGCTAGTTTATTGTATACCAACTAATAGAATCATCTTTTGTTTTCAGTTTCCTCGTCGAAGGCTTCCGATTCAGAGCTAGGCTACACCTGGAACAATCTGCAGATGGCAAATCTATTATCGTCAACAGTATTTCAAACCCATCCTTCGATTTACTTTCTTTCAAGGTAAAGGCTTCCTCTAAAGGCTATAATGGTCCGCCTGTACCTAGTTATGGTGGTACTATAGTCCACTGCTAAACGCAGGCCTTTTCCTACGATAAACTACTTATTTATTTATTTTGTTTTTATAAATGACGGGGCGGAGGGTAAACTTTATAATCCCCATGGGCATGTGGGTTGGGGTCTCAGCTCGGTGGTAAAATTGTTCTGCAGGAGGCACTGCCGCCCACCCCCGGAGAATATCCCATAGGGATATCCACTGTGTTGCGCGTTTCCACTGTGTCGTGCCCGTAAATTATCATTGGACGATTATCGTCTCTAGATGTTCCCATTTGTGAAGATATTTTACGGTTCACGGCAGTTGTAGATTAACCGTGACGCTTTTTTAACCTTTTACGACTGTCTATAGCAGTTCCCATCATAACGACAATATAGTCAATATATACATATATATCATTAAGTTGAATAGAGACAATTGTAATGATGATACGATGAGATGAGATGATGATGATGATAACGTAACACTACGACAAGTCGTGGAAGACAGTTGATAGTGTGGTCCTTTTAAATATACCTACAAGCCACGATTCTTTAAACGCCAAGTCTATCGACACGACACACGGGAACGCGCCCGCGTCCTAAGGCGGGAATCGAATCCGCACGCCAACAACAAATGTTTGTACCTACGATTTGCAGATATTTACATACAGGCATTTATCCGGGTGTTCTGGTTGTTTTATACGCATAATAAATAGTACAAAATATAGCTATATCTATGTAGTGTATATTATGTAAGTAGGTACCTATAGCAGTAATCTAGTTATCCAACCTGCCCATAAAACTAGCTCTCCTTAGCTTGTTGCTTGACTATGGTTTGTAAATTGTCCAGCATTAATATTTATCTTTTCATTTCAGACTAACCTGACCGGCGTGATCGGCGGCGGCGACATTGACGCCATCATCAACGCTATCGTCGACGAAGTCCTCATTGGCTACATCACCCGTTTCGACGGCGCCATCTCTCAGGGAACCGCTAGAATCGCACCCAAGGCTCTCAACCCGATTCTTGAACAGCTCGACACTTGGCGATACATCGCACCTTTCGTACCAAGGTCTTAAGATTTTGGAACGGTAACGTGTTGTAGTGGAAAATGAAGTGATTTTGTATTGTACATTCTGAATTATATCTTTGTTGTAAAGTTTGCGTGCTTTTGCTCGTACCTAACACGAAACCTTTTAAAATATAAAATAAAAAATCGTTTATTTCGGACAATTTCAATCCATATAGTAGGTACTAGGTAGGTAAGTAGGTATTAGTAGCACACACAAAAAATAAAACAAGTAAAAATCAACCTACCTGTTAGTACAATTTATTAAATAGGTATATTACAGATCGCCTTCCGGATAAGACTACCCAGAGCGATGAGAAACATCTATCTGATAAAGTCCTCAGGATGCTGTTGCTTTTACATACAACCAAAGCTCTAGCTACCAAAAGCTCTACTTACAAGAAAAACACTTTATAGGTCTGCACCATTTTATTTCTAGTCTAGGAGGCAGGATAAGGTCGTAATAAGCTGACACAATGTATGCAGGTCAATCAATCATAGAATGGTTAGTAATCAAAATTTTCAACCGGCGGCTCGTCGTACCAAACTTCTCTGCATACACCAGCAAAATCCATCTGTAACCCCTCTGGACAAGGTTTATATTCGAACACACTCGGAGAATCCCGGGCAATAGCAGTCTTGATCACCATTGATCTTACTTCTGGCACTTTTTCACGAGGCAGGACAGCCTGCTGTGACGTCATGATCAAAGAGACGAGGATTATAAGTACTGGATCCATGATGTGTGCGCGAGATGAATTTCGATACTGTACTGGGATTGGAACCCGACGGATGATTAGGACTTCCTTCCTCCGCCTACAGACTGCCAAATCGGGCCGTTTTTATTATCACTGGGCGTGTTGATACCTACCTTGGTATCTAACTGCATAAGCTGCTCAAAAACATATGCCAGCTATAATGAAGGATCCCGATGTAATGATGCAGATTCATTAAATAGTTTTTGGCATTATAATAGTGCTGTAATATACAGGGTGATATATATTATAGACCCTGAGGGGATAAACTAGTGATACACGATTTTTTTATATAAAAAATCGGATACCCGATGTACCTATATTCCCTCTGGGTTCAGAATCACCCTTTTTTGGATTAGTTCGTATCCCCTGTATCATATATTGGTAGGTATTTTAGATACTTACTTTCTAGTTTAAAAAACGCAAAATTAAGAAAAATATATTTTATTTACCCGTTATAAAATGTATACCTTAAAATTAGTTTCTTCAAAATGTAGATAACTTTCTTATTATTAAAATAACACTGATATATTCTCTTTGTAGCTGCATGCTACAATATAGGTACTCAACAATTAATATATCACTATTGAGGTTTGTACATATAAACCAATAACTAATTTTATTTGACCATAGGGTTCTTATAAAAGCACCTACAACATTAATACTAAATAATCGTAGTCACACAATATCAATAATCTTATGCACAAATCAGGTTAAGTTTTGTTAATTTCTATCAAACAAGTGCTCTTAGGTGAAGTGAGTCCCAAAACCCACATTTAAACTGCCTACTCACTTAACTCATTATAATTATAATGATTATTAAAAAGTACAGTACGGGCAAAATAACTTGGCAGGTCTGAACTACGCACAGAAGGCTGCGCGGTAACATTTTTTATCAACCAAATAGTGACAAGGGCGGTGGTAGACCAAAAAAAGACTGTCAAAAAAAAAGTCGTCTCTAGCTAGCCACACCTTTTTTTTTAGGGACTTTGAGTCATTTTCCTGCGTCGAAGGCGGGCCTTCGCCCACCGCGCCACAGAGGTCCTCAAAAATATTTAGTAACAATATATATTTTCTGACCGAGAAAATACATAATTTATTTAGATTTTAGAAATCTATTAAAATCTTCTTGAGTAACAACTGTTTGAGAACATTTAAAACCCTCATTATAAAATCGAATAGAAACTTTTTTTGTTTTATCTCTATCTTTATATCTGTATTGACCACAGACAGGTTACAAAAGTCTTTGTTGTGTTTTTGTTCGTTGTTATTGATTTGTCTGTTGATTATTATTATTATTGGTGTTACGTTTTTTGTTTATTTTGGTGTGGGCACTTCTTATTTAACTAAATAACGTAAATAATATCTGCGTTTGTGTTTTGATAATTATTAATTTTATTTGTACTTTCTCACTGCATTAGATATTTTCTGAACATTAACAGTTTTCTTCACAAGTGTGCATGCGCAAAAGTTCGCAGAGGTTGGCAGGTAGAAAATGCCTCGGCATTAAGCCCACCCTTTGTGCAATAAAGTTTAAATAAATAAAACAATAGGAACCAACCCAGTGTCAGTGAATAACATACCTACCTACACCTAATAAACTGCATGTTTTATATACTAGATGAGCAATTCCATCAATTTATTTAGAGCTGTAAACTGTTTCTCTGGCATATTAAATATTTTCCATGAGGCATGTTAACAAACTTACTGATAAAAGTACACAAGGCTGACTATACTAATGTTTGTGTTTGTGAATAATCAAAGAGATCCAAATTGTTACCAAAATAACAATATGAATGTGAAATACCGAGTGAAGTTAATAGAACTGGAATGCAGACATTGCAATCCAGTATCCCCCAGGAAAAAAATTATGGGACCATCTTGAAATCTATCTTAAAAAGTGGTGTCTAGTTGTCTAAGCCCACTATGGTGGGTATACTTGTAGAATTTGACGAGCGTGAAGGAATGTAGCGGCTAGAGATTATGTACACAGATATTGCATAATCGAGACCAGGTTACCATCACAAGGGTAAGTTCTTAATGTTTTGGTTGTGGTGGCGGATGTCGCTCGCGAGGGGTCGGCGGCGGGACTCGTTCGCGGGGCTGCGGCGGCGCCTTTGCGTTGGCATGGCGCGGCGCCGGAGGAGGCTGGCGAGCTCGCGGCTCTGGAGGGGCGTTTCTCTCGCGGGGTGCGGGGGGTGCTTGGCGCTCACGGTGTACTTCCTCCTTCATTCTGAAATCATAACCTTATGAGTTTCGTGCGTGACTGTAAAAGGGCTAGACTTTATTTTACATTAGTTTCTGCCTGCGGTTTTACACGCGTTTTTTAAACGTTTCATGAGAAATTATTTATGCGATAAAATGTATGTAGCCTATGTTTTATTCGACTTGATAGGTTTGTCGTCGATCCACTATTATAGTATAGGGAACACTAAAATTAAATGTCAGTTCTTGATGAGTAGGTAATTCTTACTTGATATGTTAGGATACAGTTCTTCTGTAGTTGTTCTGTGGGTAGAAACAGTCGTATTGATATTTATACGGTAATACGTATTTTTATAATAAGTTCTTCATGGCTTGCTCACTTTGCTCAGGTTTACAAGGATTTCAATTCTTCGTCGGTTAATGATGATTCTTTGTTAATGGCAATATGCTTTTGGTTGGACCCTTTTCGGCCAGTGAGTGCCAAGTAATAGAAAATATGTAATTGTAAATTTGTGAGTTTAAAAAGAAAAGGGATGTAGAAATAAGAAAAACAATTAAAAAACAAAACACAAGCTTTGACGGCGCAGATGTGACACCTTAACATTGATTGATTGACTTTGACATGACATCGACAGTAATAAATGAAACAAATGAGTGAATGACAAAAAAGAAGGGTCATTTTGTCCGTCCACGAGTTAAATTGGCAACCCCATATTCCGAGGATTGGATGAACAAATTCTGACCATAGACTACGAATACTGCCAACTTTACCTATCTTCCATAGAACTAGCGACAGAAGCATTAGCGAGGCTAGGCTTAGCAGTGCTAAGCCTAGCCTCGCTAATGCTTGCAATGCTGTTTCGATCAGGGCCCTCTCGCTGCTAACTTAGCAGCGTGCAGCGAGAGGGCCCTGATCGAAACAGAAGCATAAGCGAGGAATCTAAGGTAGGTCAAGGGTAACAAGCTTTCTAATGTAAAGCATTCTAACAGGGCTCTAATTACTTTAGCTTTTATTTTTACGTGACCTTTCTCACAAACTGTAAAGATTGCTTATTTCAATAGGTATGCAATAACCTTGCAAATCAATTTTTAGTGAATATTTAAAACATTGTTAAATTTCTAAATTATTTATTGACTTATTGTAATTAATGAGTCATATATTTAGCGTATCACCTTCTCTATATTTTTTTTAAAAACATTTCTTATCATTACGCAACACCGAAAATTTGTTGGTTTTCTTCTGTTGACATAGGTCAACATGGGAATAAACTAATAAAATATAAATAAATCTAAATCTTCTAAACTTTTACCTACGTATTAACGTTATTTCATATAGAAGGGTTAAAGTTACAGATTTATTTTTAAATGTTGTTGAATTGCATTTTTTAAAGATTTCTAAGAACCCGTCTAGTATTAAAAATATTTAGATCCTCATCAATGCTAGAAAAAAATTAACTTAAGTGTTGGTTGGAATTTGGGGTTTAGTTTGAATAATATATTATATTTTTTTGTCTAAAATCCGCACATTTCGTTTAATTACATTTCATGGGGGTCATGACATGACCCCACCTAAAATCTTAGTTTAGGTATTAAAAATCACTAGAAAATGTCCGAAACCTTATAAATTTTAATTTAAGACTCTATTCTACCTTACATGTAACTTAACAATATGGTTAACCAGTATCCACTGTGGTAAAAAAAATCGTGGCTCGCTCCGCTCGCCGATATTACTCGTGTTATGTTATGTTTCGTATCAGTTCTGCAAAAACAACGGCACCTATTTTGCTACAGTCATTTTCTATCAATTCAATCACCACAAGAAATAGCGCAATATCCATTTTTCAAAGGGCACAAAAAAATTTGCGGCTATCTCCGCTCGCTGACAATTTCTTCTGTTTCTTGGGTTGTCAAGTGGTCACATTAAGTTAATTTTGCCAAACACGAAAACTTGCATAAATAGTCTTGCTTTTTCTGGGCTCACTCCACTCCTTTTTATTAATTTTTTCGTAATAGTTTGAGAAAAGTAAAAAAAAATGTGGCTGCTAGCTCCGCTCGCCGTTATATCTTTTAATTTATATATTGGCATTTTGTGAAAAAATATCGAAATGCTGTGGTAACCTCCGTCGTTTTTCGCGATAAGTTCCACAAGCAATAGCAATTTTGCCTTTTAGCTATAGAAAAAAGCCAACAACGCTTTAAAATATAACGCAAAAATCTACCGAAAACCACAACATTTTCGCGGCTCGTCCCGCTCGCCGACAATATTCTCATTCTTGTGTAGTCAAGTGCTCAAATTAAGATAATTTTGCCAGACACGAAAACTTGCAAAAATACTGATAAATTTTCAGGGCTCCCACTCCTTTTATTTATTTTTTCATAGTCTTCTTAACTAGTTTAAAAAAAATAACACAAAATTTCGGCGGCTCACTCCGCTGGCCGTTATATGTTTCTTTTGTAACGACTAAAAAATTTCAAAAATGCGGTTATCTCCGTCGTTCCTCCGCCATTGTAGCTTCCTCGTCTTTCTTGCTAAACCGACTTCACCATAGTCCGAAATTAACTCGCCCGCCGCTTAATCTACCCATTATCTATGAATACAATAGTCATTACATCCTACATTTTTGGGGTTCGCTTTGTTCGCTCATAGGTAGTATCGTGATTTTGCTCCCCCCCCCCCCCCCCCCCCTCCCCCCTATTAAAGAAATAATTACTATATCCCACCATCCATGTTAAGAGTTCATTAATAATAATAATATAGCAACCATTCTCCCGATATTAGTTTCGGATAACGTAATATCGAAGAGCCTTAATTAATATCTGAAAGGGATTCTTGCTAGGAAGTTGGATCAAGGGCCAGATCCAAAAAGTGGTACTTCTGGGTTCGGCACGCATCGTCAGGAAGTTTCTATCTCTGCAGCCCTAGTCACCGGCTGCTTGAGCCTAACTTCGCGGTCGATGATCAACCGTTTTGATTATATTTTTTAGTGTGAAATAGTTTTTTTTTATTGTATTTTCTATAGTGAACAATTTATTTTATAACGAGAATTTGAATAAATAAATTGGAATAATAATAATAATAATAATAATAATAAAAGTTTTATTTCTCAAATAAATAGGCTTACAAAGTACATTAAACTCTAAGTTAAGTAGGAGGTAATTCAGTATGTACTTTACATACTTGCATAGTATGTACTTTGAAACAAAAACCTTAGGGGACGAATAGATTGACTCCTTGCTCTAACTAAGTTTTCACTTGTTTATAGACACAAAGGCTCATTCTCTCGGCTCAGTCAGGATTTCAAGTGCACATAATTATTTACGGAGATATTATAGTAGATATTATTATACAGATAAGACAACAAAAGTATACAAAATAAACAAAGTAAAATGCTCCATGCATTCCTTATGATCCAAATGTTATTTACAAGACTAATAATTACATAATAATGACTTAAAACTAGATAATAGCCCATTACTAATCTACGATTGAACCGTTAACAGATCCTCTGTTTGCTCATAGTCCAAACCCAGCAAATACAGTTTTAGTTTTGTTTTAGATTCTAGATAAGTTAGATCTTGAAGGGCTATTTTCCTGTTCAACTGATTGTATAAGTACGGTGCCAAGAATTGTGTATGACGATGCGCAAAGGAAGTTTTGCACGTTTTTGTTGTGAAGACTTTGTTTTTCCGTCTCTTACCGAAAACATCTATGTCTGGTGGTTTAGAGTGTTGTCTGAGGGCAATTTGTTGAATAAATAGTTTCCTGACAGAGAGAACATTACAGTCATTGTAGAGTTCGGTGGTTGGGTATCTGAATGGCTTGGTATAAGCCACTTTAAGTACTGCTCGCTGCGCTCTCTCTAGTGGAAGCATGTGAGTCTTTGCGGCCCCACCCCAAGACCTTAAACAATACAGCATTAGACTTTGACATAGAGCATAGTACGTGGTCTTAAGTTGTGAGTCAGTTGCGGCATGTCTGATATTTTTGAATACAGCGATTAGCTTGCGTACTCTTGCTGTTATTGAGCTAATATGCGATTCATATGACATGTGCTGATCTATTGTGATGCCTAGGTACCTAATAACTCTACTTCTTTCAATTGTTGGGCAGTCACAAATTAATGAAGGTACTTGTAGACACGGGAATGAGTGGGCACGGATGAAATGCTCTGTCGTATTTGGTTGTCCTGGTTTACGAAGTGAAAATGTTACACATTTAGTTTTAGTCGTGTTTAATGTCAGGACGTTTTGGTAGAGATGCATAGAAACTAGGTCGAATCCTTTTTGCGCGCTGTCGAAGACGCTTTTCCAATTTTTCCCTCGGAAGAGCAGTACTGTATCATCAGCAAAAGCTATCAGTTTGCAATTTTGAACTTCCAGGTCACATATTTCGTTCAAGTACGCCAAAAATAGAGTCGTCCCAATTATAGAGCCCTGGGGAATACCGTACGTTATTGGTAATTCTGTGCTAGTATACCCTCCAATTGTAACTTTTTGTGTTCTGTCAGACAGATAGCTTCTCATCAATTCCAGTTGCTCTCCCCGTATTCCCAGGCTTTCTAGCTTGTCAAGCATCAGAGGAATTGATACCGTGTCGAACGCTTTTGCCAGATCTAGGAATATACCCATGCATTTATCACCTCTATCGAGGCATTCTACGACATATTCATTTAGTTCCGACACGGCATCAGCTGTTGAACGCCCTTTTCGAAAGCCAAATTGGCGTTTTGATATAAGTTTGAAGCCCTCTAGGTAATTAACCAACCTATTATTGAGTGCACGCTCTAAAATTTTTGATAGAGCTGGTAATATTGAGATTGGTCTGTAATTACCCGTTTCCTGTTTGTCTCCTGATTTATGGATCGGTAGTATTAGAGATTTTTTGAATGCCTTAGGGAAAACGGAAGTAGCAAAACTTAATCGACAGATGTGTGTGAGGGGTGGGACTAAAAGTTCCTTATTTTGTTTAATTATTCGGGTAGAGATTTTGTCCCAGCCTATAGAGCAGTCTGATTTCAGGGAATTTATTAGTCTTAGTACCTCTGATGCTTCAATATCGATTAACCCAAATGATTGTAACGTTTTCTTGCCTGTCCCTAGTTTGTTGTTCGTATATGTGGGATTTACGAGTATATTTTTTGCTAAATCAGGGCCAATATTGGCAAAGAACTTATTTACAGAATTCACTGTTGTATAAGGGTCAGTTTTTTGTATAAGTTCTAGGGAGAGGGTTTTTTTAGGCTTATAATTTGTTATGTTATTGATGACTTTCCATGTTTTTTTAGCATCACTCCCAGCTGCTTCAAGTTGTGATTTTTCATACGCTTTCCTCAGTTTCCGCATCAGTGCATTGAAGAAATTCCTATACCTTTTGTAGATTAGTTTTAAATTTTCATTTTCAGGTGATTTCCGTACTTTTATGTGGAGTTTGTCTCGATGCCGCATACATCTTATTAACCCTGGGGTTATCCATGGTTTAATAGGTGTTTTCCTACGAGAAGTTTTAATTATTTTTGTATGTTTATCTATTAAATTCATCAAGATTTGTATGAGAGTATCAGCAGCATGGTCACAGTCGGTACTTGATAACACAGGTGTAAAGTCAACGCTACATATCTCCGTTCTGATTGCCATGTAGTCAATTTTCGGGATGCTCTGCGACTCTACGCTCTTTCCGTGGCTTTGTAGCGCAAGTAGGACGGTGCTATGGTCTGTTATGTTGTTTTCAATTACAAGTGTCAGAGCGGATTTTTTTGATTTGAGAAAAATGTGATCAAGGCAACTTGAATTTCGTGTGGGTAAAGTATGTGCTGGAAGTAGACCATGAAAGGCCAATAAATCTTGGTAGTCAGTTGAGTTTCTAGTTGGCTCATCATCCAGGATGTTTATGTTTATGTCGCCAATTATAATGATAGTTTTAATATGTGATAAGTTATTTAGAACAGCATCTAATGAGTTCATGAATTTTTCAATGTTTGAGTAGGATGGCGATCGGTAGAGCGATATTATGGCAGTATCATTATTAATTATTGTAACAAGACAATTTGCATTTGTAAATGAAGGTTCGTGAGAGTTTGATGTAATATTTGTTCTTGTATAAACTACAACCCCATCATTCTGGAGAATATTGTTGGTGCTCGAGGTCGAAATATACCCATCTAGGTGAGGAGGATTGTAACATTTGGACAACCAGCACTCAGTTAAGACAATCACATCTGGGAGTGTATTTATGCGTTTTATTAATAATGAGAATTCATCAAGATTCTTAGAAATGCTTCTAACATTTTGGCTCACAATCACAATTGGTTTTTTTAATTGACCTATGTAGGACAAACAGTCTTCAGGCTTACACGTATAGGCCTCTGAAACCGACACCTTATCTATACTATGATATAATTCTTCTATATGTCTATTCATTTTTATACTGAATAATTATTATTCTTCAGTATAAATAATGAGTATTAATTGAATTAGAATAGCGATGAATTAAAAAAAATATATTTTGATCATCTTCTCCTTGGAGTAGGTACTTATCCTTGGCCCAAATACTCATCATCATCATCATCAGCCTATAGCAGTCCACTGCTGGACATAGGCCTCCCCCAATGAGCGCCATAGCGCCCTGTCTTCAGCTTGCCGCATCCAGCATCTACCTGCAGTCTTTCGCAGGTCGTCATCCTCCACTTCATCATCCAAGTGTGCCGAGGTCGGTGCATAGACCTGGATGACCTTTATGCTGTACCGCTTGGACAGCCGAAGGATCAGGTACGCTACCCTGGTCGACACACTGGAGATTTCTTCGACGTTGCTAGAGAGGGCCTTATTGACGAGGAAGCCTACGCCTACGCCGCGGGATGTTTTATCACCCTCGCGAAAGTAGAGAAGATGGCCCGAATCTAGGGTTACGGTGTCCTCCCCCTCTCTACGGACTTCACATAACCCCAGAACATGCCATTTGATGTTCTCTAACTCCACTTCCAACTGCGCTACATGATGGTCAAGCCTCAGAGTGCGTCCGTTAAACGTAGCCAGGGTCAGTTTAGGTAGAGTTTGGTAGCCTGATGTAGCCCGGGGATTCCTAGCACCCCCTGCCCCGCCGTTACCGTGGCCGCTACCATGGCCAGGAATAGCGAGGCGGCCGGGAACTGGGGGCCACATTATTTTGGCGTGTCTATTCATGGGGGGGTTGATGCCCATAATCCCCACGCTGGTCATGCGGGTTGGGGATCGCAATATAGGAAGTGTGCTGCAAGGGACGCTGCTGCCCGCCCCCCGGTGTATGTCCCTTAGTCGCCTTCTACGACACCCACGGGAAGAGTTGGGGTGGTGCTATTCTATCACGGCCACCACACAGCCACAATTCTAAATCTAGTCTGTGAAAAAAAGTTCTTGCACTGTTCGTCATATTTTCTGAATTAAGTAATTGATCGTGTGGCTGTGGGGCCCGTTTTGCGCTGTACATTGGGTGGGTGGCTAAGACCATAGACATGAGGGCGAGAAGTCCTATTGATTTGGCGGCGGGAATCCGGGGAGATTTTTCATTAAATGGTGGAAACACCGTAGACAGCAAAGGAATGAATGAAAAATGAATGACTGAGCAATACATGATCAATCAATCATCAAAAATGAGCAAAAGTCAAAAAAATTGCGAATGAAAGAAGAAAAGTGATTTGGGAGAGTAAAATTGAAGGCTTTTCATGTGATTTTGTGAATTGTGTGTGAACAAAATTCATTGTAGACTGTGTTTTTATAATATTTTTCGAGAAAAGTTCCCAAAAAAACGTACCGCTTGGTAGTAATATGAGTAATGTTACCAACCAAAATGGAACAGGTCTAGAGCAGCAGGTCAGTATCATACCTCATGTAGTACTGCATTTTGTATTGATTTTACCATTGTTGCACAGGTTTCTAGACTTTGCACTTGGTATGAGAAGATTTTTTATGCTCAATTGGTAGAAATCTAATTCATGAAATTACTCCGTTCAACTCAGTTTTGTTAAAACTTGAAACTCAATGCTTTACGTGTCTTGAAATAACCAACATGGCGACTAAATCTTTCCTCTTTTACGGTATCTCTCGTTGATTTTGTAGAACGCTTCATTTGCGCTACGTTGGGTAAGCTAGTTGACTGATGGCCGTCGTATTATTCCGAGCCTGTTGGTCGTGAGGTCATTGTCACGTTACACTTGCGTGTCATGGCGGGAGGAAATTACTAGTTATCTAGCTAGAACTAGATGGATTTCTCTTTGTTTCTTACGACTTGATTCTCTAAACTCAAACAAACTTCATGAATAGTCTAGTAGGGCCTCCAAGGGCTATGTTGCTCCTTTAGTCATAGTTTTTAATCATGCTCACATACAAAATTTGCTATAGATAACCTACTTCATGTGTGGTTTGTATGAAACAAATAGATGCATGAAAAACTATTATGATTAACAATACCAGAATAATGTAAATTTCATAAATAATGTTAATTACGTATTTATCATATATTTATAAGCTATTTTAGGATCGGCTTAATGCTAATGGTGTCTAATTTTTCCAGCTTGCTGGTCTGGACTTGCAGCCTCAGGCTCCCAAGAGTGCTGGTGCTGGTCGCTACATCCCACCGCACCTGCGTAGGCAGTTGCAGGGCAGCCCTCAAGGTAGCTACCATACCTAATAGTTAACTTTTTAGGAAATAAGTTGATCTTCTAAATGTAGGCTACAATGACGAAATGTTTAGGGGCATTGACAATTTATCAGTCCCTTATCAATTACCATTGGGGCTCTAAACAAAGTATATTGTATTATAAAGCTTGATTATTTGTCTGTCAAAGACATTTATAATAAACTGTATCATTGTAGTCCAGAGCTATTTATGAGTGACCTACAAAAAAATGTAGGTCAAATCTGGGTATCAAATATACATGTATCTTCTTACTACCTAACATAGATATATTAAAAATCAAATAGTAATGTATTGAGGTGGTTTGCATCAATAACATATTTTGCAGTATTGCATTATTAACGTCATGATTCATTCATGTATAGGAATGAGTGTAAAGACAACATATTTTACTAATATTATAAAGGCGGAAGTTTGTGCCGTTGTGAATATGTGTGGCTGATGATAACATAAAAAAAATGGAATGGATAAAATGTTTTTCCGTAGTTTCTGCTTTTACAGGTTAAACTAGCAGTTATGAACTTTGCGCACATTATCAGCTATTTGCTATGAAACCCACGCTAAAATAAACGACGAGTCAGTTTTGGAGTCTATTGATATAGACAAATTAACATTAGCTTATAGACTCTAAAACTAATTACTAAACTTAACTAACTTAATTAAAATTTTATTTTAGCACCGGTTCATAGTAAATGGCTTACAATGTGCTAAAATTGCTTATTTGCTATCTAAATTACTTATAGAACCCAGAAAATAGTAAATAATGATTATTTTTAGGCACAACCTTTTGTAAAAAAATTTGATACTAACTTTAAAGTTACAGATCCTCTTTCTGTAACAGGGGAAGAGCCTAAGCCTCCAAGCTTAGACGCTCGTCCCGCCGAGTCTCGTGACGCACGACCATCATTCGGGAATAACGGGCGTGGTGCCGACCGTGGGGGCCGACGCGATGAACGCGACCGCGACTATGACCGCGGCTATGACTCGCGTAACCCCCGCAGAGACAATCGCGGTAAGATTACCAAGACTACTAGTAGTCCTAAAGTTAACTTCACTTGTCCTATGGTTGACTTCACTGGTTCTATGGTTGACTTCACTGGTCCTATGGTCACTAATAAAAACTACTTGTAAGGTTAACTTCACTTGTCAGTCTATAATTGTAGAGTTAAGTTCACTGGTTCTATGGTTACTAGAAAATTATACTTGTAAGTTTAAGTAAACTGGTCCTATGGTTAAATAAATAATGCTGGATAATACACATCATACAGTTAACTTCACTTTTCAGTCATCTGGTCCTATAGTCACTATTCACTAATCAAAACTAACTATACTTGTAAAGTTAACTTCCTTTATCCTATAGTTAACTTTACTTGTCTTTCCTAAACTTCACTTGGCCTATGGTTAACTTCACTGGTTCTATGTAAAACTTTACTTGTCTATCATGTCTATCATTGTATATAATCCAATGGTTTGGTTAACTTCATTAATCTGTCAGTCATCTAGTCCTATTGTTAACTTTACCAATCTGTCTATCATCTAATCCTATTGTAGCTTGTTGGTCATCTTGTCTCATAGTATGGCTTACTTTTTAGACAGATAGTTGTTTAGTAGGTAGACTGTATAAGTTTTAAACTCTCCTTTCATTTCATTTTATCTGGTATTATCGATGGAAGAACGAAAATCTGGCAGTCTAATAAACCTCTGTCTAATTAGAAAGTTTTTATATTTCGTATGAAAAGAACCCAAAAATTGTTGTGCCCTGACAGGGTTTTTATGCATTGTGTACCTACCCACTAAGACTACACCTAAGATACTACCTGTATGCATGAAATTACAATAAAATGATATGATATGATTAACATATAATCAATGTGAGCTGGCTGAATGAGCAAACTGGCTGAACTAATTATTTTTTTAAAGTGAGTGTGAAAGTTTGTATGGCGTTCTTACTGAAGCAGACAAACAGATGATGTGTTGACAGCTGGTCGCGAAGGCGGCACTCCGAATGGGGAGTCAGAGAGATGGTCCGAGCCTACGCCGGAGAGGTGGGCAGAGCGCGGAGGGGAGCGCGAGCGTCCACGAGCCACTGCCCCGTCGAGGGACATTCGACGTGATGAAGACTTCGAGCCGCCGGCGCCACGCAACGACCGCTGGAAGGTATGTCAAATGAATGAGGGCCGATGGGCTACAGAAACATCCAGCAATAGACCGATACTATAGGTTAGCCGCCAAGCTCCGTCGAGGCCATTCCATGAAGTCTTACCCCCATATCTTTAGCCATACCTAGCCAAGATTCCAAGATTCAAACTCCAAACGTGTTTCGGTATGCTTGATCGTAAAAAATCCCTTCACTGGAACTAAACTTTAAATACAAGTTACATACAAGTGAAGAATTTAACTGTCATCTCAAGGTGTCCCGCGACCTACCGTGACAGTTCAGACGAGTCCTATTCTATAATTTATTTACATTATTACAGGAGCCAGAGCCACGACAGGATGAACGCAGCAACTCGCGTTGGGCGTCCGATGACGTGCGCCGTACGACCAATCGCAGGGACGAGGTACTACTTGAATAAATATCTTTTGTTGTTTGGACATCACACCAATCTTAATAATGAAAAAGCGTGGACGTATGGTTACCTCTTCACACTTAAACTGAAACTAAATTGTAGTGATCGGGCAGAAATTTTGCATACAAGTGGTCGTAGGCGTGGAATAAAATATAGGCTACTTTTTATCTCATAAATCAGTTCCCATGATTAAAAATTATCTAAAACAACGCGTGTGCGAAGCCGCGGACAGAAACTGGTACATTATATTATCGAAACAAAATTCAACCAATTTAAATATACGTCAAACAAGGAATCGCTTAGCATGTGTAGCAGCATCGCTATTTCACACCTATTTATGAACCTAGTACAACATCCTGCTAAAAGGATTGAGCGACCTTACTCATAAACAGACCTTAATTAAATTACAGAGTGACTCTTTATGTCAATCTTTTTACACCAGCGGCCTGTGGGATACTTATACCAAAGCGTCCTTCAGTTCCCTACGAGTCCTTTATAATAATTTGTTTAGGGCAATGGTGGGGCTGCCCAGGCACTGTAGTGCATCAGGCATGTTTGCTAATGCACACACTAAGGACTTCTACGCTGTAATTTGTCAAAAAAATAACATCCGTCAGACACAGGATGCTGGGCAGCACCAATAGCTTGCTAAGGTTTCTGGTGTACAGACATTGCAGTAGCCTGCAAAGGCTCTGGATGTCAAGTCTAATGAACCCTTATGCTAAGCAAATTTATTATATAAATTGAATTGTAGGTGTTAGAGGGGAATGTAATGTAATTTCAGTCAAATTGCATTGCATTCCTTACATTAACACTGATGATGTAATTTTTAAATTCCTTAACAAATCACAATATGGATATATCATAAGTCTGAATCAATAAACGAATTTAATTTAATTTATAATAACTATAGTTTAAAATGAACTTCAATAAATCCTACCTAACTCGTAACCAGACCAAAATTAATTTGCAGTATGACTCATTATAATAACTATAGTAGTTTAAAATAAACTTCAATTACTTCTACCTCATGAACAGACCGAAATTAATTTGCAGGATGACTAATAGCTATAGCTAATAAGAAACTTTTTAACCATTCACATTTCATTATTATATAATTTAATTATATCGTCTGTTAAGCGATCAAAGTGAACATCTTTCTATCCCACTCGATCTTTCCAAGATTCCAAAATAAACAATCTGATAGGCGTATAAACTAATTCGCCGACTTGAAACCGTGCCAGAATGTTATAGGCGCAACATAGAAATGTTGATATTGCGGATTTACTTCCGCGCGTGATTGACCTTGGTGCTGATTACACTATTAATACTTCGAGGTACTCAATTAAAGAGCTATTAGCGATATTTACTACATCCATGCGTATCCGTGAGCGCCCCTTGCTTCGGAGGGCATTTGAGGGGGCGCTGTAAGTCGTGAAGTCAGGTAAAACGCTTATGACCTAGATAAATAAATAATTAATGCTGTACGTGTACTTGTCTGGCCTTTATTTAGCTTTATCCTATGTGTGCGTATAGAGGGCTATGTCGCTGCGCCATATAAATGCAATTTCGTTGTTGCATCGACGACTGCATGTAATCAGATTAAGCGCGACAAAGGTGCCATCTAAACAAACATCTAGTAAAGCATTCCACTCTTGCTTTTAAAATTACAAGAAATTAAGTATATAAGTGTAGGAAAGCAAAGAACCCTGTTCACTTCACTAGACGATTGACGATTCGTGACGATTTGTCATAGAATACATTTTGGCTACCTTATATGAAAGAAACAACAGATGTAGAGACGCGCGTCAAAGTGTGTGAATGTTGGAATCATTTCATCAATCTCTTCATGCAAATAGCACCGCACGCACTATGTATAATAGAGTTTCTTCCATCTATGGATTCTACGTGACGATACCATTGCCATAGTAATACGATTGGATTGGGCTTCAGCAATTCCATGTAGCAGTAACATGTGAGTTGACGGCGGCGCCTAATCTGCTTAAAACTACTTATTTCATTGTAATATATTTTATTGTATAGAATTTTTGAACGATACGGGCTACCTCGCGAGTAGTTTCTAGAACATTCCTTGATTCTCATTGTACAGAATGATTGGACCATCCCGATACCTCGCGAAGAGTTTCTAGAACATTCCTCGATATTTATTCTCATTGTACAGAATGATTGGACGATCCCGCTACCTCGCGAGTAGTTTCTAGAACATTCCTTAATATTTATTCTCATTGCACAGAATGATTGGACGATCCCGCTACCTCGCGACGAGCGGCAGGAGTTGGAGCTGTTTGGCACCGGCAACACAGGCATCAACTTCTCCAAGTACGAGGATATACCGGTGGAGGCGAGCGGAGATCGCGTCCCGGAGTTTATCAACAGCGTGAGTATTATAAATCTTCCAACTCTAAGGCTGGTTTTATAGTCACGCCGCTGTACGAGCCGCTGGGCAGCGCGCTGTTAACGCTAACTGATAACCGTTTACTGACGGCGCTGCACAAGCACGCGACTTTGAAACGCATATTATTGACATTTGAGTCATGTTTATAACTTAGTGGGGTTTTGGTATCGCCTTATTATAACTTTGAATGATTGCTTCAATTAGTTACTTTAGAACGAATGTATGAGATTAACAAACCCTAATTACGTTTTCCAGTTTGAGGATGTTAACCTGACGGAAATAATGCGCACGAACATAGCCGCCGCTCGCTACGACAAGCCGACGCCGGTTCAGAAATACGCTATCCCAATTGTGCTGGGCCGCCGTGACGTGATGGCGTGCGCGCAAACTGGCTCCGGCAAGACTGCCGCCTTCCTCGTGCCGATACTCAACCAGATATACGAGGCTGGGCCGGTCAAGCATATGGGGTAAGATACTACAACTACTACTATAACCAGCCAAGTTGTAGTTTGTGTGCATACAGGATTTCACATCGAAAATAATGTAAACAAATGACAACAAAAAACGACGATCTCTGTGATACGAAGGTCCGATTCCTGCCTCGGAAGAATTGTATGATCTACAGATATTTGTTCTGGGTGTTCTGGTCGTTTTCTATGTAAAATAAAATATATCGTATATGTATCTATCTACGTGTATTGTATTATGTTTATCAGCTAGTTCCCATAACAAAAGCTCTGCTTACCTTGGGGCTAGATAATGCTGTGGGAATTGTCCAGCGATATTTATTTACTTTTTATAATTTTCATTTAATTTTTAAACATAATAATTCCATTCGCAGGCCATTCACGAGACGCAAGCAGTTCCCTCTGGGTCTGGTGCTGGCTCCGACTCGTGAGCTCGCCACCCAGATATTTGATGAGTCTAGAAAGTTCGCCTATCGCTCCCGTGTGCGCCCTTGTGTTGTGTAAGTTTATTTCTTATTACTACTCTTGGTCCTCCAAGAAGCCATACTTAAATATTGACTCATGATAAAGATGGTTAACCTGATTTCATCTCAGGCGAGGCGACTGTGTGAAAACGTAGTTTAGGACGCTCTCCGACCAGGTGGGATGACAATCTGCGAAAGACTGCAGGTAGATGCTGGATGCGTCAAGCTGAAGACGAGGGCTATGGCGCTCATTAGGGGAGGCCTATTTCCAGCAGTGAACTAACATAGGCTGATGATGATGAAAATAAATTTGTATTGTGCTGTGCTGTGCTGACCGTATTGTGCTTTAAACTAGTCACGATGCAAACCAGACCCAAATTCTGCCGTCCTTTTTGACCATCGGAAAAATACTATATTTAGGCTAGTTAGCTTAGGTTTTGGTGACCGACTAAATCAATGCCATTGACTTCTCGAATCGACTCTCCCTGGTAGTTACAATAGTTAACTAATCCTTGTTGTTTGCGTTTGCAACTTTGAATTCGTAATTTTTAAGACTACCACTTTTCGGTGTTTCGTTGATTTACTATTTAAATTTGTCATTCCTTACAGATACGGCGGATCCCCGATCCACGATCAATTCCGCGAGCTGGAGCGTGGCTGCCACCTTCTAGTAGCGACCCCTGGCCGTCTAGTAGACATGCTCGCTCGCGGCCGCGTTGCCCTCGACCACTGCCGCCACTTGGTGCTCGACGAGGCTGATCGCATGTTGGACATGGGTTTCGAACCCCAGATCCGCAAGATCGTCGAATGCCACACCATGCCGAAGACCGGCGAGCGACAGACTCTCATGTTCTCTGCTACCTTCCCGAAGCAGATTCAAGTGTTGGCGCAGGATTTCCTGTACAACTACGTGTTTTTGGCCGTGGGCCGTGTTGGGTCTACGTCTGAGAATATTACTCAGAAGGTAGGTAAATGCTGCTATGATGAACATCATCACTACATAGTATACAAAGTCGCTTCCCGCTGTCTATCTGTCGCGATGTATGCTTAGATCTTTAAAACTACGCTACGGATTTTGATGCAGTTTTTTACTACAGTGATTCAAGAGGTTTGTCACAAAGTGACTATGTCACTCCCGTAAGAGATCAATTCTTCGAGATTAGATTACACTTAAATTTCACGGGGGGACGCAGGGCGCAGCTAGTTATAAATATTATAATCTTCTGATCACACTGGTTCTGTGTGTCAGGTACAAAACAAAAGTAATGTAATTTATCTGCAACCATAATCTTGCTGTCCCTTTCTTCTCGATCTAAATGAAAAGGACAGCCAACACAGACACATTTTTCAGTGCTGTTGTTTGCTATAGTTTAGTTTTGTTAGTATCAACAACTACATTCTATCATCTATCTCTGCTTAGCTTGGGGCTAGATGATGCTGTGTGGATTACACAGCAGAGGTTCCAGTTTAATTAATTTATCATCTAAGTCCATCATCCCTCCGATGATTAATTAAATCTCGTAACTTGCTTTCAGTGACCAAGTTTCAACGCATAATAAAGTAACACTTTCTCTAACTACCTTCTTTTGTTTCGTGATGTTATTTGTTGAATGTCTTTCATTTAATCATACTTCATCATATCAACCTTCTATTGTTTATTTTTAAATTAATAATTTGATGTCCTATGTGGCACGGTGGGCGAAGGTCCGCCTGCGATGTAGGAGATTGCGGGTTCGACTCCCGCCTCGGAACAATTGTGTGTACGATCTGCAGATATTTGTTTCCGAGTGTTCTGGTATGTAACTTAAAAAAAAAATATCTATCTATGTAATGTATTGTAAAGTATATCAACCATCTAGTACCCATAACACAAGCTCTGCTTACCTTTGGGCTAGATGATGCTGTGTGGATTGTCTAGAATTATTTATTTATTTGATAATGTATCTATTCCCAGGTTGTGTGGGTAGAAGACAGCAACAAGCGCTCCTACCTCCTGGATTTACTGAACGCGTCCAACCTGCTGCAGCGCTCGCGGCCTGAAGAGGACCAGCTGGTTTTGGTCTTTGTTGAGACCAAGAAAGGTAATCATTTAATACATAGATAGATGGAAAACACTTTATTATACCACACAAAACAGTAAACAATGCAGGAACAAACAATAGAATAAAGGAAGTATAGAGTGATCTCTAAAACATAAGCTATCGCAATTATCAACAATTTTTTCTATTACAAATACAAAAATACTTTGTACACCAGATGCGAGAAGAGATTACAAAAAAGACATAGGCGTAAGTACAATAGGCGGCCATATCGCGATCTCTTCAAGCAAACTTCAAACTTCAGGCAAACTTTAGATGGAAATAATTATTTGAATTTTAATTGACATACATTTTTTGTATTATTCAATAGGTGCCGACCAGTTGGAAGAGTACCTGGATCACCAGGGCTACCCAGTGACTTCGATCCACGGCGACCGCTCGCAGCGCGAACGCGAGGAGGCGTTGCGTCGGTTCCGCACGGGACAGACGCCTATACTCGTGGCTACGGCTGTGGCAGCTAGAGGTATGGAACATTCTATAATAACTGGAGTATACAATCTACCTAAATCCACCCAATATCCAAATCAATACTTCTTAAACAGATAAAACATCGAACATATCACTATTTATGCCGCATTTATGCAACTCGTCCTCATCAGCACACTTCTCAAGGCACTTCGCCGTCTGTCTGTCCCTATGAACTTATGCTTAGATCTTTGAAACTACGCAACTGATTTTGATGCGGTTTTTTTAATAGATAGTGATTCAAGAGGAAGGTTTATAAACATGTGTTCCCCGCGAGCGAAGCCGCAAGGCGCAGCTAGATCATAATACAGAAAGAGCTGTTGCATTTCCCCTTATAAGTTCCATCTAACAATTGGTATTCCTTCCCCAGGCCTCGACATCCCTCACGTGCGTCACGTGATCAACTTCGACTTACCGTCCGACGTGGAGGAGTACGTCCATCGTATCGGGCGTACCGGGCGTATGGGCAACCTGGGCGTGGCCACGTCCTTCTTCAACGACACGAACCGCGGCCTCGCGAGGGACCTCGTGGAGCTGCTTGTGGAAGCCAAGCAGGATGTGCCCAAGTGAGTACCAATAGCCCCCGCGTAATAATAATAATAATTCACAACACACGTGACACCGTCTACTGGGACCGATCTATCATTACGGACAGGGCTATTCTTGCGAATAAGCCTGATATTGTACTGATAGATCGGTTAGAACGGAGGGCGGTGCTCGCATTACTCCACATTTATCCTAAAAAGTAACTTACTTGTTGTTGACGGAATTTGCACTTCCAGTTGATTTGAGTTCTATCCTACAATGCTTATTTAAAATTATATTTCAAAAATGTTGTATGTTTGTGTTGCGAGTTGTTTACAAACATTATATTACAATTTCGTCTTAGCGTGCATTTAATTCGTGTAAGCTAACGAATGTTAATAAAGTACATCAATCATACAATTTATTAACTTTACTCTCCCAAGTCGTTAACAAGCTTGTCACCAATAAGCACGACCCGTGCCACTGATATGATGTATGCTCAGGTGCGGGGTTGGGACAACTTGTGCATTAACGTTATTTCCCCCCTCAGTTGGCTGACCAGCACGGCCGCTGACGGTCGCATCGGCAGCAGCAGCCGGCGCACGGGTGGCAGTCGCTCCGGAGGCAGCCGCTTCGGAGGCGCCGCGCCCACTAGCGGCAGCGCGTTCGGGGCTAGGGACTTCCGTACGCAGTCTCGTCAGGCGCCGCGCTCCGCCGGCGCTGGCGGTGGTAAGTTCAATGTCCATGGTCTGTTGGCTGACCACCATAGTCGCTGAATCCTGCAGCCAACGCAGAATACTCAACCTTCCAAAAGCGTTTCCAGACGTACACAACAACGTTAAAAAATGCTATACATGACCATATCTACTCATAGGTACCGCATCAAATTATATTTTAAAAAGCTTCATAGATATGATCTTTGTGATTACTTTATCCCGCCTTAACGACACTGGTTATCGTCCGTTCAACTGACGAGGAGAAAAATGTAATCGACCAATCACATTGGTAGATTGAAATACACAGGTCTTCACTCTTCTGGTTTCCAATTGCACGATTATCCTACACTCTGCATTAGAGGGAACGAACCCATAATTTATATCTCATAAATTTCATACCCACTTCTCTCTTCACTTTGTCTCTTTCTCCCAATAAGCTTTGCTGGAAGAAGAAGAAAAGAAGAAGCATCTTTAGGGTTAAGCTCGCCTTTGTTATAAATTCTCTAGTATAATATTTTGTATATGTAATATCATCATTCATCAGGCAAGAAAAATCAATGAATTGTTTGTATTTGTGCAGGATTCGGATATGGTGGCGGCAACTACGGTGGCAACTATGGCGGGTCATACGGCGGCGGCGGCGGCGGTGGCGGCGGCAGCGGCGGCCCCGACTGGTGGGGTGACTCCTAAGCTACCCGCCCTTCGCACCGCCAACGCAACCACACCCGACACACCCAATATACGGCGTCTTTACAATTGCAGTGCTCCCAAAATTCCTGCCACTAGCTGTTATATAGGTATCGATAAACAACACCATATTTTGTCACAAAATTCAAGTGCATAAAACCCTGTAGTTACTACATTAATTGTACGAATCTTTATTTTTTTTTATCAAGCATTTCATAACACGCTTTGCAAAATCGGTACTCTTATCGATATCTTTATCTCGCTGCGGCAGGGATTTCCGGACGCTGTGTCGTCAACTTGACTGGGACTGAAATTAACCCTGTGACTATTTAATGTATTTGTACAATAGCGGTGCGCGAACGGCGCGGGCGCAGCTCTGAATCTCACGCGTTAGAGCGGGCCCCGCGCCATGTTTCTTTACATAGATACGAGCGTTGACTTTAAATATTCGCCAGATAGGTAGTGCGATTCACTAATGGATTAATCGATTAGCAGTTAATAATAACGATATCATACGTTCCGTTGCGACGATGTCTTTCATTCCCCGACACGCCGCGTTTTATCATTTTCTAGTTATGTGAACGTAGTCTAACATAGAAATATTTTTGATGTTCGATCTGTATCGTGATTTCGTAAATGAGCGATGTGATTGTGTATTTTCGATTTTCTACTTTCCGATGGTCTCATTGCTGGCTCACTCCTGACACTGAAATTTTTAAGCATTTATGCACCCTTGAATCGATGTAGCTATTGATGTAGATTTAGAAATTGAAAAGTACCGATACAGTATCATAGTGAATACATAAACATTCATCTAAATTTTGTCTGTAGTAAACCCATCTGTCATCAACATGGTCTTTAATTTTAATGTGAATTTACCAATAAAATAAAGAAACAAAATTGAATATTTTCTTTAAATACCCAAAATATCTCTGCGACAATAATAGGCGCCCTTACACCTACACATTCAAACATAGGAAAGAAAGGTATTAGAATTGTAAGTTTTCCCGTTTGTAAAATATGTTCTAATCGTGTGGCTAGCTATAATAAAATAGCAGTAAAGCGGCAGATAGGGATCTTTATAGGGACTAAATGAGTGGGCGAGACTGAACATAGGCGCCTCACAATAATTTTCATAAAAGCTGTGCCTTAAAATATGGAATTAATTTGATAACAGAGCAAGGTCGGAAAACGGTTGAGGAGCACGAGGATCTGAACGAAAGCAGACACATTATTCTAATAAACGAAGGCTAGGAGGTTATATGCCGTAGACGGCAGAATCCAAATTACATTACATAGTATTTGCTTACCAAGTTGGTTGTCAATTTATAAATCCCTGCCTACATACATTTTAGTAAACCAAAAAACTTCTAACGGCATCATCAGATAGGGAGGTACCTAATATTTCTTTATTGTCATAGAGATTGTGTGTTATTTGATTTGTAGTTCGACTGGCAAATTATTTATTTTATATTATTTTTATTTAGTTGGAAAACAAACAGTCTTAAAACTTAAATTTAACTGACGACCGATGTGGCGCGGTGGGCGAAGGTCCGCTTG
Organism: Eupithecia abbreviata; assembly: GCA_943735965.1. Classification (NCBI taxonomy): domain Eukaryota; kingdom Metazoa; phylum Arthropoda; class Insecta; order Lepidoptera; family Geometridae; genus Eupithecia; species Eupithecia abbreviata. The sequence continues at coordinate 6,451,837 of OX030976.1, forward strand.
CGACGCAGGAGGTTGCGGGTTCGATTCCCGCCTCGGAACAATTGTGTGTACGATCTGCAGATATTTGTTCCGGGTGTTCTGGTCGTTTTCTATATATAATAAAAAATATCTATCTATGTAATGTATTGTATTATGTATATCAGTTATCTAGTACCCATAACACAAGCTCTGCTTACAATGGGGCTAGATAATGCTGTGTGAATTGTCCAGCATTATTTATTTATTTTATTTATTTATTTAAATAGAATGACCCTATTATTATTACGTACATATGGCAGGAAACGCCAAATTATTAATTAGTAAAATGTAAAAATTACTTTTCACGTTCGAAGTGAAAGGATAAGTTTGCGTGCGAAAGAGAAGCGGCGAGCTGGGTGGAGTCATATGCAGCGAAAGAGGCGACAACCGCACGTCTCACGCAAACAAATCTAAGGAGACAGTAAAATTTTCGCGTTTAGATCCACAAGCCAGTAACAATTGTTCCTTCTGACTGGGTATCGAATATCAAGGTTTCAAATCAGGCCCTGTCAAAACATATCCCGGCGCCTGACTCTGTCCGTTCGTCTACAGATTTCATTATTATTAATTTATCTCATCGATTACGTCCGGTAATGGCCAACGGCTTATTGAATGCGTCTTTTTGTGGCGCCTTTTATTCGGAGATCGCGTCTAGAGCGGCCGGGGCCCCGTCGCGAAGGCATCCACGGAATGCCTAAAAGGTGACTCGTGGATAAATTACGTACATTTCATCCATTTTAACGATTCCCTTTTATTATTTAATTTATTTTTATAGTATGTTACACATTTGGCTTGTAACAATGTTTGTTTTTGGGTCTCATTAGCATAAGGCTCATGCTGGGATCACAAAAAAACTACGAAGCGCAGCCATTTTGATTTCTCGATAGATATTATTTTATCTTACGACGGCAGATATTTATAAAGGGCTTCACGTGTCTAATAGGGGAGATAGCGGGATGTCTCAATTCCGTACTCATTTGTCGGTTTTATCGCGTCTTGCTCGTGACATAATAAAACAATTAATTTATTATGGCTTTCAGAGATGATTTCGATCAGTTGATCTGCGGCGCGGCGGGACGCTAATAGTTTTATGTAAGAGGTAATTTTTATTAATTGCTCTTTGATGGAGTTGATAAACGTTGTTGCAGTAATTATAGTTCCCTCATGCGGGATCTGTCGATCGTCGATATCGAACATTAAAGCAAATTAGTAGAGAAAACAAAGGGCCCTGAAGAACAGCATTTTAATTCAACTATTAAATCTGGATTACGGAACGTGAAATTCGTACAAAAACCAATGTCACCGACATAGCCAAAGATTTAAATCGTGACAGCGCTCAGAATTACCCGTTTTTTCGTATTCATCTATGATCGTAGCGGTCGCAGGGAGTGATGGATGGAGGCGGCACACGGCCGCTATTTGTGACGTATGGGGAGGCCTATGTCCATCAGAGGACTCGTAAGGGCTGATATGATGAAATAATATTGTTCCCAGCTGTAGATTTCGGTTAACCCAACGGGTGCAAGCAAAACAAGCCACGGAACACAGTAACATTTCCAAAATATGTTAGCAATTAGTCCGAATGGTCCGGCCATATGTTTTAATATGAAAATAATAGAATTCTCAACATTGTTTTCTCGACTCGGGAACAATGCGATGTCTGTTTTGTGTTCCATTTGAAACGGCCAGGCATAAATAAATCATTCGAGTCCTACACAATTGCGTAAAAGTGGCATGATGATTTACAATAAGCTCACTTTGTTTTGTTTTAACAGAATTTAAACATTAGAAAAAAGTTCGTAAAATCTGATGTTTTTACGATCAGTAAACAATTTGGTTTACACAGAAAAGTACAAAGAACTTTGGTATGAATAGGTAGGAGCTTTTTTAATTTAACTTGGAATAATAGACGGCTAAGAATATTGAAAATAATTTATTTAAAAAATTATTTACTTTAGTAAATGAATAAAAGAAATAAATTAGTAAATGCTTATTTATTTTAAAATAACTCTTTGGAATAAAAAATAATGTACCTATATATATTATATATAATATATATTTTCATAGTAGTAAAATAGGTACCTTAAAGTACCTTTCACAAAATTTCTTGTTTATTCCTCTGTGAAAAACTTAAACTTACTGCTCGTCGATTTAAAAATTCGCAAGAATTTCTAGTCCGAATTACCTAATGCATTTTTAAAAACATATACGAACAAACAACGGCAAATTGACAAAGTTCCCATTAAAATCTTTGCCCTCGTAGATCGTACGACCAAATAAAATAACTACTATTATTATATATCTACTAGAAACATTTATTCCGAAAAATCACTTAATTTCTTGTATATTTAATAACATTTAACAGTACGTAGTACCTACTTAGACCAAACGAGTGGCCCTATGGCCTACAGATATTCCTCAACACCAAAGTGTCTTGGCGATCGAATGGAACGTGCATGTAATCTAGGTATGGACTTATTTAAGACTTTCACGGCCCACGACACGACACAATGCCCATCTACAACTCCATACACCACACCGGGGCGGCGCGTCACTGCTGGTCGCACCGCAGAGGTATAGCAGTGAATGCTATATACTGATAAGACTACCAGTTCACGAGTATGCCTGTTGACATACGAATTCGAATGACCAGCGTTCATGGTCGAATAAAAGCCTAATCTCGAGTCATGATATATCTTTTTAGAGCCCGCTTTGAAGCGACTCCTGTACTAGTGCACACTGTAATATTTAATTGACATGCCAATATTAGTGGCAATAATGTAATATACTGAATTTACGACTTTAATTCTAGGACTGCCTACTTGAGAATACTGGTCTGGATTAGTATGTTTTATAAGGCCCAGCCTGTTCAGTGGAGATTTTCTGAATAGCATCGATGATAAAAACTCCTATATATACCCTTGATGTCCGTTATTTCATGCAATCCGTGTTCGGTCACACATCTTAACTCCTAGAACTTCTACGAATACGCCCGTCGATTCAAGTTGTAGTATATCCCCTTGATGTCCATAAGTTCGTGGTGCGTGCCCCGCTCCGTCACGCGTCCGTCACTGACGACGCAGATGGTGTCGGCGTCGCGCACGGTGCTCAGCCTGTGTGCTATCATCACGCACGTTCGACCCGCTTTGGCTGCGTCGAGCGCTTCTTGCACTACCTGAAAATATCAAGGTAAATTTCCCCTTATAGGTTTTGTATTTTGTTAATAAAAGTAAAAATCATATTTCAACATCTCGAATGTGGTCTGCCTCCTGTCCCAAAGCGAATTTTACAGCGAGCACGAATTTGACATAAACAGAATCTGACTTTAAACGAAAAAAAGTCAGCGAGGAAAAATAAAATAAAAAATGGCAGACCAACTTAGCAATTTCGTCATGAAAATTAACTAGTTCGGACGTGGTGGGAATGAATGAAAGAAAATCTGATTCTATCGTTTATGCAACAAAATCATAAAACCCCTAAACTAACAAAATGGATAGCTTGAATATTTTTGTTTATCTTTAGGTCATAATAGAGTAGCAAAGGTAATAAAAACGTAATGATTTGTTTGTCCCTATTACTTCCCGTTATCTACGAAGAATTTACCTGAGCTGTTGAAAGAATATTTGAACGACTAATTGCGGTCTAAACTTTTTCCCCTTTTTCTCGGATGGCAAACCATAAATTACGTTTGTATTGGGATAAGTTATGGGGGCAAGGATAACAAACATTGTGTATTGAATTTGTCCAAAGTGTAGTTACCTACTAGACAAAGAAATCATCTTAAAGGTACAAGTCCGAGATGGGCTGCAGACTGCAACTACAGCGACATTGCGGCTAGCGGCTGCGGTTGACCGCAGTGCTGCCTGCGGTCACGTTTGCTTTTATTTCCAAGCGCGGCAACACTGCGGCCAGCGGCCGTCGCGCATAGCGACCGCAGACTGTAGCGCCAGTGGTGTCAAATACTTACCTACTCGTAGTCAAGTAGTGTCGCTTGCAGCCTGCAGCTGCAGTTTGCGGCCTGTGGGCCATCTTGGAATTGCACCTTAAACGTCACGTTTCTTGCTTGTAGTTCCACCTTAAGGTCAGGGTAAGTAAGTAATAAGTGCAATTTTACCTTTTCGCTCTCTGTGTCTAGCGCACTGGTGGCTTCATCAAGCAGCAACATCTTCGGTCTTCGGATGAGGGCCCTCGCGATGGCCACCCTTTGTTTCTGGCCTCCAGAAAGCTGGGTGCCTTTAGAGCCGATGTTTGTCTCGTAGCCCTGAAAACAGGTCTTTCATTATTTGAGCTCATCATTGCCGCGCAGAAGGTATTAGTAAACTTCATCGTTTTTATTTATAATTATGTTATTGTATATATCTTTAACACATAGATCTTGAATTCTAAACAGTGCAAAATACGTACTTTTGCATACTACGAAGGTCTTTAAGATATAGGTAGATAAATAATACCTTTATCAATCAAAAGTATCTTTAATTGATAACAATCAGTACTATTGACGTTCAGAACTGGCGCTAATTCAATTTAGGTATAGTTGATAGATAACACTTGATCTTTCTTTTGTTTTCAAATACGTTTCCTAGGTACCTACAACAAGTTATCTGATACGTAATTGAAACCGATAACGATTGGTTGCAAATTGTTGCACAAAATGAATCGGCAAGTGAGTCATTATCTTAAACGACTATGAAATTAAATTAGCTTATTTCAAAGATATAATAAAATGCCTCGCGGATTAAAGTAGCCTATAATCATCGGCCAAACGTTTGATATCGTTTCAAAGCTCGTCAATTGACCGCCAAAGACGCGTTCATTGCCAAGATAAGTCCAATTAAAACTAATCGACTGCTTAACTGTTTTATAAAACCTGTTGTTTATTAAAAGACTAAAATTGATATGAATATTCGTCTGCTTGGACCCTAGCCTCTATAAAGTCTACAAATGAATTTCACTTGCCACTGGTTTACCTAACTACTATCACAATCTCTTTTACCAACGTTTCTGAAGATGGTCGTAGTCATGCCACCATTTATCGACGCAAATTCGGCTTACCTAATCCGGTTCGAAGAACCTTTGAATCTAATATAAGAGTGTTAATTGCGAAACTTCCATGAGTTCGGGAGACACGATAGCTTTACGCTTTACAGTAATTTACCAATAAAATATTATTTTTTAATGTACCGAATACTAGACTCGACCAATTTTTGACAGATATTAAAACTGACTATAAAATCGCGACTTGACGTGCTCAAATGTAAGTTTGAGTATTCGTACCTTGAGTAGGTATTTGAACGTTAAACCCATATGTCGCACATAGATTAAAAATCTCTTTACCGTTTCTGACCAGCTAGTTTGTTCTGGTGTTGTCTGAGACTTACCAAAGGCAAACTGGTAACGAAGTTGTGTATATTGGCCTGCTTAGCCGCCTCTACAATGGCGTCCATGCCGGGCGAGGTCGCGTTATCGCCGTAAGCGATGTTCTCTGCTATCGTCCTGTCGAAGAGGATGGGCTCTTGCTGCACGAAACCTATCGACTGTCGCGCGTCGGCGAGCCGGAGTCTCACCAGCGGTATGCTGTCTTGAGCCTGGGGAATGGAGAAGGTGAAGAACTCAGTCGGTATTGCATTATACGTACTTTACGCTCGTAGTCTAACTTATTACTAAGTAACTCAGTAGTAAAGTAACTCATTATAATATACTTTATACTCGTAACTTAACACTTTGACTGCGATTTTGTTTCGACGACTGCGATCTTTTTTTTAACCTAAAAAATTCGTGCTGTCGCTCTACACAGCGGTTGTGTTGCGCCACACATGCGTTTCGTTCGAAAAATATTACGACTGTGCTGAGTCACAAAGTTCTGTATTTTCTCAGCCGCTTCGCTAGTGTCGATTTACGCATATTAGTCACTTGTAGAAAACACATACCGTGTGATTTCAGCACTCAAAGTGTTAAGGCGGTACCCCGAGGCACACTGGCGCCATCAACTGTTTTATCTTATTACATATTACGTTGAACAAAGGAAGTATCAAATATCAGAAGCAGGGTTAACACTAATGGTATCCATGACGCACAAAGTAAACGCGGTTGTAAGCCGAACGCCTGAGGTTAGGCACAGAAGCTTATAGGTTTTGGTAAAAGATTCCTCACCACTATCCCTGCATCAGGGTCATAATATCTCTCCAGCAGCTGTATAACGGTGCTCTTGCCGCAGCCGCTGGCGCCAACCAGAGCGATGGTCTTCCCGCGCTCCACTTCCAAGTCCAAACTCTTCAGGACTTGGATGTTGGGGCGTGTGGGGTAGTTGAATTCCACTGCTTGGAGACTCGCTTGGCCGGTACCCATCTGGGAAAGATTAGAAATTTTAGGATAGAGGTCGAAAAGAAAGGCTGCGTTAGGTTACGAAAGCTCTTTAGCGATAACAGGATGTTTTTAACTGAACATTCGTGTTTGCTCGTAAGATTATTAGTAGGCACCTACAAATATATGGCTATAAATCATACATAAATCTACGATCTATGACTGAGCGAGCTTTCATAATACCGGCAGGTAATATTTAAACGACGAAAAACAAAAGAAGGAGAATGTTCTATGTTCGGCTATATGTATGTATCCTTAATACACCCCCTGCCTTTCTTTAATTCACACAATTCTTTCCATCCAAAGGTTGCCTAGATGAGATCGCTTCTAAGCGATAAGGCGGCCCATTGTACTTGTCACATGTACCTAATATCTTTCATAATGTTCTGTATCTGGTGTACAATAAAGTATTTTTGTATTTTATTGTATGTTTTTTTATGTAGCGTACCTACCTACCTTGGGTTAAAAAAGAGAGAGCCGAGTCCGATCTCTTGTTCTGCAGCAAACACCTCACGAGCCCATAAACCAGCGACGTATTGCCCACTTGTGGGCGGAAATAATGGGCGTATGTCAATTTAGGTAGATAAAGAAAAATAATGAAGTATAACGTACAAAGTTCTCCTTGGCGGGATGAGCTGGATCCGTGATGTTGGACTTTTTGTTGAGCAGGACAATAACTCTGCCGGCCGCTTTGATTCCCTTCTGGAAGTTAGGCGCGAAGGACAGTGCTTGGGCGGCGCCTGTCGCGCCCATCAACAGGACTTGTGCTGACCTAATCAGAGGGAAGAAGTAAGACCCTCATCTATCATGCTAACGGTTTGGGAGCGGTTTTAAAACAAGGCGAGCGCGTTACGCAATAGAAGCGAGCTCGCCGCGCATTCGCTTCGTTTGCAAGCGTTTGTAAATCGTCAGTGTATTGTGTACAAACATTTGTTCCGAGGCGGGATTCGAACCTGCAACCTCCTACGCCACAGGCGGACCTTCGCCCGCCGCGTTCGTCACATCCCTTGGGATTTTCCCAATATTATTTGCCAGTGTTCGTAGAGTAGCAGTAAATAAATAATAAATAATGCTGGACAATTCACACAGCATTATCTAGCCCCAAGCTAAGCAGAGCTTGTGTTATGGGTACTAGATAACTGATATATATAATACAATACATTACATAGATAGATATTTTTTATACATAGAAAAACGACCAGAACACCCGGAACAAATATCTGCAGATCGTACACACAATTTTTCCGAGGCGGGAATCGAACCCGCAACCTCCTGCGTCGCAGGTGGACCTTCGCCCACCGCGCCACATCGGTCGTCTGAAGAAGTCTGCCGTAAAAATTAGTTAGATATGCCTCTAGGCTCTGGTTATTCATTGTTATGGCTGTAGGTACGTTTATATAGCACGGGGAAGTGATCAACCCAGTATAGATAGTTATGTTAAGTTTTTATCACACACACGGTTATATATAACAGATGGCAGAAACTCACTTGAAAACATTAGCATAGGTTACATTGTCGTCATAAACAATCAGCGTGCCTCCATAGTACATAGCAGTTGCAATAATAAAGTTGAAGATGCTTCTAGAAAGAGCGTAGACTAGACCGCGCCAGTGCGTGCCTCGTTTAGCTAGCGCCACTGCTGGCGCCAGTTGGTTGGCGTAGTCGCGAGTGAAGGTTTCTTCTCGGCCTAGCGAGGCGACTGTCCGGACATTTGATACTGCTTCTACAGCAATCTGAAAATAAGGTTAGTAAATAACAAGTATTGAAAATTAGAGAGACCATCAAAATATCGTAGCGGAAGGTAAATGTGAGAAAACAACTTTCCAAGTTTACTAAGTAAGTCCCGCCCGACAACCTAACACTACATAAAAAACCATCCTTTGTGGATGTTAAAGGCCAATGATAATGATGATGATCTATGATAAAAGTTCGTTAGAGAGCATCATTCATGATCTCTTGAACTTTGTTGTCGAAATCTACGACAGGTGATTCGAGTGGGCGATATCAATTTCATCATCATCAGCCTAGTCCTCTGCTGGACATAGGCCTCTCCCAATGAGCGCCACCCTGTCTTCAGCTTGCCGCATCCAGCATCTACCTGCAGTCTTTCGCAGGTCATCATCCCACCTCGCCGGAGGGCGTCCTACACTACGTTTACCGATTCGTGGTCTCCACTCAAGAACACGGCCGTCGGTTCTTCGCGAGATATGGCCGGCCCACTGCAGCTTGCTAATTCTTAGCTTGTTCTCGCGTGTGGCTAAAAAGACATATACGAAAGCGATTCGATTGCTTCGCCTACATAATTTTTAAAAGTTGTTCAAAATATAAATAACGGAATAGAATAGATAGACTTAAAAAATAGCTGGATAGACTTTATTGCACCATCAATATATTAAAAAGGCTATCAAACATTTTATTTCTTTTAAATTATTTATTTATTCTCAAATTTTGGTTCAACGGCTTTTAATTAGTAGTAGAGATAGGCTTTTGTTCAGCAGTGATACTATACACACTATTAATAATGATAAAAGTATTTAACATAATTATAAACTAGCGTAGTGTGACGAAAACAATACGGACTCAAACTCTCCCTTGTGCAATTTGAAATTTGTGACGTGTTCAAGAGTCCTGCAATCTCTGAAGGAAATATTAGCAAGCTGAAGTGGCAGTGGGCCGGCCATATCTCGCGAAGAAACGACGGCCGCTGGGGCAAACGTGTTCTTGAGTGGAGACCACGACTCGGCAAACGAATTGTCGGACGTCCTCCAGGCAGGTGGGATGACAACCTGCGAAAGCCTGCAGGTAGACGCAGAATCGTCAAGCTGAAGACAGGGCACTATGGTGCTCATTAACGCCTTTAGTACACCTACGCAATCGCATGCGGCAGCGAAACGACGAAAAAACTGTAAGTTGTATGGCAACGTTTCGCATGTGTTATGTCTCGCTCTACTATATAGCTAGATGAAATAGTTGCGTCCTTGTCGGTATTGTTTCGCAAGTAAATGCGAAATAGCTGTTACACAGACGCAGCAGTTTCGCTAGTGGAGTTTCGCATCGCAAGGCGTCACCACGCGTTCTGTCGATGAGGACAGAATTTCGCATAATGGAAGCCGAAAATATTGAAATGTTATTGAATTTGATTCGAGATTATCCCGAGTTATATTTAGTTGGGCATGTTCATTACAAAAATGCATACAAAAAAGAGGTGGCATGGAGGAAAATTCAAGAAAATGACAATGCTACAATGACATTTCCTTGCGAAAGAACTGCAGTGTACTAACGTTCCGCAGATGTTTCGCTACCGCAATTATTTCGTAAAGACTCGCAACCGCATACGAACGCGTAGGTGTACTAAGGGCGTAAGGGCGTAAGGGACTAAAGGAAATAAAGCGCTCTGACGTTTGATGTCCCTTTAGGCAGTTGTCTCACCGGGAACGATGAACGAGTAGCGAGCAGAGCTAGAATGTAGAAACGAGTCGGCGTGAAGCGGGGAGCGAGTACGTAGTTCCGATAGTTGTGTAGCTCGGCTATAAGCGAGTTAGACGAGCGATTACTCGCATCACTCGCTCGCGGCGGCCAAACGAAAGTCTGCATTCTAGAGAAATGACCGTTGGTTGCTCTCTCGGCGTGAGTTTTCTGATCGCTGAGCGAGTGTTATTTTCCTGGCTCTTTTCGCCCAGCGACAAACTAGTGAAGCGAGTCCTCGCCGGCAGTGTGAACAGTCAGCGTTCAACTATTTGTATATGCATCTCTTTTGTTTACACGGAATGTATATCTAACTGTACGTTTCTTGAGCGAGAAAATAGCCGATAGTTAGTCGTTTTCTCGCCGGGGCGGTGACACAACTGCCTTACGAGGTACTTCTTCAGGATAAATGTGGTCTTCCAACACAAATAAGGTTCGCAGGTAACTAACATCCGCAATGGATAAAATTATTCTTTGACGACCTCTGTAGCGGTGGACGAAGGTACGCCTGCGACAAAGGAGGTTGCGGGTTCGATTCCCGCCTCGGGACAAATGTTTGTACGATCTGTAGATATTTGTTCCGGGTGTTCTGGTCGTTTCCTATGTATACTAAAAACTATCTATCTATGTAAATTGTATTGTATTATGTAGGTATATTAGTTATCTAGTACCCATAACACGCAGCTCTGCTTAGCTTGGGGCTAGATAATGCTGTGTGAATTGTCCGCATTATTTATTTATTTATTCTTACCTTAGAGCTAGTTTCCATAAACTTAGCGTTTCCAAAGGACTCCATCAAGGCGAGTTTGTTTTGCTTGTACATCATAAACATCAGAAGGGGCACGTAAGTCAAAGCGACGAGTCCCACTCGCCATTCGTAAATAAGGGATAGAACCAGAGAGAACCCGAATGTTCCCACCGCCTGCAGTACTGAGCCGATTCTTTGACCTGTCGCCTGAAACCGAAAGGTTACTTGAACTAATAATAATAAAACCAAAAAAGTATTTATTTCCAAAAATGGTTTGTAACGGTCAGAGTACTTAAAACGAATTACATTATCTCTTAATGTATATGTAGGGCACAGTAAGTACTCCGGTATACATTTAAATTTACATTTAAGTATCTACCATTAAACCTTGGTGCTGTAAATTCATCGACTCCTCGTTCTAAGTAAATCTTGTCCTTAGACGCGAGGGCTACTCTGCCTAGTTAAACTATTAATTTTACACTGAATTTCGCTTGCGAAAAATTATCCTTAAGACCCGTTAATTCGTAAAAAATTTACAGAGTAAGGTACTTTTGGATTTGTATCAAAATTAGTATGGGTAGAGTAGAGTCTGTCCTTACTTAGTGCACTGTGTGAGTTATGCACATCCTATTCAGTGCGTGTTATAAAGTGTTTAAGATTTTTGAAACTATCATGGTTATTCATAATCATAATCTTTGTTTGCATATTAACACTTTGACTGCGGTTTTTTTTCGACGACTGCGATCTTTTTTTTTAACAAAAAAATTCGTGCTGCCACTCTACACAGCGGTTGTGTTGCGCCGCCCATGCGTTTCGTTCGAAAAATATTACAGCTCTGCTGAGTCAAAAAGATCTGTATTTTCTCAGCCGCTGCGCTAGTGTGGATTTACGCATATTAGTCACTTGTAGAAAACTCATACCGTGCGCTTTAAAATGAGGGTAGATCGGTATGTCTCCATAAAAACTTAATCGCAGTGCCTTCAGTTATTCCGTGATCATGGCGCATGAAACTGTGTCGAAATATTGGAAAACTCAAAAATCAAATCATGGTAAATATCTCGTCTTAAATTCCTTTAGTGTATAAGGATGTTGATGTATTCGATCGTGAAAGTCATATGTTTACTTATCTCGGTAGTAGGTACAATGAAACCTTCACTTCTCGCGAGGGTATGCGTAGGTACCTACGCCAAACATACAATAACTTTTTAACACTTTGACTGCGGTTTTTTTTCGACGACCGCGATCTTTTTTTTTACCTAAAAAATTCGTGCTGCCGCTCTACACAGCGGTTGTGTTGCGCCGCACATGCGTTTCGTTCGAAAAATATTACAGCTCTGTTGAGTCACAAAGATCTGTATTTTCTCAGCCGCAGCGCTAGTGTGGATTTACGCATGTTAGTCACTTGTAGAAAACTCATACCGTGCGTTTTCAGCACTCAAAGTGTTAAAAAATACGGTATCATTGACAATACCTACAGTTGATTGCCCGATTAGCTTTCAAAGAACACGCCCACTTTGTAACTCAGCCATAGAACGCGTTTATGTCTTTTATATCGAAGTATAACATAAAAATATGATATCTTAATGTATCCTACATTAAGATAGATAATTCTTTATGGCACACTTAGTTTATAATAACAATGTAAAATAAAAAAACTAGATATAATTGGCGGTCTTATCGCGCAAGAGCGATCTCTACCAGACAACCATGGATGGATGGGATCGTGGATAGTACCAAGGGATCTGTGTGCTTGTAGATTAGTAAGTAAAGTATATCAGTAATCTAGTACCCATAACACCAGCTCCGTTCAGCTTGGGGCTAAATGATGATGTGTGAATTGTCTATAATTATTTATTTATCTTACCCCCTGAACAGCGGCAGCTTCGCCAGAAAGTCTAGCACACAGCGCTCCTGTCGAATTGTCTTTGTTATCAAAGAACGCGATCTCTTGCTGCAGTATCGTTTGGAACATCAGTTTCCTCAGTCTTTCCGTTAGATATTCACCCGCTACAGCGTAGAAGAATACCTGAGATTATGGAAAATAATTAGATATGTTTAAAAAATAACAATTCGAATGTTTATCACAGTTATCACAGCCAAAGTGTTTTTTATCTGATTCCCACTGCTGGGCCGGTAGGATTAGTCCATCAATATTTCAGTCCGTTTGTAGCCACTGTTGTCCTTCGTTTTAACGGAAAATTTTATCCGGCCCCCCTGTGAGCACTTATTCCCAACTAGGTAGGTACCTAGTTGGGAATACGTATAAAAAAGCAGTATCTACTTGACCTAAAAATAACCTTCATGGTTATTTATGATAGTCAATATAATGAAAGTAGATATTCTTAATTAAATATTGTGATTAGCCATCTTATCACCTTTACCACGACACCTAGCATGTAAGCATGTGAATTTGAGCTTTTTTTTCTGCGGATGTTTTGACATAATTTGCAGCTCTAAGCTCGACTTGGGCATTGTCGTCATGTCATCGAATCTGGCGGTGATTTGCCTACCCCTTTGTCACCAATTCCTTCCGCCCATATATACATACATAACGTAACGCACGTTATCAGCGTTATTACGTTAATGTTTAAGTGTGAATAACGTATGTGAATAACTTTGTATGCGTGAAAAGGAGCATTTTATCGTGAATAACGCCTTTTGACGCGCTATTCACACTTCTTCAAATTAGCACAATAACGCTGATAACGTGCGGTTTGTTATGTGTTAAATAGCGTGGTAGCCTTGCAGATCCGCTGAAACCGTTTTTTTTTACCAAATAACATACGACTACAAATACTTACCGATATAAAGTTAGTAACAGCAGAGAATACACCGACACCGACGAATATGAGAGCGTAGTTATTCACTTGTCTTCTAACTTCATCCTCGTCAGGGCCTGATAGAACCTGAAACGTAAAGTTAGAAATAACACGCCGCCATTTTTACGTCGTTGACGCCCATTCAGTTCTTCTCAAATATCAAGCATAAGCAACTTTTACCATTTTGTGTTAGAACAAACATCCATCCATTTAAACTTTTGCATCACACTTATATTATAAATGCTATAGTTTGGAAGTTTAGATGTTTGGATGTTTGTTACCTCTGGAGGAATTCTTACGTCGCGACCATTACCACTACTCACATCAACGAAGTCTCCCAATATAACAGCGAACATTGCATAGCGAAGCCGCTGCTCAGAGCCGCTATGCTAACCAACGTAACAGATTTCCATTAACACTACTCACATCAACGAAATCTCCCAATATAACAGCGAACATTGGTATAGCGAAGCCGCTGCTCAGAGCCGCTATGCTAACCAACGTAACAGATTTCCATTAACACTACTCACATCAACGAAATCTCCCAATATAACAGCGAACATTGGCATAGCGAAGCCGCTGCTCAAAGCCGCTATGCTAACCAACGTAACAGATTTCCATTAACACTACTCACATCAACGAAATCTCCCAATATAACAGCGAACATTGGCATAGCGAAGCCGCTGCTCAGAGCCGCGATACTAGCCAACGTAACAGATTTCCATTCCGGCTTGTTCAGCTTTATCACTCGGAAGAAAGACACCTTTTTTATATCATCGGCTGTTTCTTCATCCTCCTGAAAATTAAACGTTATATAAACCTCAGATTGAAATGGCCTAGCACCGAGCTCAACTTGTATATAATTTTGCTTTATACGTGTATTATGTATCTAACACGCAAAATTATGACCAAGTGAGAGAAAAATGTGAAAATCTGTATTTCTATTGCTGGGGAATTAACACTAAGGACAAGTTTTCGAATTGTTAATGATTTGGCAAGAGCCATCATAACGATTGGTTAAGCAGAATTAGTCTCCCGATCATTTACAAAACTTCGATATCTGTTTAAACCGACTTCGAAAATAGAACGTTCTATTTTCGGCTGTATGTATTTTATCAAGCTTTTATATTATGTATGTTTTGTTAACGTTGTTATTATGTGATTGTAATTATCTTTGTTACTAAACATTTTCAATTGGCAGACCATGGATGGACTTACACTTTTAATAACCAGTTCTTCATCATCGTGCTCGCTTCTAACTGATACTTCCCTGGTTAACTTGGTTTTCGAATCTGGAAAATTATTATAAGTTACTTCTCCAACAATATTAAAGTGTTAGTTAGGGGAAGGCCGAGTGTTCACGTCCCGCCGAAATCGATTTGATTGATAATGGTAGGTACTGAACCCTACGTGTGCGAGTCCGACTAGCACTTGGCCGTTTTTTGTATGCTACACTGCGAGAAAGGTCAGCTGGAGAGATAAATAGTCAAACAAATGATTCGAGAGTTCACGTCCCGCCGAAATCGATTTGATTGATAATGGTAGGTACTGAACCCTACGTGTGCGAGTCCGACTAGCACTTGGCCGGTTTTTGTATGCTACACTGCGAGAAAGGTCAGCTGGAGAGATAAATAGTCAAACAAATGATTCGAGAGTTCACGTCCCGCCGAAATCGATTTGATTGATAATGGTAGGTACTGAACCCTACGTGTGCGAGTCCGACTAGCACTTGGCCGGTTTTTGTATGCTACACTGCGAGAAAGGTCAGCTGGAGAGATAAATAGTCAAACAAATGATTCGAGAGTTCACGTCCCGCCGAAATCGATTTTTCTTGGGATAGTATTTATAATAGTTTCTTAATAATCATTAGAATTTGCATTTGATTGATTTAGCGTATGTGTGTGGGGTGTGTGCTTGAGGTAGTAGGTAGTGAAAACACTTGTATGCACTTGTATGGTCACCTACAATTGATAATGGTAGGTACTGAACCCTACGTGTGCGAGTCCGACTAGCACTTGGCCGGTTTTTGTATGCTACACTGCGAGAAAGGTCAGCTGGAGAGATAAATAGTCAAACAAATGATTCGATTGTTCACGTCCCGCCGAAATCGATTTTTTTGGGATAGTATTTAGTTTCTTAATAATCATTAGAATTTGTATTTGATTGATAATGGTAGGTACTGAACCCTACGTGCGCGAGTCCGACTAGCACTTGGCCGGTTTTTGTATGCTACACTGCGAGAAAGGTCAGCTGGAGAGATAAATAGTCAGACAAATGATTCGAGAGTTCACGTCCCGCCGAAATCGTTTTTTTTGGGATAGTATTTAGTTTCTTAATAATCATTAGAATTTGCATTTGATTGATAATGGTAGGTACTGAACCCTACGTGCGCGAGTCCGACTAGCACTTGGCCGGTTTTTGTATGCTACACTGCGAGAAAGGTCAGCTGGAGAGATAAATAGTCAAACAAATGATTCGAGAGTTCACGTCCCGCCGAAATCGTTTTTTTTGGGATAGTATTTAGTTTCTTAATAATCATTAGAATTTGCATTTGATTGATAATGGTAGGTACGGAACCCTACGTGCGCGAGTCCGACTAGCACTTGGCCGGTTTTTGTATGCTACACTGCGAGAAAGGTCAGCTGGAGAGATAAATAGTCAAACAAATGATTCGAGAGTTCACGTCCCGCCGAAATCGATTTTTCTTGGGATAGTATTTATAATAGTTTCTTAATAATCATTAGAATTTGCATATGATTGATTTAGCGTATGTGTGTGGGGTGTGTGCTTGAGGTAGTAGGTAGTGAAAACACTTGTATGCACTTGTATGGTCACCTACAATTGATAATGGTAGGTACTGAACCCTACGTGCGCGAGTCCGACTAGCACTTGGCCGGTTTTTGTATGCTACACTGCGAGAAAGGTCAGCTGGAGAGATAAATAGTCAAACAAATGATTCGAGAGTTCACGTCCCGCCGAAATCGATTTTTTTTGGGATAGTATTTATAATAGTTTCTTAATAATCATTAGAATTTGCATATGATTGATTTAGCGTATGTGTGTGGGGTGTGTGCTTGAGGTAGTAGGTAGTGAAAACACTTGTATGCACTTGTATGGTCACCTACAATTGATAATGGTAGGTACTGAACCCTACGTGCGCGAGTCCGACTAGCACTTGGCCGGTTTTTGTATGCTACACTGCGAGAAGGGTCAGCTGGAGAGATAGTCAAACAAATGATTCTATTTTGGATAATAAAAAACTTGAACACGTCCTATGGTTGATAAGCTTACAAATAATTTATTTATTTTAGAATGAGAAGAAATTGAAAATTTTATTGGAAAGCGCAACGACTATCGACTGTCGAGTTTAGGTTCCTTGTGTTTGTCTTCTCCAAGCAATTTGCTCATATTTTCTTTTATTATTATTAATATTATAATAATAGTGTTATAATTATATATTTATATTGTGATGTATAAATAAGTACGCACCATTTTCGCTTTCATCCAAACCAGACGACTGTATCATGACCATGTCATAGTAATGCCCCTTCTTCTTCATCAGCTCATTGTGGTTTCCGCTCTCAACTACCTTTCCTTCTTTGAACACGTAGATTATGTCCACATTCCTGATTGTTGATAGCCTGTGGGCGACGATAACTGTAGTGCGACCTTCTTGTGCCTGAGAAAATAAAAATCGCATATTAAAATAATAAAAAAATATAAATATTTGTTTACGTATGTTTGATAATTCCCTTATTGTAACTTTTCTAATTTCTTATATTACAATTAAATATGGCAAATGTAAAACTAGCAAGTCCAAAAAAAAAAACAATGAAATCGATTACAACTACTTTATAAACACAATCGATTATCATAAAATCGGGTAAGGCATAAGGACATACACACCCAACCTCCACCTGCACCGCCGCCGCCGCCGTCGTCAGTGCCCGCGTAGGCAGAAACGAGTCCACCATTTAAAAAGGTTGTATACCATAGATAGCATCTATACTCCTTGTTAGGTACCTTATCAAGCGCCCTCTGCACTTTAGCCTCCGAGTTGTTGTCCAATGCGCTGGTCGCCTCATCAAGCAACAGTATCCCAGGGTTACGGATCAGGGCTCTCGCTATAGCAATTCGTTGTTTCTGTCCACCAGAGAGGGATGCCCCCCGTTCCCCCACTAAAGTGTTGTAACCCTGAAGAAAAACAAGACTAAAGTTTTCGTGTTAGAGATTTCACTCGCTTTGCTGAAGCTTTTCTCACGTTCCTTCAATGGGAGATATAATGTTTTACTACATCTTTTTTAAAAGGGTCTTTCAGACCGCTGTTTGCCATATCTGGTCACATAACATTTGGTCAGATTACTGGCCCAACGGCGGCCTATCAATGATAAGAAGATTCAGTTTGTATGTCCCATTAAGAATAAAGCAAATAGAGGAAACATAGCAACAGTAAGCTGCAGCAAAGCTATTGCATCAAGAAACTATCCGTTAGGGTAGGTAGTTGTTTAAATTATCTTGTCGAACCATCCGATTATCCAAAGCTCTTTCACTGAACCAATACTTAATGACGTCAATAATCAAAGATTAGTACATCAGTGTTTATTTGTAGATACCTTTCCTATCTAATCTCTAGCACAATTAACCATATTGCACGACATTTCACAAAATTTTCACGACTTACACTAGGCAGTTTCATGATGAACTGGTGGGCATTGGCCTGACGAGCTGATGCTTCTATTTCCTCGTCGGTACAGCCTTCTCTTCCATATCTGATGTTCTCTCTGACAGTTGTGTTGAAGAGGACTGGTTCTTGGCCCACCAGGCCGATCTGACCTCGGAGCCAACGAACTGACAGTGCGCGGACATCGTTGGTGTCAACTGAAACCTGATCACAAAATACATTTTTTAACAGAACAGTTTTTTAAAAATACTTGAATTTAAGAAATTATATTATATTAAAAAAATTATGTTTTTTTTATTTGAAAATGTTCAGTATTTTGAGACCAAGCACCCTTGTTTAGTTAATTATATACACATAATAAAAAAATTATTCTTTTATTCTTCTCTACCTACTGACTAGAATACTAAGTCTAATAAGGGCAAAATGCATGTTTAGCATGCATGCGGAATGAAAATACGCTATTTTAAACCTAGATAAGCTAAACCAAGGTAAACAAACATGTAATATAATATAACTGATAAGAGATTATGTTAAGATAGTTCCGTTACTCGAACGAGCAGGATATGAAACCGGACGCGCCTTTAGATGATTTTCAAAACTCTGTTTTGAAAAGAAATAAATTCACGTGTTTGTCACCTACAATATTTCAATAACATGTCACTTCACGATTGTACCAAATGATCAGTAAAAATATCATATACCTACTGATAAAAATAATATATACCAGAGTTTATGTTTGTCACGCTCTATAGCTAGGCTTAAGCTAGGCACTTAAAATTACTCGTATCTAAGATACCCAAGATTATAAATATTATAATTAAGGAGGAACGTACTTAAGATTATACTGACTTAACATAAGTCGTAAGTAAGTAACATAAGTCGTAACTCGTAAGTTTATAGTGTGTATATTTTTTTTTCGGACGGAAACTATTTTTTTCTTATAATCGTCCCAATGTTTTTCCATTGTGAATGTTTACGTATTAATCATATAAAAATCAAGTTTTGACAAAGAATTGAGGATATGAAAAAATCATTACAGAAACTACTCCCGGCACGGGCAGGTAGGTACTGACGAAAACTATTTTTGTCTTAGAATCGTCCCAATGTGTTTCCATTGTGAATGTTTACGTATTAATCATATAAAAATCAAGTTTTGACAAAGAATTGAGGATATGAAAAAATCATTACATAATTTTAGTGTAGGAATTCGTCGAAATCGATGTTTTTGTCTAACAAAAAGGACTTATACTTGTTGAAACAAAATACAAAGGAACATAACATTTTGTGAAAACGATAATACGCGCGGAATCTTATGCAATGATGCTTATCTCCCTAACTGGCCTATTATTGGCATCCCTCCAGTTTATTATCCTTCCAGACATGGTCTGAAGCATGTCTAAAGTCATACTTACACTGCCTTCGATGACGTCATAGTATCTAGAGATGAGCTGTATAATGGTGGACTTCCCGCAGCCGGAATGGCCGACAAGCGCCGCGGACTGGCCTCGCTTCACGCTCAGGCTGACGCCTTTCAACACCTGCAATTATGGATTGCAGCTATACTACATATACTCTAAAGATATAGGTAGGTAATAAATAAATAAATTAATGCGGGACAATTCACACAGCATTATCTAGCCCCATGGTAAGCAGAGCTTGTGTTATGGGTACTAGATAACTGATATACATAATACAATACATTACATAGATAGATATTTTTTATTATTATAGAAAACGACCAGAACACCCGGAACAAATATCTGCAGATCGTACACACAATTGTTCCGAGGCGGGAATCGAACCCGCAACCTCCTGCGTCGCAGGCGGACCTTCGCCCACCGCGCCACATCGGTCGTCGGTATAGCTATAGAGTCAGCGGCTCAATTAACAACCATTTATTCTCAAATATTTATTTAAAAAAATTACACAGCGAAATAATTAAATAAATAAACGTTATAATTTATTAAATTATTTTGTGTTATTTCTACTGTTAAAAAGTAAACATTTTGTTTCAATATAACATTTGTCAACAACATTCAATCCACTGCACGCCTTTACACTCTTATGCCACTCCTGCGCACGTCTCTTCCATTTCATTTTTACATTGTATTTTAATTCATTCCTCATTTATGGTCCGGCTATGTGCCATCATTGTTTAAAATTCGCTTTCGTGCGCTTGAACCCGTATAAGGGAAATAATCACAAGGCACATAAATAAGATATTTAGAAATTTAGAAGAACTCAAATTATTCAAAAATATACCAAAATTAACAAGTAGAATCATCATCATCATCATCAGCCTATAGCAGTCCACTGCTGGACATAGGCCTCCCCCAATGAGCGCCATAGTATGTCTTCAGCTTGCCGCATCCAGCATCTACCTGCAGTCTTTCGCAGGTCGTCATCCCACCTGGTCGGAGGGCTTCCTACACTACGTTTACCGAGTCGTGGTCTCCACTCATGAACACGTTTGCCCCATCGGCCGTCGGTTCTTCGCGAGATATGGCCGGCCCACTGCCACTTCAGCTTGCTAATTCTTTGAGCTATGTCGATAACCTTGGTTCTCTGTCGGATGTATTCGTTACGAATCCTATCCTTCAGAGAAACTCCGAGCATAGCTCTTTCCATAGCTCGCTGAGCGACTTTGAACTGGTGGACCAGCCCTATCGTGAGTGCAAGCAGAATACAAGCAAGTTATTGCGAAGCTTATTGACTTAACTATCTCAGACTCTTACTATAATTTCAGCTGAAATGTTGTAAAGTAGTAAATTTATCATAAAACTTTTATTGTTATTAACACAAAAGTCATTAATAACGGGATATTTAACATGATTTGATTTTAATTTCAGTTATTACGTGATCATGGCGCATGACTCAAAAACTCAAAAATCTATTCATTGGTTATATATTATATCTATATATATTATATATTATTATATCACAAAAGTTAATTATAACGAGATGCTTATAATTAACTTTTGTGAAATTTAACATGTCTATGTGTATTTATCATAATTGAAACTAACTAACGAAATTTAACATTAAACTTACGGGAACATCAGGCCTCGACGGATAATGAAAGTGCACATCCTTCAGCTCAATATTCCCATCAATGGACGAGGGAGTGACCCCCCGGTCCAGCAGTGGGTTGATCGTGGGCACGTTGTCAATGAGGTGGAAGATCTGTGCGCCGGCGCCGCGAGCCGTCCCGAACACCTCCATTAACGTGGAGGAAATGCCGAAGTTGGCTGATGCTGTCATCACTCCGAAGAACACCTTGGGATGTAGGCACAAAGTTTATTTTTGGATAGCCTCTATCCAGGTCCACCACGTCGGAATCATTTTCTATACTACAATAGCTAAAGAATTTTCAATATCGGTCAATTGACGGTGATATCGACGAAGATGCAGCTTAACATAGAATCTTCTCCTTATTTCGAAGTCGGTTAAAAATACCAAAAATCACTTTCTGTATGTAATCGGCACTCCGAAGAACACCTAAGAATGTAAGCATAAAGTTTTTTTTTTAGATACAGTCAGCCTCTACCTGGATAATGGCCTTGATTATTCAGAACTCTTTGTACACTTGGAACGGAAATTGTTTGACAAGCAGATGGGTGATTAATTTTGAAAATTATTGCTGATTTAATAAATCGGACAAGCGGAAGTGGACTCGCACACGAAGGGTTCCGTTCTATCCTCCAATCAGTAACCACCTTTAAGCTGTTCAAATGAAACTATAATGCAATGTATGCATCTTGACGCTCTGCGTGATAAAGGGTACCTAAATCTTTCCATCAAAATAAATAGTTGTTTCTTTTTATTTTTTTGGTTAAAACTACAAAGATATGTACGTACTGCAATCATAGTAGAAACGTCGTAGTTTTCCGGTTCATTAACCATAAGCATGTACCCAAAATAAATGGATAATCCGTAGGCAGCGAAAATGCAGAAAAATAGAAGACCCATCGCCAAACCGTTGAAGATGCCTGCAAACGAACAATTATAAACACTTTTACCAACTTTTGATCGGAAGCCAAGCTCTTAATGAAATCAACGCGTTGATGTATTTTATATGAACAAAACGGATTTTTTTTATCAGCATGGGCTGCCCTGCCCCCTTACTCACTCATTGAGATAATATAATAATAGTGTACCTGTGTTTGTGCACACACTTGTACACTGTACATGTAACAAAGCATTCCATATTGAGTAGATATTCCTACAGGTGCGTGTGCGCAGCGACAAGACCAAAAAACACAACCAAAAATATTTAACGGTGGTATTATGTACTTTTTGGAAAATTTGGAAAAAAATTGTACACCCACGATAGGTGTCCAGAAGTGGACTGATGATGATTACGTTGTGGTTTTATCATTTTATGAAGATTCGTTTAAGTTTCTTAGTCTTACCTTTCAATACATTGATTTTCCTGGCCTCTGTCAAATGGACTTGATATCTGTCTATCTCTTTCTTCTGCCCACTAAATGCGTACACTGTACGGATAGCGGATATCACCTCCTCTGCTATGGTCCCAGCTTTTCCTGACGCTGCTGATTCTTTCTTCGACAACCTTGCAGACGCCTGTTATAAAAAATATAATTTTTAGTGTGTTGAAAAAACTTACAAAACGACAAAATATTTAATATTTATTTATTACACTGTTTTTTTTTCAGTTTTTCGGGACAATTTTTTATTTTGGACAATTCACACAGGATTATCTATCTACATGATTATCTAGCCCCATGGTAAGCAGAGCTTCTGTTATGGGTACTAGATAACTGATATACATAATACAATACATTACATAGATAGATATATATATATTTTTATTATACATAGAAAACGACCAGAACAAATATCTGCAGATCGTACACATAATTGTTCCGAGGCGGGAATCGAACCCGCAACCTTCAGCGTCGCAGGCGGACCTTCGCCCACCGCGCCACATCGGTCGTCATATATATATTCTTCGGGAATAATATTTTTATGGGAACACCTCGGGATCATTCACTATCTATAGAATAGTTAAAGAATCTTCAAAGTCGGTCAATAGACTGTGAACTCGACGACCATATGTACAAGTCATTAAGTACAAGCGAACATAGCCTTCTCCTTTTCTGTTATCGGCAAATATCGTCATTAGGTAGAGTAATATTGAACTGAAAGGGCAAAAATGGTGTCCTAGTCAGATATCTATAATGACTACGTTGTAAAAATTATTTTATCTGGCAGGTATTTATCGCGTACGGTAAAGAGCCGATACGTAAGTAATTTTAAATAAATCGATTGTCTTTCTTTCTTTTGTTTCTATCTCGGTCCTCAGCATTGACTCACTCTTTATTAAACAGGTCGGGCTCATTGAACTGAACCATATAGTTCCTAAAATATCCTTCAGAAATTTTCATTACCTGCTTGCACTAGCAAGGTTCGTATTTAACCCGTAAGCGGGTTAATAAATAAATAAATAATAATAATGCTGGAAAATCCACACTGCATCATCTAGCCGCAAGCTAAGCAGAGCTTGTGTTATGGGTATAATTGTCTCATATACTTAATACAATAAATTACATAGATATTTTTTATTATACATAGATAACGACCATAACACCCGGAACAAATATCTGCAAATCGTACAGTCATTTGTCCCGAGGCGGGAATCGAACCCGCAACCTCCTGCGTCGCAGGCGGACTTTCGCCCACCGTGCCACAGAGGTAATTAATCAATCGTAATTAATTAAAAAAATTACAACAGTTTTTATAATAAAATAGCAAACCTTCAGAAATGTTATCCTTTGTCATATGATTAATCTTTATTAGTCGTTCCATTATCAATTACATCCATATTTGTTTGTCTCGTAGACAAGTGGAGGTTACCTACGTGTTATAATCCATTCAAAGATAAATAAAATGCGCTATCAAATCATGCAAGTCATCTACGAGTAAGTATTTAATATTGTTCCAAGTTATAAGAACACGTGATTATGTCACACTTGTTGCCTATAGTAAAATTATCAATAGAACTTAGGAGTTAACAGATTATCTAAGCAACTCATTGTTGTGTGTCCATTATTATTATTTATAGGAGGTAGCGGGTTTGATTCCCGCCTCGGGAAAAATGTTTGCACGATCTGTAAATACATATTTGTAGTTCTGGGCATTTAATACGTAAAAAAACGATGTATACATATGTAGTGCATTGTATTATGTATATCAGTCATCTAGTACCCATAACACTTGAA
Source organism: Eupithecia abbreviata (assembly GCA_943735965.1). NCBI lineage: Eukaryota > Metazoa > Arthropoda > Insecta > Lepidoptera > Geometridae > Eupithecia > Eupithecia abbreviata. The sequence continues at coordinate 6,476,170 of OX030976.1, forward strand.
TCCACAACCTTTGCTTAGCTTGGGGCAAGATGAGGCTGTGTGAATTGTCCAACATTATTATTTATTATTATTACGCATTAGCTTATTTTTTCGGGCATAATAATTGGAATATGTAGTAAAGATCCAATTCCTCCATGGTTGTCTCATAGAGATCGCTCATGAGCGATAAGGCCGCCTAAATGGCACTTTTTTATCTTTTTATTGTGTTAAGTGTGATAAATGATTTTCTGTCTATCTTCAGTAAAAATAATTTAAAGACGATTGCTAGCAGGTTACTTACGAGTCCAGCAACTCCAACCAATAAGAGTGTTACAGGGAAGGAAACCAAACACAGTAAAGCCAACTTCCACCCTTTGACGAGTGCCATTATCAGAGAGCTCAAGAATGCGGCCTGGTAGAATATGAAGATACCTAGCTTCTCGCCTATTCCATCTTCCAACTTTAACACGTCACTGTAAAAAAAACAACATACAGTTAGGTACCTAAGAGACCGCACGCACCGACAATAGTATGTAAGAAATTCAATGTTGTGCTTCATCATCATCATCATCAGCCTATATTAATCCACTGCTGGACATAGGCCTCCCCCAATGAGCGCCATAGCGCCCTGTCTTCAGCTTGACGCATCCAGCATCTACCTGCAGTCTTTCGCAGGTCGTCATCCCACCTGGTCGGAGGGCGTCCTACACTACGTTTACCGAGTCGTGGTCTCCACTCAAGAACACGTTTGCCCCATCGGCCGTCGGTTCTTCGCGAGATATGGCCGGCCCACATGTTGTGCTTAGTTTTGAATAAACATTGACATGTATCTATTGTCGCATTATATTTAGATCTAGAAAAGCAAATAAAATGTATGAGACACCTATGTGATATATGAAGGTACTATAGTGGTTTCTTTTTCACTTCTTCCATTAGTGGACAAAAATTTTAGTGTATATAAATAGTAAAAAAATCTTATTTGATGATAATAATAATTTAAAGTATTTTGACGACCGATGTGGCGCGGTGGACGAACGTCCGCCTGCGACGCAGGAGGTTGCGGGTTCGATTCCCGCCTCGGAACAATTGTGTGCACGATCTGCAGATATTTGTTCCGGGTGTTCTGGTCGTTTTCTATGTATAATAAAAAAAATATCTATCTATGTAATGTATTGTATTATGTATATCAGTTATCTAGTACCCATAACACTAGCTCTGCTTACCATGGGGCTAGATAATGCTGTGTGAAATGTCCAGCATTATTTATTTATTATTATTATTAAAGTATAAAATTTTACTTGTCTAAGTGCCTAAAGAATTAAAGAATTTTGAATGTTTAGCACTGTGAAAAGAGACCGCTTACTTTCCTCACCTGTTTATTTTTGAAGCAATATCAGAATTTTTGTGTAGATCGAAATATCCAAAGTCTTGATTCAGAGATGCTTTTAGGTATTCTTGACGTATGATGAATGCCTGAAAAAATATTAATTTAATAATGCAATCTGGCTTTAAAATATGCAATCTGAGGTATACATTGCATAGCCTTCCGTGTCGCATAGGATGACCAAGCAATTTTATACTAGCACATGATAACAATAGAGAGCCAGCGCGGGCCGTACGCGAATGAACTTTTAAAAAATCAAAAACGAAAATTTGTTTTTGATTTTTACAAGTAAATTGCCTAAAAATTACTAAAAAAGACCGCGCGCCAGATAACCTTGAATCTTTAACACTTTGAGTGCTGAAAACGCACGTTATGAGTTTTCTACAAGTGACTAATCTGCGAAAATCCACACTAGCGCAGCGGCTGAGAAAATACAGATCTTTGTGACTCAGCACAGCCGTAATATTTTTCGAACGAAACGCATGTGCGGCGCAACACAACCGCTGTGTAGAGCGGCAGCACGAATTTTTTAGGTAAAAAAAAAGATCAAAGTCATCGAAAAAAAACCGCAGTCAAAGTGTTAAAGAAGTGTTAGATATAAACTAAACAAAGAAACCTTCGATTAAAACATAAAATCCATATTTCGGCTGTGCTCTGTCAGTGAGAGAACCAACAACTTCGTTCATTATCATCATCATCATCAGCCGTCTATTCCTATTGGTTTATTCCTAGACATAGGCCTTTCCTAATAACCGCGATAGCGCCCTGTCTTCAGCTTGCCGCATCCAGCATCTGCCTGTAGTTTTTCGCAGACTTTTTGTTACTTATTTCTTAGAAGGCGAAGGCGCGGCTTCACCCGCGTGGAAATCTATGTTTCAAATAGTTTATAAACCTTCCTCTTGAATCACTCTATCTATAAAAAACCCGCAAACCGCATAAAAATCCGTAGTTTTAAAGATCTAAGCAAACACAGGGATAGACAGACAACGGGAACAGACTTTCTTTTACTCGTATACTATGTAGTGATGATGCATATATGTAACTAACCTGATTATAAGCAGCCATGTTCATAAACACAGTTGCAATATATGACAATACGAGTACCGCTACACCGACGATAACATTGTATATCGCAAACCACATTAGATCGTTGAGGAACTGGTCGCCATTCGGAGCACCCTCGTAGATAGATATCCCGTATTGCACCATGGCTTCAAGAAGGCTTGCAATCAACAGGGTGTTTAGAGGTTGTGATACTGCACTGACTATTGTGAAGATTATTGCTAGAGTTATGAAGAATTTGTCCTTGGCGGTGGCGAAGCGGAACTGAAAGGAACTTTGTGTTCAAATGTAGGAAAACAAACTTAGGAATCAGATATTAAAATTAAAACTACTTAGTTAAAAGCTATATGGTTCAAAAAATAGTCTACATTGAGCTAAAACTGTTTAAAAATTAAATTTGAAGCGTACGGTTCAAGAAAATTTAATGTTTTACTTTGGGCTAAAGTTTTTTCAGATATTTATAGCAAACAAAATCTTGTTAAAACAGACGTTTATTGAGCTAGGTAAGATATTAACTCACAAGTGTGAAGAAGCTGATGCTTGGTACTTCATCTTTCTCCGGCTTTGCGTCCGAGGGGCTGAAATATTATAATTTATTTATAATATTTAAATATATAAATAAACTTTATTGCAAGAAAATTATATAGTTATAGTATAGTACAGAAAGAAGTTCATAAATGTATTAAGTTAGGCTTGCAACCTACACCTGGCACTGAGTGCACAACTGCCTTATCAGCAATTTTGTAGTTTTTAATTTCTTTTGCTTTTTTTTGTGTTAATTTGTTTTGTATGTAACCGATATGGACCAAGGTCTGAAATAAATGATTTTATTTATTTATTTATTATATTTATTATTAAACCTGAATGTTTTAAATCAACTTACTTTGTATTTGAGTAACAACCTAAGTACCATCTTTTCAGTTTTAATTAATCGTTTTGGGTGGTATCATAAAAGACTCCGAAATATTTTACAGACAAAGCTAAAATGTTTTATAATATTCTACCCAACTCTTGAATTTTCTTCCTTCTTAATTTATCCAGTGACAACAGCCAAAATCAAATCGAATTTTGCTCAACTCATCTTTACATCAGCAATTACTGAAGTTAGCAATGGGCATCGCTTATTATCTCACTCTTCATAAAAATATGACACACAATTAACAAGATACAAGTAACAATAAAATAACAAACCTCTCTGACGGTGTCTTCTTAGAATCTCCATTGGCAGCAACTTGTACGGCACTGATTTCATACTTGTTCTTCGATCTATTTGGTGGAATCCACTGCGGCTCCCCAGATTCCTTCATCGTGGAAAAACAAAACAAATGAAAGACAAACTATGATTTGGCAACAATGCTATCTGCCTCGCGTAGTAGAAAACACAGCAACACTGAACGTGTAGATACAGGTTACGATACGGCCGATATTGTGACTCTATCATTGATAAGAGTTATCTTTATCACTATGATAAATAAAATTAGCAACCATAAAATAAGCGGAATCGATCGCTTTCTTTCGCGCAGAAATGAATAATCTCCTAGGCTACGTTCAACGTCGACGTTATTTTTAGAAGCCAAACGTAAACGCTTGGTTAACAGAACTGAGTAGCATGTGTTTTCATGTTGTTCCGGGTTTTGATAATGACCTGAATTCGGTTACCATATCATCTAAGATTAGATTCTAATAATAGAAGCGAAAATTTATTATACATCTGAGAGACATTACTGTGACGTGTTGGTACATTTTTCACTATTTTAGAAATCTCCCAGTCATGTGAGGTATTATACCTTCTACTTTTTAGTATTTACTTTTATAATGTGTGGTGGTAAATGGCTGTGTGGTGTCGGCCTAGATAGAATAGCACCAACCCAACTCTTCCCGTGGGTGTCGTAGGAGGCGACTAAGGGACATACACCGGGGGGCGGGCAGCAGCGTCCCTTGCAGCACACTCCCTATACTGCGATCCCCAACCCGCATGCCCAGCGTGGGGATTATGGGCATCAACCCCCCCTATGGATCGATACGCCAACAGAATGTGGCCCCCAGTTCCCGGCCGCCTCGCTATTCCTGGCCATGGTAGCGGCCAAGGTAACGGCGGGGCAGGGGGTGCTAGGAATCCCCGGGCTACATTAGGCTACCACACCCTATCTAAATTGACCCTGGCTACGTTTAACGGACGCACTCTGAGGCTTGACCATCATCTAGCGCAGTTGGAAGTGGAGTTAGAGAACATTAAATGGCATGTTCTGGGGTTATGTGAAGTCCGTAGAGAGGGGGAGGACACCGTAACCCTAGACTCGGGCCATCTTCTCTACTTTCGCGAGGGTGATAAAACATCCCAGGGTGGCGTAGGCTTCCTCGTCAATAAGGCTCTCTCTAACAACGTCCAAGAAATCTCCAGTGTGTCGACCAGGGTAGCGTACCTGATCCTTCGGCTGTCCAAGCGGTACAGCATGAAGGTCATCCAGGTCTACGCACCGACCTCGGCACACAGGAGGCCAAAAGGAGGATCCAGCTGGGCTGGGCAGCATTTGGGAAACTACGTCAAGTCTTCACGTCATCCATACCGCAATGCTTGAAAACGAAAGTTTTCAATCAGTGCGTCCTACCCGTTATGACCTACGGAGCTGAGACGTGGACACTCACGATAGGGCTGGTCCACCAGTTCAAAGTCGCTCAGCGAGCTATGGAAAGAGCTATGCTCGGAGTTTCTCTGAAGGATAGGATTCGTAACGAATACATCCGACAGAGAACCAAGGTTATCGACATAGCTCAAAGAATTAGCAAGCTGAAGTGGCAGTGGGCCGGCCATATCTCGCGAAGAACCGACGGCCGATGGGGCAAACGTGTTCTTGAGTGGAGACCACGACTCGGTAAACGTAGTGTAGGACGCCCTCCGACCAGGTGGGATGACGACCTGCGAAAGACTGCAGGTAGATGCTGGATGCGTCAAGCTGAAGACAGGGCGCTATGGCGCTCATTGGGGGAGGCCTATGTCCAGCAGTGGACTAATATAGGCTGATGATGATGATGATGATGATGACTTTTATAATATTATGATCTATGTAATTAATCCTAACCTGCCTGTAACTAATATAATTAATACCGCATTTGTTCTTTGCTGTAACTGTTAATCAATTGATGTTTCTCTGTCTCTATCGATATATGTCCCAAGCAATTTTTAATAGCTATGTTTACTTATTTGCTTACGAGTTGCATATCAGTGCCAGTAGAGTATTCTTAAGCATTTTTCGAACACTAGGTAGCGAAATAATTACTTGAAATTAAAATATCATCTCTATTTCTAAACCACGTAGTGTACAAATGTACAATGGATATTCATGGAGTTGATTTATGGCCACTATTATATTATATATTATATACTATTTTAGAAATCTCCCAGTCATGTGAGGTATATATACCTTCTACTTTTTTATACTATATATTCTACTATATATACCTTCTACTTTTTAAGTATTTACTTTTATAATATTATGATCTATGTAATTAATCCTAACCTGCCTGTAACTAATATAATTATTACCGCATTTGTTCTTTGCTGTAACTGTTAATCAATTGATGTTTCTCTGTCTCTATCGATCTATGTTCCAAGCAAGTTTTAATAGCTATGTTTACTTATTTGCTTACGAGTACCAGTGCCAGAGTATCGTTAAGTATTTTTCGAACACTAGGTAGCGAAATAATTACTTGAAATTAAAATATCATCTCTATTTCTAAACCACGTAGTGTACAAATGTACAATGGATATTCATGGAGTTGATTTATGGCCACTATTATATTATCCCGATGGGTCGACCCAGTCACGGTGGGCAATGATTTTCACTCCTTTATTCTTCACAAAGTGTTGTTTTCTAAACAAGACGTTGGGTGCTAACATTGTATCTTCCTACAATACTGGGCAGTGCCCGTATTGTTGATTTCCAAAAGTTACGGAAAAGAAGAAAAAAACTACACAAAAGATGTTACAAATTATTTGAGCGTGTCTAATTTCAAGTGACAGATCGCCCAATGCTTTCAATTGAGTTAATTGTTTTGTTTTTATAAGGGACATTCATTTGTTTTCATTAATTTTAGGTGTTTGATTTAGAATGGTTTTGTAACATATTTTTTTCCAGAACGTTTCTCTTTAGTAGCATAATTAACTTATAAATCATTTCGACGCTGTTACAAATAATCTTTGTCAAGCTACTTACCTTTTCTCTTATTAAAATTCCATTTTCTGTGATGAGTTTTATCAAAGCACAATTTTCGTCAAATATTCCATCTCTGCGATGAACGCAGGGGGGCGCGTGAAGAATTTTCAACATTATTCACAAATATTGTCCGCATGAAATCACAAAAGACGTTCCTTTGTCTTTAAAACTGGGGTTCAATTGAATACAGAATTGGCGAATCAATTTAAGACTCGCCTTGTAGATTCATTAGTATATAAACATGTGGAAGGTACCGACCAATTAAGTTTGAGTGGTATTGATCAATATTAATTGTAGTGATATAATAAGCAGTGCTTTATAAAATACCACAGCTAAAAATATAAGAGGGCGTTGTCTGGGTCAGTTTTTCAAGATTTTATACAATCACCAGGGATCACCATCTTAGAGATTTGGAGACCACCGGTTAATTAACTGTAATATTATATATAATAGTTTATATTATAGAATAATAAACTTTAATTACCCGTGGTTTTGTGTTTTGTACATTCATAAATTTCAAAATACATAGTCGTATGGTGCCGGCTTAGAATTTGCAACACCTATCTCTTCCCGCAGGTGTTGTAAGAAGCGACTATGGGAGTGATGAAGAATTAATTTCGTATATTTATTCTGATCTGCCTTTGCTGTTGATTGTATTATTTAAAACTGGATTTTATTGTGGGTTTTGTTTATAATTTTATCGATTATCTTTATCCAGATTTTATAGATATTTTATACGCAACATATTATTATTGTAGGTAGGTACTGTTTAATTTTAACTAGTTAGTTTAAGTGGTGTTTGTATGACCGTTCTAATTACATAAATTAAAAAATACAGATATGGGTGATGGATGAGTGGAGACAAAAAAAACTAGTGAGATCGTGCATAGTGCTTGTAGGCACCACGCTAATTCACTATGTTCACCCTTAAAAAGCATAGCTAAATACTTAACTACAACATGCTCTATAAAAAGCTAGTGCCACTTCCTGCGTTCATTCAATGTCCCCTCAAAAATGGTTCCATATAATTTAGCAGTATTTTTGCAATGCGCACGAGCCACGGGGCATCACCGCGTGTGGTGGCCACCGTGGTCTCCAACTACAGTGATCATAGCTCCTAGGACCCGACTATGAGGCAAAGGCCTTGATGATCTCTGTGGCGCGGTGTGCGGTCGTTCAATTCCTGCCTCTGGACAAATGTTTGTACCTGCGGTCTGCAGATTTAGATTTTGGATGATCTGGCACTATTTTTAAATAAAAAAAATCTGTCTATGTAATATATTGTCAAGGTAAAGGTAATTACTTTGTGTAGTTAAATATGTGTGTGCTGCAGTACAACAAACAAATGGGCCATGACTCAGCGAAATTTTAACTCGCATTATGTATATCAGTTATCTGGTACCCATAACAAAATCTCTGCTTTGCTCGAGACTGGATAATGCTGTGTGAATTGTCCAGCATTATTTATTAAAGATTAACACATATCCTGAACAAATTATAGCTATAACACAAGCGATTCTCAACTCTAAAGCTTTCCCACATATTTATTTTGTTCAGATATATAGATATATTTATTTAGTATTACAAATTTGTTACAGTTTACTGTTGAAAGCGTTATAAATCATAACATTGGTTTATCTAGAGGTCTCTTAACGATACTAAAATAAAATGAATGCCAGCATCGGAAATGAGTGTGGAGTAGTTGCACAGAGTCTGGTCCGAGTACCAGCTGCAGATATGGTCATTGATGCCATAACGGATGTCCAACAGAGCTTCTTTGAATTTCGAGCTTGAAGACTTGTTATTCAGTTGAATAAAACGCGTGCTAGAAAAACAATCGTGTAGACATTTTCATTCATTAATAATTGATTTCATTAATTAGATGTGTCGACGGGTGATCGGAATACTGGCTTTTTGTTTTGGAGTGTTGCCATTGATCGAAGCAATGTGGAGCTTACATTCAGGTACTCTGCTACTTGATGATGGACAATTTACGCCTTATTTGTAAATGCTGGTAATCACAATTTTAATCTAGGTGGAAAGGCCAGTTTGAGAACGTGATTAAATCACGGATCATGCTTTTTTGTTACATTGTGTTTTGTTATCAGGAGATAATCATTGGGGATTTTACGCATTATATCATAATAAATTTGGACAGTGACCTATAAAGTTTTTGGTTTTTACTATGCTAGGGAAATTAAATTTCTATGAATTTAATTAAACGAAATCAAATCGGGACATTATTATGACATTAATATTATATACATTTTTAGAAATTTCCCAACCTAACTCATACTTCTAAAAATTTGTATACCTAATATTTAGGTTTTTAAATTTTTAACATAATATTTTTATTTTTTTAAAGCTTATCATCAGAGCAGCTTAGTAGATCAAGCACGGAGATTGCTGTAGGGTAGCATATAAAATAATGTCCATCGATCGTCATATATTGAGTACATTATTGAAGTTGAAGCAATTTATTTCAAACAAATTACGCATTCGATGACGAAGTGACGTAATTTTTCTCCATTCAACCCTAGACAACAATACCCGTGCTTGCACTTCTAAGGTACTTATTTCCTCTCCCATAAGATTAGATACAATACAATACAATAAATCTGGTGTACAATAAAATAAAATATTTTATTGTACACCAGATACAGTGACAAGTACAATGGGCGGCCTTATCGCTTAGAAGCGATCTCTTCCAGGCAACCTTTGGATGGAAATAATTATGTGAATTAAAGAAAGGCAGCGGGTGTACCAAGATAGGTATTGCTAACCAGTTTGAAGTGGGAGTGTCAGAGTAGGAGGGGTTTGCAGCCACGCCCATGCGTCCGCCCACTGAAATCTTGTGACGTCATAGGTACCTACTCATTAGGTAGGTACATTATTATGTGTTGCATTATTTAGGTATCCGATCTAAACAGATACCGTAGGTAGAGAGGCCTAGAGTTCTAGACGTGGTGGTGTGATCTATAAATGTTGTAATATTATGTACTTCAAATTTACAATAAATTAAATATTTTGAATAGATTTTATGTTTTTAAAACATTTGCCTCTTTTTTTTATTTACATAAAAAAGCTTAAACATAACACGAAGGAAACCACAAAGGTTTGTATAGATGTGTTATTAGCTGAGAGTCAGCTGAATAATATCTCATAGGTTTAACAATAAAGTTATTCAATTTCAGGCAATAAGATTATAAATTGGAATTAGGTAAGTAAATTGATCAGTAACTGAATCAAACCCCCTGATAATGATGTAGGTTCGATAAGATGTGCTATCTAAGTTTATATTTTCTTAATTCGCATTACTTCGATTGAGCCCTTTAGTTTATCACTAAATAACCATAATCACCTTTTTACAGCTCTTCAGGCTATCCAATCAGGGTGACAGGATAAATTAAAAATAATTATAACTCCTTTTATAAAAGCTTGGACATCAAAAGCACGATGTGAAAATAGAAAGCAGAAAGGTCAGCTTATAAATAGACCTTATGGGCTAATAAATAGCGGTGCAACATTTAATAAGCGTTATTTACCTCCAAGACCTCCATATTTCTAGGATGGCGTGCCCCGGAGCCTTCCTATTAGAAAAATAAATCTTTAGCAATATACCGAGCATGCTTTAATCCGAATAATATACTCAACTAGAGCATGGAATTTGTCGGTACATAAGTCAATTTTCGACCAAAAAAACTTATCGTCGAAGGCCATTTGTTAAACATTTTGTATTATTTTTCATCGATTCGATCACTAAACAAACAACACATTTTTTGCACCTATGTTCCAGGGCGCTATGGCGCTCATTAAGGGTGGCCTATGTCCATCAGTGGACTAACATAGGCTGACGATGATGAAGGACGTTTGTTTGGGGCCCATTCCCATTTCAAAGTGCATTGTCATTGCCTAAGCATTTCTGTTCTTAATCAAACTAATAATACGGGGCATTCCTCGAAGCGCACCTAATATACTTCCACATAGCGCACCCGTTTCTAGATACGTAACCGTTCATAGGTAATAATTTAACTAATACACTATATTCGTCGCGAGACATGAATGGTGTACCTAATGTAGATTACACACTAATATTATGGATAATTGTGTTTAATTTTAAGAGCTTTAACCATTTAAAACTGTACATTTATTGTATTAATGGAAATAAAGAGTTTTTGATTCTTGTTTGTTGATTCTATGTGTTTTATCCGTAGTCATAACAACGCCATTACAGAACAAATTAATGTTCTTCGCTTCAATAAGAAAGTTATAAAAGTGGATTAATAGACCTCTTTGTCTCAGCATGTTCCTTCAAATGGCGGAAACTAAACATTAGTTTCCCCATAAATTAACGAAAGAGACTTTAGGTGCTTACTGATATAAGAAGTATATTATAATTATAATTTTTTTTTTGACAATTCACACAGCATTATCTTGCCCCATGATAAGCAGAGCTATTATACTAGATAGCTGATATACATAATACAATACTATATTGTCTATATTGTTCGTTCATGTCCAGTCCATCCCAAGGTTGCCTGGAAGAGATCGCTCTCAGCGATAAGGCCGCCCTTTATACCTTTATTCTAAGTTTTTATTTCTCTGTATTATTTTCTCTTTTGTGTGGTGTAATAAAGTGTTATCTATCTATCTATCAATACATTACATAGATAGATATTTTTTATTACCTATATATAGAAAACGACCAGAACACCCGGAACAAATATCTGCTGATCGTACACACAATTGTTCCGAGGCGGGAATCGAACCCGCAACCTCCTGCGTCGCAGGCGGACCTTCGCCCACCGCGCCACATCGGTCGTCATTATAAAATCATTACACATTGTATTAAGTATATTTTAGGCTAGTTTGTGCGTTTGTACACTTCCTCTATCCGTTCCATCGCTTCTCCTATAACCCTAAGGTTTGCTGGAAGAAAACTCTCAGGGTTAAGCTCGCCTATGTGCGTATCCTGTTTAAGCACGTTAGTTTTATGTTTTTATGTGTGTACAATAAAGAATAGGAGAAGTTACAAAACATAATAGAAGATTTTTTTACAAGGAGATAAAGCAGTGTTCTAAGTCACGGACGGCATAGAATCCCGAGCGCAACTTAGGGTTCTAGTATAGCTCACGAGCGAAGCGAGGGAGTTAATAGAATCTTGATGCTACAGATATTTACTGTATTGCTCCAAGATCAACTTGATATCTATCTGTATTGTGGTAATTCGAGTTCACTAATTCCGCACGTCATATTTTTCATGCGGATGGCACGTGGACCAAATTATAATGTGGACGACGATGTGACGACCGATATGGCGCGGTGGGCGAAGGTCCGCCTGCGACGCAGGAGGTTGCGGGTTCGATTCCCGCCTCGGAACAAATGTGTGTACGATCTGCAGATATTTGTTTCGGGTGTTCTGGTCGTTTTCTATGTATAATAAAAAATATCTATCTATGTAATGTATTGTATTATGTATATCAGTTATCTAGTACCCACAACACAAGCTCTACTTACCATGGGGCTAGATAATGCTGTGTGAATTGTCCAGCATTATTTATTTATTATTTATTTATTTATTATTTATAACCATAGATACCTACTTAGATCATTCTATAAATCATAAAACGCAAGATTAATCATATCAAGATGATTTTCATAAGTAACTAAGTACGTTTTGACAATAAATAGGTAATAATAACAAATAAAGTTGAAAAAACATGGCCAGGTTGAGTTTTTCAACTTATTTTTTTAAATATTTCACACAAAAGAAACATGTGCCTTGTATGGAGATTTAATTATTACCTGACTGTGCAAGGAGAAGGGTTATCCCTTAAGATAAACTTTATTTTATATTAATATATTATGTATCATAAAACATATCTACCTGTGTTATGTATTGTAGGATATCTACATATTTGACGACCGATGTGGCGCGGTGGGCGAAGGTCCGCCTGCGACGCAGGAGGTTGCGGGTTCGATTCCCGCCTCGGAACAATTGTGTGTACGATCTGCAGATATTTGTTCCGGGTGTTCTGGTCGTTTTCTATGTATAATAAAAAATATCTATCTATGTAATGTATTGTATTATGTATATTAGTTATCTAGTACCCATAACACAAGCTCTGCTTACCATGGGGCTAGATAATTATGTGTGAATTGTCCAGCATTATTATTATTATGTCTCTCATTTACCATGATCTCTGGCCATAAAGTGACTCGGTCCTTTGGAAGGCTTGCGTGGGGCCGAAGCCAACAGCACAGAGGCCCTTTGAGAAGTTAATCTAAAGGCGATGGATACACATAGCGGGTATCATCCTCGGGTGCACAATATGATACACCCAAAGATGGTATCCGCGAGGTGTAGAGACTATTGCAAAGAAAAATTAAAGAAATAAAACCAGGCTATTGTGATGGATGGATGGACTGGGTAATCGGGCTATAGGGGAGATTGCGGACGTCTGCCATAAACAAGTCACTCATAATGTTAAGAAGAGTGGCAGACGGTGGCTTGCCGAATGCTGGATGGGTTCCTTAAAAAGCCGGAGTAAATTACCGGAGAGGAACAACATCGGCGAAAACGACTGAGGGGTGTCTAGAGGTGCGGCCCCGATTTCACCATCACGAAGACTGCTCGTGAGCGGGTTTCCTCGCTATTACGCCATTAGACACTTCCACCCCCGAGTCTACATCCTAAGATGCATCTCTCGCGACTCCACTCAGACCGGCCAATGAAGGCAAGCAAGAGGTGGGGATCTGGTTCTCTTGGGATGCCACTCCGCAAGCGGAGACGAGAACCAGGAACTTCCCCGGGACCACTCGGTACCCGTGGTGTCGCTACTCACCAACAGCTCGCCACAAGCTGCCCTGCGGGCTTATTATTATTATTATTATCCATCATTCATCTAGTACCCATAACACAAGCTCTGCTTAGCTTAGGGCTACGGGGCTAGATGATACTCGGTATCTTTGGAAAAGTCACAAGTAGTATACCATAATGTAAGTATAGATTTTGTCATTCAAGTGAAATTAAAAAGCAGTGAGTACCTACCTACCTATAATTACCGGATCCTGCCGCAATTAACATAAAATATAACTAAAAAAATAATTGGACTTATTATATAATACAATACAATACATAAATTCTTTACTGTACACCATAATCAAATCAATCATTACAAAAATACATTATATGCGACAAGTAAGGGCGGCCTTATCGCTTAGAAGCGATCTCTTCCAGGCAACCTTTACTCGATATATCTAAGTTAACTTTCAGGAAAAATCTTCAATAAACCTTATCAAACCACGACGACGTTTGATTTTGTATTAAAAATCAATATTTTAAGTAAATACACGTTGTATTTGAATTTATTCATATGCAGAGGACCGTTGTGGCGCCCCGCTGTTGCCCGCTGCGCTTGGGCAATTGTCGGGACCACTTTTATAACCACCTAAAAAGTAAATAATTTACTACAACAACGCTATATTTAGATGCTTTGGACAAAATGTTTGTTTTCTGGGTTTTATGGTTTTTTAAGTCGGGCTTCAAACTCCAAACTAAAATCTACTATATAAACCAGGACTGCTCCGAACACGAAAATCGAATTTTCCGATTAATCGCGTGTAAAACTCGCTTATGATAGCGTTTGCACCAAAACGCATCACAAATGTTGATTATTGTTATAACGAAACGAGTACGGCCCCCGACCACAGGTTTTTCTCAAAATAATTATAATAAACTTTATGGTTTTGTAGTTACAAATTTTAGCGAAGTTGATCTTTCGCCATCTAATAATCTTTATTTCGAAACTATGGGGTTATGGCATATCGATGGTTTCCAAAGGAATATTTCAATGAGGTTTTGATAGACCTTTTTAAAGTTCCGGTCTTATGATACCTACACAAGAAATAATAAAAATATATCACAGTTCGTTTACTAAGGACGCAACAGATGGAAAGCTCGATTGGCCTTGACATAGGTCAACTGGCACACCTACGCAGTTCATTGATTTTACCATCAGCGTTCAGTGCGTAGTACTCCACCACTACCTTTTATTTTAGCTTAACCTATAAAGAAACTAATCATAACAGGACAGGGCAAGAATAAGTTAATTTTATTTCCCTACGTGCATTGCACGTGAGCTTTACTTCCTAGTACTAACCAATACCTACGCTTGAAGAGGTCTTTAAGAATTATAAGTTTTAATTTTAAAGAATCCTACACTTTTGATTCTGTTAACATTATAAATCATTTTCGTTCAAAATAGAACGATTTTTGATATGAAATAACTAGATTATAAATAAAACTTACCCCGACACGTCCAATCAGACTAGGTCAGTAGGTGAAGCAGGTAAACCCTGGACTTTTCAACTTGATTTACCCGCAAAGTTTGTCAATCACTTTACTTCTTTATCAAGACGCCACGAGGGTAATGCAGGCACAGTGTACTTCATTCTACCATAGGTCGTATAGATAATGTCCAAAGAGGATTATTTAAATACTGGTATAAAGCACGCACTACGTTCTGCGAGGTAGAAACCACACCTATGCCTGGTCGTTATGAAGCGACGTCGCCCGACGGCTTGTTTACGGACTGGTGACGTCAAAGCCATTTCAATGGGGTTGAATTAATGAAAACAATGACTACGTAATCTCCTAAAATATTGTTACTTATTGACTTATTGCCTCATTGATTGACGCTTATTGGTACGCATGAAAATGGTAGATTCATGACAAAACAAAACGAAATCTCCCTAGATTTGGTTTAGATAAGATAGGCCTAACCCTTTAGGTGATCTAGTTTTATTACCTAATCATTCCTTTAGGTGATCTAGTTTTATTACCTAATCATTAGGTAATAAAACTAACATTAGGTAACAACAAAATAATTTATTTTTATTTGAAATTGAGCCGCAACACTAAATATTATACCTATATCACAGAATATACACAAAGAGCAAACAGAAAAATAAATATTGGAAAAATAGAATATAAAAATACTTATCCCGTTTAAAGTGATTTTAAGGCTTTATAAAACCACAATAGTTTCAATTCCTTCAATAGTTTATGTGGCTATCTATCAACATCTTGCAGTTGCATGTAAAAAAAATCATCAAACAACTGATACATTCATTCTACATTCCTCTGAAAACCGGAAATTACTCGCCCATTAAACCCACCAATTCCGCTATTCAAAGTCAACAGTCGAATAATGACGTTCAAAGGGCAAGAGTCTATTCTGTTCAAACGGACCATTTGGTGACACCAGAGCGAGAATTAACATGGCGGGTCTATAGAGGTCTTTAGCGGAGCCCTGCGGGGAAAATGGCAGGGTTTCTTGGACACCCGCGAGCGTCAACAATGCCTCGCTGTGCGTCAACAATGCCTCGCTGTGCGTCACAGCTAACGTTTCACCATTCACTCTTTACAAATCAAACAAATTATATTTGTTGAAAAAGTTGACTGCTAAATTCGGTCTGGTTATGGGTAGTGGTAAGTAATACGTTGTGCAATGTTGTCCACAGCTGCGTGGATGTTATAAATGGTTTGATTGTTTTGAAAAAAAACCTTAAAATTGACTTCAAATTCCTTATTTACAAAGATTATTTAAGTTTTTCAGAACAAATACTTATCCCTCGGTTTTTTATGAAACAACCTCAGGATCATTCTTACAACAGCAAAATAATTTTTCGAATCAATTCTTATTTAACGGAGAAATCGACGATAATGCATAAAAAAATACATGCAGCCGAACATAGCACTTCCTTCGTTTTTTCTTCGTGATGATTTTCGATTTTAGAATTTTATCAAAATAATTATGTAGTTACATAAAATTTCTTAGCACTTTTGGAGCTTCATTCTAAGCACACATTTTCAAAATTTTTACTTGCAAAACCTATCCTTTTACATAACTAAGTAAAACATAAATAAAAACTCTTAAGCTTAAGTTATACCACCACTATCTCTACTTACGTGCAAAGCCGCGGGCAGAAACTAGTAGAAGTTATATTTTTGCCGTGATTTTTAGAAATAGAGCACGCGACTAACCTTACACCAAAGCAATTCAGGAACTCTTGTACAAGTACCACTCCAGCATCCATTAGTGACGGCAGAGAATCGGAATGATCACACGAGGAGGTATTATCCAAAGCTCTCGTGAGCACGTGACGTCATCAAGGGATTGAAAGGGGATGTAAGTACTACTTTAAAAGGCATATGGAACGTTTGACTTTGTGAGCATTGTCGATAACCAGTACACCGGTCAAATTATTATTGTAATTCGGCACGGATATTGACTTAGACTTTAGGGTAATCTGAAACTGTTAATTTTATTAATTCTGCAATATTTTATTTCTGTGTAACGTCCTGCATTTCAAATAATTTTATCTGGCTAGAAAAATATTACATTACCGTCGCTGGCCCCATCGATAGGTACGTATTATATCGTATTGATGTTAGCAGAATACCACCTATTGGGCGCACGGATGCCAATACTGCGGCGGCCACATATTTATTTCCCAAATATTAATCATAATCCACAATTCTATCACAATACAAAACAGTTTTAAAGCCTTAGAAGGAAAGAGACATATATGCAGGTACCTTTTTTATTTTCAACAAACTGCAAACGGCTAAGAACTACGTAGATTCTAAACCATTTACTAATGACTTACCTCGAATGGTAACTTACAAACTCAACAGCTCGTGAGAAGAATAAACCGTCTTCTATTGAACTAGTGCAATACGTCCAAAGTCAGGGGAAAATGAATAACATATTCTTTGATTTCGCACAACAATGAGCATAAAATAATTATACGTTTGAACAATACATCGCGACTTGACTTCAATACGGCGCCGATAACAAAAATTCCTTTGCATTAGCCCTCCTTGCTCATTCAGTTTTTACTTTTTAAATAAGTGTAGAGGAGCGCGAGCGCAAGAAAATCGTCGCATCCCGGGGGTCCGCGGACTTCCGTTTGGTTTCGAATTTCGAACTGCGCGCCTCATTGTTTTGCGCTTCAAGGGTGGTAGCATTGGCACGACACATCTAGCACATGACATTACTTTTAATTTAAAACTCTTTTTAGTGGACTTCTTTGACCGTTTTCAATGTAAGAATGAATATAAAGTCAATCGTCATGTTTGCAGTTAATTCTTCATTGGCAATTAACTCTTATAGTAATTACAGCCAGTGGTATAAGAAATGCGGTCCTGGAACAGATACCGATTGAAGTATTTCGAGCCATAAATGGTAAACTTGAATGAAACAAACCTGGTAATGTTGTTGTGAAAAACGAAGTACCCAAATACCTACTCTATGCATTGCTATTTTGACACACTTATATGATGCACATTGAGACTGGCCGCCGCCCGTGGCCGAAAGGACAATGGGCAAAATTGTATGGAACTTGGTCCAAGAGCCTCCACTGATGGGACTTGCGGTATATGAAAGGACATAGTTGCCGTATGATTCTGGCAAAAGCCTATTAAATTAGGTATGTTATATTATTATATAATGTAATTATGTTTGTTGCTCTTTCACTCAAAAACTACTGAATGGATTTTGATTAAACTACACACACACACAATAATATAGCTTTCATATCAGAACAACACATAGGCTACAATTTATAAAGATCGCGGGTGAAACCGCGGGGCGCAGCTAGTTTATTTATAATATTAGTAATTGAAGTAAGGGTAAGTATATTTTAAAATGCCGAAGGACAAAACACTAAGATATTTGGACCAAGAACAATAAAATTCTTCTATCGATCTGAATCTGGCACAATGCGGTCCCCTCTTAAGGATTTGTTCGTAATAACAGTGATTTGGGAATAATCGCCATTCTCTTAGCGCGAGGGTCGCGGCGTCAAAAGCACACTGTGTAAACTTGATACCTGTGAGAAAAGACGTTACAAGTGTTTTGGTACTTATTATGTTTTGCCGATAACATAAATAAATAATAAATACCTACCTAATGCTGGACAATCCACACCGTCTGTCCTAAGCTAAGCAGAGCTTGTGTTATGGGTACTAGATGACTGATATACACATTAATACGTCATTACTACGATATATATTTTTCTATTATATTTAGAAAACCTACCCAGAACACACGGAATAAATATTTGCAGATCGTACAAACATTTGTTCCGAGGCGAGAAAGCAACCTCTTGTGTCGCAGGCGGACCTTCACCCACCGCACCACAGAGGTTGTCATTCCGTATTACATATCCGCTTTACAGACAAAAGCAATCGAAATTGAAAATATAGTTTGAAGTCAATCAAATGGTTATTAATCAACTATTTTACCATTAGACACTACTAACGCATATTAACGGAGATGCAGTTTTTTCAGTCTGCACGTAGGCCCGTATTATGAAAGCTTGCTTATCAATTTATGCTTGATGAACACTTTTCTATGACATAATCAGCACAAAACAATACAACGAAATAATTTTCAAAATGGGTCTATAATTGACAGAGAAATCGACGAACATAATACTTAAAAAATATAGCTCGTACTTGAACATGCAGCCGAACATAGAACCTCCTCCTTTCGTCGAAGTCGGTTAAAAATAGCGATTGCGCGGACCATGATTCAGTTTCAAATACTTTATTCTATAGGCTTACAAAATAAGCATATACAAGACGAGACAAGTCATTATTATATCCTTTAAATTATGAAGTATTTTTTATTTTCTCTGTTTTGTATATTATGCAAGTGATACACAGAAGTTTGGTTTTCATTAGACAATCAAGTAAAATTTATAGACCGTAAAATGAATTTCCTATCGTATATCAAAGAGCTAAATATACCTCATAATATGAATTTTAATTAAATTACCACTTCCCAATAGTGAGCGCACATAAATTTCTTACAGTTTGTTTACCAAACATTATTTTAATATCCATAGATTTTATAGATGAATTTTTATAAAATTACCTTCGAATATTATACCTATAGAGTGATTCCGGGCTGGCTCTCTCTACAGGGGGCTCCACTTTTAATTAAACCCTAAATTATTGTTCACCTTCATTAATTCTTGCGCTCCCGGTCGGGCTTACTAATGAGTTTGTACTTTTTGTACTCCCTGTATCAGGATCCGGGACAAATGGTTGTTTGTGAATCTCCCCCGCAAAAGTTATTATTTTCGAATTCAGAGAAATCTCTAATTAATTTATCAGTCAATGTTTTTTAGGCTTATCTATGTTTTGGAGAGAGAAAATTCATTTAAATCTAGCAGATAAGAATAATATTATCCTGGTTTTAATTGTGGGTCGGGTCAAAAGTAAGTCATGCTGAGTATAATGAAAATTATATACCTATTGTAAGAAATAATAGATTTTTATATTGTGGTTATTATTGTTGTTACCAATCAGACAGTTTTTGTTGCTCTACTTTATAGAGAGAGAGAGAGAGAGAAAATTCATTTAAATCTTACAGACATGAATAATATCCTATTTTTTACTTTGAGTCTGGTCGAAAGTAAGTTATACTGAGTATAATGAAAATTACCTACTTACTTACCTATTAGAAAAATAATTGAAATTAATTTTGTTGATAAAGTCCACTAGATTCTTTTCACATTTTTTTAAAAGTAAATAATGAACAACGAGCTATTATTTACGACAGTAATCCTATTACAAACTTACATTATCAAGCGCCTGTAATTTTCCCTTATTTTCCAAAATTAAGGCAATTTTTCATAGCACGATGGGAAAACTCGCAGCACGCGTCGTGGTTGTATATCATTGAATTTTCTTCGGTTATTCATTTATTTATTAAAGGGCCTCGCAATAAATTGCGTTAAGTGGGGGCGGGCGAAGCCCCGCGGGGCTCAGTGGGGTCTCCCATAACGCCGGGAAAAACGCGCCTTGGCCATAAGTGCCTTTCTACAACACCAATGCTATATTGCCCGGCTTTTGAGGTACAGTCTGCACTATTCCAGCACACAAAGAATGGCAGAATGGAACCATCCTCTGACCAGCTAGGCTACCCTTGCTATTTAACACATATCGATACGCGCGTTATCAGCGTTAATATGCTAATTTTAGTATTCAAGCTGATTTTGAATTTTTCATAGTGAATTTTTCACGCACAAACACCTTTTCACGCGTTTTCACAGATTATTTACGTGAAAATGCGCCTTAATACGCGTATATTGGCGTAATAACGCGCGTATCGTTATGTGTTAAATAGCGTGGTAGCCTTGGAGATGATGGTGGTTCGCCGTCGAGCCAGTACGAGTGTACTGGCTCGACGGCAAACCTGAGCTTGAACCAAAAGATGCAATTAAGATCAGACAGTTGTCAAATCTGCTTTAAAAACTGGGCACAGAATTAAAAATAATTGTGCCCATTCCTACTGCTAAACAATTGATGAAATTCAGTAATTGATAAAAATAATTAGCAAGCACAAGTGGCAGTGCGCCATATCTCCCGAAGAACCGACTAGACGTTTTCTTGAGTGGTGACCGCGACTCGGCAAAGGTAGTGTGGGACGCTCTCCAGTCAGGTGGGATGATGATCTGAGAAAGACTGCAGGCAGATGCTGGATGCAGCAAGCTGAAGACAGGGCGCAGGCGCACTTATTAGGGGACAACTAGTCATAGAAAGGTTAGCTGTCAGGATTATATCAGGATAATAATTCTGATTCATCATTGGATCTAACAACATAATAATTTCGGCATTCTGGTCTGTTGTCACGTGTTTCTTTTGCAATATAAGAACCACACATTAGCATAATACAAGGTGTATAAAACTGGCTAGATTATCGCGTTATTTTCTGTATATAACTTTCATCATACAAAAATAAAGTCTTGTGTTTTTGAAATATCGACACACGCTCACTAAATAATCCCACCTTAAAGGTTACTCCATTAACTAACGATTTTAAAGCTCTTGGATAAATAAGCCCTAAAATGTTTATCATAATGCCATCTGCGAGATAATAATTGCAAGGACCAAAGCGAATCGACGACGCGTCGGCCGTTATCAGATCGACTTGGGAAAATTACGAGTAAAATAAACTGCTAAGAAACCTCTTTTCCACACTTTATTCAGCAACTGTAGAGTAGTATCCCGTTGCAACTCAATTACATAGTCAGGTGAGTACCTACCGTTGCTAGACCGTTTACTTAGTTATATATTCACTTTTAAAATAAATATTTAAGGGGAGCTCCTATATAAAAGAAATGGTTCTTTTGCCGTTTTTATAGATAATGGTACAAAACCCTTCGTGCGCGAGTCCGACTTGTACTTGGCCGGTTCTGTAAAGAAGATCACCTGAAAAACCCATTCAGGTTTTTGGCCCTAAATAAGTTGTTCTAAGTTACGTTAATCTTTTTCTCATCCTCGTAAGTAAATATGGTCAACAGGTTCACCAACACAAGATGAACACAAGTGATGTGTAGGCGGTAGGGGGCGTGAGCGGGCGTGGTGCAATTATCACTTCCACGCTTATCAAAAACATATTATTCTCAATAAACGAGGGTTTATTAATTGGAATTAGCTGTTTGTTTTGGGATGTGTTGATGGAAATAATAAAAAAATAATTGCTAAAGTCTTATAACGGTAGAAGTGAAGAAAAATAGGGGTGCTTTTCGAAATTAAACTTTAGCTTCATTTTTTTCTTGCTACATAGATTGATAGAAGTTTGGATGTTATATATATTATGTTTGTTACTTCATCACGCCAAAACTATTGAACGCTTAGGTTTTTTTGCACAGGTGTACATAACTCTAAGGCTGTCTATCATAAAACAGTTCCCATGTGATAGAAACAAACTTTAAACGGTTCCAAAGACATAACGCGTGCGAACCCGCGAACAGTAACTAGTGTTTAACTAATTCATTCCATTATTTTGCTCCATAATGTAATAGAAAAATTGTGCTGGACACACACACAGCATCATCAAGCCCCAAGCTAAGCAAATTAATTAGCTGCTAATTTATTATTAGATATCACACACCACGACAAAGAACAAAACCTCGTAAGAGATTAGTCAGTGAATGTTTACCGTTTTCTGAGATGTTCGAAGAATATTCTATCCTTAGCGTAATCAACTAATACAAAAAGCTCCGTCACGAAATTTCCCGACGCATGAATCGTTATTTTGCACAATAGTTAGTTATAATAACTGTTTCCCTCCTGATTCTTGCCGATAAGGAAACATTCATAGCCCGTAGCACCTCAATGGCACTGATTGGATATATCAAGATAAGTACCCTCTCCCCTGCGTTTGCAAGATCGCATTGATTATCATTATTCACCTTTGTGACTGATTACACCACTTGTCCATAATAGTTGCTGGAATAATCTTGATAATAAATTATTTGATTATGGAAAGTAATTATAGGGAACTAAGAAAAAACCTGAGATGAACATCGCATCGACTTATTCATAATGCAGGTTAAACAGCATATCGTAACACTTACCCGCGTCTTTTGCCCTACCCTACCTAATGCTGAGTGGGAGTATACTTTATGAACGATTTAATAAATTAACTTATTTAATGTAGATTAGTATTTACACCGATATAATATAAATTTCCTAAAAATCTCAGCCTTCAGCAGGATTAGATTTTTGAGGCCAAGGCAGAGCGCCCAGAATGCTGACAGCATTGCTCCTTAGAATAGCAATGCTAATAAATTGACCGAAATAGAAGCCAGCATTTCGATCACCAGTGGACTCTATAAGAAGTTAAGTATGCCCTTTATAAATTGCGTGTGCAAATAATATGTCAAATAATGTTAAGTGATTTCATTTGCCTCCGAAGTTTGAATAGACGAAATGACTTATTGAAATTGTACGCTTTTCTGTAAGAAACGAATTTATACGATACCTTACGAATGAGTCGTAAAATTCTTTAAATACAAGACGTATTAGTATATATTATTATATACTCTCTCTCATAATTTCAACCCCGTTTTCTTGTGTTTTCTTTTTTATATAACTGGTAATAACTTAACTTCTGCTTGAATAAACAAATAATGCTGGACAATCCATACATATAAACAAATAAATCTTATTGAGCCTAATTTATTAATATTTATCGTTTTTCTTTTACCAGAAACCTACATCTGAATTATTATGCGCATTAAAAGCAGAGATAATGTCATCTTCAAAACAGTTATTCCAATGCATAACCAAATCTATTTTAAATAGCCATGTGTTACAATTATGGAAATTCTCGGTTCTTGACACCTGCGTTTTTGTTTTAATGAACCTAACCCACAATAAGGGCCTATTACGTAGGTAGAGAGATAGCTATCTGTTTTATATTATAATTTTATACGAGGAAGTGACGAAACTATTAACTGGACTGGCCTAAATTAGAAATGGCTATTTTAAGATAGGCACTTATCAGATTTTTTGTTTTCAGCCTATTTCCACCCACAGCGGTGGTAAAAGCCTCTACAAATAAAGTTGTTAGCCATTTTAATTGCAAATTATTACTTAGTGTTTGACAAATTTAATTATAAATAAAACGAGGAATTACTAAATTTTCTCGTGTTATAATCTCGACTTAACCTGCCACTGATGAGAATCCAATAAACCAACTATAGGAACTTTAGTAAATAATTACTTAACTATCTCCAGTACAGTATAAAGCGAGCACGAGATATCTGTGCTCTGCTTTCTCGTGATCAGTCTTTGGAAAGGAAACGTTTTAGCTATTTTGGACCAATTTGTCGCCATAGATCGTGGCCGGGCGGTGACTTTGATCGGTTTTTGTTCAACCACAGATTGTTTGTAGTTCTAGAAGACGATTAAATGCCGGTGTTTCATGCGAGGGTTTGAAGCTAGATTGTAAGTGAATCTCATGTGAGATGGAGCTAGCCTAATTTAAAGAAACCTAACATAGGCGGTAGTCTAAGTTAAGTATGGGGTTGGTAGTTAGGTAGTTGATAGGCTTAAGCTTTTGTTTTCATGAATTATGTAACTTTTTAAACTTTCGCGATTTATTAACATAATTAATTAGGTACCTTATAGGTTTTTTAGAAAGACCCAAAAAACATACATTTAACCGAACATAGAACCACGATTTTCGAAGTCGGTTAAATATACAGAAAATACTCACTGACTTATCAAGTGATTTCTGAAATTACGAGAGCTACGATGCTGTAATTGGGCTATATTAATGTTAAGAAACTATTTTTTAATGTAACTGTTGTTTTTTTAAATAAACAAATAGAAATATGAAGAAGTTACGATAACCATCGCAACGACAGAGACATTCTTTGACGACCAGAGGCGTAGCGAAGGTTGCACTGGACAAATTTTTGTATGATCAGCAGATATTTGTTCTGATCTATAGATATTTTTATTATTATATTTATATTATTATTATAAATATAATAAAAATATCTATCTAGGTATCTAACACAAATATATGTACTATGCTGAAAGCAGTGCACAATTACCACACAAAAAATAATGAGAAGAGCAATTCCTTTCATTATTACCTCGAACTAAACAAATAAGTTTAGAGATAATGATGAAAATGAACATTTTTGTCTTCAAAATCATTCAGGAACTGCAAAAGGAGAGTCCCGTTAGTTTCTGCGTGTGTGGTTAATAAACCTAACGAGATCGATATGAGAAAAACACTTTAATAAATTAAGGACATTCCGTATCAATATTTATGCCAAACATTGCTTATTGATGAATCGACAAATAAAAACCGGATTTGAGGATATCTCGACTTGTTTATTTGATCTTGTAGTTTTTGCCGTTTTCGGCGTTTGATACCGCAAATAATCAAAAATACGGTTCGTACAAAAAGGGCTTACGGACAAAACTCATCGTTTTACATCGAGTCCGTTTCAAATCGTTCCATTTCATTTCCATTTGGAGTTTTTTTGCGGCATGTGGCAACTCTGGCGCGGGCGCGCTCTGTCGATCTTTTATTATTAATTACCTTCTTTTATACGAACATGTAACAATCGATCGTCTTGATTAAAATATCTAAATAATAGAAGAACACAATGACTGCTGCGTGAAAAGGCTCTGTCGATTTGATATAGTAGGCCAGCTTTGACACCAATGAAGTTTATCGCTAGATTCTAGCTAATCTAATTGACACAATTTTGGCTATGAATCTTAAGCTATCGTCGCGAATATTCTATTCTATTAAGTAGGTATGTACATATCTACTTAATATATTAGAAAAAAAAACATTAACTTGGACACAGATACATATAATAAGGCGAAAGAATGAAGAAACGGAAAGCAAAAACAGTTTTAATACGGGGACTTCAATTACCGACACTTGGATTAAAGTTGTTCGAAGTGGGATGTTGACTTCATCATAATCTTTCTTCATACCACAAGACGTGTGCACCGCGAGCTGGTGAGTATCTGGCGCAGCGCATCAGCATTGCCATACAGCGGGGCAATGCAGCCAGCATCTTGGGGACGCTTCCGACTGATTTCGATATGGATCTGTTAAGCTACTCGTACCTGTGTATTATTTGCAACGTCACAAATAATACACAGGTATTTTATTAGCTTTGCACAATGCTGAGTGAAGGCCATATTTGCCATGAACACTGCTACGCACAATAATTTGTAATATATGTAGGTAGTAATAATTTGCGTAGTTTAAGTTTGTTGTGTATAGTAGTTTTAAGGTGAATAAAAATATTTTCTTTCTTTCTTTCTTTCCGTTTCTTCATTTTTACGCCTTGTTATATGTATCTGTGTCCAAGTTAATGTTTTTTTTTCTAATATATTAATTATATATGTACATACCTGCAGTCTGCAGTTAGCTCAATTGTTTCAATTGTAAAATACTAGTTCTGATTTGTTTCTTTTATTTGATTGTAATTTTCTTTGGTTATACATAAATATGTTTACAACAAGACCACATAACGTTCCAGCTATAAATATTTTATACGAATTATTAACGCTTTTCATTACCCACGCAATGCAAAGCAAATATAGGCTACTTGTTAAGTAATTAAAGTTCCTTGTATCATTAAAACGACGACTGCAATAAAAGTAAATGGCCGACATGCTTCACTAGTGTAGCACCTGGCTTGGCTCACTCTGTTTAGATTATTCTTCATTCTTTATTGCAAAATAATAAATTAATTATGTATATAAATGTGAAGGTATGTTTAGATAGATGGAAGGATGCCAAAACTACAGACGGGGCTGAAATTCTGCATTCAGATAGTTCTGGGCCTTGAATAAAACAAAGGCTACTTATTATCCCATAAGCAGTTCCCGTGGGATAGAAATAGCCTTAAAGCGTTTCCATAGAAATAATGCTGCGAGAGAAACTAGTATATCATATACATAAAATATTGAACCAGAAAAATAATGGCAAAGGCTAGTTGAACCCTAATAAGAGTTCTGATGATGGAGGCGACTCAGGACGGTCAGTCTCTCACAAACAGGTATCTGTATTTACTGCACTACGACCGATGTGGCGCGGTGGGCGAAGGTCCACCTGCGACGCAGCAGGTTGCGGGTTCGATTCCCGCCTCGGAACAATTGTGTGTACGATCTGCAGATATTTGTTCCGGGTGTTCTGGTCGTTTTCTATGTATAATAAAAAATATATATCTATGTAATGTATTGTATTATGTATATCAGTCATCTAGTACCCATAACACAAGCTCTGCTTAGCTTGGGGCTAGATGATGCTGTGTGAATTGTCCAGCATTATTTATTTATTTATTTATTTACCACACCTTGTTATATCAATTAAAAGATGACCGTTTTGTAAAGAGAAATAAATGATTATTTATTTATACAGTATACGCCATTAACCAACTGATTAGTCTCTATAAGACAAACTCTTGAGAGTAGTAGGTATTCTATTGGCCTCTAAGTCTAATAAGTACCTCTGGTCAAGTTTAAGGCTTCCAAATATCGTCTCAGACAGACATAATTACCATTTTTATTATAATAAAAATATGTTATATCTACCTATAGGTTGTTCGGTTAATATGCAATCCAATACGCACACGCACGATCTCGGCCGAGACGCGTATAAATTGCTCAATTTACTTCGGAGCAAATGGCATATTAAATTATTATTTCTTCAATGCACTGTGGAATGGTTTGTCTGCATGTCAGTCAATACCTTGATGTACCGACGATTCGTCGTTTTTATTTAGATGTTTCTTGTCCTTTTTGTATACGTAAGAGACAATTTTGTTTTAAAGAAATCTGCTTTATTTTTCCACAATAAAATTAAACTAACATAAGGCTTATGGCTCATCATCATCATCATCAACCTCTGTTAGTCCACTGCTGGACATAGGCCTCCCCCAATGAGCGCCATAGCGACCTATCTTCAGCTTGACGCATCCAGCATCTACCTGCAGTCTTTCGCAGGCTTAAGGCTAATAACTAAATTATGTAACCTCTTTGTATTAATAAATGATCAATCTATCTATTTTAAAGTACTTTCTCATGAAATTGTTAAGCTAGTCGCACACCTGAAAAGCACTGTTGCAGCACAGCACAAGAATCTGCATTCAAATAAGGGCTTTGAGCTTGGCTTTGTTTTTTAATGACGGCATGAGATCACAACCAGCTCGCAGACCACTCGTTTAAGCTTGTAGGAAGCCATTTTGTCAGTGTAAAATGTATCTTAAGATAACAAGTTTAAGGCCACATTTGACTGACATTTTTGGATTGGGTGGTAGCTTTTGGATTAATGTGCGTTTTATGTGAATAAACGGCGTTATTCAGTTTGTATTTCTTTTAGAATTCTGTATATTTAATACAATCGTTGTCTCAGCATTGCAACACGAGTTGGCATCGCTACCAGCTGTACGGAATATGTCCATGTGCGTCATGGAAACTGCAAGAGTTATGAAGAGAAGCCATGAGCTGAACACTGTATATCGTATTTACGAGTATGTTCCCTTTTGGCTTCCTCGGTACGCTTTCATGATAACACCGCGGGGGTTGAATAGATCGTGTGCATGAGAATTAATTTATTTCGGACGCTACTTCTCATCAAGGTCGGGGCAAGCAGACGGAGTTATAATGCCTATATCGTTTTGTATTATCAGGTACTTATCTGCTATTTTTAGTATGATTTGCTGTACAAATCGCTTGGCCACTTGTGAGAAGTTAACTGCCGGGTTTTCAGTCAAAGATCAGATTAATCAATGGTCAAACGCAATGCTTATAAAATCAGTGGCTACAATCTTTGAATAATCGCTTAATAAACATTTTATGGCATATGGCCAAGCGCTATTTCAATCAGTGATCAACTTATCAGCGGTAAAAAAACGGCCAGTTGTATGATCTACGCAGACCTACATAACTTCCTACCTTCCTATTTCAAACATTCAGTAGAGTACCTACATACCTTCTTGTATTTTTTACATTTTAAATGGTGCTTAAGGCCAGCATACAAAAACTTTGTACCTACAATCGTAGGTACACGAAAAGTTGAAAATCATTAAGTCCGAATCAAATTCGACTCGAATGATCGTGACAAAAAGTCGATCGTATTCGATTGTGTCGGCGACGCAAAGGCGAGATATCAATAGTCATCGACCGACGAGTTCTGCTGCGATTCGAATTAATTACTCAACAGTTAGGGGCAAGAGGTGAACAGGTGGTTTTTTTACATTTCCTGACTAATGAAGTTGATTGTCAACACCTAACAACAATTAAGAAGATATTTTGAAAAGAAATGGCAGGTTTTTGTGGTCGTAGAAACCTCATTATTAAACTTGTCATTATATTATCAAAATCACAGACACAAAAGTCATTTATAACGGGATATTTAATAACCACGATAGTTTCAAAAGTAAAACAACTAAGTACAACTAAAACAGCAGTTCAGATTTCAGATTTTCATGAAAAAAACGATAAGGTTTTATTGGTTTTTAAAAAATATTTGAAAGTTTCTGGATGGCGGCAATTTTAATGAGTAAGTAGGTAATCCAGTATTCATGAATAATAAAAAATATATAATCTACAGTTACATGTAATATCTACCTGTTAGGCAGGCTATCTCTATCTATCGGCTATCTATCTACCTGTTAGGTTAGGTCTGGTTAGGCTGACCACACCCTTGTTTTTTTCCGTTATAAAATTAATATTATATATTTATATATTGATGTATTTAAAGTAGATAGGTATTTGTATGTAACATAATATGAAATTTCATGTTGTAATTAACTACATAATAACGCACACAGATCCCCTTTTTCAATCCAACGATCCTATCCATCCACGGTTGTCTGGTAGAGATCGCTCTTGAGCGATAAGACCGCCAAATTGTCACATATCTTGTATTATTATTGTTTACCTTGTTTGTTTTATTTTTAAGTGTGCAATAAAAGTATTGTCTATCTAATATCTACCAAATGCCAGTGCTGCGTCAATAAGTCATAACATAGCGTAGCAGATGCTACGCGCCGTAGAGCCACTAACTTTCATGTTATAGACTTCAACGAGCTTCTTAGTGGTTATTATTTATTTTATTATCAAGCATAATATATTATTTAACCCTTATATAGCGTTAAATAAATGAATCTGTTTTCTGCATGTAACATGATACTCTTTGTACACAATAGAAAAAATCTAAAATATTTTAATTTTGCTAAATTTAAAACTTAAATCATTCCAAAGGCTTGGCTGCAATTGCACTCAAATTGAAAACAATAATATTGTTTCCGGTCAAATCAGTTTCCACAATTTGAAACAGTTAACTGGGACTGTGGACGAAACAGAGCGTAGACGAAACCCAATGAATACAATGTTCCGCATTGCTTGTTTTAGGCAACATTTTTTTCTTTACATTTTTTCAACGTTTCTAACATTTTGTCTGCAGTGTTTTCCTTATAAACGCCAGAGCAACAAATATACACTGGTTATGAAAAATTTCATTTAATTAATCCTGGTAGGTTTTATTTATTTTGTATAATTAAAAATTATAACTTTAGAAAAGTAGTTCAGATAAGCGGTAAATCGAAATAATCATCCGATCTAACCCACCATACCACTATCGGCCTTCCGAAGGTCTTCCTTTAGCTCGCTAGCCTCATCCAATAGCATCTAAATAGGTTATATTTATATATTCATTTTATATAAATCAACCGAATAACACCCTTACTTGAGAATAAAAAAAAAATCTTTACTGCAATCAAATTTAGTACTTTTATTAATTTAGCCATAATTACGAACAATATTTTAAATTTATTTTGTCTATGGACCCTCAACCCGCCATCTGCTGAACTCAATAATAGCGGTGTCCCGCCGAGACATTGTCCATGGTAATTTGTAGCTGGCATCACTCCCGAAAAACACCCGTATAAATAATAACGTTATTTTATTAAAATACCTAGCAACCCCGCAACATGCTGTCAGGGGTCCTATTGTGGCGCTTTAACCTGGATTCCTACTGTGTTTCTGTTATTGTCGCTGATATTTGATAATTTACTGCATGTTTTATAAATCTATGGTTTCCATATTCGTGCTTGCGCTGTTTCAAATTGCATGGTCAATTGATTCTGTTTTATTACATACTAGTTTCTGCCCGCGGCTTTGCACGCGTTGTTTCTAGGGAAACGTTTTAAGGATGTTTCAATTTCTATCCAATGGGAACTGAGTTATAGGATAAAAATAGTTAGTATGTTTTATTCCAGGCCCCTGAAGTACCTACCTGAATTCAAATTGAGAGTGATTGTAACCTGAAAATGTTTCATCCCAATCAGTTCAGTAGTTTTTAGCGTGAACAGGTCACAAACATCGATTCATCCAAAGATCTAAAGTTTAGCATTTAAAAATGTAATATATAACAATAATTTTATAAATAATGATTGTTTAGAATTTTAGGCTAACATATGAAAAGAACCCAAAAATTGTTGTGCCCTGACAGGGTTTTTATGCATTGTGAACCTACCCACTAAGACTACACCTAAGAAACTACCTGTATGCATGAAATTACAATAAATGATATGAATGAATGAATATCAGTGTTATTTTTGCTTGAATTCGAATCGGACGGTTGTCAATGCACACAGTAATTAATTTTTAATTAGTAATAGGTACCTACTATAGGTTTTTTTACCCATTGCTAAAATAGTGCAGAATTATTACAGAATAGCTACTATGGTTACTTTGCACTATTATATTTATCCAAAAACTATTTCAAGTTCTGTAAAAAGCTTCATTTGTTAACTTTAACAGCGTTGATTCTAAGACCACACTTTACCGGTTCGCAAAAACTGCATTGCGTGAGAGGAGTAACGTTAAAAATATATTAAATTAATCACGAGCGTTCGTGCAGTTGATTATAATGTTTTTAAAAATAAAAAATCGGCCCCCCGCCCCCTGCGTTGAAAGATGTGGTGGCCAATGGGTCGTCGAATGGACGCGGGGCGTGCCGACAAGTATCCGGCAAAGAGTTGTAAGTTAGATGTTTCACTTCCAATAATGTCCCTACTTACGTACATCAAAACTATTGTTTAGTCAATGACTAAGTACTACTCTAGTAGTACTAGTTATAGTACTACTAGAATAGTAATTAGCAGTACTAGAATAGTAATTAGTAGTACTAGTTATAGTACTACTAGAATAGTAATTAGTAGTACTAGTTATAGTACTACTAAAATAGTAATTAGTAGTACTAGTTATAGTACTACTAGAATAGAAATTAGTAGTACTAGTTATAGTACTACTAGAATAGTAATTAGTAGTACTAGTTATAGTACTACTAGAATAGTAATTAGTAGTACTAGTTATAGTACTACTAGAATAGTAATTAGTAGTACTAGTTATAGTACTACTAAGTACTACTCTAGTAGTACTCTCCTGACACCTAAGACACAAGCCTTGTGCTTAGTTTGGGTCTCCTAGAAATTCTTATGTAAGTACATATATTTTTGGTAAAGTACCTAAATAAATGAATTATTTCACAACACAGGCAGAAATTATGCTGATATACGATACTTTTATTGTGTGTGATCTGATCACATTAATAAATAGATATGAATACGAAAGTTTGGATGTTTAGATGGATGTATGTTACTTCTTTACGCCAAACTACTGAACGGATCGTGGTGAAAATTTGCATACAGGTAGTTCTGGGCTACTTTTTACCATAACTCAGTTCCTATAGGATAGAAATAACCTTTAAACATTTCAATAGAAAACTCGAACCCGCGGGCATAATATAGTCTATAATAAATAAAATAATTATTCATCAAAACACACACTTATTATTAAAGTTATAAATCAGACCTCATCGTAAAAGTACTTAAGCACTTAACTATTCAAGTAAAAAGCTAAATAAAGTACTATATTTAAAAACGTACAACGTACCGTATAATCAGGCACTCAATATACACTAGATGATACCAACGTCTTAACGTGCTGTGGAAAGCATCAATTCTAAATAATAATAACTCTAAATTAAATAATAAGAAGAGCTTAATAATGTTGGACAATTCACACAGCACCCATATCACAAGCTCTGCTTACCATTGCTAGCATGGTAAGCAGAGCTGTGTGCACAGTGTTATGGGTATAACTGATATACATACATTATATAGATAGATATTTTTTATTATACATAGAAAACGACCAGAACACCCGGAAAAAATATCTGCAGACTGTACACACAATTGTTCCGAGGCGGGAAACGAACCAGCAACCTACATCGTAGGCGGACCTTCCCCGACGCGCCATAATAAAATTAGGTTATTATAATCATCGTTAAAAGCTTTGTGATATTTTTCTGAGGCCTAAAACCTAGTCTAGATGGTTCGAAGCCTAGGTTCATTCTGTGGTTCCAATCTAATCTTTGGAATATTTCGGGGCCTTAAAAAGAAAAAGCACTTAAGCCACTGAAATAAAGCTCAATTTACAATGAAACTGTATTTCTTGAGTGCCAAAGCATGTCTTTTACGATATAAAGGGAAGGCTTTAGTGGGTGCGTGAGGCTATGCACTTTTACAAAAAAAATTAATCAACTTAGTTTTTTTAATTTATTAACTTAATTATGTCTAGTTAGGGTAAAACCTACACCTCAAGAATGTTAATTAGAGTCATGTATATTATGTCATAATTTAAATATGAAATAAATAAATACAATACATCTGTATTTATTTATTTCATTTTTAAATTATTGCATAATAATATCTGTCATTTCAGTTGGTACAAATTCAAGGGTTGTGAATTTTGGGATGGTTTTTTTCATATTTTTTTCAAAAGCAGTTAATATAAACATTTAATCAAACAAATACACATGAATTTATTAAGAAAATAACAATAACGGTAGTAACACCAGAAGGTAAAGTGCCTAGAAATCTGACAACATTGCCACGTTGAATGGCAATGCTTATTAAATTTTAAAACAAATAAACATTTAGGAACTTAAGTAATAAAAAGTACAAAATTACACGATACAATAATAAACATTTATATCTCAATGGTGAATAACTTATCCGATAAAATGACCCATACCTGAAAGTAAGCCTTCATCACAATATAAAGAACCTATCATAACAAAACTTGTGTATCCAACCCCTTATAATGCCTAATAAAAGTTATCGCAAAATATCTCTCGTAGAGCATGTAAGCGCGACACGGCTCACAGCGTGACGCGTATTAAATTAAAAGCGACAACATGTGTTTTTCTTCCCAAAGGAAAATACATTAGCAGAAACATTTTCCGGCTATCTTCTATTCCTTTCACACCTACGATAAACGCTGTCCACAAGAAAAGAAGCCCCGACATGGCGCCCTCGGCGAAGCTAACAGCGAGCTTTCAACGTGAATCTGATAAAGTGAACACATTACGACACCAATACAAAGAAGTTTTCTTCGTTATTCTATCAACAAAAGCTCGAATAAATGATCTCGCTCTTTCTACAATGTTGATTGAGAGTGTGGTAGAGAGAGATGGTGGGATGTTGTAGTGTGCGGAGCGAAGCGGCACGATTGGGTGAAAAAGTTCGGTGCGTCCCGCCCTTGTCTCGCGTGCAGGGCTGCGTTCGCGCCTTCGCCGGGCCCGCACCAAATATTTTCTAAGAAGCAGTATGTCGGCCGTGCTGAGGGGCGTCAACGCGGGAGCCCGCAGTCATGCTGAGAGTCTCAGCGGAGTCACAGGACACACGTCGCGAAGCTTTTCAACATTTCGAGAAAAAATCCGTGACCGGTGTACCTACCCCAAAAACAATTTATAAATCTTTGTGAAACTGAAACGAGATAACAACGCGCCTTATCTGTGATAATAAATCATTGCTTAATTTTCATGAAGATACTGAAATTATATTTTATACCGTTTACAGTTTAGTGAAGTGTTTGAAAATTTTCTGTGCTATTTAGAACTGTGAATGTGGTGTTCATAAAATTTCGTCAATTTGCAGCAGCCGATGGAAGATTGATCCTCTAACTCAGGTCAGTCACATCAGCAACAACAACCTAGTTTTATGTACTTATAAAAACCTCATAGGGCCGGCAACGGGAACTTTATACTATAACAACAAAGTAATCCCCACCAGCTATCCTATAAATAAAAGGCCTCATTCTCAAGGACTAATAAACATCAAATGTGGAAACTTAAATTAAACTTGGAAAAAATGTCTAAAAATTACAAGGTAAACACCGTTAACATATGAATCTTTACCAAAATGATCACGATGATGTTAAGGGCTAAATACTAGTGTTATAGCTCAAAACATGAATTGGGAAAGTTAAATAAAAACAATTGAATTACCCAAGCATCAGTATTTCCTTCTGTGAATTCAAACGTTTCCTACCTAAGCCATATTTAAAAGCAAGCTAAATTGGATTAGTTTGCGTTTTACCAGGAAACATGAAAACCGACGAAAATGCGCCGCCGGCAAGAGCAGGGTGGAAATTTTCCGACGGTCATTTGAGCTCTTTGAGTTTTTATTTTAGTATTTGGCATAGGCCAATGTTAGACTACCAAAATCTGGAGATTTTCTTGCTTCTTGCTATGCAATTAAAATCTTCAAGATGCGCATAAAACTTATCTAAATGAATCGCTATGAGAATTGTTTTTGTTTTTTTTTTTGTGTCAGCCTTTACTTTTTAGTGGATTTTGAAGTAGGTAATTGCAGAAGTACCTTTAAAAATGATACAAAAATAGGGTATTTTTGTCTAAACAAATTATTTTTAAGTCATAAGTTTTTGAGCATTCTTTATCATGTAGAATAGAGGTTCATTGAATTTGAATATACATATGTGCTTGTACCTAACAGGATGTCCTGAATCGTACCAATCTTAAGACCCCAAACTTTACCTATAGTAAATATTCACACACATTTATTTCATTTACTTATCTACATATATTTTCATACATTTGCCGTCATCCCGTCAGAGTTTAAGCCCGTTGAAGCGCCGTGAAACATAGGTGAATAATCGCCAAAAATACCCGATAATATCTAATTAAGATGTATTCTGATCGCATAAGTTTTAAAAACACAACTTTGACAATGTTGTTAAATCTGCCTAATTAAATAACCATAAATTTAAACACTTTAAACAAATTTTAAACTTTTCACAACTATCTCTGACTATCTACAGTTTGTCAAGTAATCTTTCTCTGAATTTATGAAGAACTTGGATCTTCTTGATTTTGGGGCAAGAATAATCGGAGTTATATAATATTGGAGTTAATAATCGGATATAGCTTTTACCGTTAAGATGAAAAAAAAATCAAGATTATTTTATTGTTTAGGTTCCTCTATAAGTAATTCAGATAACACACAAGAAGTTTTGCACATATTGTAGGCTATTTAGGTATGAATCTTTTCTAAAAAAAAATTTGTTTCGCAGCCTATATGTTTATATATATACATAATGTTGATTATAATAATAAGTCTCTTTATGTTAATATATTTCAAAACGACACTTGATTCCTAGTTTGTTTAGCAAGCATTTTTTAAAGTTACAATGTGCGCAAAACTACATTACTGATAGTAAACTTACTAGCTTATTATTTTGTAAAAGCAAAAATAAAAAAACCTCTCAAAGTCAAAACATTTCATCAATACACAATTCGACAATTTGTAAAAAGTTATAATCAAAAAGTTAAGAATCCATGAACATTTTATCATATTTTCTTCAAGTATGTATATTGCAATCCTAATACGTGAAATGTTTAAGACCTGTCTTAGGTCTTAACACTTTGACTGCGGTTTTTTTTCGACGACTGCGGTCTTTTTTTTTACCTAAAAAATTCGAGCTGCCGCTCTACACAGCGGTTGTGTTGCGCCGCACATGCGTTTCGTTCGAAAAATATTACAGCTCTGCTGAGTCACAAAGATCTGTATTTTCTCAGCCGCTGCGCTAGTGTGGATTTACGCATATTAGTCACTTGTAGAAAACTCATACCGTGCGTTTTCAGCACTCAAAGTGTTAAACATTTCACTTATGTTAGATAAACCTATTTGTTTTTTATATATTTATGGATTTTCATAAATTATTTATTTATATTGAACGCTTCATATGTGAGCTGGGGAAAAAACGGCCAAGAAACGTTATCAAGCTTTTTAGTGATCATCCAATTAATGTACATCGTTGTACAACTTTGGCTCGTAAGTTTTTAACGTTGTGCCTAACTTTGTCTAAAATAGTAGAAGTTGATAAGCAGCTAGTTAAATCAAATCTATGAAGAAATTGTTTTTTTTTTCAAGCAGCCAATTTACTTTATCTTGGGGGATTTAAATTCTAAAGTTCGATAGTTGTATCAAACTATGGATAAGTCGATAAATCCGTTTTTACCCGAGAGGCGAGGACCGCATAGAACCAATCAAAACAATAGTGTTACCTCGAAGCATCAAAACGACTAAAATGATTTTGATGTACCTATACGGTAACAAAATACTCGTTTGGTCTCCTTTATGGTTCTTAGTTTCATTTTGCATGCCTTCTCATTTGGCAAAGAAAAAGATAATAAAAAGAGGACCGTATCGGATTTATAAAAAGTTTTCAATTACTCTCGTGTTATTATATTTTTTGGGTTGACGTTAAATTGACCACCATCTCACCTGCTTGGTAAGTTAGGTTAGGATGTTGCCTAAGATGCATCACGAAGGTCTAGCTAGAAGATACCTACCACTCTAGTCGTATAATTTCCTAGGTAGGTTAGGTAATTGGTACAAAAACAGTCCTTTATGTATTGAAAGTCGAAAAAACTTTAAACTTTAATTAATATCAAAAAACTGAACCTAGAAAAGAATTCAAGAATTCAGTGGTCACTTATCAACTTGTAAAATGCTAGGTAAGTATAAACATACTTATCAACTTATAAAATGCTAGGTTGGTTTTTATAACCAAGAATGATTTTCAGTCAAGCTATACTACATAGCCAAGTGGAATACATATACTGCATATCTACCACTGTATTCTTGAATTCTTTCTGAATACATATACATATCTTCTTCTTTTTTTACTTTCATAGCTTTTGACGTACTCGCTCTCCTAGAGCTGTGTGTAGAGGCGGCGCCGGAGCACCCATGCGGGCCGCACCACCAATGCTGGGCAGTGAATTCTTTACTGTAGACCATAAAAAAACTTTGCACGTTTTCTACCGTTAACAAAGTAGTCAAAACGTTACAAGAAATACTAGGTTTTCGAAGATACCGTTATTGAAAAAACTATTAACATCTTCCAATTTCTTTACCGCTATGAAATACTTACTCAGTAGACTCGTCTAATGAGATTACAGCTAATTCCTTAAAATTGTTGAAAATGTTTACGCGACAGCTGCACAGAAACATTGCAGATGTTCAAAGCCATGATGGACGTTTTGGCATACAAATAAGGCTGAAAATACTTTGAATTTTAATTAAAAAAAGCAGATTTTTGTAATCCTATTGGGCGATGACTGTCCGTACAGATCTGTCAACCCGTTGCTTTGTGATTCAGCGGTCGCGCGGCGGGGAGCCGGCAGATAATGTAAGATTAGATGGAAATCTGAAAGGAGACATTGTTTCACCCAGGTAGACCCTACGCTCCACGGCACGATGAAGTGTTTTAAACAATATATAAACAACATTATTTGAGAGTAATGCGATTATGTAGACGCCCACAAAAAATGTACAGTTGTGATTGACAGTTGTTGAAGATTTGCACTGGATGCGGGGTGTGATGCGGGGCTTAGCTTTCACAGGGAATTTGAAATAGTTCTTAGATATCCTGACAGTTTTTTTACTAATTTCATTATACTGGGTTTATTTATTTATAAATATGTATCATAACGGGCACACCCAATGCAATGGAGTACCTTATATTATAGTCAAGTCTTACCATATTTAATATTAAAATTAGAAAATCATTATGTCTAGGGCCAGCTCATACTTTTAAGTAACACCCTATTACAACCACTCACCGAAAGATGAAAGTCATTTACTATTACAAGTTGGTCATCTTTATTATCTATCCTTTCTACATCTTTTAAAATACATAGTCGTGGACCGGTCCAATTATTTATTTTCTGTACCTCTTTAATTACTTTTTCTGTAAAAATATTATTATTATTTTTTATAAAATATATTTCTTGTATTTCACACTTTCCACAAACTCTTTCCAAATCTCTCACAAATTCGCCTGGCGATAGTTGCGATTGAGATGCTGGATTGATAAAAATGGTACTCACCTTAGTAATAAGTATGACTATAACTTCATATGTACATATGTATTTGCAATATCATTTATGTATTTCTAGACTTCTTCTCAGACGTTAAACTTTATGAAGAACCTACGACATACGACCT
Source organism: Eupithecia abbreviata (assembly GCA_943735965.1). Taxonomy (NCBI): domain Eukaryota; kingdom Metazoa; phylum Arthropoda; class Insecta; order Lepidoptera; family Geometridae; genus Eupithecia; species Eupithecia abbreviata. Next base: position 6,515,545 of record OX030976.1, read on the forward strand.
TTCTTTTTAAGACCCAATTCGAAAAATAATTTATTAAAATATAAAACCGGCAACAACTTTTTTGCTAGGTCGAGACTAGTCCAATAATTATAAAGGGACTACAGCCATAAACCTCTGGTCCTTCTGTCGCATGATCTCTACTCGAACAGGTTTTATCATTCATAAACCTATTTTAATAAATTATTGATGCTAAACCTCGGCAATAAAAGAGATTGGAACCAGCCAGCCTAACAAATAAAGTAAAATTAAATATACACGAATACAATCGAAATTTTTGTCTCAGTCGTATAAAAGTGTCCTATAAATTTACCCACACTTTAATTTAATGTCCAAAAGTACCTGGCTCACGTTTTTTTTTGTAAATAAACGTTCATCGTCGGTTATGGCTGCACGAATGCACGTTATTATTTTGAGATATGGTTTTGAATTTGTCTCGAAAATTCAAAGGAGGTTTCGAATCAGACGCAGGTATAAATCGCATACCTACAACTTGATCCCAATTTACACACTTTATTCTTTACAGGTTTGACGCGACCGAGTTCACCAAAAGCAGGACATACACGAATGCGGGAAGCTAGGTGATTGCAGCAAGATTTGTTCTTGGTCGGTAAAATCCGTATTGGCGAAGAGGTATTTCGCGGGCCGCGCCCGCCGCGTGGATGGTGGCGGGCGAATGGGGCTATGCGCCGGCGTCGGCCTCCCCCGCCATGAACGCATTTCTGGAGACGAACCACGCTCATCTCGCGTCCTATGGCCTGAAGATGTCCCCGGAGGGGGGGTGCGGTGCGCGGGCGCATCACGCGGCTGCGGCGCCGCACCCGCCGCCACCGCCTCACCACCCCTCGCACTACCAGCCGTACCCGCTGCACTCGTACCAGCCAGGCTACCTGCGAGAGTATGGCGGCTGCGGCGAGCTGTTCCCGCAGCAGCCGATAGAGCAGAGCTGGGACTGGCGCGGTGACGTGCACTACCAGGGCGCCGCGCCGCTGGTGCCCCACAGCCACGCGCACGCGCCGCACGCCTTCCTGCGCTACGTGCGCGCGCCGCCGCGGCGGGACATGCGCTGCCAGTGGCAGGACCCCGACCAGCCCCCGCCTCGGAAGATGTGCAACAAGCTATTTTCCAGCATGCACGAGATAGTGACGCACCTGACGGTTGAGCACGTCGGCGGGCCGGAGTGCACCACGCACGCCTGCTTCTGGCAGGGCTGCTCGCGGAACGGACGGCCCTTCAAAGCGAAGTACAAACTGGTGAACCACATCCGCGTGCACACCGGAGAGAAGCCGTTTCCCTGCCCCTTCCCCGGCTGCGGGAAAGTGTTCGCGAGATCGGAAAACCTCAAGATACATAAAAGGACGCATACCGGTAAGTTTGCTAAATTACTTCATTTCAAATATTGATATAATTCCAATGTTATAAAATATGTCTGAAGATGTCACCGACTTTCAATCTGATATTGATATGATGAAACGTTTCAATTGTCATTAATCCATAATGAGTGGACCCCCGCGGGTCCGGCTGCGGTCGCGCGGAGGCCCACTGTTGCGACACACCCGAGCACGCCTCCACAATGGCTCCGACACAATGACACGAGACAACAAACTGTTATCAAAGAATTCTTGTAACACGATCCCGCATAAACAAGAGCTAACGGGCATCCTATAAACGTCCCCATCGACTTGTGAAGTCCGCTTCCCAGTAGGCACGGACAAAAACGGTTCCAGTCAGAACTCCATATTTCAATTCATTACAAAAGACGAAGATTCATCTTAGACGTTAGAAAAAATAGATCGTAAATTAAAATGTCCAGTTCCGTCGTCTCGGTTCCTTATTCTTGTCTCTCTCGCTGGCGCATTGTTATTGGTAAAGTATTGGTTGGTACTTAACTTTAAATATCGATTTTTTGGGAATGGTCCGAGAATTTCTATGCTCTCAGACCAGATGGTTTTATTATGTTTTTTTCTGAGCATCACTGTTTAGTGTGTTGCGTTGAGACTTTTGTCCTGTGCCCCCGTCTGCTATTATCTCATTCGGGCTTTGAATAGGACGAGACCTTTTTTGCGGGCAAGTTTGAAGAATTGTTTTATTGGTGGTCATAAATTAACTTCGAAGCTTTGCTAAGAAATGTAACTGGAAATCCACTGTCAGTCATTATGACATTAATTGGCCGTATACGCAATAGATTGCAAAATTAGCAAAAACTTAATTAGAGTAGGTATAATCTTCATCTGACACCTTGGTCTATTAGGTGGGTAGTATTTTTATAGCTATTCTCATAAAAAAATAAAATAGAAGCTCTTACGGTCCAAAACACATCTGATATCGATATTTTTATGACCCATGTGTAAACTGATACCTTCCCCATCGGTAGCGTGCTTTATTGTATTTTATTGGTAGCTTTTTTGAAGTAGGTATTATAAATTGTCATAAATTAATAATTTATCTTATCTTGTTACGGAACGCAGTTTTATTCCTGTTTATTTTTATTCTTCTTGAAATAATCGAAATACTTTTTTGTGCCATTTTTATTGAATGATCATATTTTACATCAATGTCTTCTGTATTTTCATCCATGATTCCATCCATACGAATTGCTCATTTATTTTCAATGTTTTGGTAAAACGATCAAGGTCGAGTGGAGATGAGCAAACGAAGGTATCGCTTGTTTGATTGTACCGCGGCCTGAAGCGTTTTCAATAAAGCGAATGAATGGTCCCACCCGTCTAATATATTATAAATTATATCGCGGTCAAATCTTTTATTAGCTATTAAAGATGATTGCGAAATAAACAAGACAATAACCAAATACCCTGAGGGAGGTTTAGCGCGCGCCGCGTCACCGCCGTCGGTCGGCCCGTCCGCCCACAACTCGACAATTACTTTATTCCCACTTATGAACATATAAAACATGGCACGTCTCTTAATAAATTATTTTTTTATCCCACTAATTAATTGGAATTCATTATTTGTAGTTAATTTATAAAACATGGCACGTCTCTTAATAAATTATTTTTTTATCCCACTAATTAATTGGAATTCATTATTTGTAGTTACAGACAACATCCTTATAAATAAAACGGGTCTTTGCCATATTATTATTTTTTACGCTGTAATTAATTGAATATAAATATTTATCAGCTCATTCACTATCCCACTAAACCTAAACCGGATTTTTTTTATAAAACATAAATTTAATAATTTCATTTCGATCAGTTTTCGGTGATTTAAGTTCTGTTTACACCGTCAAGCCAGCCAATCCGGCCCTCAAACCGTCACAATATTCATATCATTGAATATTCAGTGGTTTCATTGTAAACACTTCAACGGTGGGGTGGACCCAACCCCACTACAGCACACAATGCCCTAATGATGATACGATTCTCGGATGAAGACTGGTCGACTATCAAGCGCACTGCTGGGCTAATATGCCGTATAAAATGACGCTTTCAAAATATTTTGCAAACAATGCGGAACCCTTCGCGACTGGTCGAGACCCTGCGTATTGTGCCGTCGAGTGCAGGCTAAGCACAGACGGTGTGATAGTACAATATAGTGTTTCCACTATACGACCCATACGTCGATAGTAATATCGTAATATCTGTAGCCAGATAGAAAGCTGTCATAAAAAAATCAAATAATAAATTGATGCAGTTACAAAAACGAACGTAAATAAAATTCAGAATTTCTTAGAAAATACTTTGAGTGCTAGGGCTATATAAAAAATATAAAAAAATATAAAAAATATATGTACTATATAAAAAACCTTACGAAAAAAAGACTTTCAATTCTATCACTGTTTTTTAAGTTTCGCACAAATAGGAATCCTTCAGGAATAATCCTTAGGTTGTTTTTTCTACTATAGTTTTTTCTTTTGTTTTGTTTGTAAGTACATTATACCAGGATTATACTAATATAGGTGTAAGCACACTCGGCTAATATAATCTTAAGCACATACTTAAGTACGTATTTTATATGTAGGTACTAAGTAGAAACTTTGTAAATACTTCTCATTAAGTGAACGGTATATACTATGTTCTTTGAGAAAAATAAAGATTCTTTAAACCGAATAAGAATTATTAGGTCATTTCCGGGGATTCTTTTTTATACAAAACCAACATCGTTCAAACAACCACTTTCGGTCCAGAATTGACGGAGAAATTGGCGAACATAGGTACATAAAGAACATATGTAGTTACAGCCAAAGATCTTCCACCTTTTTTCTAAGTCATTTTATAAGCAGATGCCAATCTTTATAATGACTTAGCTATAATATTTGGTGACATATTAATTTATAAGGCTATCATTTTGATTTTGCACGCCTCAACGAGGCAGAATTAATTGGAATACCATTATTATTAAGAGCTTTTGTACCCACATTCCAGCGAATAAATGATTTGATTTGATATAACTGTATAATCTGGCTTTTTTATCAACTAATTTTTGTAATGAAAATAACAAATAACTATATTAAAATACGTTCAAGAACTGAACCATTATCCTACTATATAATATTATAAACGCGAAAGTTTGTAAGTATGGATGGATGTTTGTTACTCTTTCACGTAAAAACTACTGAATGGATTTTAATGAACCTTTAAAATTATTTAGCTTATACATCAGAATACCTAGGCTACAATTTATAAAGTTATATTGTATATCATCCAAAATATCTATCACCACGCGGGTGAAACCGCGGGGCGCAGCTAATCTTATATGTATACAAAATATTATGAGATAAACACTATTTATGCAGCTAATACAACAATGATCGGCCATCTTGAGCTTTAAGCTCACAGATTCAAAGTTTATTTTTCCTTATATTCTGATTGGCAGTGATACAAGCCCCCTTACTCGGTTTAGTTCATTACTGCTCACTAGTTTACACGTGATGTACTCTGTCAACGGCAGATCTACAGTTTTTATTGCTATTCCACCCTATATCGACTACGGTTAGTTTTTCAAACAAAAGTTACTATTCGTTCTCCGCTCGAAGCTTGTTTATTTTACCTAACCTTTGGAGAAAATATCGTATTTTCATAGAACTAGCTTCTGACCGCGGCTTCGCACGCAATGTTTCTATGGAAACGTTTTAATTGTATTTCTATCCCATGGATGCTCATTTATGGGATAAATATGTTTGTGGAATAAAACATTTTCATACCTAGGTGTACCTATAATTTCCTTTATGCAAAATTTCAGCCATCGTTCAGTAAATTTGGAGTGAAGAAGTAACAAACATCCATCCATACATCCATCTAAACATCCATATGCGTTTATATAGTGTGAAGTGTAAAATCACCTTATAAGTTTTAACGATTTTGTAGCAAAGTTTGGTAGAGGTATGTTTCACTTTCGTCAATTTTCCGTCATTGCCCCTAATTAGGTTATACATATTGCAACAAAGAGGTTTTATTAACAACAACAGATAAGGTTACATTATAATTTGATTGTTTTGAAAAAACTAAAAACTTCAAATTCCATACTATTTACAATTTTTAAAATTTTCGGGAAAAATACTTATCCCTTGAGAATAATAATTGTATGGGGATCATTTTACAATAACGAAAGAATTTACCAAATTGGTCCATAAAGGACGGAGAAATCGAGGATCATACATAAAAAAATCATATAGCCGAACATAGAACCTCTTTTGTTTTCCATTTCGTCGGTTAAAAATATCTAAGACCATTTAAATTTAAAAACAGTTTAGTGAAATCATTGACACAAAGATATATAAGCACAGATACTTGGCCAAAGTTATTTAAAAAGTAGCATTATCGATACCTTATAATTTTTGCTAAAATAAAAGAGGAGAAGGTTCTATGTTCGTCTGTATTTATTTACCATGTATGGTCGTCGATTTCTCCGATCTCTATTATAAATAAATAAATAATGCTGGACTATTCACACAGCATTCTCTAGCCCCATGGTAAGCAGAGCTTGTGTTATGGGTGCTAGATAACTGATATACATAATACAATACATTACATAGAAAGCTTTTTGTTATAAATAGAAAACGACTATCAACGACGTCTATTATGATTATATAATAAATGATGAAGAGCAACATTGGATGAATTTTTACATTAAAAAATGCCAAGCTTTTACATAAAAAGTTCGGCCATTTTATTTACGCATCTGATAACGTTGTATTGTAACCCTATAATAGTCGGGTGAATTACAAAAGGTGTTTATAAGCAGTCGACCATCTGCCTGGATTGATAAATTGTATAAAAAACATATTCAGTGACACAAAAGCTCAAATGTGTGCGTTTAATATGCGAGGGGGATTCATCCGACATTTTTCTATATTTTAAATTTTGTGTACAAATCAGTAATTATACTATTCAAGGTTTAGTATTTGGTATAAGTAATTAAGTACGTACCTAATAATTACAATAATGCTGTTTTTATGTGTCCAAAAAATTAGATCTAAGTTTTGCTAAACTTTAACTCAAAAGCACAATCTTATACACTATCCTTCAAAATAAATATAAAACAAAAAAAATACAATTAAGATAAACGCTAGCAAAACGTCAGAAACATGAAAACAAATGAAAGAGCAAGTGTAAAAACAAACGATTATTATCTGGGCGTGGTCGAATCGTCACCCGTCAGTAGCATTGCGACCCTATTACCCACACATGTAGATAATCACACCAACACATACACTAACACATGCAAAAAGTCACCCTACACGCATAGATACTGTCGCGACATAGACAATGGGGTCTAAGCGCTTTATTTTTTACATTCTTTATGCACACCCTTCGACACGCTGCTGCTGAGGCGTTGAATTTATATTTTCCAAAAAGTTCAAAATACCTGTTTTTCTACCCATAGCTTACACCTACTAGTACCTAATGTATAGTTTAGTTAGACCACCACTGACACACAAACAACAAAAACTGATTCGCCAGTTCTGATAGCAGTGAGAGGTGTCGATTCAAACCTCCCTTAAATATTTAACTTCCAAACAATGACACGTTCCAAAGCAACCTAAACATTCCAAGAAAACGCGAAAATAGTTTTTGCGACATTGCAACGGAATTTCGCTAAACACTGAAGTTGCGAACAGAACGAAGGAGCGCGCACAAAAACAATCGATCCTGGATCAATTTCAAAATTGCATCGAACTTCGATTATCTGGTTCCAATCGCTAAACATGTCTAAGCTTTGCGTATCAGGTTTTTAGAATAGGGGCATTTTCTGTCTCAGTCTATAATTACAAAAACTCGATAATGTGTCTTTGTCTCACAGTATCGAATACGAATACCACAGCATCCGATACGGATCTAGCATTACTAATGTGATTTGAACAATTAGTTAGGTAATTACAAAGCCATTCAACGAATGGTACCTACGTTCATTGTCAGCTATAATTCATGGGAACCGATGACAACCTGCTTTGATATATTAGCTAAGGTTCATACGCTTCAGTAACATAAAGTCTTGGAACTCTATGCTATAAAAGGAGGTTATTTTTTACTAAACACACTCCTGAAGCCTGTTTGCCACCCGCGTCGCGGAACGCACCTATGAATTAATGTAAAACCAATGGCGATTGAGTTTACCATTATTACCAGTTTAGAGAGGCGTTTTCTTTAAAATAATGTTGTTCAAAATAGTTCAATAAACTAAGATAGACTGAAAATAGGATTCTAAAAACTTTGGATGTGTCAAATTTAAATGACTTTTAGATCCTGCATAGTTAGACAGGACAATGACAACCTCTATACTTCTGCGAAACATCCGCGCCATTTTTTAAGTTAAAACATGAAACACCCTACCCTATTTAGGTAAATAGATACCTAAACCATAACCTTAATAAACTTTTTCGGAAAACGCCTGTAAAAGTAAGTTTACTTTGCGCTATACGCCAATGACAGGATTCTTAGATAATTCTTTCTCAATTCGAATTTTTAATTATTTCAATGAAAGGAAATTATGTATTCAATCGATGTTTTGTTCGGAGATAAAGATCGCGGGCGTTCAATCAATCAAATAGATTAGTTCAATGCCGTCCCACCTGGTTCTGTTCAATCGAGCGTCTAATCGAGAACATCCCAACTTCTACTAATAAACCATTCGTCATGCTTATTTATATTGATCAATCATGAAAACATCACTTTTTTGCGATCTTGTGAGACATAGAAAAATAATCATCGTAAGGGCTTGTAGTGCATAAAAATGCAATCGATCAAAAGTTTTCATGGTTCTTCTACGTCCTTCTTTATATTTATGACATTAGTTTAGGAATCATTTATAATAATATTATAAATAAAATAACAACAAAATTTTAAGAACTATACGCATCACAAAACGATATTAAATGAAATTATCTTAAAATAATTCATAGCTAAGCAAACGTTTAAGCTTACCTACTTGCAGATGTGTTAAATAAATAAATTATGTACCTACAGAGTTTTTGTTGAACGTAGAGATTACTAGGTTTTTTCAATACAGCATCATATACATAGGTAAGAGGAATATACAGCCGTGTATGTTGATACACAGGAAAAACACGCTGCTATCACAGCAGAGGGACATTAATAGTGTTTCCTTTGTCAAAAGTTAGTGTGTGTTATATTAAAAATGTAATTTATCTTTTAAAATAGTATTTAACGACTGTGTAACATTGTGTACTACGGTGGAAATAAATAAACTGATAAACAAACATTTTCTTAATTTTAAAATCAAAAACTTATCGAACGAATCTATGTATGAGTTGACAAACATATAACTTCAAAGCTTTGACATACACACGGGTACGTATATGAATAGTAAATTGAGATTAATTTGTCGATTTTTTTGGCATCTCCTTGTTTGTGTTTACATTCTAAGCCTTCCTATGGTGTTAGCTATAAGTAACTACATCCATCCATACAAAGGCAAAGGCCACGTCTCTGTTGTCCATAAATTGTTCAGTTGCGTGTAACAATAGTAGATACATAAGAACAAGTATTTATTCTGCTACCATAGTCGAATAAAAACTCGAGGGATGCGCTTGCGCATATAGTTTCTTCCTACGCCTCGCCTTCCTATCTTATTACCATCATTTCTCTTGGCACTTTATATTACTTCTATTTTACAACGACACTCGCTTTTGTCTGAAAACCAGTATTATTTCACGTAAGTTGTGGACCTATTATCGATATTGAAGGCACAGCAATGGAACATGCAAAAGATTTGAATATAATGCGTCAATAGTTTCATTATTTTCTGAAATTAATTTTGGTTGTAAACAAAATATGTGAACCAGCGCAAACTAGAATTTTTAATGCCTAAGAATACTCTTGGTGAATTACTAATAATGTGGGGTTTTAAAAAGATCTAAATGTTTTTGTCTTATCTTTAACCAGTATTTAGAACACTTCGACAGCCTTATTATAGTGTCATTAAGGCGCAGCATGCACCATATGTATTATTTCAGTGCCAACAATTTACCAAAACAAGTACCATCATGAAATAGGTGCCTCATTAAATTAAATGAGCTATCAGCCGTTTTCAATGCGTCAAGAAAAACTTTGCGCTTTGAGATTCTTAACTGTGCGAAATTCCTTCGTCATGTAGGGCTGAGGCGGTGGGTCTCACTGCATCATTCATACGTTTTTTCGCCGACACCTTGTTGGTATCAATATGTATGGGATTGTGTGATATTGCCGACAAGCCCTAAAAACTGAAGGTGTCGCAGACCTATTTATACCTATTTAGTACTACACAAAACGCATCGAACTAAAAAGTTCTTCGAATTACAATTTCAATGTATGTTTTTACATAAATTAATGTGGTTTATCTTTATCCTTAGAGCCTAGACCTGCCTAGACTAAAACCGGTCCCAGTTCCTTACATCATCAATTTCCTAACGTAGAAATGTTATAAAAACTTGCTTCCTAATTCGCCATTGTGTTAACAGCATAGCATCAGCATTCTGCACATTTAACACCATTGACCAAAAAATATCGATGTGGTGGATCTTGAATGCTTGCATCTTGAATCAGAGAACAATTGAAATTTTAACACGTTTCTGAGCGACACGATAACATGTTTTGTTTGTCATAATTTAAGTATCCCATTTTAGGCCGGGGCATTTTATGTAAGTTTTTTTTTACAGTTATGTAGCAATGATTTTTGATTCTGTTTTGCTTAATAATCATAAATTCGAAAATGTACGAAAACCAATACACGAGAAAAAGCTGAAACCTTAGACCCCATATTATGAAAGTTTAGATACTCAGTCATCGATCTATGTTTGAGAAACGCTTATGCCATAGTGCAAGACCATAGATGACTTTGGCTCAGTCATCTATGGTCTTGCACTATGGCTTTCCTAATAACGGTATTAGTATTTATTGATAATTTTTAATGAGTCCGATACCTACTTGAAAATAACTTTTAATATAGACCATAGAAAAATATAAAATTCTTAGAGTAGGATGGTTATTACAAAAAACAAACTACTAGATGACTGCAAACCAGACACAGTTCCGAAAAGAATGTCTGGCATTCGTGCAATGTGGGCGCGCCGACCAAGAAGAATTAAACATGTAAAATAAAAATAAAACCGGCTATTAATATTCGTTAGAAATATTGGTTTGTCCCAAAATTGTGCCCGGGGGCTGAAACACGACCCAGGCGTGGGCGATGAGTGGACACGGTCAGGCCAAATAAACCTCTACAATTTATTGGAGTTCCGATCTACAGAGCAGAATTAGCTCTGTAAATTTGTAGCTAATTTTGCGTAAAGACATACTTTACGATGGCAAATCTAAACCATTAAGTAACGTTTTAATCGCCTACTTTTTGCAGATAATAATTTGTCGTACATACTGATGTTTATATTAATTACCTTCTTTAAAAATCTTTAATAAAGTTGTAATTACCCAACATTTGTCTGCTTTTTTATGTGGTAAGTAGTCATGAATGATTAAAAACCAGTACATAAAAACATATATTTTAAAATCAATTTTCATAATTTGTATCATAATTTTTCTAACGGGGATAGGTAGGTAATTAGAACATTTGGTAGGTGCATACTTTTTTTTTACGGTGGGAAAATGATGTAAGAATATGCTCTATATATTATGTAGGTTCGTTTCGTACTTCATAATTATGCTAATGATTGGTTAACGCACAATTTAGGCTAATATGTACCTAAACATGTGCGAAGCAGCGGGCATATGGCAAGTTCAGTACCTATAGTTAAATACTTTGAATAATATCCGAACAATTATTCGGAGATCACTACGATCTTCGAATAATTAAAAGTCAGTCGAAAAATTAAGAAACATTAGTACAAAAAATAATACGACTTAGAAAACTAACAAAAAGATTAAGTATTCATAAATGATTAGATTTTTTTCTTTTTATAAATAAGTCTTTATTTCTGTTAAATTATATTTTTTGTTGATGCGGGCCATGATGCCGGTTAGGGCTGTCAAAACGCTTGACGTTACGATTGACGAGCGTGCCCTGACTTGGTTAGAGTCGTTTTGTACCTTTTTAATACACCTGCCAGTACAATATTGTTTATCTACAACCTTGTGGGAACAAAATTATGACCCTATTAAAATAACACCACAGGTCATTAATGCTTAAAACTTTGGAGCGAAAAGAAAGGAAAATATGAACGCAATTTTCCGGCTTCTGATAAACCACGAACGTGAAAAGCTTACATTTTCTCCAGCTTGTCTCTTTTGCACGTGCTTATGAGATAGTAATCAGAGCAAGACAAATAGCATTTTCACGGTTTCAGCCTGAAATATGCGACAGTTGGTTTAATTTAGTATCGTACGGCTAGACAGAAAAGTGTGTTATTATTTCTGCCCGCCTGCGAATGACATCGTTTGTCAAGCTAAAACAATTTATTTTTCGATGTTTAGGTGCTCGTGAAAATGACGGTTTAGTCGCTGAATAATAGGGATTAGGGAAGTTTAGGGTTGAATTTCACAGACATTATACAAGTAAGTACTTAGTAATTTTTAAAACAATACCTTTTTACTTATTGCTGGGTCCATAAATAGTTATTTCTTATGATCTGTTTAAGAAGCTAAGAGACGTTTTTTTCTTTAGTTGAAATAAGTCAGAATTAAGGAAAAAAACAATGATTTGCCATTGATACCCGTCGACGACTTTTCTTTTTGAGCTCTGGTAATGCAACTTTGCTCATTCATTACCAAAATTCAAAAAGGTGCTTAATCAAAACGCCGAACATTGGCCATAGAAAATACAAATTACACTTTTTACTTGGATTTTGAAACTTACTCATAAGTTTGCTATTTGTGCATAGCTTCTGAATCAAACAGCTGATTGCGTTAAAGTATGTATGACTTCGCAAAATGTTTGATTTTCTACAATCAAACTGGTCAGAAGTTATAATTTGTTTTCATTCTTCCGTTCCTGCGCACTGTTTTAATTTATCGGCAAGATATGACTTGCAGGACGGGCCCGTGTTACATTTACTATTATATTTTTATTGGTATGCTTTTGTATGAGTTGGCAGATATTTATCGGCTATCCGAACATTATTCGGTGCTCATAATCGTCTGCATAAAGCACCTTGTCACACGGTCGTTGGGCTGGGCGCCCATACGCTCGACCCCAGCCGTCCTTTTTGTATTCTTACTCAGCCCTGTATTCTTGGAGATGTGGAAAAAATTGAGATATTAATATATCTTTCTAATTCGAAATACGTTACGGGTAAAAGGGAGATCATAAATCATTATGTATCTTTTAAATATGCGAGAGAAAATCGATTTTCGGAGAAGTGTCGTCATTGTCGTCAATCAGCCTTTGTGTGTTTGTATTGACAGTTTTAAGAGGCTTGTTATGCTCTATTCTCTGAGCTCTCTAGGCAATATTATACATTATACTTATGCCTTGTATTCTAACAGATGTTCTATCAAAATTGTTTGAGATTAATGTCTATAATTTCGATATTTGAAGACCTCGTGGCGCAGAGGGAATGTCCGCCTTGGACGCTGGAGGTTGTTTGTGGGTTCGGTTCTCACCGTAGAACAAAATGTTTGTACGATTTGAAAATATTTTACCGGGTCTTAGTGTTTTCCCGTCATTATAAATGTGTACCTATTATGTTCTTGTATTTAGAATACTAGCTCTGCGTATTTTGGAGCTAGCTGTTGCTGTGCGGATTATCCAGCATTATTTACTTATTAATTTACTCCCAAAATAGATTCCGCAACAATTTTCATCAGAAAATAACAGATGCTACGCAAAGGTCATATGTTCTTTGTTCTACTCTCTAGTTCCATAAAAGGCGCATATCCGATTTGTTGTTCGCTATCTGGTAAATCAGAACATGCTCTATGGCCATGTCTGCCCTAATAGCGGTTGGGGCAAACGACAAGTCATTCCGCGCTTATTAAGCAGAGGAACGGATTGAATTAACTTATTATATTGAGTTTTGTGACCTTTGGTTTTATAAATCGTTTTATCAGTTAAATAACTTATATAATATTGTAGATATGGAATCGTTTAGGATAGCAGAGTGAATGTGCTTTCAGATTCTTTGGTAAGGTTCTTTTTTCCGACTGAGGTATAGAACAATAAATAGGTAGGTAATAAAATATATTAATAATGGACAATCTACACAATATATCTAGCCCCAAATTAAGCAGAGTTTGTGTTATGAGACTGATCATAATACAATACATTACATATAAAGATATTTTTTTATAAAACATATAAAATACCCAGGACACTCGGAACAAATGTTTGCAGACCGTACAAACATTTGTGATCAGACGGGAACCCGCAAAACCTCCTGTGTTGCAGGTGGACCTTCGCCAGCCGCGCCACATCGGTCAAAATCAACTGCATTGGCAATCCTTATTCTTCTATCATTGGCATTCTATTCTCTACCTTCATCAGCTCTACTTTTATGAGTGATACTCATAACAAATTGGAATGTTTGACACGACAATCTTAAACTTAAGCCACGTATTTCTTAGACGAACTCCTGTCTCGTTTGTTTTCTATCCAAACACACGTAAAGCCATTTAACACAATTTGAGTGCAAAGGCCGAATATCTCGGATTTCATGGAGTGTGCTATTTCTAAATAGCTTGTTTTTACAGGGAGCACTCAGAAGATTGTAACTCGAGAACTGATGCACTAGGCGAAGTGCCAACTGTTGATTTGTTTAACAAGCTCATTTAATTGTGGGTTTGTAGCTGTGAATGGATTTAAAGAAGACTTCAGGCATAGCAATTTGCCGTATAAACTTTAAAATCTTTTACGAATAACGATATTTCTACTAGGCATCCAAACATCCAAAAGAGATATGTCTCTTGATGAGAGATATGTCTCGTGATCTATCTCTTATAAGTTTAGCCTATTTTTATGTATATCGGAATTAATTTATTATATTTCTGATAACTTTAGCACTTTCATTGCCCACGACGCACATGCAGTTCTAGTATTGTTTGTAGCTGCGGAGGGTGTCGCACTGCAGGGGCCTGACAGTAAAAGCGTTAACCTACTAATAAAGAAAAATTATGAATATAGTTATATAGCTTTTTTCTAGTAAACTGATGGCACGAGACAATAATCCTAAAAAACATATCTAATTTACAAATCTCTATCGATTAAAATACCATTGGCATCGTCAATACATGAAAAAGTACAAGATTATGTTTCAAGTCGATAAAAACGTTACAAAAAAGTGTCGTCCCGTGGGTGATACAGCCGTTTATGATAACCATCTGACCCGGGCGCCCGCGTCCTGCACGCAAGGATTCCAAGCATTTCATACTCATATTTTCTTTTGGTGTGTTGGGTTCCGCAAAATATGGCGAAACTCTTTTTATGAAACATGACTGTGGATACAGACGTTTTGCTCTGCTGTGTGAGGAAATATATAGAGAAAACTTGTAAATTGTATTTGAAAGATTGATTTTTTTATATCTATTGAGAAAAAACTCTTGACTGAAAGAAAGGTTAGTCATTTTCAAATCTTCAAAGGTCAGCTTTGCTAGCGAATACTTTGTTTTTATTTTTCAGAACATTCATTTCAACTATGAATATTACAATATGTATGTATTTTCTACATAATTCAGCTCTACAATTTTAATTAATAAATCCGGTAAAGTTCAGCGTAATTAACCGTTACCCATCAAAACTATAGCGTACGTAACTCGAGCGCAGGTAAAATGTCAACTCTCCGGTCCCTCCGAGACCCAGAGATGAGGCGCCAGATTAGTAATTAGACAGGCGACACATGTTTTGGACTCTTTAACACCGCTGACATTTATAGCTGTCCCACACCGAATCAAATCATGATACGCCCTTATAAACGTAGCTAATCATCGCTGCTTACAGTTTTGGAATTCCAAAACCAGTGAACCAATTTCCAAGTGTTCTATTGTAGCAAAACATGAATGATAGTTCACTCTGAATGAGAAAGGAAGTATCAGTAAGCTCTCATTGAATTGAATGCTCTCGATACAAATATTGCGGTAAGGGAACGCCTCAAATAACCTATTATTGACACGTTAACAGACACTTGAGATTAGCATCTGTGCCTCCAAATCTTCAGATTTCATACAATGCGGGATTACAACCCAAGTGGTTTATTTTTATTTGTAAACAGTACAATACATTGTCGGGGTTGGTCACACCAGCACTGCCGATACATCTTATTGAATGTTATTCTCATCGCACACGTTTCGGTGAACTCGACAAGAATGTAATACATTCGTGCCTAGTGTTGGTGTAAAAAATACAATCGCAAAAAATAGGGTCGCGGATAGGGCGTATTGAATATGCCGATGCGTGAAGAAGTATCTAGCATTGGAGTATTCATATCAGCGATATATTTTATGCTGAACTAAGCTCCTGATGTGTAGTTTAATATTTCTTTATTTTTTTGCATATGTCATGTAAGAACAGTTAATACTAAATGAAGCTCGAGAATAAATGGCATTTACCTTAAAATAAATTCGTAAAATGTAAACACAGCGTTTAAAGATTACGCTCCTCTGTTCACTTAAATCATCAAGTTATCAGAACAGCAGCAGGTCTTTTTGTCACAGAGCCTCACAACTTATTGAAACATCAAAACGAAAATATATCATTTGTCAAGTCGTTAGAGTCCAATATCGGTTGGCTATTGTGTGCAAGCTTTGTTACAGCAATGTGACAAAGTCGACTTATAAATATGATTTATGGCCGTGTTAAGTATCCCGTGCAATTGTTGTGAATATTTATTTATACTCGTAAACTATAAACAACAAGCAAATCTTGTTATTTATGACGTGATTGGACTTTTGCGTACCAGGACTTTGAGCTTTTGAAACAGCTTCGACTGAAATGTACATTTTCTCTACAAATGGCTCGCGACTTGATGCGACGTCGTCGTAGCAATACGATCAATTTCCATTTTATTCTCCAATAAATCGCCAATTTCAAGGAAAACTGCTAGGTACAGTTCTTTGTTAGTAGATATATTTATTTCACTGCATTATGTGACTCTTTCTATCTCTTGTCCGCAGGTGAAAAGCCCTTCAAATGCGAGTACGCTGGTTGCGACCGTCGATTCGCAAACTCCTCGGACAGAAAGAAGCATTCGCACGTACACACCTCCGACAAGCCTTACAACTGTCGCGTCCACGGCTGCGACAAGTCCTACACCCACCCGTCGTCGCTTCGGAAGCACATGAAGGTGCACGGAGCGGCGGGCGAGTCGCCGAGGTACGACAGCGATGGAGATGACTCGTCTTCCGCCGGCAGCGTCAGCGTCACTGCCGGCGCCGCAAGCCCCGTCGCACCCATCCCTCCCCCTCCCTCCCACCACCCGCACCACCACCCCTCAATAACAGATAAACTAGAAAGCCTTAACGATAAGTACCTTAACCCACACGACCACCCTAAGCCTTACGACCGGCCCATACCACCCCACCACAACCAACCGCCTCCGCCGCACCTGACCAACCTAAGCGGGAACGGAGTCATGGACAATAAGACTGGCTTTAGCGGGCACTGGACGCAGTTCCACCAGCCTGCGCCCGCGATGCCCCACGGGGTCCCGGACTGGTGGTGTCCAACGCAGGAGTCCTATCACCATCATCATCTGATGCACCACTCGGGAGCTGCCGCTGCGTATTGACCGCACCGCGCTTAGGGAACTCTTCATTCGACTGACACCACCGAAGACTGTGACAAAGAAAAGTGTTTAGTGTTAAGGACTTATAAGAAAGTGCGCGAAAAACTGGTTCTCAAACGTCGTGGAATGAAAAGTTCACTAAAGCGCTTTCGGGTTATTTTGTGTGTTACGCTTATTAATGTTCTAATTCGTTCATAACAAGTCCAATTTTAATTACTGTGGCCAGAGCAAGCCGTCCGATATGTTTGTCCTAACTCCTACTGTAAGTGAAATGTGTGACAGTATAACAATAGTCCTAAAACTGTTGTAACTAAATCAACAGGGTTGTAAACAATGACCACCGGCTGGATGCTTTATTTACAGCATGTCGTATATTTTGTGTAAAGAATCCTATTTGTAAAGGAACATGTTCCATTATATTTTGGTGAAGATTCCTAACAAGTATTGTACGCTAGGAGCAATTGTAAAAGACTTGTATTCAGCTAAGATTTTGTCAACTTCATTGTCGAAAATGATTTATCACAGCCTTCATAGAATAAGAATAACAATTGATTATTTTTTAAGTTTGATTTCTCGCAATGCTGACACCATTAACTTATACAAAGAGACTTAAATTTCTTAGTTCATAAGTACAGATTGCATTGTCAAATCAGCATGGCCAAAGCACTTAAGTCTTATAAAACGAGATAGGTTGTTAAGTGTGTATATTATAACGAATACGAGTAAAATGTGTATTGTATAAAACTAGTTTTAAGAAAATGCCCAGTGATAGTAGAATTAAGGATTTGGTGTTATTGTAGGTAGACTTGTCGCTATTTGGTTTGTGCCGTCGTTCTGTAACTATTTACTACGAGCAAATGTATATTTATAAAACATAGTGTTATTTTTTCACGGATCGATATTGTAGATAGAAAATTCAATTGTACCTACCTATAACTACCCACTAAATAAATGACTGAGAGAACATGAGAGCATCTTCGATTTAAGTTATTTCTATAGGAGATCTTTGTCTTTTCTACAGGCCTGTACATAAAAGCAAAAATAAAAATATGTCAACATCGACTGTACTTTTTACTTTAGACCTGTGTAGATAAGTATATATATCTCATTATAACTTCGCAGAAGTTGCATAGGTTCCTTTGGTTTAATTGGTTCTTAGAATGAAAAGTTGGAACCATGTCGGTTTACAGATATTGGATATCATCAATCCTAGAGCGCTTTTTGCAAAAAGTATTCAATATCCATCGATATCCTTGAGTTGAGTATAAAACTAATATGGACAAGGCAATTAATATCTGTTTAGGAAACCTTTAAACAATTCATAATCCAAAATTATCAAAAGATTGATCACACAGTGTCAAGAAACTAAAATGGAAATCCAATTCTCGCGATCATTTCGATCGAATTCCGATCAAAAACCAAACTCCGTGACGATACCCACAATAAAACACCACAACAAAACAAGGAACAATCATATTCGAACAGAGAATTGAATTTATCATTGGGAAAGAACGAGAGAAAGAAATGATAAATGATCTTCGAGGCATAAGACAGAGCGAGAGCGAGCAGGACGGAAGACGGCGATCGTATTCGATTCGAATTGTCCAAGGGGATGATTTATCGTTTCTCAACAGGGATTGGCCGATGCAGTACTTAAAGATTTATAGATCCTTATGGTGCATGCGCGGTAGGAGCGTTTTCATATTATAAATCCTCACTCCCGCGCATGCACTTGCGATTGCCTCTTTATCTGTCCGGTGGAGAAATTAAAAGTACAATGTTAACATATTGCTTTAGGAGAGGAATGACCGGGACTGGCAGAACACTGCGGGCTCCTATAATTGGCGGAGTAAGTTAATGCGCCGGCGCATGGACGAATGTTCCGTGATGTAGGCACGGTAACCAGTATCGTAATTGATTATCGCGTTAACATGCCTTTGTATTCTTGACTGACATCGTACAAAAGCAAAAACAAGGACCGTTTTCTGACGAACTCTACGTGAAGATACCTAACGAATTGCTTTAGATTCCAATCTCAAATTGCACGTTGCTATACTTAGATAAAAACATTTTAGATCCTTCTTGTTTTAAATTGTGTAAGTGCGTGAGGTCAATCGCAAATTTTGAAGGAAGCACAGCACCTTGGTTTGACTCAAGTCAAATTGTGATTTTGTTCGATAAAAAAAACACAGTTAATTATGCATTTTATGTTAGACTAGTAGTGTGTTAATACCGTAAAATGCACAATAAAATTCAATCAATAAGCAATAGATATGAGATAGTCACAGCAAGAGCAAGTCGAAACCTACTAGGTATAGCTATAGAAAATATTTTCAAGATGTAAAAAAAAAAAAAAAAAATTTTATTCGAGTGTAGGTACCTACATGTGGAATGTGGATACACATTCCACATGTACATTCTTATCGATAGTGAAAATTAAATGAAATGATCAAAATATATTTATTTATTTAAACTTTATTGCACTATTAAAGGTACAAAGGGTGGGCTTAATGCCGAGGCATTATACATATGTACATAGGTATTTATTCTGATAGAGAGAGAGAGATATAGCTAAGACTTAATTATCTAACTATATTAAACAAAATAGTAGTTAGTGTCGTTATAATCTAATTAACTTTTATACATACTACTTAATTATTATTATTTATATATGAAACACGATGTATGGAGAACTAGAGATAATATGAAAATAAAAATACAGGCTTACTCTACCTTATAGAGTCAGCCTTTACATTATTTATAAAAAGCTAGTTTTTTTTGTTTTAACTGCAAATATGGCAGGCATAATAAATGTAACGAAGATGTAGTCTTCGTTACATTTATAGCCACTTGTCGTTGTATAGAAAGTAATTATAATTAGTAAGCAAATAGCTCCACAACACGTACCCAATCCTCTCGCGCCAGGTAACGTAGGTAATATTGAGTCCATTGCGAGCAGCCCCATTCCAGATAAGATCGGAGCCTGTCGGTGACACCTGCCCCGCCTCCTGCAGCCCTCATCATCCCTTTACATACTGACGTCATCCTATTCATGGGAGTTTTGGGGAAAACATGACTCACTGTAACGGATGGAATGAGAAAACTTGTTATAGTGATAGATAGATAGATAGACAAACTTTTATTGCACACTTAAAAATAAAACAAGCAAGATTTAAAAATATCTGAAAATTTGGCGGTCTTATCGCTCAAGAGCGATCTCTACCAGACAACCGTGGATGGATCCTTGGATTCATAGTGACTCTAGTTTAGCGCTAGTTTTTCGGAGATCTATTTTGCGATGAGTTTTTCTTAGGCTATGACAACCAAGAATTAATAAATAATGCTGGATAATCCACTCAGAATCTAACTAAACAGAGCTTGCATTATGGGTACTAGATGACTGATATACTAATACAACGCCTTACATAGATAGTTTTTTTTTATTATACATATTAACGACCAGAACACCCTGAAGAAATATCTGCAGAACGTACAAATATTTGTCCCAAGGCGGGCATCGAATCCGCCACCTCCTGCATCGCAAGCGGACCTTCGCGCGACATAGGTCGTCAAAGTGACTCAGTTTAGCGCTAGTTTTTTGCGGCTATTTTGCGATTAATTTTTCTTAGGATTATGAAAATCAAGAATTTAAAACCAATAATATTTTAGTTAAGCAGCCTTTTATGAAAACAATTTTTAAATAGGAACTCTTCTATAACTAAGGATTGACTCATATTGGGTGGATAGAATACAGGCGAAATAAAGTAACTGTCTGACTTAATAAAATTATAGGGAAGCAGAGCATCAAAACCCGTTTCTCTTTTCTACTTTTTGTTCTCCGTTTCCATTTTCGGGTCATATTTCAGACTGTTCGAAATTAAAACAAAATTATTCCAATAATTCCTCTCAAAACGTAGTTTGCTAATGCATTCTGGCAAGGTGCAAAAAATAATTTATGGTAAAATTCAATAGAGTTAGAATTCAAATAGAATGCAGGCTGGGCGGGCTTTTTTACAACATTTCTGTATGGTTTGAAATCTTTATTTATTAGTATCAATAAGTTATTATTGTCCATATCTGAAATTCCAATCAATTATATTGACAAACAATAAAAACATTCGCAGGACTTTATTATTGGTGTACCTACCCACTATATGTGATATAATTCTTAAAATAATAATTTTAAAACATAAGATGTCCCTTTGTGCCTTTTAGAGCTGTTAATAGGTATCCTATCGTAGTAGGTACAAATAGGTCTCGGCCCACATAGTTTTATTTAGAACACCCCCATAGCCGATCTCCCACTTTAAAAGACATGTAACTAACAGATAATTATGCAAATAACCTGTCACCAAAAGTTTTAGATTGAATTTTCGTGTAACAAAATGGCGTAGAGCTATTATGGCGCGATAGGCGGTTGTCAGAACACTTGTCCTGATACACAGAACAATGATATCCCACTGATTCCGCTGTTTGCCTGCATCGCGCTTCCGGAATGCCCGATTTAAATTCAGAACGCGAATGAGTTGTCCGTTTTATTTTTTAAATGAGACTGACAAAAAGGAGGCTAGGTTTGTTTCATTTAGGGTTTCCAGCTTTATCAAAACATATTGTTCAGAGGAAAAAGGTTTTCTTTATAAATTTAGTTTTTAGAAAATTAGCTAACTAGTTGATAAGTTTTCCTTCTCCTAGATACTTTCTTCCGGCTAGAAGAAAGTATCTAGGATAAGGAAAACTTATCAACATCAGTTCATAAATATTTGTATGAGTCTGAGTTAGTTTAACTTACTTAAAAACGCCCGTAGTAGAATTCAGTAACCCACACAAAACCTGTCCCCAGCACTGCTGGCTATAACTTCAAAAACATTGTCATGTCAATAATTTCTCCCCTTTGCTTACTGTGTATAATTCACACAAATCTCTGTGTTTCTTTGTGCGGGGTCGGCCCCCGCCGCGCCCTGATGATGAGTTACGGAGCCGGAAGGAAGTCGCCCCTCCTTGCCCGAGCCTCCCCTGCTTCCGATACCAATCGCGGGCTCTCGCTCATTGCTGCTAGATCATAATTTATTGAAGCTGCAGTCTATGTGTCAGCCTACGCAGAGCAGTATGGTCTGAATAAATCCTTCTTTGTGATATCTATTATATATATATTATATAATAAAATATGCGAAGAGACATCGCGATGTGCATAATGGGCATATAGAGAATTTTAATAAGTAATTTTTTTTATATTTTGCCATCTGAACTAAAGATAAGTGACGATACGACCGAGAATGGAAGAAAATTTGGTTATGTTCACTCTAGCCTTGAGGACGCCAAATTGTGGAGTTCCATATATTTACAATCAGTGAGGTAAGTACCGGCCGCTCTTATCAATTTGACCAAGCTAGCTGTCTTTTCTTACTTGATTCGAATAAGACTTCGCTTGTAAGAATAGGAGCGTGAATTCTAAACACATATTAACAATATTTGGTTTCGAAACTATTTCGAAACTTGATGAAATCAAATGACATGGATAATATTTTGTCATAGATCCGCAATAAAACCATAAACAATTCGTACCAAATATATTTTTATTTTTGATCTGTAACTATAAAACTGGGTCTTTGAGGTAGGCTTTTTGTCATGTTTTATTAAATCAGTGTTTAATAAATAATTTTTATCGATTTTTTTTTACTATACTTTTGATCAGATTTCGAAAAAAACCATTGTAGGTATCATCCTTCTGCCTCGCACTTTTTAATCCCTTCCAGTGGGTGCATTCCAATAAGCGCAAATAATTCGCTATGGCGTGGAAGTGAATCGCACGCGGCCCTAGTCTTAGACACGTGTCGCTCTGGGCCCATAACCTATTGTAATATGAGTTATTTATGAATATTGTTTCTCGCTTTGCACAGGCCGTGGCACGCGTTTCTCGATGTTACACGCACTTATGAACACCAGTAAGCTGCGGTTTAGATTAAGTGGAGCTCGTGATTTTCGTAATGGATTTGATGGGATGAGTGAAAGGGAGAACGAAGTGTCAATTTTGAAGGTCAACTAACGACTATTGAGACTAGAAGTTTGACCACTGGGAAGCTAAAGCGTAGGGCATACTCTTATTAGAATTCTTGGTCTAGGTGTAGAGATTTGAAATCTAACCGCGCTAAGTCCTGATTTCAAATCTCTATATATCCCAAATCAATGTATTGGTATGTATTGGCCCTATTCTTTGAGCTTGGCCTGGTTTGGTCCCAATTGTACTGGAAGCCAAAGATAGGGCATACTCTTGTTAGTAAAATTGTTGGTCTATTGAGATTTGAAACCGTACCTAATTGAACTCTATTTTTAGCTGGACCTGGGGCCCTATTCAACGAGATGCCAATAGGACATTCTCATTAGGTACTCAGATGGGGCCCGTGAGTTATAAAGGTCGAGTTGTCTGGACTGGACTATTGAGATTTGAAATGTGACCCCGCAGTTATACTAAAGCGCCACTTTTTAAAAAGAACCGGTTCCTTCCGTACTGGAAATCATTACGATGATGACTTGATGAAAGGCCTATAAACCTGAACCTATAATTTTTGGGTTATTGAAATATTGCGATCGGCAATGCAGTTTCAACTTTCGACACGCGATAAAATCTTTTATTTAGTTGTTTTATGGTTATTTCAATAGAGTGATCAGTACAGGTAATTATTATTAAATATATTACCTCGTTATAGGTAACTATAAATAAATAAAATAAAAATAAAAAAAGCCTTTATTTGATCCTGCTACATTGATTTAGGTACTGTTATTGCGTTATTTATAACACTACGTTTGGTTAATAGCAGGGTCCCCAGGTTGGGTAAAGGCCTCCTCCAACGATGTCTACTTCTCACTATCTTGAGTTGTTTGCCACCACTTTGGACCAGCGACTTTTTTTATTTCGTCCTCCCAGCGTGTTGAGGGCCTTCCTCTCTTTCTTTTTCCTTGAGGTCTGGAGGTAATTATAACGAGGTCATATCATGATCTCCGTTGGGGCACTACAATATACATAGATAGATACATTATATGTACCACACAAATACATAATACACAAGAATTTATGTTAGAGCAAACTAAAGTTAAACATAAAAAATACTGAGTGGGTATTTTAATGTATTTTTATTAAAAAAACTAAATATGATATGATGATATGGATCTCTGTGTCTAAACTAAATAAAACACAAGAAACAAAATATTTAATAAATTTTTTTTTTTACTAATAAATAACTAAACATCACTAAAACTTAGCGGGGCGCAGCAGCTAGTAGGCAATAAAATCACACCAAAACGATAAACGTCGATATACTTGTCTATTCACTTGCATAGTGCTCTTGTTTATTTTGCCAAACGATTAAACCCTCGGCCGTTTACTTACGCATGTGATTCGACTCCCCCTCATGAGAGAAGCCACGTGCGACCCATAGCTGTAGTCGATGATGAATTTTATATTATTTCTTTCATGCTACAACATTTTTGCAAGTTTTAAGAAAATTTGATTTTAAAATAAAAATAGATAAAAAAATATCTATCTAATAACCGTATCGTAATTACATTTCATGGAACATGCAAAATCAAAATTAAACAAAACAAAAACATACAAAAAGATACGACGAGGATGGGATTCGAACCCACGCGTGCAGAGCACATTGGATTAGCAGTCCAACGCCTTAACCACTCGGCCACCTCGTCACGTAAGACGGCGTCGAAATTACCAAACTTTTTCTATTGGCAGATGAATCGTGCTAGTAATGTTGTTTTGATAAAGAAATTCAATGTGATGACGTCAGTACGTACTATCGCACGCCCCATAATAGGATCAAACAACTTTCAAGGTCATATTCTCTTTGCTACACGTTATTAGCATGCTAGTTTGTGTTATTTTATGTAGGGAGACAATTTAATACAAAAATCTTGTAAAATACTGGGAATATCATTAACTAAGAGTTGTATTAATGAAAAACAAACAAATCATACCCTTAAACCATCCATCAAGGAATCTGCCGGCCTTCTTAAACCTATAAATGAACGAATAAGAACCTTACCTACCTGCCATTCATTTTTACGGCAATTTGATTGCTCACTATCCAATTGTAGGACTCTGCAGTAGGTAATCTTCGCTCCAGGAAAATGTCCTTTTGTCCCATAATATTATGTAAGTCCTGGAATAGTCAATAACCTTCTAACATAATGGTGGTCGAAGGCGCCAGCTCCAGTCACCGTCTCTTGAATATGACAAATAACGTTAAAAATGAAACTACACGAATACCAACATAAAATAAAAATGTCAAAAATTTAAATTAAGGATTAAAATATTTAAATTTAGTGCGGGCGTCCCGATCGCTTGCCCGGCCAGTGGTGTTCCACTCTCCGGCTGCAGGGGTGTGGAGACGGACTGTTTTATTCATAGAGAAATTAATAATAACTGTTAGGTCCTTATTAAATTTTACGACCATTCATTATAAGTGAGTTCAAACGCATGTTATATACTACAAATTGAGACTTCAAGATGTTTTTACCGTTAAACTTCCCTTTAAAGAATCATCAAAGACGACCTTTGGCGACTTTTGTGACGCAGGAGGTTGCGGGTTCATTTCCCGCCTCGGGACAAATGTTGTAAGATTTGCAGATATTTGTTTTGGGTGTTCTAGTCATTTTCTATGTAAAATAAAATATGTAAAAATCTTTGTATGTATTGTATTGTATTATTTATATCAGTTATCTGGGTACCCATAACACAAGCATAGCACAAGCTAGATAATGCTGTGTGAATTGTCCAGCTTATTAATATTAAAATAAGCAGATATTTCACCTCTGGTTTCGCCTATCAGTAATTTTTTTATGTATAGCTAACTAAAGCCTCATCAGCCCATACGACATAAAACATACATCATGTAGATTGCATATTGGGCACCTTAGCAAGACTACGTGTAGGTATGTGACTCTAAACTAATTTTGCTTTGAGTTACCAAAGGAAAAATAACAACCTATTTATAGAATGTAGTGATAAATAGAACATGCTTATTTTTTATAATTATTTAATTCATACATTAATATTTTAATGAAATAAAGGACATTTGATTTATTTAGGTAGTTAGGTATACGAACGACTCACTAAACACAATACTACGTACGAACGAGATAATACATTCATTTTTAAACCATCTAAGATTCTCATGAGAATTTTCCTTTTGATTATTCTCTCATAATCTATCTTCTCTCATGTTGATCTGAATTATACCGATACCTTCATATCAAAAGAGAAAATTAGAATATCATAATTAATTCCAAATCTCCGATAAAAGAAAGCCCACTCCACACTAACCGAGCCCGACCAGAATACTATAAATTAATGGAGTGTACTGTGGCTGAGAATTTTAAATATTTGAAGGCTCCGTTTAGAAAAAATCGAAATCTCCAGAGGATAATATATTACTTAAAATAAATAATACAATCATGAAGTAGTTATACGTAGTGTTTATAAAACGTAATCGAGCTTTTATGGACCATATATTTGGGCAGACGGCTCATCGTACTAGAGTAGTTACTGCGCTTATAATTACCGCGACGGGACGAGATAATCTTTGGACACGTCTCGTTTAGATACTGTTTGTTTTTAATTCTTTAAATCGTTATGGTGTATGTTCATCAAAAGACGAGCGTTTAACTATGTCATTGCAC
This sequence comes from Eupithecia abbreviata, assembly GCA_943735965.1. Taxonomy (NCBI): domain Eukaryota; kingdom Metazoa; phylum Arthropoda; class Insecta; order Lepidoptera; family Geometridae; genus Eupithecia; species Eupithecia abbreviata. The sequence continues at coordinate 6,542,354 of OX030976.1, forward strand.
ATGACGTATAGAAGAAACACTTGTACATGGTAGTGTTTCTTCTGGGGCAGCTGCGAGATGAGGTTGGTTAGTGATTGCGTTAAATATAAATAATGCTGGACAATTCACGCAGAATTTCAGTCCCAAGCTAATTAGAGCTTAAGTGTAGTCATTGGTTAATTTGACTTGATATGACTACTTCTTATTAAACAATAACCGACTTATATTTGGACGAACGAAGAAGCGCGGCGCGCGAAGGTCCGCCTACGATACAGGAGGTTGCGGGTTCAATTTTCGCCTTGGGAGAAATTTTATCGATCTTCCGGATAATTTCTATGTATAATAAAAATATCTATCTATGTAATATACCTATTGTATTAGGTATAAGTATAACATAAGTGAGATAACAGCTAATAAGGCGCTTATCAGAGGACTCCTTTCGAGGATTATGTCTATCAGTCATCTTAGTACATGCACAAGCTCTGCTTAGCTTGGGGCTAGATGATGCTCTGTGGATAGTTCAGCATTATTTATTTATTTATAATCGAAAACCTACATAAACATTAGCCAGACCATTTCAGATAAGCCTTCCTGAAAAACTACTATTTCTGAAAAAAGTAACCAAAACTTTACGAATGTTTCAGAATAAAATTCAGAGTTAGTATTTGAATAAAAACAACGGAATCGGTGAAAACTAAAGAATATTAATTAAGATAAATTCAAAATAAAAGAAATAAATTGCGAATTGAGAACACATCTCCTATTTCAGAAATTCTGTTTTCAGAAGTCTGGCAACTTCTCGGAAAACCTCTGGCTAGATTGAAAGATTTCTAAACCGCAAACTCGGACCATGTTACCATGGATATTAAGGTAAACAACCCAAGAACCCGGAATGAGTCCCAGGTAATCACGGAGCAACAGTTCTGCAGTTGGCAGGGTATAATTCACCCTCCTTGCCTCAGTGTGTTCGCGACAACCGACCTTTGTGGATTAATAAATAGGAAGGTATGGCCCCCTTAACCGTCAATCTTACTGACCTCAAAATAAAGTACAAATTTGAACAGATTTGGAATCCAGTAGGTACGTACTGCCTGTTCTGAACATGGGAAGGAAAACCGTAATTTCTTTTTGACATAAATAATAAAAGATCTGATAAATCGGGGAAATCCCATTAATTTTATAAATGCGAAAGTTTGGATGTTTAGATGGATGGGTAAATGTTTGTTAATGCTTCATGCCAAAACTATGGTATATGAGCTGAAATTGTGCATAAAGGTGGTTATATAGGTACCTAGAATAAGACATAAACTACTTTTAATCCCATAAATCGGATATAGAAATATTCTTAAAACGTGTCCATTTAAACAACATTAATAAATATGCACAAATTTAATATATAAGAACAATATGTATCCTGTTGTTGGTGTATCTTAAATAAATAAACAACGCGAGCTAATCCGCGGGCAGAAACTAGTTATAAATAAACTGAGCAGTAGACTAGTCGAGAATAACATTTCGGTCGTGTTTTGTTTATTCATTTTCAGCTTTATGTACCTAAAAATACCACCTAACGTAAAATGTTATCTTCTGACATTTTGCATTAAACGATAAAATTGCTTTTTATTGCAAATTTTAAAATTTCAGAAACCTTCGCGGTTGGCTGTTGGTTGAACTTTAGACTCAAAATTCATTTAAACTAGTTTAGGCCATGTAATAATGTACGACAAAAATATCTAGTTCTAACTAGAACAGTAGGTAGTTTGTTTAGGTGGTTTATTAGTGGACTCTAGTCAACTAGATAAAAGCGTTATAAGACGTCGTAACATAGGATATTTCCATTTAAAAAATTCTCAATATTAAGAATTTTTTTCATCGTCGTAACTTAATCGTACATTATAAAAACAACGCCTTAATTTTTTCAGTGAGCAAATACAAGTCACCAATGAGGCTGTATAAAGAAAATGAAATGTTTGTCGGTGTGACGCGGTTGCTAGGCGACCGAGGGCGGGCGGATCGATCTGCCCTCATCTCGTCTTATGTGCCGGTCAGGTAAAGTGATATAAATTTGTCAATACACGGACTACGGGTTCGTGGGGATTTTCGGAATCCATCTTGTAAATGTAAAGTAAAACTAAAAAGATTTTTATTATGTATGCCAGAACAGCGACGAATAGTATGCATACTCTTATAAATTAACAGAGAAACTGACAAAATCGGTCTCTTCTCAGCATGAGCTATGGTAGAACAGATCATACCTGGTCTTCCGTGGAGACTGTGATACATAAGGTGGCCAAGTAATGTTTGGCTAAGATGAGATTTTTTCCTGTTTGAGTTACCTTAGTTATAAAAGTGTTCCAAATTCGAGACACTCTTGTAACACCTATGTTAAGAAAGAGCTTAATTTCTTATCAAATTCTAATCAAGAATATTTTTGTTTATTATTCTATTATGTTCAGATAGGTAAATAAGCTTTTGACTCTACATAAATTTATATGTATTTTAAAATTTATAGGGAACTAATATTTTCTAAAGTTAGAAATAAAACAACAGCGATTCTAAAATGCAATAACCAAAAAGATTTTGTTCATTACGACCACACTAATAAATCTTATTAGATCTTTGAAATTAAATCACCAACGGGAAAACAACGCGTAAAGTTTAAAAGTTTTTAGGGTGCGGAACTTAATTCAGCGACAAGCCATAATGAATTCTACGGAAGATTTAATAAACTTGCCCTGCAGGAGACCCTCATAGGGGTAGGTACCATTTCGTCTTACAGTTTTTCACCCCTATCTTAATAATGACAGATAAAGTTTTTATTTGTTTGGTTATCTTGTTAGACCTGTTTTGCAGGGTATTAATTTGTCATTACCGACAGCTGATAGGACTGCTTAAGACAGATTATTTCTTATAAATAGGTACATACGTATCTCATGACCACGGAACTTGCACAGAAAAGTACAAGATCCTTCAAAATGGTGGCCAAAAATATAATTTTTATTAGACCGATGTCACAAAAAATATCACAGATGAATAGCAATTCTTGCCCTATAAGCCCCAAACACCAAAAAACTATGGTGTTATTTATTGTTTCTTTATCTCATACGATGATCTTTGTCTTTTGTCGTGGTCGGCACTTTTTACCGTCAAAAACAGGTCGTTACATCCACGGGATAGTTACAACTATCTACGCCGATTTCCTTGTAGATGGCAATCTTTATGGACTCTACATAGATTTGTACTCTTTGTCTTTGCCGCTCCTCCCTTTGATTTGCTTTGAAAAACATTGCGTAGCGTCCCGTGATTGGTCTCGGAACGAATGAGCAATCCATAGATAAAGTAGATAAGAACCTTCGTGTATGGAAAAGACAGACATATCCAATCGTTAAAAAAAAATATTGACAAGTTGTTTAGTTCAAATATTGTTTTTGTTTTTTTTTTAATTATTTGGGGATTTAGGGTTAACAAAACAACTGACTCTAATAAAAGAACAAGAAATGGATAACAACACCTGTAAGAAAAAGAAATAAATCAAACAATACTAATCGAATAATGTAAATAACCAAAAAAAGTTGGACGGATTTAACTAGTGAAATAATACTCTAGAATAAAATAAACATTATAATAGGCTGATAAAATCTTTCATCCCGAAAATATATGACACACCTATCGTATTAGAAATATAACCTATAATTTAATTTTCTAAAACGTCCATAAAAACGAATGTTGGGTGTTGTCAGGTTAAAAAAGGTGGTCGCATATATTTTTTCATAGACAAAGTTTAGTGGCTTGGAAAAGAAAGGTTAGTATTTTCGTAGAAGAACAACCATAATTCATAATACCCTTGTCCAACCAATGGCTACTTAATAACTTTAAATATTTTAGAGCAATTAATGGAATTAGTGGGAATTCACTGTTTATTTTATCACAGCAATTTTTGAACGGTTCGTTAAAAAATGCTTCTCTTTTATAACATTTTTTAATTGTTCTACATTAGGTTCATGGGCAGGTTCTTAATTTTTTTTTATAAGTAATAGTCCTTCCATAATTTTACTTGATGATAAGTGACGACGTGGCTGACGACGATGTATACGGAGATCTCGAAGACATAATAAAGAATGATAAAAATAATGATGATGAAAAGGCACTGATGAAAGCTAAATTCTTTGGGTGAAACGAAGGCAAATATTCTATTCTATTCTATTAAATCCACCCTCGTCAAATATGAAGATTATTCGTTTATTCAGGACTCCAAACAAAAAAAATCACATGATTATAGAATAGTGTTCATGGTTACAATCATTTTCGTAAATCACAGAAGTAATATTATATAAGAAGTAGTATTTGAGGTAGGTTACTTACTGATGAAACAGCATACATAGGTATGAGTGAAACTAATAAAAACTTTGAAATTAACAGGAAATTATACACAATATATATATAATAATACACAAATTATAGGAAATTACCTGTCGGTGTCATAATTCAAAAGAGTCTTGTAGAATGGAATGGAATTAGAATGGCGTAAGAAACGCATACCTCTAGAAATAAGCGAATCAGTAGAGTTCGAAAATATGGACATTTAGAGTCACCGCGAGCATCTGTATACTTGTGTTGATTTCAACCCAACAAAATCTTACACGGATGCAATAGAGGTATAGTACCTCCTTAGAGGATTTCCCACGGTTCAATGCTGGGCGCCTCGGCGTGACTGATGGCCCGACAGCCGTGCTATCCGTCAAGCGATGCATCATGGATCGACGCTGGCTTGACGCAGGTAGGCATTGCGATGACGCATTCTAAGGTATGATTCTGCATGATTAATATGTATGTTTTTTAAGGTAAGTATAGCAGAAACTATTCTACGTAATATAAAACCCTTTTTTGTAACGGACTCAAAGCGATTTCTTTTCAAAAAATAGTACGATGAGACTGAAAAGGGGGCGCTAATTTCTTAGGGCTGTAAAATATAAGTGGAATATGTGCTGAGCCCCTGCATATACATACCGTACTTATTTTGAATTGAACTCGTCTGCTCTCCGCGAATAATCCTCCGCCATTAATTGAATTTTGAAGAAAAACCGGAGTATTTTTATTTGGGAAAGGCATTATACTCGTTCTTTACAAAAGTAAAATAAAACTTACCGCTACGTTTCGAGCACAGGTGGCGCAAGTATTTTTTACAACTATCAAAGGACATAGTCCACTACCGCTACACAATAGCCAATACCCAGATATACAATCCGACACGACAGATGCAACAATGCACCAAAAGAAATGATTAATTAATCTACTATCGTTTTACATACTTACCTACACAAAATGAAAATATAAAAAATGGAACAAAACTTTTTGCTTTTTGCGACGACGACGCCAGCATGTCTGCACCAGACCGATTCGAATTTAGAAGGACCATCATTAATTATATTTTGTCTTACTCACGCATTCCATTTTTGAAGTCGATATGATCTATAGATCCGATCTATGAGTCTATCGATCACGCGCATAGGAATCCAAATTTATTCATTTAGTGGCATCTTTTTTGCAGATGATGTTTGACGTATGGATCTTTTGATTAATTATCCGTGCTTAAATCCCAAATGGTTTTTAATCAGCGTATCCAATTAAATTTTATAGAGCCATACATTAACATGTACGACAAACTCGGAATAAATATAACTACCAATTCTACCTCCTACGTACGGAAACTATGGTTTAAATGTTTTTTTTTATGTAAACATTTTTATATCTCGTGTTGCGGTAAATTGTCAGTGAAATAAAAATATCGGCTTTTGTTTCCTACCAAAACTGCACTCGTAAGTAAGTAGCTCCAAAATATCCATAAATATCTAAACTATTTATTTAGATAGATAGTTACCTACTAATAACGATCAAACATTGAAATAGTTTAGGAAGTCTTTATGAACAGATAACTAATTAACTCTAAACAATATTTCATCTTCGTGATTGCATGACGCGAGACAAAAAACAAAAGGTCTGGATGACCGCGCCAAAACCAAAACGCTCTGTCCAAAACAAATAAAACTCAAACAAAAAATGTAGCCAGTTAATAAGCTGGATGACATTTGGGAATTCGAAATATTCATTCAAATTATAATTAATGTTTTCAACATAAGACAGAGCATTTAATTAGTAGACAAACCCTTTACCTACACACATACAGATTTTACAATCATAATGAACCTTAGAAACCATACTCCTTGCTCTTTTAAAAAGTTTTTCTTCAGTCTCTGCATTCTATTTTATACGAATAACTTTAACACTCAGGTTAACCAAGTCTTCAAATATAGAAAAAATGAAATTTTACTGAATAAAATAGTGCATATAGATTTTATTAAAAAGTGTATATTAGATCCATCGAAATAGGTAGTCTGTAGGAGAAACCCACCAATTGCACAATGCAAAAATCTATCAGAATAAGTCGTCAACTAGTTTTACGACGAGATGAAATTAGTTGACGATTATGACTTACTTTCATAGATCTTTCATAAAAATTTGTTTTTTTTTTCATTTAATTCATTTTTTTTATTCTTGGCTATAAAGGTTTATGGAAAACACGAAATTACAATTACAGCGAAGAAAATAAAAACCAAATAACTAAATCTAGAGTATAAGTAATTTCACTCAGAGTGGTGTCGTATTGGAATTTCATATTTTTTTCATTCATATATCATTTTTCTTTCTTTCAGGATGCTGTTGGTTACTACTTCTCACTCTGCTCATCAGCGATGCCACTCACATTCGCATAAATGCCATTTTTAATTTACTTATTTTATTGCTTAGACTGCAAAAAAACAAACAAGAGTAGTACAGTACAAGACTTCGTAACAAGACTCGGATGGCGTGATAGCAAATAATTTTATAAGGACCTTTAATATGTCAAGCGAAACATAACCTTTTTTCATTTTCAATAAATAATACGTTCCTCGTAAGGTTTACATTGTTCGATTTTGTCGGTCGCAACCTTACGACGGTGTTCTTAAAATTATTTTGAGCAAAAAAACTTACAAAGCAGTTCTTTATGCATTTTGGGCCTACATTTGTTATTGTGGGAGAATGATAATGTGATTATTGTTTTGCGAGCTTTTGATGATTGATAGTCGATTGTCACGGGTAATGAAGTGCTCTGAGGCATTCGATTTTATGCCTTATTCTTAATAATAATTGAGTTGCTCCTATTGGATGGTAGGTGGTATTCAATGGAACGATAAAATTAATAGATTACCTACATGGCATAATTAATTATCATCTATTCTATTCTACAGGTAAATAATATCTGAGATGAGCGAGTAAGCAAATATTGTTTTGATGCTCATTTCAAATATATGGCCCTTTGGTACTTAAAATCCTTTCACAACTTATACAGTTGATAAGCAATGGATTATTCAAGTAAATAATTTTCTAGGCTTAGATATTGTTGACTCTTAGATATTGTTTAAAGTTAAGAGATGTTCTTAACCAATAAATAAAATAAGTAAGCTAGTTTCTAGGAATGCAGACCTTTCCAATTTTAGAGCTATGTTAGATACATAGCTCTGAAATTGGAAAGGTTTGTTTATTATGAGTACTTCCCTATCGAATTTATTAAATAAATAATGCCAGACAATTCACACAGCATTATCTAGTCCCAAGCTAAGCAGATCTTGTGTAATGGGTACTTGATAACTGAGATACATTATAATACAATACATTACATATATAGATATTTTTATTATACATAGAAAACGACCAGAACACCATGAACAAATATCTGTAGATCGTACAAATATAAGTTCCGAGGCTGGAATCGAATCCGCAGGCAGACCACAGACGCGTCACAGTGGTCATCCACAAATTAATCAGCTCTCATCCCTGAACAGTTAGTATAAAAACTAAGATTAGTCTTGTCTGTCTATTTTATAATCCTGATTGTACCTATATATTTATTTTATTTTTATTTATTTAATTATAATATTAATAATGCTGGACAATTCACACAGCGCTATAGCCCCATGGTAAGCAATGCTTGTGTTATGGGTACTAGATAACTGATATACTTAATACAATACATTACATAGATAGATATTTTTTTATTATACATATAACGTCAATATATAATAAGGTTATTGAATCTGAATGTTAACCTATAGTTCATTTTGCCTCTTTTCTTGTACGTAACCTACGATATGGCCCGCCTGGTTCTGTACAATACAAAACTTGTTTGCCTGCCATCACCTCTCACAGGCCAGACTCGAACACAAACATAATAGTTGGATGATCTATTGCGATACAATCACTCATTATTCAATTATCCTGCTAGCCGGACAATAGCCAACAAATTAAATTAATAAAACGCGACAATAGTTCCATAGACATGATTAAACTTTTTTATTTATCGGCTGATATTGTTATTGAAGTTCAGATTGTATTAAGATAGAGGTCCCTTCTAACTTACCTATGCGTGCTTTCACGGCTTTTATATTATCATCAAAGTTGCTAATTGTAACAATTCTGTAGGTATAGTGAACCAATACACATATTCTTCTTCGTTTCTTCTTTCACTGAAAAAAATGATTTTATACTTGTTGCTTTAATATAAAAATTCCTTGGTTGTAACTATATATTTAGTAAGAATAAGAATCAAATTTTGGAACTATCATGGTTATTAACACAAAAGACATTGGGGTATTTATCATGGTTATGAGATTTTTGAGTGTTCCAATATTTTTTAATATCCCGTTATAAATGACTTTAGAATTAGAATAGTCTAGGACGTCTGCTGCTGGCAGATGCTGGATACGGCAAGAAAAGACAGGGCGCTGTGGTGCTTAATTGGGGAGTCCAATATCTAGTACCTACTGGACTATTGGGGCTAGATAATGCTGTGTGAATTGTCTGGAAATATTTATTTTTATTTATTGTGATAGGTAATTATAATTATCATAATGAATTTAGAGCATGGTGAAAATAACAGTTATTACGTAGATGGTCTTTTGCGTTACTATAGCCTTGTTTTAAATACTTTTCTAGTACTATGTAAATCAGGCACGCTTGAGAATGATCTCTACCTTGTGTCAATGACCATTTAAATGTCACAACCAAGAATTTCTCTCGAAAAAACATTAACAATCATTTATAAATAACAGAAAAATCAACCTGCCATTATTCAATGTTTGTATTAAAAATGGTCATTTGTATATTTTGAAATAAAACGGGTCTTGGGCCGTGGGCGGGGCCGCCCCGCCCTGGACCAACCTGGTTATTATCCACTTATCCACATCACTTCTGTGTAATATCTTGGATAAGTTATGGAATTTTGTTCTTTTAAACCTGGGCTTGTCAAAATGTAACTCTAGTAAAAAATCGAGTGGTTATCTTTCAGAAGTGAAAGACAGAAACTGACCTTTAGAATTTAAACGTTAATTTATTTGCTTCAAAGTTACAAACAACTCAAAAGCAGTAGGTATTATAAATAAGGTGATGTTATAATGTTTCTAATTGAGATAATTATCTGAATGCTTAGTATGGGTAGTGCGCATTATCTTAAGAATATTTTTTCTTTTCGAGTCCTTCCTATACAATTAGCCCTTTTAAAAATCAAACTAAACAAAACACGCGCGTATACAAATAGAAAAACGAGACGTATTTGTCGCATTTTACTGGCCTCGTTTTTTTCTAAACAAAGCCTTCTTCTTACAAAGACAAGGAGACGAGTAGTTTGACCTTGTACGAATGTAGGTACGAAAACTTCTGTCAAAATCTTCAGTTACAATTAATAGTCCGATTATATCTATAAGAACATCGCCCAAATCCTAATTTTAATGGTTTTAAGGATTACCATACCATAGGTCCTTTAACCATTTTTTTTACCACAACAATACAACATAAGTAAATCTAAAAGGGTTAGCATTAACACCACTCAAAACAAGATTACCAATGAAAGTGATATGATTAGAGTCCTGAGGGAGAGATTGTCAGTAAGTAGAATGTATAAATTGAATCACGGCTCGACCGATTCCCCGGGGAGTTTTTATAGTATGGGAACTAACTCTAGATTCACAAACGCATGTGATATTGTAGAAATAAATAAATACTTTATTGCTCTACAAATTTTATACGGCACCATCTAGCCCCAAAAGGACTTAGCAATGAAGTACTAATAACTGATTAGGTACGCATGAAATATTTTCCTTTATGTTTTCACTGACTTAAAAACACCACACAATGAGCAATAAATAGTGCTGGAATGAATAATCCAGCATTATTTGTATTAGCTGTTGTTATGGGATATTTATGTATTTTGTTTGTATTTATTTCCTATTGTTATTTATGGGTAATTAATATATAACATTACCATGGGGCTAGATAATGCTGTGTGAATTGTCCAGCATAAAATCATAATAATAAATAAATAAAAAAAACATATATGGGTTTTATACATTACATAACACACATACACACATATACTTTTTTATCATACATAGGAAACACGCAGAGCATCTAGATAATCTGCAAATATTTGCAGGTCATACAAACATTTGTCTCGCAGCGAGAATTGATACTGTAACCTCCTGCGTCTAAGGTGGATCTTCCTTCACCCACTGCGTCACAGAGGTTATCTTATCAAACAAAGTTCAAATCTAAAACAAAGTCATCATCATTATGATTGATTTATCCCCATTGTTATTTAGTTAGAGGGTGTGCAAGTCTAAGAACTTAATAAAGTTTGGCTCAGCCAAGGTATCAGTGTCTGATTCCGTATTCCAGCTTACAATAATGATAAACGACTGCAGTTTATTAATTCGAACGGGATTAGCGATCGGGGGTAGGTGGAAAAAACAAACGAATAAAGGGATCGGCATCTCGGGGAAAAGGGCTTGATAGAGTCAGTAGGGTTGCCACTACTGGTTAAAACCAGTAACGAATACGTAAATCCAGTACCTAATCATAAAAATAGATTAATTTTTTTAATCACGTTGCTTTGCTTGGTGGTTTTCCAGACATAAAAAATCGGGTTTGTTCGAACACTTATATCTCGAGAACGGTTCGACCAATTTTCGTAGTTTTTAGTTTGTTGTATTTGTCACTTGTAAAAATATTGTAATATTGACGAAAAAATAAAAGGAATAATATTTTCCTACACAAAATGTTCATGGTTTTCGTAACTGTCAAACATTGAATGTTATGCGATACGTAGTTCGCCGGGTCAGCTAGTTTATCATAGATATGTAAGCGGGACCTCTATTGAGATACATAGGGTCTTTTATTTTGTAATTTTATAGAAGCATAGCATTTTGCATTATTTTATATATCTTTTTTTAGGGTTTCGTACCCAAAAGGTGAAGACGGGACCCTATTACCAAACCTCCGCTGTTTGTCCGTCTCTCTATCCGTCTGTCAGCGTCACAGCTATTCTCATGAACCGTAAAAGGTAGACAAAGAATATACGTATTTCTTTTTCCGCTACAACAAAAAATAATAATTAATTGTTAAAATTAAAGGGGGCTCCCATACAAAAAACATAGTTTTTTGGCTACTTTCGCTCTACTTTTATTGACATAAAACACTCAACCTCACTCTTCGGTTGGTTCTCGTCTGAGTAGGTATTATTAAATCTTCTGCTGGTCCGTCTACCACATAAATACATATTATATTCCTGATAGAAAAATAATCTCTGCAAATATTTATCACAGTGTTTATCAACTAAGTGTCACCACATCCACTTCACGTGAAATAATAAGGAGTTGTTTTGCGGAGTCACTATCAGCAGCGAGCTTATGTAGATGTCATTAAAATTATCTACAGTCATTAAAACATAAAAGTGCGTCAAAACAACGTGAAACCACTGACTTTACTTACCTAAATTTTTAAACCTCATGAATCTACTGTATCTCATCATTCATCAAACAAGCGCTAAGAAAATTATATATATATTTATTATTTATAAATATTAATTCTGGACAACACACACAGCATTATCTAGCCCCATGGTAAGCAGAGCTTGTGTTATGGGTACTAGATAACTGATATACATATTAAATTACATTACATAAATAGATATTTTTTATTATACATAGAAAACGACCAGAACACCCGGAACAAATATCTGCAGATCGTACACACAATTGTTCCGAGGCGGGAATCGAACCCGCAACCTCCTGCGTCGCAGGCGGACCTTCGCCCACCGCGCCACATCGGTCGTCAAACCTAAATATGTATATACATATATAATTATACTAATAAAACAATTAAATACTCATTCGACTAATTTTCAGCATAGAAAATATAGGCTATCCATAAAATACTTAGTAAATTTTTGACACCGACGACTCCTTACATAGTAGGGAGTCGAATTAGTATTTTTTTGAGTTCATGTTAACATCTAATAAAAATAAAAAAAACAATTTAAGGTGACTAAGTATGAATTATTCTACAAAAATTTGGTAACCCTAGCGCTAGTCTTTATGTCAACATAGGGGTAAAGAATTCTGTGGGGATGCGCGTTTGTTTTTATTAAATCTGTAATGCTAAAATGCAGTTGTTATTGTCTTCCGGTTTTTATGGAAATAAATGAAAAAAATAAGAAATAGGAAACTCGTTAAGTCTGGCTCTTTACGAAATGCCGTAATAAATAGAATCTTATCGTAATAATCCCCAGATATTCAGTTATTTATTGCATCTAAGCACCTTTCATAAAATAAACCAGCTTCTCTCAGTAACCCTGTTGTTTGTTTTCAGTAATGTGCACACCTTCAACCGATTAACAAGGTATTTGATTATTAAGATGAGACTGTTTATATCGCTTTTTATTTACTCTATTCTTGTCGTCTTAACACAGCTAGCACAAAAAACGGTTAATCAAATATAATTTATTTTTAGTGACGAAAATGAACTGGCGCAGTCCTATATTGTGGGCGGTGGGACTGGCCTGCATTGGCAGCATCAGCGGAGTCATCGCCTTCGTCGTCATCCGAAACAACGCGACCAGCTTCGATACCATTGACCATGATGCAGAGTTCTGCCAACCGATCATTATAGCCCACAGAGGAGCCAGTGGCTACGTACCCGAGCATACGCTAGGAGCCTACGCTCTAGCGGTCACTATGGGCTCAGAGTACATCGAGCCAGATGTAGTCATGACTAGTGATGGACACATCATAGCACGACATGACAACGAGCTGGGACTCACTACGGATGTCGCTCAGCACCCTGAGTTTGCGTCCCGTCGCCGAACTCAAACCGTCGACGGAGTTACAATAACCGGATGGTTCACAGAAGATTTCACTCTAGCAGAGATCAAAACCTTGAGATCAATCGAACGTATTCCACTTATCCGACCTGGAAATACTCGCATGGATGGCACCTTCGAAGTTCCCACTATGCAAGAGATCATAGACTTAGCCAAGGGCATGGAAATCAGCGAACAACGGCGCATTGGCATATGCCCTGAGATAAAGCATGCTACTCATTTTCAGCAGCTGGGGCTAGCAATGGAAAGACCGCTGGTAGAAATTCTTCATCGCAACGGTTACATAGGACCCGAAGCTCCAATTTGTATTCAATCATTTGAGATTAGTAATTTAAAGGAGCTGAAAAGCTTGACTGGTCTTCGTCTAACCCAGCTTTACAGTTCAAGAAGTCAAATTCAACCGTATGATCAAGCGGTTCAGGGTACTACAATCACCTATGGCGATATGGCTACAGCGGAAGGTTTGCTTGAAGTAGCGACGTACGCTCATGCAGTAGGACCTGATAAGAGTTACATCATACCTCGAGATGAGAACGATAGACTTGGAGCTCCTACCACGTTCGTCGCGGACGCCCATGCTGCTGGTTTGAATGTTCACCCCTACACTTTTAGATCTGAGAACGTTTTCCTCCCAGCTGAGTTTAGAAGTGAAGATACGTCTGCAGCTGCTATCGGTGACTTTGAGGGGGAGATGAAAGCATTTTATGATGCGGGGGTAGATGGAGTATTTTCCGACCAACCGGATATCTCATTGCGTTCAAGAGGAACTTGTAGAGTTGGCATTAGACAATATAGATAAGTGTAATTAGTTGTTATCAAGAACCTAGTTAATCTAAATATTTATGAAAGGCATAGATTAGCTTATCTTTTAAAACAAATACATATTATGTCTAAATGAGCAAAACAAACTAATATATACGTTTTTGTATAAGTAACTAGGGTACTAACCTCAAGGTCCTTTTATCTAAACCTAGATGTACCTACCTACAGTCGCACAGAAATATCGTTCTTATTCTTATTATTGCATTTTATTTTATCAATTTAAGTACAGTTTTTGCTGGAATTAAAAACGGTAGTAGGCAGATGTGACAAAAGTGAAAGTTACGAAACGGAAATACTGATAAAAAAAATGTACTGTATATCTTTAGAACGGTGCTATGACATCATAACCTATTAATATTTATGATATCAGCTAGACCCAACGATTAACTACACTAAAAATACACGCCACTAAAGATTTAAATAACCTGAAGGTCATTTCAATCTATAGTGGCCAGTGTGGAGACGTGTGTTAGATTGTGTTATTGTATTTTAAATAAAATAAAATGTTGTATAAAGTCGGAATTTTTCTTACAATTATCATCAGTGTTATCTCAATTATATCTCAATCAGTGATTAAATATGATGAGTCAACGACATATGAAGATCTCTGCAAGCAGGTGGTGATCGCACATCGGGGCGCCAGCGGTTACATCCCTGAACATACCCTGGCTGCCTACGCCGTGGCAATATTCATGGGAGCTGACTACATAGAGCCTGATCTCGTCATAACCAAAGATGGACAACTGATAGCTCGACACGACAACGAGCTCGGCTTGACAACCGACGTTGCAAAACGACCACTGTACGCTTCACGACACCGAAGTCAAACCGTTGATGGAAATGAAATAACAGGCTGGTTCACAGAGGATTTCACTTTAGAAGAAATTAAATCACTACGCGTAGTGGAACGATTTTCATCTATTAGACCTGGAAACGCTCGCATGGATGGCACATTTACGATACCCACATTTAAAGATATTCTTGATCTTGTGAAAAGTCTACAGGTCAGTGAAAACAGAACTATTGGAATTTATCCCGAAATAAAACATAGCACGCACTTTCAGCGACTGGGCCTTCCCATGGAGCGAAGTCTTGTAGAGACTTTTAAAACCAACGGTTATTCGAAACTTACGGATCCCGTGTACATTCAATCATTTGAGGTAAGTAATTTAAAAGAGCTCAAGAATCTAACAAGTTTAAAGCTGCTACAGCTGTATCATGTCGACAAATCTCGACAGCCGTTCGACCAGGCCCAGCTGAATTCTTCACTCACGTATGGAGACATGGCCACTCCAGAAGGTCTACGTGACGTTGCAAAGTACGCGGCAGCTGTGTCCCCTGATAAGCGATACATCATTCCTCGAGATGAAAACAACAGACTAGGAGAGGTGACCAGCTTTGTTCGTGATGCTCACGCAGTAGGATTGAAGGTGCATCCATACACATTTCAAGCCGAGAATTCGTTTTTACCGTCAGAATTTAGAAGTAACGGATCCTCTTCGGATGTTGGTGATTTTGGAGGTGAATTGAGGGCATATTTTGCTACTGGCATTGATGGGCTGTTTTCTGAGCAGCCTGATATCGCCGTGCGTGTTCGGGGACCTTGCTAGATTTATGTATTATCGGTTCATATCTCTAGTTCTCTAGTTTTTACTCTTTCATAAAATCATACCAAGCATTCATTATTTCCATAAATACAATAAATTTACACTTAGAAATGGTCAAAATCTTAAAATTAAACACAGACATAATGTGATATTATTTATTTCTATCGCTTCGGTATGTAGAGAAGCGACGACGACCTCTACCTGTTAGTTATTTTACATTAAAGTCATCAAATCAACATTATTATGTAAGTACCTACTAGAGTTAGGAAAATAAAATATCCTTAGTTACCATCGCTGACGGGGTTACACAAACTTATAAAATTATACAGAATGCTCTGTACAGCGTTTCTTATATGAAAACTGTAAGAAAGTGAAATCAAGTCAAACAGCTTAACGGCTTTTTTAACCCTAAATAGCCTCCCGGCTATGTTTACATTTAAAACTTTGACGACCGATGTGGTTGGAAGGTACGCCTGCGACGCAGGAGGTTGCGGGTTCGATTCCCGCCTCGGAACAATTGTGTGTACGATCTGCAGATATATGTTCCGGGTGTTCTGGTCGTTTTCTATATATAATATATCTATCTATGTAATAACCTGCTGGACCTTTTGAGATAACTGATATACATAATAAAACACTTATGTATATCAGTTATCTCAAAAGGTCCAGCTGGGCTGGGCAGCATTTGGGAAACTACGTCGAGTCTTCTCTTCTTCCATACCGCAATGCTTGAAAACGAAAGTTTTCAACCAGTGCGTCCTACCCGTTATGACCTACGGAGCTGAGACGTGGGCTGCGACTAACGATAGGGCTGGTCCACCAGTTCAAAGTCGCTCAGCGAGCTATGGAAAGAGCTATGCTCGGAGTATCTCTGAAGGATAGGATTCGCAACGAATACATCCTACAGAGAACCAAAGTTATCGACATAGCTCTGAGAATTAGCAAGCTGAAGTGGCAGTGGGCCGGCCATATCTCGCGAAGAACCGACGGCCGCTGGGGCAAACGTGTTCTTGAGTGGAGACCACGACTCGGTAAACGTAGTGTAGGACGCCCTCCGACCAGGTGGGATGACGACCTGCGAAAGACTGCAGGTAGATGCTGGATGCGTCAAGCCGAAGACAGGGCGCTATGGTGCTCATTGGGGGAGGCCTATGTCCAGCAGTGGACTAATATAGGCTGATGATGATGATGATGATGATGATCAGTTATCTAGTACCCATAACACAAGTTCTGTTTACCATGGTGCTAGATAATGCTGTGTGAATTGTCCCGCATTTATTTATTAAAAATCATAAATCAAGAATAATATAGACATTTATAAAATAAAACAGAAAAGATCTTTCGATATTTTCCCAAAATTTGAAGTACCTACTTAGTGAGTAATTTTATTTGTACGAAATAACATATGTAACTTACTATTTTTATATTTACATCTGGCATTATCTGTCATATTCAGAAAAATAGCCGAGATGCTTTTAAGGATTAAAAAAAGCCGCCAATCTCTTGAACTTCGTACCTACCACCTAACCCCAGTTTTCATATGACAAACGCTGTGCCAAACACCATGTACATATATTCCCTTGAAATTGTGTGGTCAACTGATAAGCAACAGAAAATTGTTATCAAAATGTCAGCATTATCTACCTCTTATCTATTATCTAAGATGAAGTACCTGTGGTACCTTAGTACAGGTTTAAAGTAAATACTTATTAAAGAACAATACAATTTATTTATCAAGTTATTCATTTCTACCGACACCAGTACTTTCTTTTGATATTTCATTCAACCTAAATAACCAAATGATAATACTGCTAACAAAGGTTTAGGCGGTACCCCGAGGCACACTAGCGCCGCCACCTGTTTTATTTTATTTTTATATTATAAGTTTTTTTAATGTCTCTGTTATAATTTTATTTTGTACGCGATGACGATGTCCTTGGTCACCAAACTCTATTTTCGCATCTCTACCTAAATTAGAGACATTAAAAAACGTATAACAAAATACCAAATGAAATTGTTGATATTTCCTTTGTTCAACTTAATAATAAGATAAAATAGGTGGCGGCGCTAGTGCGCCTCTACTTTAATCGGAGACATATTTTCCAGAAAAATTGGCTGGTTTTCCAAAGTTCAGGGGAAAGCACTTGAAAGGAAAAAACCCTTTATATTTTGTTCCAGTAAGTAATATAGAAGGAAAACTTATATGCTATGTTTTAATTTTAACAAGACTTAGGTTACTATTTACTATGAGATCTGCATTTACCGCGAGCACGTCATCGACCCAGCGTCAATGACGCGATTATTTTTCATCATCAGCCTATGTTAGTCCACTGTTGGACATAGCCCTTTCCCAATGAGAGCCATTGGGCCCTGTTTTCAGCTTGACGTATCCAGCATCTCCCTGCAGTCCATCGCAGGTCGTCATCCCACCTTGTTGAAGGGCGTCCTACACTTCGTTTACCGAGTCGATGCTCATTAAGTTTTATAATTATATTATGTTTTATGTTTCTAAGGTTTATCAATGGGCCCAAGTTAAGTTATTTTGTAGGTATAGGTCTTATTATGATGCCATGACATAAATGATTATTATAAAGATTAAGTATAACTGACAACTAAATGAAACAAACCAAGGTTAGCTTGGAAACGGTTGGTTGAACTGATCTACAAAGAAGCGAGCTATTTACATTGTTACTACCTAGTACCTAGTACCTATGTAGGTACTTATACATGCAAACATAGCAGGTGTATAAATACTAATAACAGATTAACTTAGAGCAGAAAAAACATGAATATAAATCCTAGGCCAATGTTGTGGTGTTTTCTATGAGGGTTACAAAAAATCCTAGGTCAATAGTGATGCTTATGTGGGCTAATTGAGACAAGAAATTGTATGCACGTGATATAAGTTAGAATGATGTTAGCCTTGCAACGTTTTTCCTAAGAGTTTCCTTGGTGTCTGTACCTAAGTTTGCCATTTGGATTCATAGTTAGAATGTAGTTGTACATAACGCTATTGTATAGTGAAGTTTATTGATTTGTAAATTGTAGATAAATAGGTTTATGTTTAATTATTTAGCGTAGTAGATACATTAATTCGTTATTTTTCGATCGAATATTTAGAAATACTCATTGTGGTGGCTGTCGTTACCGAGGCAAGTAGTGATTATTTACTATTTTTTTATATTTTTTAAGTTATTTCAATCACCTACCTAAGGTTCATTAAATATTTTCAACTATTCGACACGCGATCTGAATACATAATTATTAGTACTATTTTACGGCTTATTTATTTAAATAGGTAAATAAACGCGATAAATACCTAGTACTAATAATTTTGGTAAGTATCCTTTATTATGGGATTTACTTAATTACGATAAAATGTCACTTGCATGGGAGGCATTTTCAGCAGTGAACGTTTTTTGTGCTAAAAATACCTACCTACTGAGTAAATGATGTAACTACACAAGTTAATAACTTAAAAATGTTGGACGAATTGTCTAATCTAAAGTGAATTAATGTTTTATTATTCAATAAAAAAAAAAAAAAATCTTTTGATCGTACAACCATTTGTCCTGAAGCGAAAATCGAGCCCACAACCTCCAGCGTCACTGGCAGTCCTTTGCCCCATAAATACGAAAGTTAGGATGGGTTTTCATAGTAACAATGCGTACGAAGCCAAAAACTAGTTGAACAATAGGTAGGTAAAATAGAGTATCGGGTAAACAAACTACGGAACTCTACGACGTAGCAGCTGCATAAAACGGCATAGGCGCGTACACCTAACGTGGTATCTTAAATTTGAATAGGCTAGATTACCTCTGGATTTCAAGAAACCCCTCTATCTATTTATTACAGGTTAACCAAACATGGATTTGCGTCTTCTATGTACGCTAATAATAGCTATCTTCAACCTTTCAAGCGTTGCCTCCAAACAAAATGAGGAAAATTGTAACCAAAAGAAGTCGCTAAGTCCGGACATTTGTAGCCAAGTAGTGATCGGGCATCGCGGCGCCAGTGGCTACGTTCCCGAGCACACTCTGGGATCGTATGCACTTGCCATAACTATGGGCGCGGACTACGTTGAGCCAGACCTTGTGATGACCAAAGACGGCCATCTGGTGGCTCGACATGAAAACGATATCACTAAGACAACCGACGTTTCGAAGCACCCCGAGTTTGAATCCCGCCGCCGCACCCAAACCGTCGACGGTGAGGAACTAACCGGCTGGTTCACAGAAGACTTCACACTAAAAGAGCTGAAGACCCTTCGAGCCGTCGAGCGCATCCCAGACATAAGGCCAGGCAACGCACGTATGGATGGCTCTTTCCAAATACCCACGTTAGAAGAAATCATACACCTCGTAAACGGGATGCAGAAAAGTCAGCGTCGAGTCATCGGCATCTACCCAGAGATCAAACACAGCACACACTTCAAGCAAATAGGACTAGCGATGGAGCAATTAGTAGTGAAAACGTTCCTCAACAACGGTTACTGGAGACAAACAGACCCCGTTTATATCCAATCATTGGAAGTCAGCAATCTACAGGAGCTTAGTAAAATCACGCTCTTGAAGTTGCTACAACTTTATGACGAGAAGTCGCTGCAGCCTTATGACCAGGTGGTTCTCGGTACTAATCTGACTTATGGTGACATGGCAACGGCTGAAGGTCTGAAGGATGTGTCGAAATACGCGTCTGCGGTTGGTCCAGATAAGAGCTATGTCATCCCTCGGGACGAAAACAACCGGTTGGGAAATGTGACCAGTTTTGTAGCTGATGCTCATGAAGCAGACCTTAGGGTGCACCCTTACACTTTCCGCGCGGAAAACACTTTCCTCCCTGCTGAGTTTCAGAGCCAGGACGGGTCGCCGGGCGCGATCGGGAACTTTGATGAGGAATTAAAAGCCTATTTTGATGCAGGAGTCGATGGACTGTTTTCAGACCAACCGGATAGGGCAGTGCGCGTTCGAGGAGAGTGTAAAAGTAACACTAGAATGGTGGAACTAAACCCGTAGCAAATAGTACATGTATCAGAATTCAGAATGTAGATAATGTACTTATGTATTCCTTAATTTTATTTATAATAGATACTTACCTTATTATATAGGCATATTAAACAAATGTATATTATATATAAGTAGGTTAATAGTGCAATCGTTTTATAAGTACCTGGGTAGGTACACTGTTAATAAAAATCTATGCATTTTAATAAAAATCAACTGTAATAAAATATTTAAGCACAATAAATGAATATAATAACGAATTTAGATATCGTTAACCGTTACACGCCGAAGAACTAGGTACGTCGTAGCCCGTAGACACTTATCTACCTACGACGTAGCTCGTAGAGTTTTCTCTCAGTCTACGACGACGGCCGTAGCTGCTACGTACGACGACGTCTACGCTTCTATGTCTAAGATACGTTCGGTCACAGATAATATAATACATACTGTTCGGTGTAGGTAGAAGCGTAGACAGGTCACACGGTAGGTATCTATAGGTACATATTAACATCTATACATATAAATAATAATAATAATATCTCTATATATGAAATGGTTGGTGTGGATACGTTGTTGGTTGGTGCAACTCACTTGGAGTTTTGTTGTAGAATCGTACGTGCATACGTTGTCCTATAAAATATAGGTAGGTAAGGTACCTATATTTATCTTTTTTTTTTGTTCTTAATTATATTATTGGGACTTTGAGTCATTTTAATAACTATGTCAGTCCGTGTAGCCTAGTAGTGGGCACAGCGTGTTTATACTATTGCTATTTTTAGGGAACCGATTGATAACTCCGTGAGTAGGTATAGGTACCTACAACAAGTTTTCAAAAATACTGTACAATTCACTTCAGCCTCATGCATCAGAATTTGCGATAAAGGTAGGTAAGTAAGTACCTACTAGATAGCTGATAATTATACTTTATTTATTTATAATACATTAGATAGATTTACATGGCTCTCATTTTGTCGAGGAGACTAACGTAGTGGTCTTCGGACGATATAATTAATAGGTATGTCTCGAGTGTGTGATACCGCCATAAGAATCGACCCTTCGATCAGGGAATCCTATGCTTAAGCAATAAGGACTTGTTTTGCATAGCATTAT
This sequence comes from Eupithecia abbreviata, assembly GCA_943735965.1. Lineage (NCBI taxonomy): Eukaryota > Metazoa > Arthropoda > Insecta > Lepidoptera > Geometridae > Eupithecia > Eupithecia abbreviata. Next base: position 6,564,124 of record OX030976.1, read on the forward strand.
ACACGTTTATATAGTGACAAACGTTTTCATCGATGTCGATATATAATTTACATAAGTAAATTAACTCATGGTTCCTTTGATGGGTCATTTAAATTCAAAACATTTGTTTGTAAGTAAGATATTGTGATTCCATCACCGGTTTAAACATTTCTTCTAGGGGAATTCGATAGCCTAGTTTATAAAGATAGCTTAGCTCTTTTCTGAAGAATGAAAATGGCTTCTGCATCAATCACAGTAGTGTGCCGTACTACAGAACACTGTCGAAATAGCTGAAGTATACGAGACCTGCAGCCTGCAGTAGTAACATCCGTCAGTGGGGCTACCATGCTATTTAGCACGCAAATAACTCGTAAAAGGCTGTTTTTTGCGTTAAAATTTGCCTTAAAATTACCGTAATAACGCTGATAACGCGCGTTACGTTATGTGTTAAATAGCATGGTAGCCCCACAGTTCTTGTATTATGCATACTGTATAAGCAGCTGACCTAAAGTTTGTTTGACAATGTACCAATGTGGGGCCCTCACTGCAGTCCCGCTTCAATGTACTATACATACGCTACGATTTTCTGCCGCAGCAGCGCTCTGATGGAGAGGTAACAGCTGAAATGAACTTTAATCCGTTAAAGAGAAAATCATTTTTTTTTCTTTCAGGCTCAGAAAGATACTTACTACAGTCAATAGATACTTACTTACTTGTAGCTTACTTGTAATTATTCAGTGTTGAAACAAAAACACTCTATTAAGACCATTGAGACTACATTTTTTTTCTCGAAGAAATTTACTCTATGCTCTAGACGCTCTGTCAGTGTCAATCATAAATATGTCAATGTCAATAAGCAGCTGTTTGTTCGATTCGCCGCCCGTGCCCCGCGCCGCGCCATGCCACAAGCCCGCCGCGCGCCGTTCAAGAGAAGAGAACGTTTTTGGCATTTGGCTTGTTTTTTAGGATCATGGTTTTATGTTCGTTTTTGCCGTTAATTATTCGTGAAAAATAAGTAAAAACAGTCAGTTTTAGGCAAATAAATTTAAAAATTCTACAGCAATGTGAAAGAAACAAGTTCTTACATCCCCCGCAATGATAAGACGATCTTTAAAGTTTTGGAAGACATTATTTGTGTTTGGCGGCCTGTTTCTATGTATGTACGGTGTGTATGTTTACTACTTTGCGTTTTAATAAGTATAGGTCAGGTACTTACCTACTTTGCGACATTCATGATAAAAAAGCGGAGTGTAATTATTATGAAATCTCTTGATAAAATCATTAGAAAAAGTTCCGTTCACATATAAACAAAATATGATTTATTCTAAGTTGATACTGTTAGGTCTGAGAGTCTATGAGAGAGGGGACAAATACTTTTTAGTTGTTGAGAGAGAATATGATTGCTTGCCAGATGCTTGGCCAGGAGCGGCAGCTTAGATAAGGTTCTCTATTTTTTCTTCTATGAATGAAGAACATTTATATTTTATTCAGTATTATTTAAAAATAATAGGTACCAAGTTCACAGTGGTAATCTAAACTTTACTTATAGAATTAAAATATTCCCATTTTTATTTTGATTGATAATAAAGGTGCGGAAACATAAGTGCTGTCAATTTGTTGTTGTTGATACTATTAACTACAATATTTCGTTAAATACTTACGTGGTAGGTGCAGACAAAGCAACTTTTGTTGAAGGGACATTTTAATATTTTTCTATAAACTTTTTATAAAAAAAAACAAAAGCACATAATTGAAACATGCTAATAATTGCTAGTTGCCGCAATATTGCCTCTGTCTGCATAGCGCCTTACAATTCTACCTTGCTATTTAGTTGCAATAGTTGAGGTTTTTTGCAATACCTATTATAGTACTTACTATATCACTTTGTACAAAGTAGGTATGTAATCTTTACTGAGCTGACCCAATATTTTTCTCTATATCATTCATCAATCATATGAATAATGTGGTATCCAAACAAGGCATTCATTATGATATATTATATCATGATAATTTTATATTTTTTCAGTACTTATTGTATATTTAATCTTTTTGGGAGAAAGCATTGAAGCTAAGAAAATTCTTCAAAATCCAGCAAGCTTCAGAGACCTGACATATGCAGAAAACGCCAAAGAAGAAAATGATGCACATTTAGTAAAGATGGAAAAATATGATAATAATGACAGTACACAAAAGGAGCTGCAAGAGACCAAAGCAAAGTTGGCAGAATTGGAGAAAAAGATTGCTATTCTAGAGGGACGGGTGCCACAAAAATATCCTGATGTTGTTTTTTTGGGTGTTAAGGAAAGAAAGAGAATATTGGTAAGTTCCCCTGGATATATTATATTTTATTGGTCCAGAAAATCCACAGCCCCGGTCCTTGTGGGTCACACCGCAGATGGGGCAGTGAATGTGTTAATCCCTACAATTGTTTCACTAGGTAAAACTAACAGCCAAACACCAATAAATAACAATGATAATTAATTTCCCTTTGATTGTAAATTTTATTAAAATATATGAAAAACAACATTCAAATTGTTTATTGTATTTCAGGTAACTGGAGGAGCTGGATTTGTTGGATCCCACCTAGTAGATATCCTTATGATGCAAGGCCATGAAGTCATAGTGGTTGATAACTTCTTCACTGGCCGCAAACGCAATGTGGAACACTGGTTCGGCCATCGTAACTTTGAAATGATTCATCATGACATTGTTAACCCACTTTACGTAGAGGTATGTACTGTTTACCCGCTTCGTTTGTTGTGTTGTTATCCATTAAACAAGACTTTTTATGATAGCAAAATAAGGCTACTTGTATCTTATCTAAATTACTAGCAGTATGACATTTATTTTGGTTTAACATGCCACGGCAAAATAGCTGTGAACATTCAATTTTGGTTTCCTAGAACATAAATTTCTGTTATTCAAATGAGAATCCGACAATCACAACTTAGTAGAAATTCCTTGACAGGTACTATTTTTTCCTTCTATTTTTATAACATATTATTTATTTATTTTCAGGCAGATGAAATCTATCACCTAGCTAGTCCAGCCAGCCCACCACACTACATGCAAAACCCAGTCAAGACTATAAAGACAAATACATTAGGAACTATTAACATGTTAGGTAAGAAGAATATGTAATTATGACTAATGATGAGAGGAAATAGTTATCATATAGTAACTGGTCATGGCACACAGAGTTTTTATATACATTACAGTCCACCATTGGTTGCCTAGCAAACATTTTAAACAAAGAAAGGTCTACATATATTTGTCTATCATTCATTGAGAGAGAGATGATGAAACTCATACAGTTACTAGCTGCGCCCTGTCGTGTTGCCCGCATTCATAAACATATAAGAACTATTTGTTTTCCCATGGGAATACTACACTTTTCCGGGATCAAAAGTAGCTTGTATTTTAAATCCAGGATTTAAGCTATCCTGGTAGTGAATTTCATCCAAATCCGTTTTATGAAATCAATTCTTGTATAGCGAGTTGCATTGCTGACTGTAAAACACTTTAATATTTCTTACAGGTTTGGCTAGGAGAGTTGGAGCAAAAATATTAATAGCTAGTACATCAGAAGTGTATGGAGATCCTATGGTACATCCTCAACCTGAATCATATTGGGGGCATGTGAATCCTATAGGTCAGTACATATTTTTACTGCATGTCTTATTATGTATGTTGTCATTATCACTACATAGTATAAAACAAAGTCGGTTCCCGCTGTCTATCTGTCCCTATATATGCTTAGATCTTTGTAACTCTGCAACGGATTTTGATTCGTTTTTTTTAATAGAGTGATTCAAGAGGAAGGTTCAAATGTATATAATATTTGCACCCGTGCGAAGCCGGGTCGAGTCGCTAGTATTATATATGGTGGCAGTATGCTCGAAAGAGTAGATGGTGCTGACCTTAAACTAAATTGAAGTTAAATTGTATATTACCACAATCACAATTAAATAAATGGTTTCAACTCACGTGATATGATTTAATTTTATGAAGAGAAGGGCCAGCAGTAATTCTAGGGTTAAGATGTAGTTATGATGGTGCTGAATTTGGTCAATATGTACATATGTACTAGTTTTTTTTGTTTACCTGTGGGAGTTATAATAATTAATCTTAAGAAAATGTAAATTTAATATAATGTCTTTTTAAATTATCATATTAAATATTTTTATTAGATTATAATATAGTAGTCTTGTTTTTTAAATGTATTTTGATTTGTACTTGAGGTGGCAACAATGTCTTATTTTGTAAAAAATTATTACATACCCCTCATGTATTTTTTTTTATAAATGAATAAATACTACTATTTGAAAAGGTTTGCCCAGCAGTGACATACTGCAAACAGCTGCTTATATTACTTTGTCCCACCATACGAATAATAATTATAATTAAATATTTGCTTTTTTTCAGGACCCCGCGCATGTTATGATGAAGGCAAGAGGGTAGCCGAAACATTAGCGTACTCCTATGCGAAGCAGGAAAAGGTAGCTGTGAGAGTTGCCAGGATATTCAATACATATGGACCGCGGATGCATGTTTCCGACGGGCGGGTAGTTTCAAATTTCGTACTACAGGCATTACAAAATTTGACTATAACGGTAAGCTCATTCTTTTTAGAAATTTCATAATGCCCCCTTTTTTGGGACATATAAAATAACCTAAAATCGTATTAAACACAATTATTTTATATGTCCTTGCCAAAATTCAGGAATGCGGTATTAAAACTTTAAGATATAACGAATAGAAATATTTAAAGTTGTATATTTTTATAGTTAGTAGCTTGTTGGTGTAATATATTAATGTTAGTTGATGTAAGTGTATTTTGTAACTTTGTTATATTTCTTTGTCGCTTTGGTCCAGCACTATAATGACAATGTAAATATGTTATACATATAAAAGCTTAATAACTTTCTAAAAAATTATCCCCGTAGCAAAAACTAGGGAGCGGGGTCGTTTCTACCACCTCGAATACTTGTTATCAATAAAATCAATGTCGGATATCACTCCAATTCTAAAATCTTGTAGAGTAACGATAATAAACAGTGCGGAGTTATTCAATCGTGGAGTTTGATAAGCGTTTCCAATGCAACTTACCTACTCAGACTTTTGTTATTTCAGGTGTATGGTAATGGAAAACAAACTCGCTCTTTCTGCTATGTTTCTGACCTGGTTGATGGATTACTAGCGCTAATGGCTTCCAGTTATACATTACCTGTAAATATTGGGAATCCTGTAGAGCATACTATAGAAGGTAATGAACTAACCAGGGCCCGTACATACTCATAAAATCGGAAAGCGAAGATTTTTATTTGTTTTCGTATAAACGCTATCTTATGTAAGTTACATGTTGGAAAAATTCTCAGAAATGGTGATTTTCGGAATAGGCCTGATAAATAAGTGATTCGAATATCTTTATTAGTATCATCATCAGTTTGTTAATTTCCCACTACTGAACATCCAATCCAATGTAGATCTTTCCATCATTTAAAATCCATTAATGGCAATTCGTAAAGTAATTGAAAACCATTCAAAATTGAATACTTTTCAGTTCCCTGAATAAACCATATCAAAAATAAAATTGCATGACATATTGAAATTCTTAGGTTATTAATATAAGCTTGGTAAATTTTACGTTGTTTGTGGTCACAACTTAATGCTGTTCCGTTTACGTTGTTTATAACATGTAATTTTGTGGCCTTTGACCATAGCGCCTGGCTAAAACGTGATAGCAATTATAATTTGTTTTTAGCAAGGCGTCAACAACGTCTCCTAAGGGTCGGTACATATCTGACGGAAAATGCGTCGCTAACGCTAGACCAGACAAATATCTAATAAAACATTCAACCTACCGACCGACTAGACGCGACCGATGAGAAGCTCGACCAAGTTAGCAAGTGAAGCTTTATAATAACACTTTATAATTTGGTTCCAGAATTTGCTGTGATAATAAAGAATCTAGTCCCCGGCTGCCGCAGCTTGGTGGCGACCGGCGCTGCGGTGGAGGATGACCCTCAGAGGAGGCGGCCGGACATTGCACTCGCCAAGTCGCAACTTAACTGGGAACCAAAAGTAACCACTTCATATATCTTTATCATTCATGAAGTATTAGCCGTCTGCCAGTGGCTAGTAAGAGTTTTCTTCATGTCTAGAACTGTATACGAGTACGTACCTATACAAACCAATATGCAAAATTTCAGCCAGATCCGTTCAGTAGTTTTGGCGTGAAGAGGTAACAAATAACTACATTTCCAAACATTCGCATTTTTAATATTATCAGAACCGTACGTATTTTAATTTATTTATAAATCACGTATGGCAGTGTGATTTTTATGATTGGAGTTATCGTCAGCTTGTCGCGAAAACTATGGGTGAGGCGCGCATAGGGCGGTATTGACCAATGTGCGAAAGAGGCGGTCATGCTGCTACATCACCGCCTCATCCGCACACTATAGCAACTGCTGTGGCTGTCGATTTCTTAATGCGCTGATTAAACATGATTGGGAATTGGGAGCCTTGGCTCCGACTTCGATAAACCAGTGGGAAGATTTGCTTGCCATTTCTTCATGCATTCAGATGACGACACATAAAAATCGATCACATGAGTTCCCTGCACATACATTGTAGTAAATTGTATGACCTAATCAGCTTCTTTAGATTTATAGTCTTTTATTCAGTATTTTGTAAGCTGTTCTCTCTTTCAGATTTCTTTACAAGAAGGACTGCAGAGAACTATTGACTACTTCAAAGAAGAACTCTCTAGGACTACATTCTACAACAATCAGACTTACATGGATGTGAAAACTAAAGCTCATCATTAGTTTCATAGACTATAATATGACAAAAAAAAAGTGATTGTTTGTTGGAAATTGACTCAAACAAATATCTAAATGATTGTATCTCACTAACTGCCCATGGCCATTATTTCTAAATTTATAACTATATTTTTAGAACATTCTGGTTTGACAAAGAGCATGGTTGGTCATTTTAGTTAAATTCATTGAATAATGCCATGTTATTGTATTGTTTTATCTCTACAGGACTGAAGTTTTATTGAAATAAAATAACTATTGCACTGTTATGTATAATTTAGTTCTTTTGTTTATTGTTTTGATAAGAGTGAAAAATTACAAAATGTTTTAAATAAACTAGACACTATTATTAACTCAAAAAACCTTTAAACAAGCTTATATATTATTAAAAATGTAGAGATATCTTATAATAGGGTAGGAAAAAAATGGAATAACATAATTTTCTGACTAGAAAAATTTAGTTATCTACAGCATCTTGTACAAACAAATAAAGTACATAAAATTAGCTCCATTTGGCATTCATTTAGTTAACAATTATAAAAATTACGTAGCTTTGTCAGCTCCTTTGCCAGATTTACAGCACATACTTGGGGCAGCCGACCAATCATACACATAATAGTTAGTCACACCTTCACTACCACAAAGCTGCTTGCCCTGTGTGTTTTTTAAAGTCTGGTATATTTCAATCATTTTATTTGCAGTAATCTTGTGCCTGACGAGCATGTCATCGGAGCATCCTCTTGATTGAGCTGATGTGTCAAACCTGAGATCATGGACTCTGTTAATTCCTTCCAGTGATGATGTCCACACCCCCATGGACACATCTTCCGAGCTGTATTGGCTGAAAAAGGCACAATTAAATAAATAATTCTGGACAATCCACACAGCAACATCTAGCTCCAAGCTAAGCAGAGCTTGTGTTTTGGGTACTAGATGACTGATACACTTAATACAATACATTACATTACATAGATATACATATATTTTTTATTATACATAGACCAGAACAAATGTCTGCAGATTGTACACACAAGTTGTTCAGATTAAGATGTTAAAAAACTTAAGAAACATCATAAGATCTTTGGACTAGGTGTTTAGGACACAAAAATTACCTTAAATCATCGGCATTTCTGGCAATAAAGTCTACTATATTGCGAGATATGACATAAGCACCTCCCAGTGCATATGGTAGGTAACGATCACACAAAAACCATTTGCTCTCTTTCCATTTACCACTTTTGAATACTCGTGCTCGGCCATTGAAGTAGCCCCAGTATAAACCTTTATACTTAGGGTGCTCCTGATTGACAAAATAAATGAAAGTAAATCAGTCATCAATACATATCTTTATAGTTATTAAGCTCAAAATTATTAGGTACTATATGTAAGTAACTAATAGTAAATCGGAAAAAAAATATATACCTGAGGGCTGACATATTTGCTTATTTCTGGGGCATTCATGGCAGGAGCATACTCTTCAAGATTATGCAAAATTCCATCAATTCTTAAAAATGCATCATCGTCACACTTTATCAGGTACTTAAGTTCCTTCATACTTTGATTAATCAATTTGATTGATAGCAACATTTTTGTAGTCAAAGCCCTGTAGCTATCAACAAATTCAAATAACAGCATATCATTGGACTCCTTCTTTTCAGTATCTATTTGTAATTTATCATGTGTTTCTAAGCCTCCTGTTCCAACAACAAAGTAGAACTTTACCTTTTTAGATATTCTACTGTGGATTTTTGTATTATGATTTATTTCTGTGCCTATGTTGGCAAGCTTCATCCAACTTTTCCTTATTGCTGACCTCCTTGCATAATTATTAGGGGCACTGGCTATCAAAACTGCGTACTCATATTTATAAAGCTCTGTAGGATAGATTTCCTCATTCAGCAGATTAGCAGAAGTTGTCCAGGTATTGATACATTGTTGGTTTGATGTTTTTTCATAGCAAATATATAGGATTAGCACAATTATGAGCAGCGTCTTTTTCTTATGCCGCCACAGGGAATGTAAGTCCCGCATAATACCTACACAGTTCGGATACCTTTTTCTTGTTGAGCTTTATCTTTTAGAACCAACCAAAAGGAAGGTATTAGAAATGAATGGGCCGACTACTTAGCATTGAATAGCAACCTATAATATAATTATTAGTTTACTTAAACCCATTAATAGTTCAATTTGGTTCAGCTCGCACAAAGTCCAAGAAAAATTGGCTGACCATATTTTTTTCGTGCCAAACATTATAAAACTAATATTAAAGGTTAATAACGTGAGATAAAATATACCGTAATAAATGTAATATTTTTCATGAATCTATAAACTTGTTACAAATATTTTCCAGGAAACGTGAATTGAATGTAATGTAGTGAGTGAATGTAAAAAAAATTCAACAAACTTGTTGTAAAAAAAAGATAAACAAAAGTTACCCAACAGGGTTGCCATGCCAATGCCTGTTTTAATAATTCCCCCAAAATTTATGCAAAATACTTCATAAACATACCTACAAAACGAAAAGAAAAATGTGAAATGCAAGCAAATTTTACTAATGATTTATGCTTTTGTATGACACAAAATTTTAAAAAATCTGTGTATTTTAGTATACATATACAATACTAGCGGCGCTTCCTGGCTTCGCACGGGTATTTATTATTTTTATTATACTTATATAATTTATTTGCGACCATTCATTTCTTAACATTGACTTCCCGTACCCCAGTGATGCATAGATCGCATACCTAGTTATAGTTAGCGGAATGGAGTGAGCCACGCGATTTTTTTCTAATAGAAGCGTTTTACATAAAATAAAACGCATATTAATTTACTTACCTTGTTCAAAACTTTTTAATGAGAATGCCCCGTTGTTTCCCGCCAGAATATTCAAATTTTATTGGAAATAGCATTGTCTTCCGCTAGTTGTGACCAATAAGAGGTCTCCACGCCACCTAGTAGGCGCGACAGTGGCGCCAATAGTTTGTACTTTTGAGCGCCATGATCTTTTATTTCATTGCGTCGAATATCACCAGGCAAGATTTAAAATGTAAGTTTTGAACAAGGTAAGTAAATTAATATGCGTTTTATTTTATGTAAAACGCTTCTATTAATTTGACTGGACCTTGTTCAAAACTTTTTAATGAGAGATGTTTGTTATCGCCTGGTGGTGGTGGAGACACTTAACGCCAATGTGAACTTACTAAAATAAAAGTTATTATAGTAAACTATACAGGTTTGAATGCAAATAAGACATTATGACATTCAAACTAAATACATAAGTAACTGACAGGGCGCTATGGCGCACATTAAGGGAAGCCTATGTCTAGCAGTGGATTTGACATAGGCTGATGATGATGACATAAGTAACACACTTATGCCCAAAAACAAAACTTAGCAATATTTAAAACATAACATGTAGACATCCAAATGTCTTGTTGTGACTGGTTCGAAAAGTTCGAGGGAAAAGTCATTAAATTTATTGAAAAATAAAATTGTTACTCTGTGCTACTTCCATGCCATGATAGGTTAAACCTGTAGTATTATGTATATTATAGACCACTACATAATACTATTATATTATAGTCAATGAATTCAGGACAGTTCACACAGTATCATCTATCGGATAGATGAGGATAGATTTTATGCTATCCCCAAGCTAAGCAGAACCTGTGTAATTGGTACTAGTTTACTGATAAACATAAAACAATACATTATCATAGTATCCGTTAAATAAGACCGCGGCGGTCATGGCTGAATTTCTTTTAGAAACGGTTCACAAACATTCGTTTAATTTAATATGTCCTCTAATTCATATAAAAGTAAATATTTTGATACAAATTAAATTTACTGCCCTGGCCATCTCTGAAGATTGTATGGTCGATTAAACCATTTTTACTCAAATAGGTTATTAATCCAACACAGTAGGTAGGTACTCGATAAACCTTTTCAATTGTAGCGGAGCTTTGCTCATCTAAGAGGCCCAGATATGGGATGTTTTATTCTTAGATTTCAATAATTAATTAAGTTTCCTCCCCCACTTTGTTTGGAATACAACAGTTGTTGAGATAACATTTGCATATATTTCCAACTGTAAAGCGTAAGAATCTTACGGATCAGATAGCTTCAGCTATTTCTTTTGAAAAAGGCCAACAGGATATAGAAAGCATGTTATTGTACAAACTTTATGAAGAGATTCCTATCCTGTCGTCAATAAATAACATTATGATGCATGATGGTAACTATTAGACACTAGATATCCTGCATCTTACAACCAGTGTAGTTCACAAACCAGCACAAACGTTATTTGTTTCAATGTAGTGTAGGCACTCTATTTGCAGATGTATTCGTCACTCTTGTCACATATGTTGAGGGAAAGACTACCCGATTACACGTTATTATAATATTGGTTCGCTGGTACTAAACAAACAGCTCCGCACGTCAAGTACATAGGCCGTGGGTACTAAGTTAATGTTTTGATGACTTTCTCATACTTAGCATAATGCAGGTACATAAAACATCTAAATAAATAAATAAATCTAGACGTGACATTGTCACAATCACAACTCTATACATAGACGGATTTCAATACAAAGCCCGAGATACCTTTGCAACTGTATTACATAGGCTAAAAACTTATTATTGGCAAGACCAACAATTTAATCAATTCGTCATATTTAATTGTTCAGACAAAATGGACACAAATGTAGTGTCTTATTATTCTACATATTTTTAATGTGGGTAGGTAAACCAGCATTCATTTTCATTGCTTTACGTTTCCTATGATTACTTGACGTGTCCTACCAGTCTTTCATATCTGGGTGGCAAAAAGAACAAAATAAAATTGAGGGTAGATAGTTTTTTAGTGACCTATTCTCTTCCACGCGAAAAGTTTGGTACGCAACAAAAATTTTAAGGTAGGTCTGAATAACTTCTCAATATGATAATTGATAAGCCTTGCATTCATTGCTGCGATCTCATGAACCTGCATGAATCCATAGAAATATTATTTAATCCTTTCCTTAAACTCTCACTGCATACAGGTTACCGATCCGAGAGAAATAATATATAATAGTAACTCTGGGTTAAACTATGTTGAATCCAAGTCCAACACCAATGCTTAGCGTAAGGTATTTTCATTGCCTGTACAAGGACATAACATAATCAGTATTCGCTGCGTTGCGCAATTTATCAGTTAATCAATAAGTAGTCATAAAATAGTAAGTAGTAGTAAGTAAGTATGCGATACCCTGGAATTTGTTGCATAACTAGTGAATATGCACCACGACGCTTCCATATAATACATAGTGGGCATGCAATACCCGAATCATATAGATATTAGTTACCCTTCCGGGAATTACTTTAAAATAGGTACGCGATACCCTTTTTGTATCACTAGTGATATGCACCACGAAGCTTCCATTTAATACTTACTCGTGGTGTGGGTATTCAATACCCGAATAATATAGATATTAGTTAGCCTTCCTGGAAGTTCTTGAAAATAGGTACGCGATACCCTTGTTGTATCACTAGTGATATGCACCACGAAGCTTCCATTCAATACTTACTCGTGGTGTGGGTATTCAATACCCGAATAATATAGATATTAGTTAGCCTTCCTGAAAGTTCTTGAAAATAGGTACGCGATACCCTTGTTGTATCACTAGTGATATGCACCACGACGCTTCCATTTAATATTTACTCGTGGTGTGGGTATTCAATACCCGAATAATATAGATATTAGTTAGCCTTCCTGGAAGTTCTTGAAAATAGGTACGCGATACCCTTGTTGTATCACTAGTGATATGCACCACAACGCTTCCATTTAATACTTACTCGTGGTGTTGGTATTCAATACCCGAATACTATAGATATTAGTTAGCCTTCCTGGAAGTTCTTGAAAATAGGTACGCGATACCCTTGTTGTATCACTAGTGGATATGTACCACGACGCTTCCATTTAATACTTACTCTTGGTGTGGGTATGCAAAACGCGAATCATATATATATTAGTCAGCCTTCCTGGAAATTCTTGAAAATAGGTACGCGATACCCTTGTTGTATCATCACTCGTGGATATGCACCACGAGCGACACTTCCGTTTAGTACATATACGTAATCATAGTGTAGGTATGCAAAATCCGTATCATATTGATATAGGTAGCTTTCCTGGAAGTTCTATAAATAAGTTCGCGAAACCATGGGATATATTTATCAAAGTGGTTCTTGCTCCACGATTACTTCATTTTCCCAAATACTAACCAGTTAGTCCTTTTCCGTTCATATGAACACATGTCATACTTACGTTGTTGCAGAAGAAAAATATACCTTTGGACTCGTTGTCCGGGAAATAATCATCATGTCCACGATAATATAATAGCTGGAACGTATTCGGTGCGGCCGAATTTCATGTGTTAATGCAGCCCTGCGAGGGCGCTTAAAACAAATACTTGCAAGTGCCCATGACAATATTTGCCATTGCAGCCCTGCGAGGGCGCTAAAACGAACCCTGCGAGAGTTTCTTTTATTACTTGCAAGAGGCAGGTGTGTTGCTTACAAATCATTTCTTCATATTCATCCTCATTATTTCTTTATTTTATCCTTTTATCATCTCTTGTCAAGCGACGACTTGACTTGAGAGTTTATTTTTATTTATTAAATTATTTCAGGACTGACACACAGCTGATCGGATGGCTACAATCAGTAGGCAAAAATTGCACACAATATGTAAAAACTTCTGAAAGAAATATTATTACTGCCAACCTATATTAACATTTTAAGTGCCTTTGCAAAAACAGCTTGAATCCGTGGGTGGGCTGTGAATAGGTTAGGCAACATTATTACGAAACTCCTCGTGAGAATTCTAGAACACCAATAAAATGTGGTAGGTAGCCAAACATTTTTTGAAACCAACAAATTGTACTTTATCAGACGATTCAGAAATCTTACTTTTGTTGAGAGGGCATTTGATTCTGAAAGCTAGAAAGAACTAGGTGGACACCCAAGTTTATCATACGAGCGTTCAACATCATACGATGTGGAACGCTCTATGTTCAGCAGTAGGAATATTTTGAGTACATGTTGGCTTATACCAGCTTATGTACGTACATATACCAGCCAGGTTGAGGTCCACGTGTTGTTTGCCGAGTATAAAGTACGGGCAACGCCCTACGTAGGCGTTCATGGCCCACAATGCCCAAATTAAAAAGTTACAAAAATTACTCACGATTTTTATTTTCTATGTCGAACACTTTCTCCAGATGTCCACGTGATTCTATGATTTTGGTGGTCAGAATTTATACATTTTTATCGGGTCTGAATAACTCCTCAATATCTTTTCTCCATGCTGGAAAAATAATTATTTTAGCAAACAAAACCAAAAACCAACATATAACCGGAACAAAAAATTATCGAACGGTAAACCGTTAAATTCTCGTTTGCTAAAAATTCACGCTGAAAATAGCGGAAATACCACGTGTTAAGTTGTACAAGCCTCAGCTAACGTAAAAAATATAATAAAAATTACCACGTGCCGGGAGCACGCGCTATTTTATTCGAAATAAAATTCACGAAAAATAAATCGCGCAGGTACTACCTCGTGCGAGGTAGTTGAAGCGTCAGCTATGTAATAACTATCGACTAACAAACAACACGTATCATCTTGGATTAAAGAATCCAAAAGGAATTTCCGAAAATTATTTCGCAAATTAACACTTTATAGAAAGTGTAAGGTAGATAAAGAAAAGTTACTTACGCAGTATGCACTTTCATCAAACCTTTAAATTTGTGCACTTTTAAACAATTCTTTGCTAATTGTATTGTATGCACTTTTAAATATTTCTTCAAAGCCTGCTGAGCAGCATGCTTAGTGTGCTACGTAAAGAAAAGTAGCACGTCCGTATTAGGCGGGAAACAAGACGCCAATGAAATAAAAGATCATGGCGCTCAAAAGTACAAACTATTGGCGCCACTGTCGCGCCTACTAGGTGGCGTGGAGACCTCTTATTGGTCACAACTAGCGGAAGACAATGCTATTTCCAATAAAATTTGAATATTCTGGCGGGAAACAACGGGGCATTCTCATTAAAAAGTTTTGAACAAGGTCCAGTCAAATTAATAGGTTATTGAACTCGTGATATCTTTCGAATGGAATGTCCGAATTGAATAATTTAAAAAGTTATATCAAGGTATTGAAGCAGTCTTAATTATGAAGTAATTTATTTTGATAAGGATTAATACCACGGTACAAATAAAGAGCCTTTTCTAGCGATGGCATTTTAATTGAATTTTTAAAATTAAAAAACTCTTATTGTGACGTAAAAAATAGTTACATAATGCTGTCGCTACATTTTTTGTAGATCATGATGTGTTCTGAAGTTGTAGTACTTTGTTCGATCATCAATAGTTTTTGCAGCGCACGCGATGTAAGGAATTTTTAAGGTTATTTTTTACACCTAGGGTTGCATTGGAGTTTTTTTAATATAATATGCCTATGTTCACCGCGGATAGTGTAGCTTCCCAACGGTGAAAGAATTTTTCAAATCGGTCCAGTAGTTTCGGAGCCTATTCAATTTATTTAATTATTAACTAGCACGATTACCTATATTACAATCAATCAATTACACTCAATACAAACAAATAAACAAACAAAACATAAAACCTTTCCTCTCTATATTATTAGTATAGACAACTTACAATTTCTTCTAGTAGGTATGTACCTCTAATCGATCGATCTACGTCCATTGTTGGAAATCGATTTACTAACAAAATAAAAAGTAAAATGTTCGAAGAATAATTTAACACTAAATAATACTTTTTGCATTAAATAGATCTATGTTTGACCTAATTCATGTAATGGTAAGCGAGTCCCCCCAATCGTGTCAAGATTACCCGCAATTTGGGAAATGCCCACAAATCGGCAACTTGATGTCAATATTGTCAATATTGATGTCAATGTCAAACTCAAAGTCATGTCAATATCTACTGTCAAACAAGGCAAAATGTTCCAAAATGTTCACCGAAATTTTAATAGGCCGGCCACACAGTCCGTCTTGGTTGTGCAGTTCAATTTGTTCCGTTATGTTATGACCACAGATATCAGAAACAAAGAGATATGAAAAGGGGGCGTGGCCGGTGTCGCAGCAATATGCCCAAAAACAGAACACATTGCTCACGGCAACGTAAAAGTTTCATTTAGTAGAAATTCAAACGTTGGCTTCAACGGATCTTCGTATTCTAGCAAAATGCCGTGTTGTTCCATTGTAATTAGTAAAAATAGAAGTGAGACTAAGAACTTTAAGTCAAATGGGATCACATACCATCGCTAAGTACTTGAAATTATATGTTTTTCATACTAAAACCCTAAAAACAATTTGATGCTGATGGATTTCTTGATTTCTTAACTTTTTTACTATGTGACTAAACGCCAGTCGCGATATTGTTGTAATTTGTTTACAATGCTTGCTCTGTACTAATGACTATTCGAAAGTTGAGTTCCAAAAGCGCAATGTATAATTAACATAGTGAAAGTAACAGAATACGATCAACCGCGTGGTACGGCCACTGCTCATGTTCGTGAGTTATTTGTCGATAAAGATTGTCATTTTTGATACCTATTATTTATTATATTGACGACTTAACCAAATTTGGATTAAATGTGTACAAAATTATATTTTGTGTATAATAATAAGTACTGTTACGACAAAACAGGACTTTAATATATGTCACTGAGCTACTCAATTAATTTTTAACCCTCGATCGAAAAAGGAAGAGGCTTAATATAAGTCTGTGATCATGAACCTCACTATTAAAACATCCATGATTAGTGTATTACCTGTTAATTTTTTTGCGTAAAAACAATAATCAAGACAAACAATCAAGTACATATCGTTTTACGTTTTATCGACAAACAATCCCTATCGTAGACGCCTATTATTGCGACTGTAGTGGTGCTGTACGGACATCACTTGCAACCTAGTGTGCGAACCAATAGTTGCTCTCTATGCGCTGTGTGCATGACAAGCACACAACGCAAAGTAATTTTTTTTATTTTGTTTAGTGTGTGCGTGACTTTTTCTTGCGACACTAGGTTTCGGTACTTCGCGCATAGGATTGGCATCTCTCTAGATCTCTATGGTTATGACTGTGCAAAACGACTGAACAAAGACTGAACAAGATACAGTGGCCATAACGTGCCCGGTGCATGTAAGCTCGTGCAGACTGCAAACTACATGATTATTAGACAATAACTATAATAGACGAAATAAAAATAGAATAGTACTCCCTGATACAACCCTAACAACTGTTAGCAAAAGCCCCAAATTTAGATTAATTAAAATATTTAACAAACTACCTGAAATCCTAAAATGCGAACCAAAAGATAATATATTTACGAAACACTTGAAAACTTTACTACTACAAAAATGCTATTATTCAATCCACGAATTTTTCTCCGATGACAATTTAAAATTTTAAAACAAAAAACTGAAAGTGTACTTGCTGACATACCTACAGATTAAATTAGTAAGCCTATCTACCCAATCATGACATTCCTATAATTTCTATATGACATTCCTATATGACATTCCTAATTTTATAAATAATGATTGTTTAGAATTTTAGGCTAATATTTAAAAAGAATCCAAAAATTGTTGTGCCCTGACAGGGTTTTTATGCATTGTGTACCTACCCACTAAGACTACACCTAAGATACTACCTGTATGCATGAAACATAGGCATGAAATTACAATAAATGATATGAATATGAATGAATATGAATATGAATATTTATTACGCCGAGCGCCGATCAAGAAAGCCCGACGGCGGCGGCGCGGCCGCGCGGCGCCCTGTGTGTGTGTGACAATGAACCCAGTTTCAATTCGGTTCTGATCTGTTCTATGTAGAAAAGAAAATAATTGTTAGATCTGCTGGACAGATTACCATGCAAGAAAAAGCATGTGGCCGGGCCATTAGGACGAATTTTCGTTGACAGTTATCGTTCGACTTTCCCCTCATCCTTCGGTCCCCTCTGCTCTCATTGCCTCTTGCTCTTGCATTGCATCTTGCTTGCCGCAGAAAAAGTACCCCTTCCCCGTAGATAGACTGAGAGGTTCTTTCTCGGTCTACTCTACGCCCTTCCCCGAGCGAGCGAGCGAGCGAGCGAAATTCCCGCTCTGCTGCACTGCCTGCCTGCCTGCATGCAGTCACTGTCAGTTAGTCTAGTCAGTCCCTCTTCTCTCCCCGCTTGGCCCATGCGGCGCGCTATCTATCCATCTGTCGGTTACGTTAATTTGTTTTTATATATTTATTTTCTTAGATGATACGAATGATTTCCTTTTCTCTGTAGCGACGTTTGTTACTTCTTCTCGATCTATTTTATTAACTTCTTAAGTTCATATCCGAAGTCCGCCCCGCCAGTCTTTATTTTTAATTAATTTTGATCTATCAGCTGTAAAATCCAATCCCAGTGTTATAAGTTCTGAATTTAATTATTATCATTCAGTTCAAATTTAGCTGCAGACATCGGCGGTCGCACGCGCCGATCTCTCTCTTCAGGTCACTTGAAAAATAACCTGATCTGTCCGGTCGCGTTTCATACCATATTCTATATTTTATTTACGATAAAGGTACCCCCAATCTGGATAGAGTGAATTTTTATTCGCAACTCGTGTAAAAATCGGGTACCTATTTACAGCGTGGTGTTGTGTAAAGTTTTGTGAATAAGTATAGGGTCATTTGTTTCCAGGCAGCAGGTAGTCTCATTATTGTGTTATATTTTTTGTGAATTGGTGAACCGTCGTAGTCGGCCGCGGCGAGCCCGGCACAGCTGTTGTCATGTCACTGCTTTTAGTAGTGCTCTAAACATTTTATTTCAACACAAAACTGCATCAGTAAGTTTTTATAATTACCACTAGCATAAACATGTTGGTTTACCATAACTTTTCTCAAGATACTGTAGCTCACATTTTATTTCGTTCTGTAGGTGTTAAACCATGGAATCACAAAAGAAGAAAAATCGCCCTGCCCATCCGAGGGCTAAGGCCAACCCCCTGTCTGCCCTAACATTTGCGTAAGTACCTAAAGACATTCTGCATACATGTTTATTTTACCTGTATTCATAGGTTACTCAGTAATCTATGCCTGTGTTTTAGTTGCATTGTTACTATGCACTGTACCAATGCATCAGGTCAGGTGCCTTATTTATTGTAATGACTAAAACTGAACTTGTTTCTTCAGTGCTAACCTTATTTTGTATTGCAGATGGACTCTGCCTATATTTCGGGGTGGACTAAAAAAAGAAATGGAAGAGCAGGACCTCTATGAACCCCTCGAAGAACATTCCTCTGGTATGTGAATAAAGCTCTTAAAATCCCTATCTAGCATAAAAAATTAAACCTAAATACCTTCAGAATTAAAAATGTATCTGCAAAGCCAGATGATTCTTAGAAGAATTGATTCCGGAACTAAGAACATGCCTAAATAGACCAGATAGTTTCATTCTTTGAGAAATCCTTGTTGTTTTATCGTAAGTCTTGAGATAATTTATTCATAAGCCAGGCATTCACAGTTCAATTAGAAGACTTCATTTACATAGTTATTATGTAGATTAATTAATACATACACCTTATCTTCATAGAGTTAAAGTAAGAAATGAAAGTGTTATAGGGTTAATTATTTAAGTTATCTATTATCCCTTAACACAAACTATGCTTGGGATATGTTCAGCAGCAGCTCCATTTTTCCGGACTGTTTTTACGAATCCTTTGCTAAAATAATCCAAACCATTGGTATTGGACCCGGAATACTGTCAGGTTTGTGAACTGCTACATGCTGTATGAATGCTATAAATGCACCCTTGGGTAGCCCCACCCAAGGGTACATTCAATGTTAGATAACTTATACAGCATCATCGCAAGATGATGCTGTATAAGTTATAATGCATCAGGTCAGGTACCTTATTTATTTATGATTATTTAACATATTTGATAAGTACTTCCAATTGTATGAATGTCTTTGATTGTATGCCAGCATTCAATAAGGCAAAGCATTGCATGGCTGTCATTTAGTAGCAAGGTAAAATAATTCCCACATCTTTAAAACAATGTGCAATTTATATGAATTTAAGATTAATATCTTTAAAGTTCACAATACGACGGCGCCAACTCGTCGGTAAGCGAGGCCTAAGTGTGTGCCATATAGAAAAACGATTCGAGTGTATCTTTTCAAAATAAAATTGATCATTTAAGTATCTATCTTTTCAAAATATCATTTACTTCGTCTTTATCACTTTACTTCTTTATCATTGCTTCGCCCGCGTGGTAATTTCTGCGCAATTTTACCATGTTTTCTTACCGTTTAAACCTTTCCTGGACTACGGCGAACATTTCAAAACCAAAATCATCTAAATCGGCCTAGCCGTTCCCGAGTTTTAGCGAGACTAACGAACAGCACGCCCTTAACGCCTTCCTCAGAGATTGGTGAGAGATCGCGCGTGACCGCGCTGCTGGGTGGAGAGATTTGGGGGAGGCCTTTGCCCAGCAGTGGGACGAATCAGGCTAAATAAAAAAAGAAAAAATTACATATCTAAAATAATAATCTTTAAATACCACATTTTCCTTCAAGGCAGAGAGCACCATTAAACAGCTACATCCTTATCCAAACTAAATGAACATTGTATCATAGGACGACCTCTGTGGCGCGGTGGGCGAAGGTCCGCCTGCGACGCAGGAGGTCGCGGTTTCGATTCCCGCCTAGGAACAATTGTGTGTACGATCTGCAGATAATTGTTCCGGGTGTTCTGGTCGTTTTCTATGTATAATAAAAAATATCTATCTATGTAATGTATTGTATTATGTATATCAGTTATCTAGTACCCATAACACAAGCTCTGCTTACCATGGGGCTAGATAATGCTGTGTGAATTGTCCAGCATTATTATTTATTTATTTATATTAGTCTGGTTTGTGAAGCTACAAATATATCTCCCTACTATTTCACTTGCATTATTATGATATGACAGTGGTATTTAAAAGTAACTCCTAAGCAAAAGATTATAATCTTAGGAGTTTTGCAGAAGAGTTACTTTAATTTATATTTCAAGCACGGATTGTTCTCTTAGGTAGAATAGACATACTGTCATCGCATCGTGATACATTGCTAGCATTATTGAAGACTAGCTGCGCCCCGCGGTTTCACCCGCGTGGCGATAGGTATTTTGGATATACAATATATCTTTATAAATTGTAGCCTATGTGTTATTCTGATGTATAAGCTATATTATTGTAAAGTTTCAATAAAATCCATCCATCCATACTTACAAACTTTCGCGTATAATGAAGGAACTGATTTCAAATCATTTACGCATTCGATGACATAATGACGTAATTTTTCTCTATTCAACCCTAAACAACAATCCACGTGCTTGCCCTACTGTTTAGCTTACGATAGTAATGCATGCATCGGATATGAGATTTAGGGAATAGAGAATGCAGCTGTGTTTGCGCAAACACTCGTGCACAATGGCTACTTTCCGTTTAGACTGGTCGCCGTGGCCGAAAATTCCGACTTATAGGAGTGCATCACATCATCGTCATCATTGCATGATGTTATAATGGTGTATCTACCTGTCAAAGGTTGGACCACGTAGCATCTACCTTAATAAGTAAAACACCGAATTCCTTCCATCCAATGGTTGCCTGGTAGAGTTGTGTTCTGATCGTTTTCTATGTATAATAAAAAATATATATCTATGTAATGTATTGTATTATGTATATCAGTTATCTAGTACGACTAGTACCCATACCTATAACACAAGCTCTGCCTAGTTTGGGGCTAGATAATGCTGTGTGAATTGTCCAGCATTATTTCTTATTGATAATTCTGTCTGGCAGGTCCCCTAGGCGACAGGTTCGCCCAGCTGTGGGAAGAGGAAGTGGCCCGAGCGAGCACCGGGAAACGGAAACCGAGCCTACTCCGCGTCATCATGCGGGCGTACGCCGCAAGATGTATGCTCTACGGATTCATTCTATTGGTTATGGAGTGCGGCATTCGGTAAGTTTTAAAATACCTATTACAATTATAAAAAAATACAAAAATCTTCATGTGAAACAAAAACTTACTGTATAGGTTACAATTGTGGGCTGACTACCGCAAAACTAAAAAATCTGCAGCGGAGATAAATAATCAAATGTTTATTGCAGTGTTGTACCCGTTAATTAAACATACAGAATTCAGAGTCTCCTTGTATTTAAGCAATATTGCTCCTGTTCTTCAATACAAATACGAAACGTACTTCCAGAAAATATCTGTGACGAAATAGAGTAGGAATTGAATTGAATAGATACCATGGCGTTAAGCCATGGTATCTAGGAAGACAAAATAGTTAGTCATCATGTTAGTTTGGGGCTATGTAGATAACGGGCTAAAAAAATTAAATAGGCTATGTAAATTGTCCAGCATTAAGTATTTATTTATTTATCGTTATTTAATTAGCTGATTCGTTATCAGGACTGCAACACATTGCCTTCTCTGCCTAACAAATCTGTTTCAATGAAGATCATTAATTAAAATAAATAATAACTTCTGTTTTTTAACTGGAGGGACCCGAAGCTCGGACAGATAAGACACGGAATGTGTTCATTCAGTTTCCATTACTCAAGTCGAATCCCGAACAATGAAATCAGGAATCAATATCGTTTATTTCTTTTGGCTTAAAATGCTGACTTTCTAAGCCTAAAGAAATAGACCGATCAAACTTTAAACTGAATGATCAAATAAATCGAATGAGACATCTTATTTAAATACTGTTGCACAACACAATGTAATATGGTGCCAATTTTGTAAAATAATATCATGTCATGACATATACATACTTGCTGTAAAATTATTCGTAGATCGTTCATAAGATTGAACGAAACCTCGGCCTGTACGCGTAAAAGCGAAAATCTATGTTTTGGAGTAGTTTTCGTGCGCTATCTTATGCAAGTGACACATTTCGGAAAATCGCTTTTTTTGATAGATATTTATAAACGCGGAATTAGAGAGACGTAATCATAATCGTGTTTCAGTTCATTCACACCTTTTCAGTCGCAGTAGTAACGCTTTGGCACTGAAATCGACACGTGCAGCGTTAATGACTCGGTCGTGCCGTTGTAAGAATATAGCTATAAAGGTGGCACTTCACATGGCTATTTGTGTTCGCTATTGGGTGTTTGTTGTATTTGGCAAAATATACGACGTTCAGACGAACATGCAAAAAGAGGCAAATACGACCATCCACACATGGCACACAAATAACAAACACACAAACATTTGGCAGCAGACTGAGCAGAGCGCAAGGTGCCAATACGGCCATTGTGTGGACGGCTTATTGCGTATTTGCCTATTTGACTGCTTTGATGTGCCTCGAGAAACCGACAAGCGCACGGTAACGCGTATTTGGTATTGGCCTTATTCGTCAAATAGGCAAATAAGGCGAACACTTTGTCAAATAAACTGTCCACACATGGTAATTGTTTGCCAAATATGCCAAATACACAAATACAAATAGCCATGTGAAGTGCCACCATAAGATAGAAAAACAACAGTGGTACATGACAATAGAATAAGTAGTACCCATCTGTAGAACACCTTTGTCTCAGGGCTTATTTAAAACAAAAGACTGTCTTTTGTAAACCTTTTCTAAAGAATTCTTTATTGACACCAAATGAGTAATCCTCTGGTCCGGTTTATACCATCTGCGGTTATTTTTTCTCATTATTATGCTAACAAACTACAATAGTCCCTGTGCAGCGTTGATGCGCCTAGACACCGCAGGTACCTAAAGCAATTTGTATAGTACAAAAGCTTAATCTGTACCAAAATATGTGGGCAATTGCAATAAAAACGCACTTCCTGGTATTTAATTTAAGTCGACTAAAACTTTTTTTTTTTATGTGCCTCAAACCGGTAAACACAGACTTGTTTTAGCCATCTGCGGGCCTGCGAGTAAAAAAAGGACATTACCAAATTGCATCATTTGCAACTGTACATTCTTTAAGTACTGTAAACATTCGTACGAAATATTAAAGTATGGCGCTACAGAAACATCGTAGTACCAATTATTAATAATCATTAATTATCGTTATCTATTATTAATTTTTGACTTGTTTCTACCCACAGCCTAACACATGTTGTATATACAATGTTCAATGTGTTGTGTAAATAAAATGTTCTATGTACCAAGATACCACTTTACCTAGGGATTTCCCTTTATCATATACATACATAGAGACGAATGCAAATACCCTCATAAGAAAAGTAAATAATGAGGAAACCAACATTGAGCGTGCTACCTAAGTTTTAAAGCGCCAGATATAATATATACATATTATATCTATACTTGTTCTAACCCTTCATGTCCATCCAAAGGTTGCCTGGCAGAGATAGCTTTAAACGATAAGGCCGCCCATTGTACAACACATTCTTTATTTGTCTTTTTCCTGTCCAGTGTATCTGTTTTTTATTTGGTGTGCAATAAAGAGTAATTGGTTTGTATATACTTACAAAAACGGATATTATCTGCATAGTTTACGAGTAGGTACATTTATACATGATAGTATATACAATACATAGTTATGTATACAATGCATCGTTTACAGGTATATAATATACCTCTACAAGTAGTAGTTACAGCTAAATAAATAGTAGATTTTCGTTCTGCCATATAATTTTAACAAAAAATATAAAATCCTTATTTTCATAAAATCTCTCTTATCTAACCTGAGGTAATTGTTCTTGTAACACTGACATTATTTCTCAGCCTATCAAGCCCATTAGACGAGTATTTATCACACTTGACCTAGAAGACCGATCGCTTTCTTATCTCGAGCACTCGCGAAAGAGCAAAACCGGTCATTCCTCTTTCGACCGCCTGGACGGGCTGACGAACTTTAATCGGCATGTTTGGAGTTGCAAATACTTGCGCAATTCGATGCACCTATACAATAACATGTTGTTTAACAGTTATGTATCTTTAAATTACACATACCTGGGTGCTAATGCTAACGAACCTGCACTGAACTATGACTAGCGCAAGACGTACGGAGACAAAACTGATACATAGGTCGTCCCTCGTGAGGTACCTCATAACAACGCAATCATTAATTAGGAATGACTTCTGCCCGCAGCTTCGCACGATTAGTTTGTATGGAAAAGTTCAAAGGTTATTTCTATCCCATGGGAACTATTTTATGAGATAAAATTAGCCTATTTTCGATTCCAGGCTTTAATATATGCATTTCAGCTTGATCCGTTCAGTAGTTTTAGCGTGAAGAAGAAATAAACAAACATCCATCTATCTAAAGATCCAAACTTAATAATATTAGAGTTTGTACAATGACGACGCGTGGTGACGATGACGACCTAGTTAGCATGCAAAATGTTTGCGATGGAATGATGCGAGTGAATCAACGTGGATGTTAAACTTTGAACTGTCCTCGGTCTATGCCACAATCAGTCGGCCTTCCTGCTATGTTTACTAGTGATTCTTGGAATGGTTTACTGAACCATTGTGATTTGGTTCCATTCTCTGCTGACCGTATATGAACGTCCTACGATGTACTTCTACTAAATTTGGTGTAAACTGTGAATTAATAATGCTATGAGGAAAAACCCTAATAATAACGTCAATAGTAGTAAAAGTAAACAATATTCTGACGAATTCACGTTTAAAAGCTGCTCAACAAAATAGTGATAACATTGTTAGAGTCCAACATCTAAAGTTAACTTCATCATCAGCCTATGTTAGTCCATTGCTGGACATAGGCCTCCTCTAATGAGCGCCATAGCGCCCTGTCTTCAGCTTGACGCTTCCAGCATCTCTCTGCAGTCTAGAGACTAACTTTGGGGCATGTTATTTAGGCAGTAGAATAATTTATCAGCGACCTAACCTTACCCAATTTAAAAGTTGTAAACCAACGCTCTGATTGGTACGAGATCATTTAATAACCTGAATCTAGTTATATCGTTAGTATAATATTATTTGACTCCTGTTGTGTAAACAAAGAACGATAAGATAAGTAATGGGTTACAATCACGGCGTTCATATCTTGCACGAGGTTACTGATAGAGTCTAAGAGGGGCTTAGGTAACTAACTACACATATTCATTTATTATCAATGACTCACTGTTATCATACCACTGTCACTGTTATCGATAGAAATCGCCGTCAGTTCTTTTATATTATATAATATCAAATTAATTATTATTAATTATATTATTATTTTCGACTTGACAGTTTGTAAATATGTGTGTTTGTCATATCATTAGACAATGCTAAAACTATTGAACGAATCGGGCTAAAATATTGCACTCTTTAAGTCCTGGATCTAGAATAACACACTTCTTATCCCGGAAAAACGCGTGGAAAACCAACGGGCAAAAGGTCTTTAATATGTCGTAAAACTTAATGAACTTGCTCGATACCGAAACCTAAAAGGTTAACACTGCGGCAAAATATCCAATCAATGTTTATTATGTAACCAAATGGAATTATACCATTAAGATTAGATGTGTCTAGGGTTTATCAGCAAATCTTAGAATTTAAGTAAGTGTTGTGAATATTATTAATAAAGATAGCTTGAATCGATGAATCCAAAAGATAAAACCTGAATAAACAAGTTGTATCTCCATGTGCTCTAATGTAGCAAAAGGCCAAGTTTACGAACCGAAATAATGTATTTCGTTAGTAAGTAGTCGCGATTGGTAGCAATTAGATGTCGTAAGAGCCGACTAAGGGAACCTACCAGAGAAAGGATTGCTACACTTAAACTTTTTGAATATTGTAACTTTTTTGAGTATTTTAATGTCTTTAATGCGATTTCCAATCCGCCTGCAAGTCGTGATCATGTCAAAACCATTATTATTTGGAGGGTAATGGTAAGCAGTATACGTAAAGAAGGGATGAGGGAATCGTAAGAGTTAAATAAATCCTCCGCTTTTAACTTTAACAAGTAGTTTAGATGTTTGCTTTTGCTCACTCTTTATAACCCTGCCTAGGATTCAACAGCCAAGAATGTTGGGATTGTTCATCGCCTACTTCGGACAAAACGTTCAGTTATACATGCACAACCGCCTCGTCGACTTAAGTAGCCAAGTAGAGAGATTCAGTTCTGAGCATTCCAACGAAACGAATACCACGTGAGCAAAGCAGGATTACCTGATAAAAGCATGTAGTAAGCCTCTAAATATCTTGAATTAAGGTCAACGTGATCCAGACTAGAGCATAGCCTCGCTTCACAATCCAGATAGCGAAAGAGTACTTTCAATGAGTGTATTTAAAATTTGTATTGTCATCGACCTACTTTTGAAAAAACTAAACCGACTAAATGAATTAATTTACTGGTATTGACACGTAAAAACGTAAATCGAAGTTTCTGATTAGTTTTCGTGCAAATGCTATCTTACCTACAAAGTGGTGACATAAGAATAGGTTTTGCACGAAAACGAATCAGGAACTTCGATTTTCGTCTTCGTCCTTTATTCAATTTGATTACGGTATGGATATATATACATAGTAGTTCTAATTAGATATTTCGCTAGCCGCTTTGTGAGGAGAGGCGAAACAAGCTACTATATAAATTACTCAGCGATATCGTGATAATTACATTGCTATGCTGTGTTAAAAGTTAAAAACTTCATTATTTGTCATTTAATTTGAGGACAATTTAGAGGCTGTAGGTAATTCTAGTGTATTTGTTTACTTAGCGTAGTTATTTCATTTGTTACAACTTTTCATTTCGTTGTAATTGGCTGACAAAATTGCCAAATCATTAGCCACCACCATAGCTCAAAGTATTTTCTTTTTTTTTTTCTATTTTCTATACCTACGGCACATAGAACAAATAATAGGTTTTGATTTTCATCTTACCGTTCATAATTGTTAGAAATCTCATTGATTTCGATTTCTTATCGGCATGCGTATTTAATCCCATGTATTTGAATGAAAACACAGACTTCATTATTTTGTTTGATAAAATAATAATTTGATAAGTAACGTAATGTTTCATTTGATAAAGTAATGTTTTTTTAAAGGTTTACGACTTTCACACTGTTTCCCTATCACAGTTGCCAGATTTATGTCGGTTCGCTTTCATGTTTTTATTACCCAAGTATTTTAGTTTACTTTATTTAGTGATGTTATCTTATATCACTGATTAGATTACCATAACTACGTAATATTATTTTGTACATTGGAACTGAAAAGATTATTCATATCGTATTATATTTGTATTATTTTTGACACCGGTAACCTGCATAAAAACATCTACATATTGAGTGATATAGTAATTGGTCCTAAGACCTTGTCTTAGAACTTAAGACGTTTTATGAAAGCCTGCTCAGTCTTAGATCTGCTAGAGTGACATTTATGCCATAGAAAAGCCTTACCCAAGCATAGATCGATCAATGAGCAAACTTTTATAATATATGTATGCCTAAAACTTGGTCATAAAACATTTTAGGTCTTAGAATTTCTCTTCTCTTCTTTCTCGTTGCTACAACCACACATTCTAAACTTGATTTATTTCTACAGGATAGCTCAACCAGTATTCCTAGGCAAGCTAGTGGAATACTATAGTCCAGGTCACCACAATATCCAGCAGAATGAGGCGTACATGTATGCGGGAGCTGTGGTGTTGTGCTCGGCACTGAACGTATTCGTTACACACCCGTACATGATGGCTATTCTGCACATGGGGATGAAGTTCAGAGTCGCTTGCTGTTCGCTGATTTATAGAAAAGTGAGTATGGCATTTTGAATACTTATATAAAGGCCTGTTCATCACTCCATAGTATAAAACAAAGTCGCTTCCCGCTGTCTCTCTGTCCCTATGTATGTTTAGATCTTTAAAACTTCTCAACGGATTTTAATGCAATTTTCAGCAATAGATAGAGTGATTCAAGAGAAAGGTTTATAAGCTATTTGACACGTAGATATCCACGCGGACGAAACCGCGGGGCGCAGATAGTTTCATAATAAAATAATATCAACACGGTATTGGCTACCCATAGCGTAAGATTAGCTTAATTAATCCAAGTTTTGCTTCGATTTCGCGCTGGGTTTCGCGAAGTTTGTAATTTTTGGTTTAGTATTTAAGTGACCATAGGATTTTAGGATTACCAACACAAACCCACTCGGGTTTTGCTACCGCTCTGAACAGTAAATACTGCGTATTAGGGCTGAAAAAGCCCTTATAGAGGTACAATTTTTATGTATGTTTTCATGTAATTACATGAAAACATACATAAAAATGTAATAACATATGTTGACGACCGATGTGGCGCGGTGGGCGAAGGTCCGCCTGCGACGCAGGAGGTTGCGGGTTCGATTCCCGCCTCGGAACAAATGTGTATACGATCTGCAGATCTTTGTTTCGGGTGTTCTGGTCGTTTTCTATGTATAATAAAAAATATCTATCTATGTAATGTATTGTATTATGTAAATCAGTTATCTAGTACCCATAACACAAGCTCTGCTTACCATGGGGCTAGATAATGCTGTGTGAATTGTCCAGCATTATTTATTATAATTTTTATGTATGTTTTCATATCGCATTTCTACAACAAACGACGTGTTTGAAATGCTAAATCATATATTCTTCAGAATCAGGAGCCCCTTTAGTAAAATCATTAAAAATCACGTCTCTTTCAAATTCCGACGCGTGACAAAATGAAAGAAATAGTATATACGTAAATTCAGACGTAACGTAAGCTATTTATAAACATTATAGGTACTTACCCTAGAACTAAGAACTAGTAACAGTTATATCTAACCTACGACAAGAATAAAGATTTATAATTAGTTTCGTCTTTCGGGCCAAATTTTATTCTTCTCTTAGTAGCACATTTATGGCCAACGACGCCCATGTCTATCGGCAGGCACTTGAGGCGGTGCCTGAGGCTGGGCAGTGCATGCGTTAAATAAAAACCCTCGCATTCTTTAGGCAAGCCAGCTAGTTAGAGTATTTAAATTTACGTTTTACTAAATTAATTTTACCAATAAATTGTATATCTTTATTTCTGTATTTTTAATCTAATTGTGGGCCGATTTTTAACCAATGAATGAGAGAACTGTGGGCCTATTTTGATGATTCATTTAGTTTTGTATAGAAATTGATCCTTGGGTGGTGTTTCGATATGAATTTCATTACCGACGGATTACTATTGTCCCACAAAACTTGAAAACAGTGTAAAATTAAGGAATTTGAATTCAGTTTTCAGTTTCTTCAAGACAATCAAATTATGTATTATATTTCGTGTGAATAGGTACGTTATTTGTTGTCAAGGTTACCTTTAC
Source organism: Eupithecia abbreviata (assembly GCA_943735965.1). Taxonomy (NCBI): domain Eukaryota; kingdom Metazoa; phylum Arthropoda; class Insecta; order Lepidoptera; family Geometridae; genus Eupithecia; species Eupithecia abbreviata. The sequence goes on from OX030976.1 coordinate 6,594,256, forward strand.
GTACGCTGATGTAAAGTTTCCATATTTTAATCAAGCATGATTGATTACTTTTTTCCTTCTAAATAATCTCTGACGGGAATTTTATCTAATTAGAACCACCTAGTAAGCACGAAAGCGTTGGGCTATCTCCCAGCCGTATTTAATATTACTACATATTCTTTTTTTGATGCAAAACTCCAATGGTAATGATAAATAAATAATGCTGGACAATCCACAACATTATCTAGTCCTAAGGTTAACATAGCTTGAGCTATGGGTGCTAGATGACTAATGTAGGTATATAAAATAATATATAACATAAATAGGTTATTTTTTATAATTCATAAAATGCACCCAATCGTTGTCGTCTCGGTATCGGTAACCTATGTAAATTTAATGGTATAAATTGATATAATAATGCAATTGTTATGAAAAAACTGTAACCGACTTTGAATCCCTTAATTTTACATAGTTTTTAATTTTTGCGGAACAAATACTAATCCCTCGGGAATTTTTTTTCATGGGACCACCTCGCAATATATAGCCACCTCTATAGTACGAGAGTTTTTTTCAAAACCGTCCGTAATTGACGGAGCAGCCGGACATAGAACCTCCTCCTTTTTTCGAGGTCTGTTAAACAAACATTAAATATTAGCATTATGTATACCCGTTTATTTATTTTAATTTTATTAATTCACGTTTTCACGCTTAGTTTTCTCGGATATGGTTATAAATCATAAATCGCGCCGCGTCACTAATTTGTAAGTAATTAACGTGTATTACGTGTGTTGGTAATTAATGAAATGAAATGAAAATATATTTATTGCGTTTAGTTTCTTATAGAGCCAGCAAAAATGATTGCAGAGCATATTTCTACCATATTTTTTTGTATCTTTTAGGCAACTGGTCTAAAATACAGAACCAAGATTTATCCCATACCTACGTACGGGCAAGTTAAATGTTGCAGGAAATTTTAATCTAAATAAAATACGATACGTATCTACGTAGAATTGTCTAAACTGAGCAGAATCAACAAAAGAACAACGGAACTCAAGGCAATGGGTATATAGATAGATAGATAGAAAACACTTTATTATACCACACAAAACAGAAAACAATACAGAAATAAACAAAATAATAAAGGAAGTATAATGGGTGGCCTTATCGCTGAGACCGATCTCTTCCAGGCAACCTTTTGATGGACTGGACATGAAAGAACAACAATATAATCGGGTTAGTTTAAATAAGTAAAGATAATATTCAGTTACAAAGCACTTAGTTATACATAAATATTTTTAAACTTACGCGATCTGAACACGACAGTGAGTAAACCTGTTGAAACGTCGGGAAAAATGGGTAAATAAACGCGATAAATAACCGTTGTATCAATACTTCAAATTACTTATGCATAAGAATTACCAACTCGCCTAAAACCTAGTATATGTATTTCTCTGTTGTGAGCCTAAAACAGGGTAAAAGATAGCAAAGAAATGGTTGTTAACACTGAGTTAAACGGTCCGCTCATCGATCCAAAATATTAGGTAATCCAAGCACCCTTCGTCTTCGTGTCATTATTCATTCAAGCAAGTGACAGGCATGTGACCCGAATTCGTGTAAGATAATACCCCGCATTAGTTTTGATGAGAAACCTTCAAATCCAATTAGGATCATCATGGCGACGTTCTTTTATATCTTCGGTTGTTTAATACAATATATTTTATGCCAATACAGACATTTGTGAATGGAAGCTTACACTAACTAATAGAAATAGCAGAAAACAAGAAGGCAATCTCTTAAACCAAAAACACAAACTACAATAAGGGTTTTTTTACTCCATATGAGAAAAATCTAAAAATATTATTGACACTGCTTAGACAAAAAACAGTCGGAAAATTTTAGTTTAAGTTCATACAATAACAAAATTAATCCTACGTTTCAATGCAAAGAATTCTTGTTTAGTATTTTTATCTGTGTTTTAACACTTAGATAGTATGCACAATGTAATTACATCATACGGCTGAATAAACAAAAAAGTAGCAACTGTCATCAGCAATAAACAACACAGGCACACCGCCAACTGACATGATGGCCCTGTGGTCATGATTTTTTTAAAGTGACTCAATTAGATTGTAGGTATAGTTTTATACCTAGTGATATAATAAACCACTAAAAAAACACGATTTTTATTCGCCGATAAGTGCCAAAAAATGCATTTTAAATTTACATTTTCAAGTTTCACGCGTAATTTGACGAAAACGCTACAGAACTACCGAATATGTCATGACTCATGACATATTCGGCACTTATCGGCGAATAAGAATCGTGTTTTTTTAGTGATTTATTATATCACTAGGTATAAAACTATACAATCTAATTGAGTCACTTTATAAATGCGTGTAATAAATACCACATTGCACAGGAGCATCCAAAATTGGTCAATTTCGATTTCAAACATGCAAGAGAGACGAATTAAAGCTTTAACACTTTGAGTGCTGAAAACGCACGGTATGAGTTTTCTACAAGTGACTAATATGCGTAAATCCACACTAGCGCAGCGGCTGAGAAAATACAGATCTGACTCAGCAGAGCTGTAATATTTTTCGAACGAAACGCATATGCGGCGCAACACAACCGCTGTGTAGAGCGGCCGCACGAATTTTTTAGGTAAAAAAAAAGATCGCTGTCGTCGAAAAAAAACCGAAGTCAAAGTGTTAAAAACCTAGAAATCCCTGCATTTATACACCGAATACGTTTTCAAAAACAGAAACAATCGTTTACTGGATCCGGAATACTCTCGGGTGTGTGAACTTGCTCTTACATACGCCATGACGGAAAAAAATGGATCCTGTAAAACAGTAGCTGTGTGAATACGCCCTAAATTATTGTAAGCCTCCCCTGTCCTTTTTGTATGCAGGCTCGCTTATCAAGTTTTGCACGGTAACACTGTATTCCACTGAAAAAAATATTTAACATCAGAGTTAGCAGGCCGATACCCAGCAGTGGGTGAAGACGGGTTGCAAATTATGATTATATAAGGTTGCCCGGTAGACATCGCTTTCAGTGGTAAGGCCGACGTTTATACTTCCTTTATTCTAAGTATTAATTTCTGTAATGTTTTCTGTTTTGTGTGGTATAATAAAGTGTTTTAAAGGCAAACTTGTCGAACTAGAAATTGAATGCCATACTGTTAAGCGTGAAAACAGGCTGAATAGCGTAGCGAATCTTTCCATTACTAATTCTGACTTAACGCTACTTTACAGTTTTTGTTTTCAAAACGCTATAAATAAGATAATAGCCTAAATAAATAACGTGATCATGACCTCCGTGCACAAGTTATGCATGTACAATGTAATCTGTTAACACTTTGACTGCGGTTTTTTTTCGACGACTGCGGTCTTTTTTTTTTACCTAAAAAATTCGTGCTGCCACTCTACACAGCGGTTGTGTTGCGCCGCACATGCGTTTCGTTCGAAAAATATTACAGCTCTGCTGAGTCACAAAGATCTGTATTTTCTTAGCCGCTGCGCTAGTGTGGATTTTCGCAGATTAGTCACTTTTATAAAACTCATACCGTGCGTTTTCAGCACTCAAAGTGTTAACGTTTCTTTTATACGTTGCGTTGGTAACCCATATTGAAGAATTAGCAAGCTGAAGTGGCAGTGGGCCGACAACCGTTGGGGTAAACGTATTCTTGAGTGGAGACAATGACTTCGGTAAACGTAGTGTAGGATGTCCTCCGGCAGAATGGATGACGACCTGCGACAGACTGCAAGCTAAAGACAGGGCGCTATGGTACTCATTAGGGGAGGCCTGTGTCATAATTCATGATAATGCATAAAGCTATGCGTGCTGAACGCGCTTGTAACTCTAAACTCGCTGTCCAACCATCTTAGTTCAAGATATAATGCTGCACATTTTACCTGCCTAGTGCCTGCCGACCATTGTAAAAAAGCTAGCTGAAGTCTTCCTGGCTAGCCTGGTGGATAAATAACCAGCACTAGACTATTAATAACCTAGTTTCTGCCCGGGGCACGCGTTGTCACTATGGAAACGTATTAAGATTATTTCTATCCAATCTAAACTCCTGAAATATTTACCAAAACCATACAAAATTTTTGTTCCTTCTCTCAGTTTTGGCGTGTACAAACATCCATCTATCTATCCATCCAATATTTCGTGTTCATAATATTAGTGTGATTTTACTTTTTAACCCCCCCCCGACGCAAAAACAACGGGGTGTTAGAAGTTTGACGTGTCTATGTGTGTGTCTGTCTGTGGCATCGTAGCTCCCGGATGAACCGATTTTGATTTAGTTTGAAAGGTGAATTAGTCGGGACGAGAGTATTCTTAGCTAATTTTGATGAAAATCGGTCCAAGGCGGCCGCCGCAACAAAATGGAGTGTCGGGGGTTTTTTAATTTAATTTTAATGTTATTTTTCAGTCCCTTCGCCTATCAAAAACTGCTCTCGGAGAAACAACAGTCGGTCAAGTGGTTAACCTACTATCGAACGATGTGAATCGATTTGACGTGGCTATCATCTTCCTCCACTACCTGTGGATAGGACCGCTGGCGACCGTGATCATCACTTACTTCATGTGGGTCGAGATTAGCTGGGCTGCAGTCGTCGGCGTTGGGTTCATGTTGGCTTTTATTCCTCTGCAAGGTGAGTTGACTGGGAGAAAGAAAGAAAGGAAATTATTTATTGGACACTACACACAAACTAACTAAGTTACGAATATAAAACTACTTAGTACTACAGAACACGTAATACAGACAAAACAAAAAGTCAATATCAAAGGCGGGAATCGAACCCGCAACCTCCTGCGTCGAAGGCGGAGCATCGCTCGCAGTGCCACAGTGGGGCTAGGCAGTAAAAGCGTTAATTGAAAAGCAAAAGAGAAGAGCCATTCATTCTATTTGTATATGAGAGTTACGCCCGTGCGAAATCATCGCCACGTGGATAAACAAACTATAGACGTACTAAATATACCAATTTCAATCATTCTATCTTTGTACTACAAAGTCATTATAATTAGGTAAGGTCTACTGCCAAATTAAATACTGTTATTAGATTTATTTATTGATTGGTTTTTTAATTGTTTGGCTTGTTAACACCATTTTAGTAATGGTCTGGCGTTTTATCGGAATACGAGAGGGAGGGAATAGAGAGTGCACCTGTGTTTGCGCACACACTTGTGCAGTCTTGTGGGTACAGATTGCATATAAATAATAATAATAAATAATAATTTTACGTAATCATAGATTTGAAATAAAAAAATAAAAAAAAATTAAATAGCAAAAATTAATAACAAAGACTTCTTTCTATCTTTGATGCATTCGAGCACCTAAGCGAAAGCTCCTTATCCTTCTAACACCTGGCAACAGCCCAAGTCGAGGCTCGCACCTAAGTGGTGGCCCTAATGCATTTTACCCTAACGTCATCTTACCGGCGAGGCGCCTTCTGCGCCCGCCAAACGACCGGTATCGCTGTCATGGTCATCTAAGGTCAACAGCGTACTAGATCATTAAAAAAAACAAAGACTTTGATTTATATCCTAGTGTATTTTAGCTTTTTACAAACATAATTTGACAGCTTGAAAATGTTTGCCATCCCTGTCATAACGATCGATATAAAAGGATAGCAGCATTTTTCATTCGTTTAGTTTTGACGACATCTGAATTGATAACATAGTATCTTGAAATCTAATAATAACCCAATTTTTTTTGCGACTTCTTCGGAAAAGAATAGCTTTATTTGTGATATTAGAAATTACTATTTATTGATTTATTAGAAATTACCCCGAGTGTGAGAGCTTTCACAATATGATGACAAAAACTATTTTATCTTGAGTTGTCTTGAATATTTTACTAAAGTAAACCACTTTTCGCAGCATACCTCGGTAAGCGCACTTCAGTTCTCCGCTTGAAGACAGCGCTAAGGACCGACGAGCGAGTACGCCTGATGAACGAGATCCTCTCAGGCATTCAAGTCATCAAGATGTACACGTGGGAGAAACCCTTCGCTGACCTTGTGGCTAAGGCTAGGAAGTAAGTCTTATTACCTTAAATTAAGGTGATTAGCAGCGTATCTTTGTAAGTGCATATTGCAGTTCTCCGCTTGAAGACAGCACTTTTTGAAATAAAACTTTTGAAACTATCATGGTTATTAATACTAAAGTCATTTAAAACCGTGATCATGGCGCATGCAACTGTGCCGAAATATTGGATAACTCAAAAATCAAATCATGGTAAATATCCCGTTTATGACTTTAGCACTTTTTGAGTTTATGACTGAATATACATGATAATAATATATATAATAAATACATGATATATCTGACATACTATTGTTTGGTTGGTTGTAACATTGTTTTTCATCCACCCGTTCGTTCATTATGTTCGCTAGTGCATCATTTCAATTGGTAGTTGACGGGGGTGACCTCTGTAAATTGCGTGAATGTTTTTCTGTGAACGCGTAACTACAGAGTAATCAACGGATGCTTAAATTGCTTGGTATTCAACTATGCATTAACCATGGGAGAGTAATCATACCACACCAGCCATTCAATGGACAGTGGGTCGGCATAACATGGCCTAAAAGGCTGGATTGTGAGAAATGTTCCGTTTTATATGTACAAAGACTATTTTATATGCAGGCACAGTACATTTTGGCGATCTTGGTGCCTTATTGTAATGTTTATGTATTTAGTTTATTATTAAAACCTTTAGCGAAAGAATCGTTACGTTCTCAAACAACCTAAAAACGACCTAATAAACTTTTACCTTAACAATTAATTTTCTACTCTAGATAAACAAACACATTTTCTGTGCTCTCACTTCATAATAAAAACAAACTACGAGTATAAATAGAAATGTTCACGTGTACATCAGTTAAAACCAGATTTCGGAGTTGACAATAGCTATATTTAACAGTTATGCTAATGATACATTTATTTGTGAGCATGAAAACGAATTCTCGACATTTTCCGCATCACTTGAAATTCCATAAAGGTGTGTGACATATCTTTCCAAGTACCAACACTATATAAATACATCGTATTACTTAGCAGTTAGCAGGTTTAGGCTACTGCAACGTGCTGTTGCTATGAGGAAGTTACATCATCGCAAATAGCTATGACTTTTTCATAGTCCTAGCCTAGTTTAATATTAGTAAACCTTCGTTGGACCACAATCTCACTTGATGGAAAGTGACGATGTGGCCGACGTGTACCACGAAGGTCTAGAAGTCAGCTATTCACTCTTGTCTTGAAAGGCCCAGGGTGTAACTGGCCTGAAAAAACAGCAGAAGCGATTTCCATTATTTTCCGGTGCAAATAATGTAGATGGAGGAAACCATTTTAAATCACCAGATAAGGATGGTGAAAGTTGTCCTGTGGAAGGGAGTTGTCATCTAAAAGGCTAAAAATCTGAGCCTTTCATTCCTGATTTATGAGGTTTTCTACCTGGAAACCTGTAATAAATAATCAGTGGGAACTATCAGTACCTAACCCGGAAGATCGGTCAACAGAGCTGAACTTCAGAACTATCTGGATGAAACCAAACAGTGGATAAATCTCTGGAAGAAAATGTTATATGTGCAACTGCACTGCCTGAATTATTGAAACGAAAGTTATGAAATACAAATGTTTTATGCAATCCATAACATTTCTTTTTCGATTCTTGGCGAAACAAATTGGTAGATAAACCAACGATTTTGCCGAAGCTCTTCACAAGGTCAAGGCCAAGAGCTGATAGGTACCTACATAAATCATTTTCACTGTTTCAATGTCGCGAGAGATAAGAGATCGTTGAGCCAAGCGTGAGACTCGCAGATAAGAATTCGAATAGAGTCATAAACTCATAACAAACGTGAGCAATCAAATACTTTTTTATCTTTGTTCGATATAGGTTTCTTGGATCGAAGATAGTTGAATACCTACTAAGATCAACGACACGTTTTAGTGATTATTTGGGGCTTAGTTTTATTTGGGCACTAATTCCAAATGTTTGATTCCTAATTTGAGGAGTCTGTAATGATTTTATTACCTTGCACCATGCTTGCACCCTATAATGGTAGAATTTGTCCTACTGCACTGAGTCGGCGAATTCTTATTACAAATAAAAGCTATAGGTAGGTAACAATAACAACTTATCGCCGGATTAGACACTGCTGAAATCGCGCGGGAACAAACCATATGATTCCATTCCATAATGCCTGATCCGCGCATGTCATGCATAATGTCTTGTTACAAGAAGAGTGTCAGATATGAATGCGGATGGATATAGGAGTATAGGTAGGTCAAAGAAAATATGAATGGACTGTGAAAAATGACATAAATAAGATAGGAGTGAATGCTGCGATGATGAATGATATAAGTGAATGGAAGAAAAAAACTGGTGGTGCCGACCCCATATACTCGTATGTGGGATAAACGCAAGAGAATGATGATCCATGACCCACGCGTTCTATTATGAATGTCTACTGGACTGGTATGGATACCAATGTAAATACATATAAAACACGTGATTAATCTGTTAAGATTAAATCGCTGCGGAATCCGCCATGTCTTGTTTGGTCTTGTTATACATACCTCGGGTGCAATATTAAAAAACCTTTTTAAAAACAAGCTTTTCTAACCATCTGAACTAAAGTCCGTGGGAAGATACGTTACGTATAGGAGTTCCTATCAAAGAAGGTGGCCTTCTGACTTCATCATCACACCAGCTCGATGGTACCATGGCATTGCATTGTCACCGAACTGATGTATGTCAAATTTCAGCTTAATCGGTTGAAGATAACTGGTCTGATATTCAGTCGCTAGATTTGTCCTTTACAAACTAACAGGACAAGTAGAATAAAAGCTTGTAAAAATGTACACAGCATTACTGGCACTTCTTAAGCGGACATTTTCTTTTTCAGGCATGAAATCAAGCAGATCCGCTCGACCTCGTACATCCGAGGAGTGCTGACGTCATTCATAATGTTCACCACCAGAATCTGCCTGTTCTGTTCCATACTGGCTTACGTGCTAGTGCACAACGTGATCACGGCGAAGCAGGTGTTTGTCGTCACCAGCTTCTACAATATCCTGAGGCAAACTATGACTGTTTTCTTCCCGCAAGGTAAGCTATCTGATTCTGACCTTTCTTTATTAGCTTGTTATTAATCATAAAAATATGTGAACTTATTTATTCGGACGAGCTAGTAACCTCTTATCTGTTTCGTGTCAAGTTTATCAATTCAATGAAAAAATCTGTATTTGCATAATGTTTAAATTTTTCACATTTCGTGTCTATTCTCAGCAATAAATTAATTTATCAATAAACTAGTTTGCATTTTTAGTTTCGTCTGTCTGTTCAGTTCAATTAACATGTCTGAAACGAGGACAAGTTTTATCTAAATCTTGATTTATTATTCACAAATTAATTATCTAAATACATAACTTTAGAATGAATTTAAATTAAGTTTTTACATCAATCTCTAACAGGTATAGCTCAGGTAGCCGAAGCTACGATATCGATAAAGCGGCTTCAAAACTTCATGATGTACGAAGATACAAGCAAACCTGTGCCAGGATTAGCCGAGATACAGACCTCTTCGAAGCCTAAAGTGAAGAAAGAGGAGACTAGAGAGTCAATCCTATCGATAAAGGAAGATCTGGGAGTGCCTGGGGATGAAACAAAAGAGACTGGGCTAGCGGCTGTGAAGCTTACGAAACCTGAGGAGAGTAAAGGGAACGGTAAGTGCAAAAAGGTTCCAACCCGACAAAAATAATGTGAGACTTCGCTTGTATCAGAGTGCATTGGGCTCAAGTTTCAAATTAACTTTGTCGGCTCTGAATTCAAATAACTTTATTTCTCTCAAAATAAGCACTTAAACAGTAGAATGTTCTCTGAGCACTTTATATTTCACGTGCGTTCAAAGGCGTTCTACGTGCCAATCCAGTAGAACATTTATATATATATAAGTAAACCAGATACAATGATAAACAAATTTCCACAAATAATTAATAGTGTCGTAAAATTAGATTACCTTAATTTGACCATTTAAAATGTGCTTATTTATTTTCATATTCGATATTGATTTGCATTCATATCACTTACCACATCTGGTGTTCTTATCTATCTTTTTAATGATAAATATTTAGATGATTTTTCAAGTTTTGAGAGTTTTAGGTATTTCTAGAGATATTAAAATCCACTTATTGCCAGGTGCAAATTGCTTTCTGGATCACAAATTTTTTATATAAACGTTCCTTGCACTACATATACATAACTTCACTACATAGTATAAAACAAAGTCGCTTCCCGCTGTCTGTATGTACCTATGCATGCTTAGATCTTTAAAACTACCTAACGAATTTTGATGTTCTTTAAAATATTTGAAACATAAATTTCCACGCGGGCAAAGCCGCGTGGCGCAGCTAGTCTACTATTAAGAACTATGTTCCCTTTTAAACAATGTACAAATAAAAACAAGATAAGGGCTAGAAGTTATACCTAGTTTATGCAATTTTGTCACATACGTAACTAAAGTGTCTTGCACCCGTAACCTAGTCGCCCTCCAACCTGTTTGCTTTTTATCTTAAATTCGAACTCCTCTCAATGTCATTGACTGCTTAGCCCTTGACCACTGATATTAAGGCACCGAACCTTTGTTTGTTTAAAATTATCAGTATTCAAACTTATGTTTAGTAATAATCGAGTATGTTTAATATAAATTTCATTACTAAATAAGTCGATTCTACATAATTATCAAAGTTAAATAATTCCATTTCGCTCGATTATGAAAGTTTGCTTTGTCTTTAATTTTATATTATTTTTGATCTGTTATAATTTTTTTTTATTACATTTATTCTTGAACACGATTCGTGTGAAGGAGGATTCGTGAAGATAGGTCGCTATGGCGCACATGTCCAGGTGTGGACTAACATAGGCTGATGATGATGATGATTCATTCATGCGATCGTTACATTAATTGTGACCATTCTTTCTCAATCATTTTACATCGTGAACCACCCCCTCACTCAATAATTTCTGTTAAATAATAGTTATCAGCACCCTACACCCAAGCTAGAACCTATGAATGCCGTAGAAAAGCGTTTCTCAAGTATATATCGAAAACTGAGCAAGCTCTTATTATACGGGCCTATGTTACATATGTAGATGAACATTGGATGAAAATAAATACTTAATATTAAAAAGTAAATTATTGGTAGATAACAAAATGCTTTTTTGTTTTCGTAACTTCATATTTCATGATATCCTTAGTTTCTGATACAAATGACAGTAAACAGCCGAATGCATGCTTTGTGTTAGTCACAACGAGATGTAGTGTATGTCACATGCTATTCTAGCCTTTATCACGTTGCAGGAAGCACCATCGCACCCCTAGAATCAGGCGAGGAAGACGACCAGGAGTTATCAGCTCGGGTAGAAGAGGACACAAGAGGAGTCCGCCTCAAACATGCCACCGCCAAGTGGATAGAATCTCACTCTGAGAATACGCTCACAGATCTGTCGCTCACGATAAAGCCTGGCAAGTAAGTTCGCCACTATTATAGCTAACTCCACTAGTATAAATACATAATGCTAGATAATCCACACAGTACCATCTAGCCCCAAGCTAAGCAGAGCTTGTATGTACTAGATGACTGATATACTTAATACAATAAATTATATAAATATATATTTTGCTTATACATAGATAACCCAGAACAAATGTCTGCAGAACGATCTGCAGATATTTGTGTGTACGAACACACAATTGTCCCGAGGCGGGAATCAAATCCGCAACCTCCTGCGTCGCAGGCGGACCTTCGTCCATGGCACCACAGAGGTCATCAATATATTTCTCTGCTCTGAGGACGAACTCTTGACTAAAGCTTAAAATGCAAACTTGAAAGATCAGCGTTATGGTAAAATTTACTGTGTCATGATAGGTAAAGAACGAACTCGTAGGTACGGTTTACAAACATTCACCATCGAGTTTGGCTAGTGTATACATAGGTAGAGACGTACCTACTCAATAATAATAGGAAAAAAACAACTGTTAAACATGCAGAACTAGTGTATTTTCTTTTGTAAACCTATTTGATGTTATACAGTGAATTGACTTTCATTTTTCTTTTATCTTTAGTACTTTGTTTAATCAGTTGGTAAATAGTATATTGGTAAATAGAAGAAATACATTGCAAAACTTATATTTGAAGTATCTTACCATGGGGCTAGATAATGCTGTGTGAATTGTCCAGCATTATTTATATTTATTAATTACTATTTATTTATCACTTAAACGTGTAAACGAGTTTAACATCAAGTAGGTTTTATCTTTGGGTAATGACATAATACCAACGCTGGGCATGCGGGTTGGGGGTTGCAAAACTAAGATTAGTTCTTGGTTTTCGTTTGAGTAAATGTTGTATTATGCGCGTTGTAATGGCGCTTCAACGACCTTCGTTAACTTCCAGGTTGATAGCAGTGATCGGTCCAGTAGGCGCCGGCAAGTCATCACTGCTCCACGTATTACTAAAGGAGCTGCCACTTATATCTGGCAGCGTGTACTTGGGAGGAACTGTCTCGTATGCCAGTCAAGAACCATGGCTATTTGCAGGTAAGTTTATCAGGAGGTTGATGATGATGATGAATCGTTGTCTAGATACGAGTCCCCAGGTTAAATCGTGATCAAGATAATGGTACGAAATCAGAAAGTTTAATTTCGGAACTTTGAACTAGTCACAAGACAAACATACAAAAAGTCCCCCCACTTCTTTGAGGTAAGCCCTAGGAGGGGGCACAAAGATGGTCCGGTTCTTTAGTTCCTTGCTTACGCGATGCGTCATAGGAAGTCTTGGGCTTATGGTTTGTTATAGCTGTACTGAACATATACGTAACTGTTTTTACAGGAAGCGTACGTCAAAACATTCTGTTCGGGCAAGCGATGGACCGGCCCCGGTACAACGCGGTCGTTCGTCGCTGCGCGTTGGACCGAGACTTCACTCTGTTCCCGCATGGAGACAAGACGATCGTAGGCGAAAGGGGAGTCAGTCTCAGCGGAGGTACTTGGAATAAAAACCTTATCAACATGTGTTAGAGTTCTAAACATTCTGTTCGGGCTAGCGATGAATCAGTTCTGTTACAACGCGGTCATTTGTCGCTGCGTCAATTTCTGGTGTTTACAATTTTACCGTGTTAGAGAATCAAGATTTCCTCCGCAACCGCAAACTGTAGATAAAAAAACGATTTGTTGTATTATGAACCTAATGGAGACAGTACTAAAATACAATTTGCATTGACAGGTCAACGCGCCCGAATCTCCCTAGCCCGTGCGGTCTACAAACGCGCTGATATCTACCTCCTCGACGATCCTCTATCAGCAGTCGACGCTCACGTCGGCAGGCATTTGTTCGAGTCGTGCGTCGTCGGGTACCTTCGGAACACCACTCGGATCCTCGTCACACATCAGCTGCAGTTCTTGAGGGATGTCGAGCAGGTGATTATGAACCTTATTTGTAGTCATTAAGTTCGTCTTCGTAAAGGCCACAAATCTACGTCATCAAAGATCCTCAATCTATTCTATTCATTAGGCCGTAGATTCTTTAAGTTAGATGATTTCAATAAATTTACCAGTTAAATAGTTATTGTATCTTCAATACTAGCGATCGACCGATGATAAATTTCGCAGAAATTTGTATTAATCGTGAGTGTTAACCACGATAAATAAATAATAATTTTGGTCAGATTCTGGCATAAATACCTAAATAACGATATTAAAATATCATTCATATGATAATTTCAGATAATAATCTTGAAAAACGGCGCGATCGCAGCGGCGGGTAACTTCGACACACTCAGCGCGTCCGGCCTCGACTTCGCGACACTGCTGTCCCGGGAGGAACAGGACGACGAGAAGAAACTGGCCGTGGAATCTAATTCAATGTTGGAGACTGATGAGTCACTGCATGGAAGCTTTAGAAAACGGCAGATGAGCATACACTCAGTAAGATTTCCATGAATGTTTTTAACACTAGTACCAAAAAGAGAGGGTTTTAAGTTTTGCATAAAATATAATAAATAAACATAAACAATGCTGGACATTCCACACAGCTTCATCTAGGCCACATTTGTTTGCAATGTAGCTTCTAAATGGATGAACTGATTAGGATTTAGTTTTATTTTTATTTCCATCAAGCCAAGCCGTTAAAAGTGTACTTGGCTAAATGTTTGAAGAAAACAAAAGAAATCGTTGCAACCGTTCTAGTGTATTGCAATCTTCTTGATGATCTTTTCTAAATGACTACTCTACGTTCTTTACTTTTATTTAAAAGTAAGAACTCCATTACTTTAAACGCCATTCCAAAGTAAGAGTCCATTTGGCCACATTAATTAGGCCGTAACTGAATAATTAAAGTTCAGTAAAACTCATAAACTCACCTGACCTAAAATTATTCTCCAGGTAAGTTCCGTGGACAACCTAACAGCAACTGCACCACCAGAGGGCGGCCGCGAAGAAGCGGAAATGCGATCAGCCGGCGCCGTGTCATCCAAAGTGTACGGCGCTTACTTGGGAGCCAGCGGACACCCGCTATTGGTCGCCCTGATGGTCTTCGTCGCGGTATTGGCTCAGCTGCTCGGCTCGGGCTCTGATTGGTGGACTAGTTACTGGTGAGTGTTTCTTAATGCTAAGGCTAGATGATGCTGTCCAAAGTTAACGTCGCTTCCTTTAGAGCAAGATTACTACCAGTTACGTGAGTGAAGTATCTAGAATTGGCTAGATAAATGCTTTGTAAAATCTTATAACCGGAAAATCCGGAGTATATAATTTCAGATTTTACCTCATTAACCCCAAGGCGCGAATTGAATCCGCAATCTCTTGCTTCGCAGGCGGCCCTTCGCCCGCCGCGCCACATAGACAGGTCGTCGATATATTTATTATTATTACCTTAGAGCGTCCAAACAAGTTTTAGTTTTTGGGGGTACGTAGCCCAATAGAGTATTGTGTTATCCACAGTGTTCGCGGAGGTAACAAAATACCCTGCATGGTAAGTACTTTGTTTTATAAACATTTGATGATTTTTTTTCCTATTTTCCCAGGGTGAATTTAGAAGAAATGAACCCTAACCTCAAACTAAGCGCGATGGACAACATGAACTTCACCGATCCCGCGGAACGCTCAGCTAACTACACTGGCTCGCTCATAGACAATACGGTGTTCGCGTCGGGCATCACTAGATACGACTGCATTTATATCTACACTGGTAAGGAATACAGTTCAAAATCCAACTACATGCTCGTAGATACATTGTGTTTGCGTCATGCAACTGCCAATACGACTGCATTAGATATAAATCTAAACTGGTAAGGAATACAGTTCAAATTCGAACGAAACCTTACGTACAAACTTTTTTGTGTGAATATGAACAAATGCACGACAAAACGGACGATAAACATTAGTCGCGGTGCGTATCGTTACCCGGCTGGTGTAAAGTAAAAAGTATTTATTTAACATATGTTAATATACAATAACTACATCAATCCATAGACTCCCGAACTTGTATCAACTGTATTGCAGGAGTCTAGTGTTGCTACCACTACATAGTAAAACAAAGTCGCTTCCCGCTGTCTGTCTGTCCCTATGTATGCTTAGATCTTTAAAACTACGCAACGGATTTTCATGCAGTCTTTTTTAATAAATACAGTGATATAAGAGGAAGCTTCATAAACCATCTGACACATAGATGTCCACGCGGGCGAAGCCGCGGAGCGCAGCTAGTTTATAATAAATTAGATTTTTAAAAGTAACTAATAAAATAACTTTAATTGAAGTGGCAGTGGGCGGGCCATATCTCCCAAAGAACCGACAACCTAGTTGTAGGGGCTAGTTATGACTAAATTTAAAATAATTTAATTTCCACAGGAATGGTGATCGCCCTAGTAATAATCTCTCTGCTCCGTTCCTTCGTGTTTTTCTCAATGGCGATGCGAGCGTCCACGACCCTGCACAACACCATGTTCGCGTCTATAACTCGCGCCCCGATGCGGTTCTTCCACCTGAACCCTTCAGGGCGGATCTTGAACCGGTTCTCGAAGGATATGGGGGCCGTGGATGAAGTTTTACCCTCCGCTTTGCTGGATGTTTTGCAGGTAGACTGAAATTAACTCAGTAACTGGTTAGATTAATTAAATTGTGTGCACATGCAGTGGCAAATAAATGATATGTCTATGTCTATGTTAGATTTGTATGGGAAAGCGTGGAAAGTATAAAAAACATTTTAATTTTAAATTGAAATTGAATTTAATAACTCAATGTTTTTACAATGATGATTTAATAACGACCGGGGCTTTGAGTTCGGAGTTGTCGCGTCACAGGACGTTCAGAAGAATGTCCAGACGCTTAGCTCAGCGATTACTCGTGAGAAGGCGTGTGGGTGGATGTTTGTTATTAAACAAGCAATGTCTGACCTTATGTGACGCTGAATACAGACCTTGATGCCATAACTTGGTACTACGGTTTGTTGTTTTTTTAACTGTGCTGATATATAGGAAAGCTCAAACCATCACAAATATGGTAATTATCCGGCTTTGCCGAGGCAAACGCAAGCGTTAAAAAAATAGTTGCAAATCTACCTAAATGTTAAATGCTTTTTCAACGTCGAATATTTTAAGGTGGTTATCATGACACTAAAATTCCTCACGAATGATAAACCAGAGTTTTCATAATTCCTTTTCAATTTACCTAATAACATAACATTTTCAGATCGGACTCTCTCTAATCGGTATCGTGGTAGTGGTCGCCATAGTGAACTACTGGCTGTTGGTACCGACGATCGCGATCGGCGTTGTTTTCTACGGGCTGCGGATATTCTACCTGTCCTCTTCCCGCAGCATCAAGCGGCTCGAGGGCGTGAGTGAGTCACACTATGCGTACTGTAACTTATAAATTACGCGGCATGCTTGTGTTACTAACATCCGACGACTAGGATGTTTGATAGATATCATTATTTCTTCTATAAAACATATATCTACATATAACAGTTCCGTATAAAAAACAAAATTTTTAAATCGGCCTTATCCCTTAAAGCGGCTTTTCTTCCAGACAATTAATGCTTAAAAAAGCAGATACCGCACATCTGCTATTTTAAGCATTAATTGTCTGGAAGCTGGCAGCTAATACGAAAATAAAACTAATTAAGAAACTAAAATATTCCCAATACACTATCTTCTTTATATATAAAAATCTATTGCTGTTCGTTAGTCTCGTTAAAACTCGAGAGCGGCTGGGCTGATTTAGCTGATTTTGGTTTTGAAATGTTTGTCATAGTCCAGGGAAGGTTTAAAGGTGTAAACTGGTGAGAAAACATGGTAAAATTTAGAAAACACAGAACACATGGCAAGCAATAATAGAATAACACAAAAAACTTAAATATAATCTGGCTTGAAATGTAAACTATCACATTACATTATGGATAATATTCTCCACAGCTCGTAGTCCAGTTTTCTCTCACCTGAACGCGACGCTGCAAGGCATCACTACGATCCGCGCGTTTGGGGCTCAAGAGGCGCTCATCAGGGAGTTTGATAACCACCAGGATCTACACAGCTCTGCGTGGTATGTGTTCATCATCATCACTATCTATCTATCTGACGACCGATGGGGCGCCTGCGATGCAAGAGGTTGCGGGTTCGATTCCCGCCTCGGAACAATTGTGTATTTCTTTTATTTATTTATATGTTTAATATACAATAAAGTATTATGAAACGATTCTGCGGAAAAAAATATATCAAAACGGTAGATCACCAACCGCGAAGCGAGGCTCAAGCGGCCGGTGAGTATGATGTACGATCTGCAGATTTTTGTTCCAGGTGCTCTGGTCGTTATCTATTTACCTATAATAAAAAAATATCTATGTAATGTAATCTATTGTATTAAGTATATCAGTCATTTAGTACCCATAACACAAGCTCTGCTTACCTTGGGGTTAGATGATGCTGTGGATTGTCCAGCATTATTTATTTATTAATCTAATCAGCCGGTAACACCTACTGCTGAGTATAGACCTTTTCCTTATCTCGCCACCCCAGGCGGTCCTGTGCCAGTCGGATCCACTGCTTCCCTACAGCCCCCACAATGTCGTCAGACTACCAGGCAGGTGGTCTGCCTCGACGCCGGCTTTTCATCACTACATAGTATAAAACAAAGTCGCGTCCCGCTGTCTGTCTGTCCCTATGTATGCTTAGATCTTTAAAACTACGCAACGGATTTTGATGCGGTTTTTATAATAGATAGAGTGATTAAAGAGGAAGGTTTATAAACTATTTGACACAGATATATTTCCACTTTTTCATTCGAGCACAGCTAGTCCATACTAAACTGAACGTGCCTTCCCCTAAGGGTCAGCTCACACTGACCTACTGACTTCTTAAGTTTTCAATGAATTCACACACATATAATTGTACTAAAATGCCAGAGTAATTTTAATCCCGTGATATTTTAATTGGATAATATAGTATTATTAGGGTTAGGTTAAGAGTATACATTACAGCCAAATAACATTGACATGACTGTAAAAATGTATGAAAGGTTTCCAAAGAATTGTATAACCCTAAAAAAAAGCTAAATTTTAAGTTGTACCCCTTTTGACTCCGTGAAGGAGAAGATAAAAGCTAAATTTAAGTTGTACCCCTTTTGACTCCGTGAAGGAGAAGATAAAAGCTAAATTTAAGTTGTACCCCTTTTGACTCCGTCAAGAAGATAAAAGCTAAATTTAAGTTGTACCCCTTTTGACTCCGTGAAGGAGAAGATAAAAGCTAAATTTAAGTTGTACCCCTTTTGACTCCGTCAAGAAGATAAAAGCTAAATTTAAGTTGTGCCCCTTTTTGATTTCGTGAAGGAGGATAGGTAAACGACCTGTATTGCCAAGCTATCTGGCACCGAGTATAGAAATTGATACCTCATAAAACGTTAAGACGTAAATTCCATTTGTTCAGGTTCCTGTTCATCGCTAGTTCGCGCGCCTTCGGTTTCTGGCTGGACCTCGTGTGCGTGGTCTACATCGCTGTCGTCACTCTCAGCTTCCTCGTATTTGGCAATGGTAAGTCTTCCTGAATATTTTCCTGAGGTTTCTCTGAATAACCAAATTTATCGACATAGCTCTAAGAATAAGCCAGTTGAAGTGCCAATGGGCCGGTCATATATCGCGAAAAACCGACAACCGCTGGGGTAAACGTGTTCTTGAGTAGAGACCACGACTCGGTAACGCCCTCTGACCTGCGAAAGACTGCAGGCAGATGCTGGATGCGTCATTGCTCATGCCGTCACCAATCCGATTATAAGATTATAGTTTAAGTTCTTGTCTTGGTGATTGGTTGTAGTTGAAAATAAAATTTATTTCTTTATTTCTTTTCTTCATGTTTCTACTGCTGATCTCAGCGGCCTTCGATCACTTCACTAAATAGTATAGAACAAAGTCGCTTCCCGCTGTCTGTCTGTCCCTATGTATGCTGGTTAACTATAAATCTGTATATGTTCCAGAGGAGTACGGCGGTAACGTTGGCCTGGCCATCACGCAAGCCATGGGCCTCACGGGCATGTTCCAGTGGGGCATGCGGCAATCCACGGAGCTCGAGAACCAAATGACCAGCGTTGAACGGTAACATTTGGCACTTTCATAGTAAAACTTTTGAAACTCTCATGGTCACCTGCGATCACAAATACAACTCAAAAATCTAATCATGGTAAATAGTCATAAATATTTCATTTTTCGGTGTGTATTTCATAGAATCCGCACCACCACTGAAGTCCGATAGACGCGGCGCTGCTTTCTTCGCAAAACTAATGCTGTTGTTGTTGTTGTATGTAATGTTGTTTAGTTCCCGCTTTTGCCGTAAGACTTCAGTGGTGGCGAGCACTCTAGTAGATGCCAATTTGCATTTTTGTTTCCTCTATTCAGGGCGTCAAACATTGGCATTTTTGTTTCCTCTATTCAGGGCGTTCCATGAATGTCACATGAAGGAAAATACCTTAAATATTCTAGATATGATATTTTGCTGAAAAGAGACTTTTATTTTATTTGTATACTGCATTCAAGGTTTGCTAAAAACTATTTGCTTCGTCTGGGAATCGAACCGACTCAAATCTGTAAAAAAATACCTTGTAGGTATTTTTATGATTGCAATCGAGAGAATAGACAAAAAATTATAATTCCTATAAGTATGTACCTATCTTAAAACAAAGGTGTAACGTAAAATTTTCAATTCGCCTTCGCCAAATTTCTTTGGTCTTAAAAATTTAAAAAGTGCACTTACACCGTTTGGTGTCTTCACAATACTTACTATATAAAAACCTTTTTTTCTCCAGGATCCAAGAATATTCTAAAATAGAATCCGAGCCGCCCCTCCAATCCGAACCATCCAAGAAGCCGCCGCCATCTTGGCCCGAAGCCGGTCGCATCGAGTTCCGTCACCTATTCCTTTACTACTCGCCAGACGAACCGGCTGTTCTGAGGGATCTTACCCTGGTGGTCGAACCGAAAGAGAAAATTGGAATTGTTGGAAGAACTGGCGCCGGAAAGTCTTCTCTTATCAATGCCTTGTTCAGGTAAAACTTCTGGTCTATTCGTAGCAAAAATATTATATCAAAGGGCCTCTGTGTTGTTGGCTTCGGCCCCACGCAAGCCCATCAAAGGACCGGGTCACTTTATGGCCCGAGATCAATGAAATATAAGAATAATAATAATAAGGCTGGACAATCCACACTCAGCTCTGCTTAGCAGAGCTTGTGTTATGGGTACTAAATGACTGATATATTTTTATAATACATATGAGCACATACACTGCCCAATCTCTGATGTGGGTCGTTGTTCGTGTCGCAGCTCTAGAGACGTCTAGGCATTTGAAGTGTTAAGGCCAACGAATGTATAACATGTGTTTCCCTCCGCAGATTAGCCACAATCGAAGGCGAGATCATAATCGACGGCCGCGAGACTTCTACCCTCGGGCTGCACGAGCTCCGCAGCCAGGTGTCCATCATCCCGCAGGAACCGGTGCTGTTCTCTGGCACCATGAGGCATAACCTGGACCCCTTCGACGAGTATCCCGATCAGGTGCTCTGGAGGGCTTTGGAAGAGGTAAGTTATTGGGGCTAGATGATGGTGTGTGTATAGTCCAGCATTATCTTTGTGTTTCTCATTTCGATGCTTGGGCCCGGTCTTTTGGGAGGCATGGGGCCGAAGCCAACCGCACAGAGGCTGTTTGTGAGAGTATATCGAAAGGCATTATTATTATTATTGATGTCGATTAGGATTGCACACAAACGAAATTAATTTGAGAGCTCTAAAAATTTCGTTGTCCTGAAGAAGAAAGGGACAGTAAGTTCTTTTGTGCTGTCTAATTAGTGTAAGTTTCTGTGTTATCTAAATTAATACAAACCTTTACAAGATGTTTATTTATTAATCATAATTTGTAGTGTTTTGGTAAGAGTCTTGTGCCCAGCAGTAACTATACGGCTAATGATAATGATGTGGTGTTTTGTATTTTTCTATATTAGCACATTTCGGCGAAATATAGAAAAATACACGGATCACGGAATGACGGAAAGGTGTTTGTGATCACGGAATAACTAGTCTGAACTGTAAAATTAACCTCTGCACTTCCGATAGATGGCGCTGCTAAATTTTATCAAGCCATGCCATGAACTAAAACAGACTCTAAAAACAACAGCCTTAATGACGAGAATCCACAATCATTTTACAGGTGGAGCTGAAAGAGGCTGTAATGGAACTACCCGCGGGTCTCAACTCGCGGATGTCGGAAGGCGGCGGCAACTTCTCAGTGGGACAGAGACAGTTGGTGTGTCTCGCTCGCGCCATCGTGCGGAGAAACAGGCTGCTTGTGTTGGATGAGGCTACGGCTAATGTTGACCCACAGTATGTATTGAAAACGTCAATAATCACTACATAGTATAAAACAAAGCCGCGTCCCGCTGTCCGTCTGTCCCTGTGTATGCTTAGATCTTTAAAACTACGCAACGGATTTTGATGCGGTTTTTCTTTAATAGATAGAGTGATTCTAGAGGAAGGTGTATAACTATTTGAAACATAGATTTGCACGAGGGCGAAGCCGCGATGCGCAGCTAGTAATTAATATTGCTGGAAAATGCACACAGCATCTCGTCCCAAGTTACGCAGAGCTTGTGTACGAGATGACTGATATTCTTAAGATTCTTAGAATAAAATACATAGATATATACATATTTTGTATAATACATAGAAAATACCCAGAAGACCCGAAGCAAATACTTGCAGATGTACAAACATTTGTCCCAAGTCGGGAATCGAACCCGCAACCTGCTGCAGGCGAATCTTCGCCCGCCATGCCACAGAGGTCGTCGGTCGATAATAATTTATCATACGATAAATGCTTGATTTTCAGAGATAAGCGATCCTTTGGTGTAGCTAATTCCGCGGCTTCGAAACATACCTTAGCTCTACAAAACAAACATACATTATCCGAACACTAACAAACATCATCCAAACACAAACAAACTAATTTCTGTTTTTTTTTCCAGGACTGATGCATTGATTCAAACTACCATTAGAAGCAAATTCGCTGATTGCACCGTCCTTACTATTGCTCATCGGCTGCATACAGTCATGGATTCAGATAAGGTATGATTTTGACAATGTTGTGAGTATCTCATACTTCAACTGTTCTAATTTATATATTGAATCACTTATTTCATGCTGTCATATGCCAAAATACGACGAATCCCATCGTGGTATTCTGGTATATAAAACGCATACGTGAACACAAATAGGGATGTGAAGTGCCAGCATCAAATCCTCAAGCCATATACAGATTAGATAAAAACGATATATTGAATCACTTATTTCATGCTGTCATATGCCAAAATACGACGAATCCCATCGTGGTATTCTGGTATATAAAACGCATACGTGAACACAAATAGGGATGTGAAGTGCCAGCATCAAATCCTCAAGCCATATACAGATTAGATAAAAATGATATATTGAATCACTTATTTCATGCTGTCATATGCTAAAATACGACGAATCCCATCGTGGTATTCTGGCATATAAAACACATACGCGAACACAAATAGGGATGTGAAGTGCCAGCATCAAATCCTCAAGCCATATACAGATAAGATAAAAATGATATATTGAATCACTTATTTCATGCTGTCATATGCCAAAATACGACGAATCCCATCGTGGTATTCTGGCATATAAAACACATACGCGAACACAAATAGGGATGTGAAGTGCCAGCATCAAATCCTCAAGCCATATACAGATTAGATAAAAATGATATATTGAATCACTTATTTCATGCTGTCATATGCCAAAATACGACGAATCCCATCGTGGTATTCTGGCATATAAAACACATACGCGAACACAAATAGGGATGTGAAGTGCCAGCATCAAATCCTCAAGCCATATACAGATAAGATAAAAATGATATATTGAATCACTTATTTCATGCTGTCATATGCCAAAATACGACGAATCCCATCGTGGTATTCTGGCATATAAAACACATACGCGAACACAAATAGGGATGTGAAGTGCCAGCATCAAATCCTCAAGCCATATACAGATAAGATAAAAATTATATATTGAATCACTTATTTCATGCTGTCATATGCCAAAATACGACGAATCCCATCGTGGTATTCTGGCATATAAAACACATACGCGAACACAAATAGGGATGTGAAGTGCCAGCATCAAATCCTCAAGCCATATACAGATAAGATAAAAATGATATATTGAATCACTTATTTCATGCTGTCATATGCCAAAATACGACGAATCCCATCGTGGTATTCTGGCATATAAAACACATACGCGAACACAAATAGGGATGTGAAGTGCCAGCATCAAATCCTCAAGCCATATACAGATAAGATAAAAATGATATATTGAATCACTTATTTCATGCTGTCATATGCCAAAATACGACGAATCCCATCGTGGTATTCTGGCATATAAAACACATACGCGAACACAAATAGGGATGTGAAGTGCCAGCATCAAATCCTCAAGCCATATACAGATAAGATAAAAATGATATATTGAATCACTTATTTCATGCTGTCATATGCCAAAATACGACGAATCCCATCGTGGTATTCTGGCATATAAAACACATACGCGAACACAAATAGGGATGTGAAGTGCCAGCATCAAATCCTCAAGCCATATACAGATAAGATAAAAATGATATATTGAATCACTTATTTCATGCTGTCATATGCCAAAATACGACGAATCCCATCGTGGTATTCTGGCATATAAAACACATACGCGAACACAAATAGGGATGTGAAGTGCCAGCATCAAATCCTCAAGCCATATACAGATTAGTTAGAAAAACTCCATTAACATCTGTTCTATTCACCATCAGCACTGATATTGGTACCTGAAAATTTAGGTGTTGGCTTTCTGATTTTTTCCTCAGATAAAATTTTATGATCTTCATGCCAAATCTCAACTTCCGAGGTAAAAAGTGGTTTAGGTTTTTGATGAGTTCGTTAAATGACACTTGTTTGTCAATCCATTTTAAATATAAGTCCTGCTTTGTTTTTATTATTTGATTGTAATTTTATTGATTGTACCTATACTCTGATTAAAAAACCTGGATATTTTTTGTAGGGGTTACAAAACCCAAGAAATATTGGTGGAAAATATTTAACGACATTGGTGTCATCGAAGCAACAGGAGCTTGAAACAACTTTTGATTTTAAAAGCTTTTATTCATATTTTAATTAATGCTGCGATTTAAACGTTTTGCGCTGCACATGTGAGGTTATGTGTTGTTGAATGTTATATTTTAGTTTTTAGTAATAACCTTGCTGTTACCTTGTAGTTGTCTGTTATTTTTATTTGTTTTTGTTAGGTTTTCATTCATAAATGTCTTTGTTGACATAAAATATCTTGGTTTCTAAATCGGAGTATATAGTTATCATCGTTATTTTCGATACGATATTAATCTGTTTATATCTGTAGGTTCTAGTAATGGACGCTGGTACGATGGTGGAATACGACCACCCGCATATACTGCTACACAAGACTGACGGCGTGCTGCGAGCCATGGTCGACCAGACCGGCCGCTCCATGACTGAAACACTGCTCAGAGTTGCGCAGAAGGTAAATTGAACTTTATTTACATGCTTTTATGAGCTATTTTTGATTACCGCATTTACATAGGAGTAAAGGTAGGTAGGTCCTCCCATCTTTCAAAAAATGAGAGGACAAGCTAAGAGACGTAGCAGGGAAAACGTGGATAAGGTTGGCGAGAGATAGAGTAAAGTGGAAGAGGTTGGAGGAGGCCTTTGCCAAAAGAGGGCAAACAGATAATATAGATGTAGTTTAACCAATAGTATTTAAGTAAAACCATGTTCATACATATTTATCTGAATAAAAGGTTTAAAATGAAATGAAATGAAAGATGGTGGATTTAATGAAGATATGAGTTTAATGAAAGATAGTGCTGAGATTGAGGAAAAACAACCTACTGGGTTGACCAGTATCCAGTGCTATCGCTGCAATCAATTTCTAGACCTTCTCCAATTTTTCTTTTTATTTATATATTATATAAAATAATGCTGGACAATCCAAACAGTATTATCTAGCCCCAAGCTAAGCAGAGCTTGTGTTATGGGTACTAAATAACTGATATACATGATACAATATATTACATAGATAAATATTTTATACATAGAAAACGACCAGAACACCCGGAACAAATATCTGCAGATCGTACAAATATTTGTCGCGAGGCGGGCATCGTACCCGCAAACTGCTGCGACGCAGGCGGACCTTCGCCCGCCGCGCCACATCAGTTGTCGAATTTATTTATTTATCTTGAGAAAACAAAAATATTTAGAATTAAATTAAACACTTAACAGTAGAAAATTCATAACAATATATATTATAACATAATATCTTTTTAATTGTTATTTTCTTTCCAGTCATACGAGAAAAGCCATCCAGAAACTCCAGCGGAAACGTCCGGCCCTACGGACCCTTCCGGATGAGCTAGGGTTCATCTTTAGGCTATGAATTATAGTGTAATGTTCCTACTGAAATATGTACAAAGGATCTGAAAAGTTAGTTAAAGCATGGCGTCCGCAGAACATCACCTAGTTTGATTTGTAAGTGAAGTTATGTATCTATTAATCACAGTGCATGTTACGTCACAAATGTATTAGTTTAATTATTTAACTATTTTTAAGAATAGTTTATGAATCCTATTTAAATCGTTGTTGATTTCCCTTTAAATTACTAAAGTGAGATTTACATTTTAGGTTATAGCGAAATGTGTCATTGCAAAATTGTTATCGAATAAAACAAGCTCGAATGTTATAAAAATTATGTTTATATACTATTATTATTTTTATAATGAAAATTATTGATTATTAGGATTGTATACAATAAAAAAAATGGTCCAATTTGCTTCAAGCTTAAAGTGCTTAACAAGGTGCCTTTTTATTTGTACTTAAGTAAATAAATTACAGAGCTCACATGAATATCTTGAAGACTAAGTTTGTACTTAACACTTTTAGATCTGAACACGTTCTATTGGCGTGGCTGAAGGCTATGGCTCTCGGCAGTTAGTTCTAGGCTTATTCCAAATCTCAATCGTGAACAATGTTACCTACTTACATGCACTGTAAGTGCAAATTTTGATACTTAATTTATGTAATTTATATTCAATTACTTTTGTATTTTTCAATGATGTGATAAGGATTTTTGAGAATGTTATTTTAGTGGTTTCCATTGTAACATGGATATTTAGCACTAAGCCATTGTTGTTGTTGCAACAAAAATAAATAATTGTCAATTCAATTGTGGAAGTATTTATTTAATTTAAGATATTACCTACTAGCTCCTGCCCGCGGTTTCTGATGCTTGTTTCTATGGAAACGTTATAAAGTTATCTCTAGCCCATTAGAACTGATTAAAGGACTAGAAGTATCTGTATGCAAAATTTCAGCCTGATTAATCCGTTTAGTAGTGGCGTGAAGAAGTAACAAACATCCATCTATACATCTAAAATTTCCCATTTATAATATGAGTGTTATCCTACCAACACTGGACCACAGAAAAACTATATAGTACTAACGTACAGAAGGTCGACTCCCGCTATCTCCATGATTAAAAACTACTCTACTATCTTATAATAAAATGCAGTTCAGCCACACTACGTTGTCAATCCGCCAATAAATGTACTGACACTTTTTAACACATAGCCCTTTGTCATAATAACAGGTAAAGATTATGCAGGAATTTATATAGAGATAGAGAAGTGAAGTAGATTTTATCACTTCATACCTATCAGCAAGTCCCCGGTACTGTCATGCGAAATGCGAATGGTTTTTAACTTTTTTATAGATATTTGCAATCAGTTGAAAGTAGTTAAGTTCACGTAAGCCTTTTAAAAAGCTTTTTGTACAAACTACCCAGAAATCAGAGAAAACTGAATAAAAGCAGTGGAAGATTGCATTCCGTCAAAAACTAAGTCGTCTTCATCGCGCTTATGGACAAAATGTGTGCTATGTGTAATATAAATCGCGCATAAAAAAAAACTCGGGATCATTCTCAATATGGCGAAATAAGTTTCAAAATCTAACTATAATTGAGGAAGAAATCGACGAACATACTTAAGAAAATACAAAAAATTATAATTTAAAAGAAAACCAACTACAAAGCGTTTCCGGGGGTATATTTTCTAATATTGCTAGCAGTTCGCCACTGGGATTATTAACAATTTCGACCAAAAAAATTAAATGCTTTTCTAAATTTTGTACATAGTACATTCTTTGGGTAGCATATCTAAAATAGTGCCAAATTTATATATATATACATAAGTATAACGACGAAAAAGCATTCAAAAAAATCCTATGATGGGAGTTTAAAAAAACGCCAAGCTGTTGTCCTAAGCATCTTCCTGTCTTTTAGCAGCTCTTGATAACCCTATTTGTCGTAGCCCGCCATCGTGGGCAGGCCATGTATTTGTAGATTACCAATATATTTCTAAGCTAGTAAAATGAAAGTCTTGTGTTACTTCGATACTTATTTTTATTTTCGCATCTTTTACAAAGAACTTAATGAGAAGGCATTTAACAGCTTCTATGGAATGTAACGCGACACTAATACAAAACTTTTAAAATAAACTGCTTAGCTTCTGAAGTCTTAAAACAAATACAATATGTTGCGAAATACTTTTCAAGAAATCATATTTTAATATTTACATCGTCTAGTACAATAACACGCTTATTCATAGTATAAGGTAAAAAAATAGTTAGAAGATATAGCAGTATAAAAATGCCCATATAATAGGTAAGTATAAGTACTTTACTTTTCAGAATCGCCCGAGTCTGTGTTTTATGAAACATACTGAACGTTCATATACTGCCAAACCTTACAACATCCCACACTTTTTATCACAGAACCCTGATTCTTCTCAACATACATCATTCATCAACCTCTTCGAACATTAAACACAATGAGAACAAATAATTTTACATCACTAACATAAAATAGTCACACAAACAGACATGCCTGAATATGCGCATACAAAAGATGCTCAGAACTTATGCCCGACATAAGTCTAGCATCGTTAAAGTGTCGCAAACATTTCACAAACGAAACATTTGCAACGAAAAATAATACTAAGTACATGAAACGAAAGATAAATAAAATAAATAGATGGATACAACCGTAACATGCTAATAAAGAAATTGTCATGAAAGTACTTCTCTTTTGGCACAAGAGAAATTGAAATAATAGTCAGAATAAGATAAGATACTGAGATCTAAGGAAACGGTACAGATAAGTCGTCCTATATCTAAGTAAAGTCTATGTGATAATTGGGTATGAACTAAATCTATTCACAGTCTTGGAACATTGGCAGCTAAGGCTTGTTGTGGAAGGTCCAAAGTCTAGCAGATTAATGAGTCAGGGCGCTCAGTGTCACACACTTCACCACTATAACATAACCATTGTAACAGTTCGTAGCTGCCGCGCGATTGTCTCGCTGCAGGACGCTTACACCAGCGCGGTCAGGCTGCTGGACCGAGAGTTTTTGTTCTCGTCTTCGGAACGCTCGGGCTTTTCCTGAAACAAGACAATCATTAAATAAGAATGATACGGTAGACGCAACTTACTAATCAAGTAGAGATAAAAAAAATATGATGTAACAAGATTTCAATTTACTTACTTGAGGTTAAGACCTCTTATTTGACTTAGCCTCATATTTTGGAAAAAAATATTCATCGATCATGCTTTGTAAGGGGATGTTTTTTTTTCATTGGTCATTTATTAAAATTACTTATTTCGATTTAGATATGGATTAACTCAAATGTGGTAAGCCAAACAAGGCACTAGCGCTACCTAAGTTACTCATTATGAGAGGATGTCCAATATTTTACTAGTATTATGTTGCTATTGTGCATTGTGTTTCATTTGATGATACGAACTACGTATATCAAATTGCTTTTATGTTTTTCAGATCATTTTGACTAGTCTAGACGCTCGTATCAATTTGACGCAGACTGTAGGATCCGGCGGGGACATTATATCACTATTGATAAAATCTCTATAGTGGGTCTCACTAGTAGTTTCTTTTTCACTTCTTCTACTAGTGGACAAAAAATTGAAATAATGTTATTTGATAATAATGAATAGTATAAAATTTGACTTGTCTAAGTGCTTATTTTGTAAGCCTAAAGAAATAAATGCTATTGAGTTTGAGTTTATAGATTACCTGTGGTATATGCCTGGGCTGCGGCTGCGGCTGCGGCGGCGGCAGGGGCAGCGCGAGACGCAGCGCGGTCCAGAAGGCGCGCTCGTGCACGTGCCGCCACGCCACCAGCCGCGTGCCGCGCAGGGTCGACACCAGCCGCGACCCGCACTCTTTGGCCTCGCGTTTCAGCTTCGGTAGATCCTGGAAATGGCACATTATTAGTTAAATAAAAACGATTACAAAGCGGGAAGTGTAAGTCAACGGGTGGCGACCGCTATTCAATGCTGTTTCAGTTTTTATAATGACCTATGTATGTTAGACTTTAAGTTAAGGTATTCAAGATATGGGCCCTAGTTATGTTACCTTGTAATTGTCTTGGGATGCCATTTTTATTTATTTATTTAAATTCTCGTTATAACATATTTGTTTAGTAAATACAATAAAATATTATAAGCCTATTCTCGTGATCTACTGTAGATCACCGACCGCGAAGCTAGGTTCAAACGGCCGGTGGCTAGGGCTGCATAGAGAGGAACTTCCTAACGATGTATGCAGAGTCCAGGAGTACCGCCTTTAGGATCTGGCCCTTGATCCAACTTCCTTGTACCCTATGACACGCGGTACAACACCAACCTGCAGAAGCACCACGACCGGCGGCAGCGGCAAGGCGCGCAGCTGATGCAGCGCCGTGAGCAGCTGCTGCGGCGAGTACTGCGCCGGGGAGAGCACCGCCACCAGCGACCGGCAGCGCCCCACCGAGCACATCAGCTCATTGTACCCTGACAAACAAAACGAAACATTTCTTTATTTGGCACACAAAACAGAATACAATCAAATCGTATACAAATAGATGCAAACAATAATTCAAACTAGACCGTGTCCCTAAATATGTATGTGTACCCAGCATGCTCAAAGAGTTTCTGTGTTATGTGAACAAATACTGAATGACTTTAAAAATAAATAATTAAAAAATATATATATACTATGTAGGCATGCATTATAATTTAAACTAGCTGCGCCCCGCTGCTTCGCCCGCGTGGAAATCTATGTGTAAACCTTCGTCTTGAATCACTCTTCTATTTAAAAAACTGCATCAAAATCCGTTGCGTAGTTTTAAAGATCTAAGCATATATAGGGACAGACAGACATCGGGAAGCTTCATTTTATACTATGTAGAGATTTGCAGACAACGGGTTACAAGTTGGTAATATTATTTTACAATGTCCCATGCGATGCAGATCCGATCATTCCTTAAAATATCGTCAACTATGAGTATAACAAATACACAACAATACAACAGTCTATATAAATAACAAAATAATTTGTGTAACAGAGAGACGAAAACAATATTCACAATTAAAATTCGGGTGTTTAGTGATCTCAATCCTCTCTCGAACTTTCATTTTGAAGGCGTTCACGAGATATAACTATACATACATATAACTTTTAGTCATACACCTCCATTCAATGTTTGCTTCCCAAAAACACAAAATCACGTATCCGTCGCTAAAATCATTAATTATACCCACACTACACTACTAGACAAAGGAAATTACTTAACACTTTGAGTGCTGAAAACGCACGGTATGAGTTTTCTACAAGTGACTAATCTGCGAAAATCCACACTAGCGCAGCGGCTAAGAAAATACAGATCTTTGTGACTCAGCAGAGCTGTAATATTTTTCGAACGAAACGCATGTGCGGCGCAACACAACCGCTGTGTAGAGCGGCAGCACGAATTTTTTAGGTAAAAAAAAAAGATCGCAGACGTCGAAAAAAAACCGCAGTCAAAGTGTTAAGTTATAAAGATGATTGCACTGAAATGTTACAAGATTCAAGGTCCTACAACATCTTTCGACTTGTCAAAAAACTACTTCAGGTCATATTCAAATTCAATACATCTTTTAATGACCTAAATAACTCTAACTTGCTTACTTTGCTTACCTACAGCTAATAAATTAAGCAAATTAATTAATTAGTGGTAACTTTCGTAGCAAAAGACAAAAAATGAGGGTAGGTCGGTATGTCTGCCCATAAAAACTAACTCGCAATGCCTTCAGTTATTCCATGATTATGGCGCATGAAACTGTGCCGAAATATTGGATAGCTCAAAAATTAAATCATGGTAAATATCCCGTATTAAATGACTTTAGCGTTAATAACCATGATAGTTTCAAAGGTTTTTATTTTACTCATTTTTCCGTTAGAACCAGCGAATAAACGTTAATAATATAACCGTTAATAAACATCTAAGGGTTTATCTCATCGTAATAATTATCCTATTTTTCCAGAAATAATAACCTCTCTGAATACGAAGCGAGTGTCTCATTTCATTCAATATCAGATAAAGCTCACAAGAGAGACAGCAGGTAAATAAAACCAAGCGAACTGAGTCTACTTGCTTTGAATAAATTTAATGTAATGGAAAATACGAGGAACTTTCTCGGAAGATAATATTTTACAAAGTCTACACGCCCTTTGTATATATACGACCTCTGTAGCGCGGTGGGCAATGATCCGTCTGCGACGCAGGAGGGTTCGATTCCCGCCTCGGGACAAATGTTTGTGTCGATCTGCAGATGTTTGTTCAAAGTTTTCTATTTGTATTTGCGACTAGCTTACTCCCTCGCGATTTTAATTGTGTGGACTTAGAACTAAAAAAAATCTCGAAATGGGCTGTGTATCATAACAATAAATAAGTAATAAATACTTGACAATTCACACAGCATCATCCAGCCCTATGGTAAGCAGAGCTTGTTTTATGGGTACTAGATAACTGATATACATAATACTATACATTACATAGATAGATATTTTTTATTACACATAGAAAATGTCCAGAACACCCGGAACAAATATCTGCAGATCGTACACACAATTGTTCCGAGGCAATGTATCATTCTAAGTCGGAAATTCATGGAATCTGATTTCAATAAAGAAATCACGTTTCAGCCCGTTCCATAGTTTGTTTTGAAAAATCCTGATACCCGTTCCCCGCAATTGTATTTGTACAAACTTGCGTACTGAAGCCGGAGGCGATCTACTATGTCGGAGACCAAGATCCACTTCGGGGTTGATACGTCAGGATAGTGTTTGCTAGTAAGGATCACTCACAAGTGTCAGGCTGCGTGGACAGCTGCACGGAATGCGTCCGGTACTTGTACTTGAGCGCCAGCGTCGGCAGCAGCGCGCCTCGCACCAACTCGCCGTCCACCGCCGTCCAGCAGACCAAAACGTCGAACTCCTTTTCCAGAACTGTAGGGCACAATAAATAAATAGGTTAAAAAAAATTTAGTTAGAGCGTAAACCGCGTTTTTAGTTTTGTCTGAGGGAAAAATGTCGGAGTACGGTTCAGTGACCGATTGAACTGCGTGATCTATTGAGTGGGAGGCTAAGACCTAGTTCAGGGTTATTGCGCCACGAAGGTAATGTAAAACAAAGCCACCCTGATTCCAAAACTCGGAGATTATGACCAAAAACTATGATACTGAAGAACTTTGTAAATAAGGACAATAAGGACTAGGTTAAGATCACACACTAATATATATATATGTATGTAAATAATATTATAAGTTTTTCAGCCTTATGTACCGGGCAATCATGAACCCCGCGGAGAAAACAACAGGTCAGAGGAACTGACTTACTCATACATACCTCTCGCTCTGTGTGCGGGCGTGGCGGCCCGCGCGCGCGCTTGCCTCGCTGCCAACAGCAGCCGCGGCAGACATTGCTTGCGGAAGACTGCTGCCGATACCAGGAGTAAGACACCACCGGCTGCGCCTAGTACTAGAGCGCGCCATGGGACCTGCTCGCCGCCGCACCACGCTGCATTGCCGGGACCAGCGCCGTCTAAGCGAAAATACGATAAAATTAAATACAACTCAAGTTTTTTTTTTTTTTTGCCAAACACAGTTATTCCTATCATCCTTAACATAATGAATTTCTATAGGGTCATATACTTTTGGAAAATAATAAGGGTTTTCCTATTAAGGGTTTAAAACCTCAAAATACTTCTAAGTACCCTACCTAATTATATTATGCTCGAGACAAAACAGCTCTAAAAAACTGACTAGTATCAAGAGCTTAGTATTTAAAGTTTTACTAAGTAATATGTCTTTGACAACAACCGAGACTTCGCCTGCGGGGAAATAACCGATCAAAACTTCAAAAGTCTTACTAGAGCTTCTGAGAATAATAATATACATACATATGTATCAACAGTCGACTTGTAGCAAAATTTAAACTTTTGCAGTTGAAATGATAAATATCAATTATTTTTATACTTTCACTGGTCAATTAGCAGTGATTGCGTATGAAGCTTTGATTAGGTAATAAAGTAGGTAGGTAGGTCTCAATGGTTTTCTGAAAATTATATGATTGCCGAGAAAAAATGGCAGTTTCATTATTATTTGTGTTCCACATAAAGACCTTCCTTCTTCCTCGATGTAAATAATCAAATGAATACGTAAACGAAGCAATCTTCCATAGAAATGTTTCATACGCTGTAAACACGACCGTTGAACAGCCGTCTTACTTCGAAGTTTACAATAAACCGACCATTACTCACAACTGCGGGAAAAACAGTGTTTAAAAGGTTCCTGCCACTCAGTGTCATGGCGGATCCGACCAGTGGACACTTCTTTGAATTAATTTCAAGCCCGGAGTAGAATTCGCAGTAGCTTTTTCCAGTGCTTTACGCGTCATCTACTGAAATGTTGATAAGCAGTGTTTGGTCATAAGAATGACTATACAATACCTACACTAGCCTATATACTTTTAAGTCGTGTTTTTTTTGTTTTCTTTTATTTTCTATAAGCAGATACAGATCAGAATAAATATATAGATGCAGATCATTTATAAATGAGACATTTCAACTATGTTATGTATGACTATGTTTAGTAACCAGGACTTTACCTTCTTCTCGCGGCTTCGCTAACTCGGTATAATAAATAAATCTAAAAAAGGGCTATACTATATATTCTTACCAGCTTGTACGTAAAATAACAGACATTAAATATTTAAGAAGGTAGGTTAGGGAAAGGTAGGTTAGGTACTTGTAGGTTAGGGTAAGTTAGGTTAGGTACTCGTAGGTTAGGGATCTATAAATTTATTAAATCATTAAATATAATTATTATTAAATTAATAATTATTAATCTATTAATTTATTTACTATACTATTTATTTAGATCAACGGAGCAGTTTTTGTGCGGTAAGGACCACCTTCGGCGGTAAAAGTCTCGCGGTAACTAGAAAGGATCAGTACGGTAGTTACAGATTATCCCTACTCACAAATCACATAAATTTATAAATATGAAAATGTATGTATGTATGTTTGTTTTTCACGCTAAAACTACAAAACAGGTCAAGGTGAAACGTTGCATAGATGTAACTATAAGCCTGGCAAAGGGCATAGGCTACTTAAAGGTTAAGTTAGGTTACATAATAGTTAATTATAATAGTTCTTATGTTTCTAAGTAACTTTTATTTTAATCTTATTTTACCATTATTTAGTTATGAGTGTACCTAGATGTAACGTCAAACAACTAAACTCTCTGTCCTACGTTAAAAGCATTTCGTTGAAATAAGTCTAGAGCCGTTTTTAGAACCAGAATATTGGCTTTCCAAGCAACTGGTAATACAATTTCGTGTCGGCCTAGCGTCCATAAGTTTTCAATTTAATTTACGGATTTCTATCCTTTCCTTAGAAACGAATAATTTTACATAGCTAAAGCGAAGTATATTATTCTGCTTTTGAAAAGACCAGGCTTTGAAAAGGCACTGGCTTTAGGATATTCAATTAATTACATAAACCTTCCTACCTAAGGTTTAATAGGTCATTATATGCTTAGATTAGACCGACGACTCCCTCCGAATTAAGGTAAAGGTAGGTAAGTACTACACCTAATAAAAACTACAGTCAACTACAACCTAGTCTACCTAAACGCAAACCTCCCCCTGACATACGCCTTATCATAAATGATAAAAGCCGGTGGATTTCCCTTAGTCGCCTCATACGACACCCACGGGAAGATTAGTGGCAATTCTAAACCGGCATCGGCACCACGCGGCCAGAAAAATCATAATACATCTCATCTATGAAATAGGGATTTAGTGTAGCAAACGTTAACGAAAATGCCAAACAGGTATATTACTAATAGGCTCGTACAACCAACAATAAAATGAGTAGGTTGAAATATTTTCGCCTCGGTGCGCGGTAGTGGTACGTGATATGGCCCCACCCACGCCGAAATACAACTTCTGCAAATTTTCAGGCATATATTTTCATTACACATATTTAGCCTGTACAAACTTGATGGATGGTGAACTATGGATTAGTTGAGTTAGAGATTGTTTGCAACAGTTAGCTCAATTGTTTTATTTGTAAATACTTGTTCTAATTTGTTTCTATTATTTGATTGTAACTTTCTTAATAAAGAAACAATCAAGGTCTGTCTTTATCACTACATAGTATAAAACAAAGTCGGGTCCCGCTGTCTGTCTGTCTCTATGTATGCTTAGATCTTTAAAACTACGCAGCGGATTCCGATGCGGTTTTTTTTATAGATAGAGGAGTGATTCAAGGGGAAAGTTTATAAACCATTTGTCTCATAGATTTCCAGGCGGGCGACGCCGCGGGGCACAGAACTTGATTGCGATTTACCGAAGATGGGTTTTTGAACATTGGTGCCGGGGCGCTTGTCCCTCCTGGGGTGTCAATACGGAATTTACCCTATTTATTGAATTTATCACTTTATTCGAAGAACCGACGGCCGCTGGGCAAACGTGTTCTTGAGTGGAGACCACGACTCGGTAAACGTAGTGTAGGACGCCCTCCGACCAGGTGGGATGACGACCTGCGAAAGACTGCATGTAGATTCTGGATGCGTCAAGCTGAAGACAGGGCGCTATGGCGCTCATTGGGGGAGGCCTATGTCCAGCAGTGGACTAATATAGGCTGATGATGATGATGATGATGATGAATCGAAACTCATGAAATATTTACCAAAACCATGCAAAATTTTTCACTTATTTCCCAGTCTTACTTATATCATTTGAATTTTTTGACGTGTCTAAGAGCCCTGTACGGTATAAAGCAAATAAAGCACGCTAAGATATTGGATATTTACAATCAAAAATTATCATCTATCCAACAATGGCTGACATATAGTACTAATACATAGATGCTCGACACACAATCCACAAAAACTTTGAAAACATGTATATCGGTCGATGCAGCTGCCTACAACAAGATGGCTAACGGAATGCACATGCACTCAACACAGTGTCTATGTCAAGGACAACGTGTAAATTGGCGATTAGTTCAGTTAAAAGGCGACAAAAATAGGTTATTCAAAATTATTTATTTCTTTAGGCTTACAAAATAAGCACTTAGACAAGTCAAATTTTATACTATAAATTAAATGTATCTTCGATCTCCTTGAGTAGGTTATTAATTAACATAACAAGCTTACCTAACTTTACCTTATCTTTGTTACATGTAACCTCGGTTGAAATATTTTTAAGGGAGGTATCGTTAAGGGTAAATAAGTCTAAGGCGCGAACTCGTCGTCGGTAGGCGAGGCCTAAATGTCTCACCTGACATAGTGAGTTACGGTTTTGGGTATATACAAGCATAGATAATGACGAGATAAATTGATATTATCCTTAGTTTTGGATGGTCAACATTCAACAGGTAGATGAGCGGCTTATTTAAACTTAAGTGTTAATTTTGTTATATTTGGTACAAAGAAAAACAGTGCATTTGGGACAAAGCTTTATTTTCTCTATTCTACGCTAGATAACAATCCCTGTCCTTAGCCTGCAGGCTAAATCACATTAATATTATAAATACGAAAGTTTGGTTGTTTGTTACTTCTTCAAGCCAAAACTACTGAACAGATCGGGCTGTATTTTTTTGCATGCAGGTAGCTTTAAGCCTGGAATAAAACATAGGTATAACATACCCCATAAATAAGTTCCCATGGGATAAAAATTACCTTAAACGTTACCATAGCACAACGCGCGCAAAGCCGCGGACAGAAACCCGTTTAATAACTAAAATGCGTTTTCATAGTTTTTTCTACCTAACGACTCGATAGATATAGTATTGCTAGCCTGCTTATCAAACCTTGATTGAAATCCATTAACACTTAGACTGCGGTTTTTTTTCGACGACTGCGATCTTTTTTTTTTACCTAAAAAATTCGTGCTGCCGCTCTACACAGCGGTTGTGTTGCGCCGCACATGCGTTTCGTTCGAAAAATATTACAGCTCTGCTGAGTCACAAAGATCTGTATTTTCTTAGCCGCTGCGCTAGTGTGGATTTACGCATATTAGTCACTTGTAGAAAACTCATACCGTGAGTTTTCAGCACTCAAAGTGTTAAACGTTACCATAGCACAACGCGCGCAAAGCCGCGGACAGAAACCCGTTTAATAACTAAAATGCGTTTTCATAGTTTTTTCTACCTAACGACTCGATAGATATAGTATTGCTAGCCTGCTTATCAAACCATGATTGAAATCCATTAACACTTAGACTGCGGTTTTTTTTCGACGACTGCGATCTTTTTTTTTACCTAAAAAATTCGTGCTGCCGCTCTACACAGCGGTTGTGTTGCGCCGCACATGCGTTTCGTTCGAAAAATATTACAGCTCTGCTGAGTCACAAAGATCTGTATTTTCTTAGCCGCTGCGCTAGTGTGGATTTACGCATATTAGTCACTTGTAGAAAACTCATACCGTGCGTTTTCAGCACTCAAAGTGTTAAACGTTACCATAGCACAACGCGCGCAAAGCCGCGGACAGAAACCCGTTTAATAACTAAAATGCGTTTTCATAGTTTTTTCTACCTAACGACTCGATAGATATAGTATTGCTAGCCTGCTTATCAAACCTTGATTGAATCCATTAAGTAGTCGTTAATATTCATGATACATTATAAAATAATACGCAGTATATCATCGCTTTCGGTGTAAAGCAATTTATCGGTCGAGGTGTTTCCCAGTATTTGCCCGCTGGATCATACACGCTCCACATGACTGGGCACTAATTTGTACACACGTACAGGAACATCGTAGGTAGACCGTATCGACGTGACTAGGTAATTGAATAATAAATACCTAATAGTGGACAATCCACACAGCATCATCTAGCCCCAAGCCACATATAGCTTATAAATCTATATATATAAAAGAAAGTCGTGTTTGTTACAACACTTATAACTCGAGAACGGCTGGACCGATTTAGCTGAAAATTGGTGGAGAGGTAGCTTAGAACCAGGAGTCTAACATAGGATACCATTTAAACAATTTGACACATAGATTTCCACGGGGGCGAAGCCGCGGGGAGCAGCTAGTAAATAAATAAAAATAAATAATGCTGTACAATTCACACAGCATTATCTAGCCCCATGGTAAGCAGAGCCTGAGTTATGGGTACTAGATAACTGATATACATAATACAATACATTACATAGATAGATTTTTTTTTTATGATACATAGAAAACGACCAGAACACCCGGAACAAATATCTGCAGATCGTACACGCAATTGTTCCGAGGCGGGAATCGCAACCTCCTGCGTCGCAGGCGGACCTTCGCCCACCGCGCCACATCGGTCGTCAAATGTGTTTTAATTTTGTGTATGGGTACTAGATTACTGATATACGAGTATGTATGTACTTAATACATTACATAGACATATTTTTTTTTATTATATAGGTACATGGACAACATCACAAGACAACACTCGGAATAAATATTTGCAGATCGTAAAAACTTGTGTTCCAAGGCGGGAAACGAACCCGCAACCTCCTGCGTCGACTGAACCGATCAGGCGACCTATATTTATTCAATGATTTTATTTAGCTCGTCTATATAAGTTCTGAGGAAAGTAATTTTGGGACAGCTCGGCCTACGTAGAAATCAAAACACAGACGCAATAGCCGAAATATCGAATTTCCCAAAATATTGGCAAAGGGAATCCATAAAAAGAACAATGCTATGAAATATGAGTCACATTTTCGGCGTTCTAATTTCATCAAAGGAGAAAACAACCCATAGAATGATGTCCGTTTACCACTTTGTTAGAAGTAATGAATTATAAATTGCGATGTATAATGGCACAAATTATTAACAAAAAAAAATCTATTTATTTGGTAATAGTTTCTGCCTACTATTTCACTCGACACATTTCACGAGTTGTTTCTATGAAAGTTTAAATGTTATTTCTATCCCATGGGAACTGATTTGTGTTACAAAAAGCATTGTCTGTTTTATATCATGCCTGTATGCGAAATTCCAGCCCAATCAATACAGAAGTTTTAGCGTAAAGAAGTAGGTAACAAACATCTACCCATCCATCCATCTAAACATCCAAACCGTCGCATTTATAATAACTACGACCCGCAGCTTCTGAAATCTATGTGTCAAATGGTTTACAAACCTTCCTCTTGAATCACTATCTATTGCTGAAAACTGCATTAAAATCCGTTGAGAAGTTTAATAGAACTAAGCGAACAGACAGCGGAAGCGACTTCATTTTTATACTATGGAAAGATAAAGATTATAAATGCGACAGGTAGAATTTTGTGTTGTGTGATTGTTTACAAAGAACTCTCGCGTCAACATAATCCTTTCAGAAAGGCTGATTGTTGCATATGACAAGCTATAAGCTTAAACATAGATACACCCATCTGCTTTGTTCGTGTGCGAGCTTAAAGCGTTCACTTCACATACCACAGCGGTACAAAAACAAGAAAACTTTAGTATAAATTGTTTTAAGATAATTATTTGCAGTGTATAATTGCATTACCGAGCTGTTTTTGTGAGGACTGCCGTACAAGCGGCGACAAAAACGCTAGTAATCGGTTCTTCGGTAGGTACGAGTATACTATCTGACGATATAATTACAGCGTTTATGGCTGTATCTGAATCTTTCCTCTTTTAGGCTCCGTTGATTTGCCAGATTCTTCGCATTATTTGTGTGACGTTAATAATTTTTCTGTGTACGCGAAATAAGTTGAGGAATTTCAATTATAAATCAGGATTATACTTGAATAGGTTTCAAACAGGCTTACGTAAACGCAACTGATTACTTTTATAGTTAGGTATTGATGGTGAATGGTGTCAATTTATATTACTGGCCTTGAACGTATTCAGAAACGATTTTTGCGAAACTTAGGCTCAACTCACACCAAAAGAGCGTCGAAGCGGAGCGCAGTTTCAGTGTCATATGAATTTTAACTTTATTTTCATTACAATAAAACTTATTATCGCATGAGAAACTCGAACGAGTCGCGCGGATGCCCGCGGCGCCGCGGGAATTTCGGCGAATTCGCCTCGTTCGAGTTTCTCATGCGATAATAAGTTTTATTGTAATGAAAATAAAGTTAAAATTCATATGACACTGAAACTGCGCTCCGCTTCGACGCTCTTTTGGTGTGAGTTGAGCCTTACAGTTTCGAGCTAAAGTGTTTCTACCTGACTACTTGGCAAGATGTCGTAAATTTTTTTTTTCCTCTTCAGGAACGTAGAAAAATAGCTGACTTATGTTATCTCTTAAACGTAGCTAATGGAAAAAAAAATGGAAAATTATGTAGTTTTCAATTAATTTGACAATACAAAAAAATTACGGTATATTTTTAATAGTTTCTGCCTGCGGCTTCGCTTGCTTTGTTTAAGTTTATTTCTAACCAATAGTATTATGGTGGTATGGTATGGTGATTTATGGAATAAAAATGACGTGATTGAGACGGATCCAAGAGTAGTACACCCACTTTAAATATGTAAGCCATGAGAGAGTTTAATGTAAACAAACTGCCAATATTTTAGGTGATTTTAACTTTGCAATTACCCAGAATATTACCTAACTCTTAGTTAGATATGTTTTACCTGGAACCAGTTAGCGGTCTTCTTATAACAAGTAAGCACTTGCAAAACCGAGCTTTAATAAGTTTGAATTGAGTTTGAGTCGATAAGTTATTTGGAGAAGTTTGACTAGAAAATCAAAACGTGATTACAAATAAGGAAAATTTGCTTTATTCCGTCATTCGATCCATTTCCCTCTTATTCTATCGTAATTCTGTTATGTGTCCGGCAAGGATGTATTCCAAAAATAGATCTAAATATATATTTACTGGGGAAGTAATGATAAGATAAAACTTTTTTAAATACCATGGTAATTAACACAGTCATTTTACAACATATCCCTATTTCTCAATAGCCATATTTACCATGATTAGATTTTTGAGTGTTCTTAATTTTGGCACAGTTACATGCGTCATGATCTCGGAATAACTGAGGGCACTGCGCGTGAGTTTTTATTGGCTGACATACCAATCTACCCTCATTTTTTGTCTTTGTCTACGAACGTTAAAAAAAATCAAATCTGATGGTATGGTTTCTGTTTAGGGGCCTATATCCAGCAGTAGACTACTATAGGTTGATGATGGTCCTGTTATAAATGAAAAATAATATAGTATGTAATAGACTATAGACTAATAAATTATTTCCTTTGCCGAGTCACCATCCTATTACGCTGCGCAGGCGATCTATGAAAAATTTCAACCTTATCCGTTTAGTATGGTGTACTCACGTCTATAGTGGACGGTGACGTAGCTGCGAGAGACGACGTCGTTGCTGTGGACTAAGCACACGTAGGTCCCATAGTCCTGCGCCGACACACGCTCCACGTTCATGTATGCCCCGATTATGTCCACTACGTCGTCTCTGCAACAAACAGTTTTAAATTCAAGAATAGCTTTACAAAACTAGCTATAATACTACCGACTGCGCCACATTTATCTTAACTAAAAGCAGACTATCAGCTGTGTACTGGTAAAGGCTGTTGATGATTGATTCTTGTTAGGCGGGTGTCTAGTCTAGCTCCCAAAAAAAACTAATATTATAAACGCGAAAGTTTGTAGATATGGATGTTTGTTACTCTTTCACGCAAAAATATTGAACGAATCGGGCTGATAATTTGCATACAGGTAGTTACAGGCCCGTAATAAAACATAGGCAACTTTTTATCCCATAAATCCTTTGGGCTAGAAATAGCCTTAAAACATTTCCATCGAAACAACACGTGCGAAGCCACGGACGGAAAGTAGTATTAAATATATATGTAATGGATTTAAACACATGTAAGATATTTCAATAGGTCCAATGGACCCAACAACAAACTGCTCAAATCGAGTACCTATTTCAAAAAAAGATACATATTTTCTCTAATTCTTGCTAAGCCTGAATGAGGTACTTAATCTTCAAAGAGTGCGAATAAAGCCCTATCTCAAGCAAATTATAGCACGACCTCGTATAAGATGGTCTGATAAACCCTTTGAAGTTCCATCATAGATATATCACGGATTTAGAAATCTAAGGGTGCGTCAAATAAATGTAAATATAAGAAAATATTTTACAAAACTTGTATCATTGCAGCAAATCACAAGAGTAAAAAAAAATACAGATTTCAATAGTTCAAGAGATTACCCCATTACTCACAAACTAACAAATTTTTATTCTTTATTAAAATAGAAAAATATTATCGTCAATCCACACATCATTATCTAGACTTGGTTAGTTATCTAGAGTTTGGTGTTAGTCAGCGTAGATATATTTTCAAAATATGAAAGAATCACCTGTGTCGGTACTCCGACACAATAACTTAATACTTTCAACATCCGCGGAATGAAGTTCTGTATAATATTTACTGGGATAAAGTATAGCCTAGGACTCAGGAACAATGTTGCGCAATAAATGATTTTTTAAATTAGACCACTTTTTAGATCCGCGCAAAAAAAATATATATATTAAAATATGAGTTTCCCTACCTCGATGATACGGCTTATCTTTCAGACAAAAAGATATTATAATAAAGCTCCTAAGTAAGAAGGTTCTTCAAAGAACATTAAACAAAGCTCGCTGAGCGGATATTGCTTGTAATAATTTAGTGAAAATAAACAGAACACGAATCAGTTCAAATTGGAAACTGTAATCCGAAATTAATCAAACCAATATTTGCATGCTTGATGCTATTACACTAATATTATAAATGCGAAAGTTTTGATGTTTGTTACCTCTTCACGCTAAAACTACTGAACGGATCGGGCTGAAATACATATGCATACCTACAGGTAGTTCTAGGCCTGGAATAATACATAGGCTACTATTAATCAAATAAATAAGTTTTCATGGGATCTTTCCCAAAATATTATGGTTATTTCTAATTTACCGTGCGAAGCCGCGGGCAGAAACTAGTTGATTATACATATTATGTCTTCAAAACATTAAACAAACTTAACTGAGCGGATATTGCTTTTAATAATTTAGTCAACATAATCGTCGAATCAGTTCAAATTGGAAACAGTAATCCGAATTTGTTCAAACCAATATTTGCATTTATGTTATACCCAAGCCCCGCAAAATTTGATGAGGTATCCCTTTTATTAATACATTTTCTGCCCGCGGCTTCGCACACGTTTTTGCTATGGAATAGTTTTAAGGTTATTTCTATTCGGACGACCGATGTGGCGCGGTGGGCGAAGGTCCGCTTGCGACGCAGGAGGTTGCGGGTTCGATTCCCGCCTCGGAACAATTGTGTGTACGATCTGCAG
Source organism: Eupithecia abbreviata (assembly GCA_943735965.1). Taxonomy (NCBI): domain Eukaryota; kingdom Metazoa; phylum Arthropoda; class Insecta; order Lepidoptera; family Geometridae; genus Eupithecia; species Eupithecia abbreviata. The sequence goes on from OX030976.1 coordinate 6,638,624, forward strand.
ATATTTGTTCCGGGTGTTCTGGTCGTTTTCTATATATAATAAAAAATATCTATCTATGTAATTTATTGGTTTATGTATATCAGTTATCTAGAACCCATAACACAAGCTCTGCTTACCATGGGGCTAGATAATGCTGTGTGAATTGTCCAGCAATAGTTATTTATAAAAAATATATAAATAAAATATTAAATATAAAAAAGTAACAAGATAAAATATAAAACGAGAGAGTAAATGTATATCACTTATACCCTACCCTAGTACCCATAACACAAGCTCTGCTTACCATGGGGCTAGATAATGCTGTGTCCATCATTATTTATTTATTATCTATCTATAATATATTTTTTTTTAATCTGTTTAAGATAAGTTTTACGAATAAAGAATTATTTCTCTATCCATCTAATATTAGTGTGATTATTTTCTGCCAGAACTGTGCCACCGCTCGCTGGATAAAAGCATATTTCTCCTTCTATTTTTTTACAGCGATCTATTTCCATTTTTTTTTTGCGTTTTACCGCTGTCACAGAGACAATGAGAGTAAAGATTATCTCGATACGTTTACATTAAAGATCAAAATTGAATAATGTTTTCCAGGACTGTGGGAGATGAAGCAATAGCCTCGCCCACGTAGGTACCTTATTACGTAATACCAATATTGATATAATTGTTGAGAAGGGTAGATTTATATCGAGTATTATTGCTCATATCATATATTATCCTTTCACGAAATTGAATTGTATCATCCTCATATATAGTATAATCCATTAACGACATTGAATTAAGGTATATATGAAGATAAACATAGTAATTAACTTTGAACCAACTAAGTTACAGAAACTATGGAGCGTCAAACATAGCTGGTATAATCCTACTAATATTATAAACGCGAAGTTTATATGAATGGATGTTTGTTACTCTTTCACGCAAAAACTACGGAGCATCATAAAATTGCATACAAGTCATTCCAGGCCAGGGGTATAACGTAGGCTGCTTTTTATCCCATAAATCAGTTCCCATGGGATAGAAATAACCTTAAAACGTTTCCATAGAAACAACGCGTGCGAAGCCGCGGGCAGAAACTAGTGCTTTATATTACAATATAATGCTATATTGATGCTTTACGTTTGTATAATAGCTTATGTAGGTATGTACTATATACTTTTCCTTTCATAGGTGATTTGTTATTTTAAAAAAATATATCTACGTATCTAGTCCCACGCTCTGCTTATTTTTTTATTATAAAGAAATTAATCTTTGTTTGCGTGTAGTGGGGTAATCTCTAGAACTACTGAAAACTGTCAAATAAATTTTTTTTGAACTCTTATATAATAATATTTTCGTTTATTTGACGCACTTTTATGATTCTAGATATCTATGATAGAACTTCATTTCCCTTACTCGAGCGCCACCGTCTATTTTAGTCCATCTCAAGGCAGTAGTGTATGGCTCATAGCGATAATGTCGCCTTTGATACTTCCCTATTTTTAGCATTTCCGTCTGTATTGTTTTCTGTCTTTGTGTGGTCTAATAATAAATAAGTGTTTTCTATGTAACTATCTTTATGCATTGAAGGTACCTATGGTTGTTTTAGAATACTGTAAAATAGGTGATTAAAAGAACTTAACAAATGAAGTTCAATCGCTATTATATAAATAGATTCCATTAGTAGACGATATAAGAAAAGCTCAAACCACCACATCCCAGCTCAAGTTTTTAATTTGTTATCCTCTAAAAAGAATGACGCTCTGCCAGCGAAATAGGGATGGGAAGGTATATTAGTGTTGTGCATCGATTTAATTCGATTCTTAGAAAGGTGCGTGCTACCGAATGGATTAGGTTACTAACTTTGTAAAATTGTCTTCTACTAATGGAACTATGAAATATATCCGTTCATTTCCACCGTAGGTACACATGTTACATTTGATGTCGTTAAATACTAATAAGTATTATTAAGAGAGTTTAGTTTTCCCTTAGTAAGGATTTGTGCCGTGTGGTGCTGGCATAGAATTTGGACCCCAACTATTCCGCCTAGGGAATAGTTGGGGTCCAAATTCTATGCCACCGAGAGGTTCTTAAGAGGCGAGTAAGGGATATTGCCTGGGGCAGGCAGCAGCGCCTGTTACAGAACAAGACTATCACCGAACTGCGATCTCCAACCCGCATGCCCAGAATGGGGATTATGGGCATTACCCCCCATATGATAGAAACCAATACGGCGTTTATCAGGGTGAGGCTTGTGTCTAGTTGTGGACCAGTATAGGCTGTAGATGTACGTACTTACATAGTTCGGAAATTGTAACAATTTTCAATAAATAAATGAAAAAACGTACCACCTGAATTCGAGCACTATGCTAATTGACAGAATATGTTAAACTGTAGGTACATATGTGATGCGTGATTCGCGAATAATTCAACGTAGGGCACGTTTTTTTGTTTAAATAAGTGCTACGCAACATCGACGTATTATAACATTTCAGGGAAAATAACGCGTTAGCATTTTACAATAGCCTAGTTCGCCAATATCGAATATTGCGGTTATTTCATCTTCCTTCGTTACTTCCTTCCCGGATCGACGAGATTCTATTTTTATATTAATAAAAGTAACTTTATTGGAATCGCCTGTTCTAGGAAATGGGAGATAAAGTCATATATTGTACGTCATAAATCTTCTTTATTTTACCTCCTATTTTATTTTTGTGGTGATTCGACACATTTCATATCTGCACATCCTCTGAAATCCTTCTGTCAAACGCACTCACGGACCTCAAGATAGAAGCATTCTTGCTTAGTTTGAGTTCCATTGCCACTGTATTTTAAATGATTTCGCATGTGTTTTTGGTTAATAAATATTTTATTATTTATTTATTATTTACGCAAAACTTACAAACTCATTTTCGCGTTGATTGTATAATATTGCTTTGGAATTTATTCATGTCATGTGCTAAATCAGTGTAATAAATAATCCTCACAGCTTAATCTCGTCCCAAATTAAGCAGAGCTTGTGTTATCATCATCATCTGTTATACGTAATGCATATACATAGATATTTTTGGCATTCAACAAATAGTTTCAGATACTTAGTACAAACATTTTTTTCTAGCGGGAATCGAACCCGCAACCTCCTGCAACGCAGGTGGACATTCACTCGCTGCGTCACTTTGGTCATACATCCTGAGTCATACATCCTGAGTCATACATACTAAGTCCTGAGTTGGGTGTGACGGTAGTATCGAATTGTCATCGTGGCACCTCCTTGCATGGAATTTGCGTAGTAACATGTGCGCACATTGGAGTTGGGTACAACGCCTGTACCAAATTCCACACAACAATGAGATGTCATATACGTTTCGATATTATCGTCAAAACTTACTCAGGTATCAGGAGGAGTACTTTAAAAAAACTAACGAAGTTGACGGATGACGTCGTTGTTCGACGAAACGTAAAACTTCCTTATCACTAAGTTGATTCGGGCGCGAACCCTTCCGTTTGGATCTTCTAATAAATAAATATTAAAATCATTTTCATAATAGGGTCATTCGTCGGTGGTCGTCAAGGACGGATCGGCGTTCCCTTGTTTTGTGCGATCCGACGTCATTGTTTTCGTTCGATTATAAAGTCGTCCTCAAGTCCAAGTCATGGTTGTCTGGTAGAGATCACTCTTGAGCGATAAGACAGCTAATTGTATCTTGTTTGTAAGTTTTTATTTTACATAGATCTAACTAAGTGTTCAATAAAGTATTAGCTTCCTATCTTTCTATATTCGTTACAAGGTTCGGGTCCAGGTTGTCATTGGACGCGAGGACTTACCGTTTCGTCTTTATTTCAGCCTGAGTGGGCAGTAGGTCACCTTCCGTCCCATTGGGCCAGACCTTCTGCCATCGCAGGTCACTGCGAGCGTCCGCCAAGTATGAGCGACCTGGTAAACAATGAGATAACACTTGAAGGGCTTTTTTTCAAGCTTTTGTTATTATGTATGAAGTATGTACATATGTACCTAAGTTGTAAGGGACAAATCTGGCGTCTGAATTTTACACCCGTTTTGAGAAGATTATTCTAGATGAATTTTCAATGAAAAAGTATTGAAAATAGTGCAATAATTATAGTTCACCACAATGTGTCATTTTTCAATTCATTTAGAAAACTTCCTATATGCCGTCCACTCTCTTATTTGCTGTTTGTTATCAGGGAACTTCAAAGTGCATGTAATTATAAAGTTCCTTAATTGTTGACAAGTGAGTGAATGAAGACTCAATGAATTATTTCATAGACACAGCCACTTTTGATAGATAGAGATGTGAATCTGTCGACCCGAAAAATATGGGAACCTACGGAAGATTTAGATTTTTAACGAGTCGACATTGTCTGTAAAAAAGTATTGAAATTGGGCGATAATTACAGTTTACCACAGTTACACAATGTCTCTTAATGTGTGTTTTTATCACGAATAAACGCGTGTAATGCCGCGGGCGGAAGCAAGTAGCAAATAAAACAACTAAAATAATACTAGTTTATCCAATTGAATGTTCTGATTCCAAAAATAAAGTAATTTAGACGCCTGACCAAGTTCTCGAAAATAATACAAAATGTTGAAAAACAATAAGATATAATCGATTAGAATTGCTCCATAAAATCGATTGTCATAAAAATTCTGAAAAGTATTCCTGATGTTTTTCTTGTCAGTGGAACTACCAAACAGCAAATAAGAGAGTGAAATAAATATAGCAACATTACTTTGGCTTTATAAGCTCTAAAATAAATTGGATTCTAGAGCCGAGTAGATACGTGAGAGGTAACTGAAACGTGAGAGGTAACTGAAATCTGTAAGAATAAGAACAAAGCTTGTACTCACCGATGAGAGCTTCGCAGTAAAGACGGACGTCGCCCCCTTCTTCTACCCACTGGTCCGTCGATATGAACATTGTTCTCGGAGCGTCCGTTGGTTTTTCTGTGAAACGATATATTACTGTCATAATACGCTATTTAATAATAATATTAAGCCAGCAGGGCAGCTGATGACGAACGTGGATAGAGTTGCAAAAAAATAAATTAATAAAATATTTATTATTTACTACATATTACTACTCTTGTACCTACTGAAAAGAAAGATAACAAATGACAATTTAGTGTTAGGAAAAGTTATAGCAAAAATAAAAATAATCTTACCAAAATTGCAAGTAAATAAAATATTTTAGGTTTCGAGAATCTAATTCAGCCTGTCTTTATTGGGGAAAATGTGTTTGCGTATGGTGAGTGCGAGGGTGTGTGTTGTATATGTGTTTGTATCAGAGTGTGTGCGGGTTATTGATGACTCTTGAAGACACCGATCTCTTAACACTTTGACTGCGGTTTTTTTTCGACGACTGCGATCTTTTCTTTTACCTAAAAAATTCGTGCTGCCGCTCTACACAGCGGTTGTGTTGCGCCGCATATGCGTTTCGTTCGAAAAATATTACAGCTCTGCTGAGTCACAAAGATCTGTATTTTCTCAGCCGCTGCGCTAGTGTGGATTTACGCACATTAGTCACTTGTTGAAAACGCATACCGTGCGTTTTCAGCACTCAAAGTGTTAAGGGTTCGGCAACAGGGGCTACCAGCCAGGGTTTTGTTGTTTTTATGTATAAGCATGTGTGAGTAATGTGTGTGAAAGTGTGTGTGAGTCTGTGCTCCTGAGGACACCGGTCTCTTTAGAGTCTGGACAACAAGAGAAACCAAGGAGTATGTGGGAGTGTATAAATATATTTTTATTCAGTTTGGCCAGATATAAGTACGACGAACCGACCGAATTAATTTAACACTTAAATCGACCTCAGGCATTTTTATCTGGATTATTTACGAAAAACGCGAAAATATGAGAAAAGCCTGATCGCCATTTTCAAAGGCCAAATCGAAGCTCTAAGAATTTGGTGTCAGAAAACGAATCTCCAACATTTTATAAAATTAAATTCTGCGATTTGCAATTTCGTTATTTATTCGGAGAAAATAAAATATGAATATAAGTACAGTACTTAATAATCAAGTGATTGAACAAATGAGAGAGATCTAGGCCTAGAAAGTGAAGCTAAGAAACTTAAAGAACCATACGAGTATTTTGATAGTATTTTTTAAAGATAAAGATTTTTTATTTGCCAAAAACATGCCTGTGTTATGTAAGGTAACAAGTAAATACATTATATGAACCAACAAGCTTGACCGTTAGTCGGTATGCAATATTTGAGAGAATGACGTGCAATAAAGTTTCAGTTGTAAACCCCTTAGCCGTTTTGATGCTTGATAATCAGTGGGTAATTAATAGTGTCCGTCAACTACATACAACTAATGGTAACACTAGAATATACATATATAAACATAATCCACGTCTTGCGGGTAATAAAATACACATAAATAGTTATTGCTCGTTCTCACCTAAAATAAACACATCAATAGGTAAATAAATAAATAATGCTGGATCCACACAGCAGAATACATTACAATTATAATTATACATAGTATTTATTATACAAAGACAATACCCAGGACACCCGAAACAAATATTTGTAGATATTACAAAGATTTGTCCCGAGGCGGGGATCGAATCCGCAACCGACCTTCGTCCGCCGCGCCACATCGGTCGCCACAATTGTTGTTGCCTAATATCTAAAGATACACACAAATAGTTGTTGCTTCTTCTCACCTAATATCTCTAAGCGAACAGTATGTGTCTCCGTATGGGTCTCGTTGCTGAGCCGGCAGGTGTAGTTCCCTGAGTCCTCGCGCGATGCCCTCCTGGTGTAGAGGGTCTGATTGGCGGCCTCGGGGTACAGGATCAGGTTCGATACCCCGGCAGACCACGGGTAGGCTACGTCATCTTTGAACCTGGTAAGGAAAGAGAAAGATTAATAATGGGGGAAAATATTGTTTTGTTTTGTCAAAATTGTCTTTTATTGACGCAGATTAATCATGGGGGAAAATATTGTTTTGGTGTGACAGTAGTCTTCGTTATCCAAACGCACCGTAACGTACTCTAAGTTCAAAACGAGTGTGAGCACCAATACAAACCAAAGTTGGTATAATGGTGCAAATGGCTAAAGTACTGTAACTATACTTCTAAAAATAAATAAAATATTTTATTGTTTACCAAAAAGTACGTTTAATTTCAAATAATAATAATGTACAACACAATAACAGTATTTGAGATTCTCTTTTAAGTAAAGAAAATACCTGTGTAGTGTATTTGTGATTAATGAATAAATAAATAACAATGATAAGAACTATTAAAATCACGTGACCTACTAAATATTTAATTATAATTCTAACATTTATACATAGTTTAACATAGTTTCATAATCAATAATTGCAATTTAGTATGCAAGTATATCCGCAGTATGTTTTTCTCCAATTTCTAAATCATGCCTCCACTCCATAATCCCCAACATGTCCTCCGAGTTATCTCAGCGCATAATCATAGGCATGCGTGTCTATGTGCAGGAAATAATTCCCGGTATCGTGTAATGGAACGTCATTCCGGGAGGGAGCTGCCGTAATGCAGCTGCTGATGACAGCCGCGCTTCCGAGAATTACCGGATTGCATTCGCCACTCAATGAGGAAATCGTCAAACGACCATTTAAACGGATCATTTCGCAAGCTTACGGAGAAAAATCGCGTGATTTTAGATGACTATATCTGGAGTTCAAGATATCTACTGGGGAAATCCTTTTAACTAAGAACCGGTTTAAATTATTGGTTTGCGAGCGGATATATAGATAAAAAAATATACTTAGAAAACGTCCAGAACACCCCAAACAAAAATCTGTAGATCGTACACACATTTGTCCCGAGGCGGGCATCGAAACCGCGACCATCGGCATTGCATGCGGACCTTTCCCTTCGCCCACCGCGCCACAGAGGTCGTCATATTGCGACGCAACTAACCCACCATCTATATAAATGTGAATTTTTAGTACAATGACTACAAAACCGAAGTACCGAGAAATAGCTGTGCCTGCCGTGAATAACGAAATTGTTACTTATGTGTAGATAAGTAGGTAAATCCGAATCCCCTATACCCGACCGAAGCTATGAGAAAACAATAGAATATTTGCTACGGGATACCTACTATGTAAGCTAATCCCAAATACGTTATATGTATCTATTTGTCTTTAAGTATTCATAATGTTATGTATTTATCTTAGCTTATATTTGGTACACCCCCGTCTTAATTAAATTCACATAATTCTTTCCATCCAATGGCCTGGAAGAGGTCGCAAGGCCGCCCTCTGTACTTGTCGCATGTGGAGTCTTTTTTTGTAATGATCTGCATCAGTCTGCATCTGGTGTACAATAAAGCATTTTTCTATTGTATTGTATATATAAGTGTGTCGTGCGTACATTCTGTTAACCGTTGGTAGAAGCAGCTGCTAACTAGTTCGGTGAAACGAGCGTATGCAAACAAAGCGTCACGCGAAGCAACATATTCCCGCAATCAAAAATATTTGCGGGAGCAGTTTTTGAATCGTTCGTAAAACAAACATGTTCATCGCAAGGCCGTACGGGAATTGTTTCCGAGAATCCCTCCAAAAGCGGCCGAGATGTAATCTGGAGCTCATCGTCGGTTAAAATGAGGTTTAAGCCTTCAAAATGAACAGCGATTTGGAATAACATAACAATCTGGCCGGTATGTTTGTGTTAAATCGTAGTTGCTACGCCTAAGTGGGAACCAAATGGCCTCGTTACAGTACATATCTACTCGTCTTTCTTTTCTATGATAATATTGTCAATACAAGGATAGTATTATCGTACAAACTAGGTACCTACAGATTGTTAAGAATTAGGTCATCACATATTAATGTTTGAATGCATAGATTAACAACTTCTGATATGTGAATAAATAACTCGTTACGAGCTGATAATACATTTTTGATGAATACCGTTATGAAATTTCTATCGGATCCTCGGTATTATCCAACCCACTGAATAATATATCTCCTTATGCCCACACATCAAAACTAGTGCTATTTATTCGCACGAACTAATCTCAAGACCATTTCCGAGAAAACGTATAAACGCGTGTTTACCAGTCATCATTCCACTTTCCAGCCGTCCCTGGGAGAACGATACGAATATTTTTATCTTTTTCAAGTGAATGACTCACGCAACGCTCGCATTGTTTATACTGAAAACAGTAATTAGGGAAATACGAGAGTCTTAATTCAAAGAGGTAGAAAAAAATTGCAATTTCTAGAACGATGTAAAAAAACTTAAATTATAAAAGAATGGATTCCCAGCTTTGTTCATTTTGACTTTCTTGTTGGGATGAACTTTACTGTCTTTTTGTAATAGTAAGTAAAGTAATACTGCTTCTCTGTCTGTTACCTTTTTACAGAACAATAAACTTATTGAAAAACAATTCAAGAAAATCTGGAAGATTTTGATAAAAAACTCGTAACGAATCAACTGTATAATTGCAGGTGATTATCGACAATCTTTTAAATGAAATTTAATTAATGTCGGAGCAAGAAATTCTCCTTTCTCTACAAAATGTAATTAATTAGGGATGTCATGTTTTTGCAGTTAGCTCTTCGGGAAATTGTCTGAGAGTCATTTTAGTTTACAGCGCATATTATTATGATGAACTGATGTTGATGATAATATTATTCTTATTATTATATATCATTAAGATAAGATTATCTCAATGATGTTAATGCTTGGCCAGATTTCGCTCAGTTTTGCACCGACAATAGTATGTAAGTTGTTGTTGTGCATAGCTTTACTTAATATAGCTTTGCTTACCATGGGGCTCGATAATGATGTGTGAATTTGTCCAGCATTATTTATTATTTATTAATTTAATATTGATATTTATCGAATTATATTATATTTAGACTTACATATGCAAATAATCATGTATTAGACACATAAGAGATATGAACATACTAGTGGTTTCTCTTTCACTTCTTCCACTAGTGGACAAAAAACTGAAGTGAACAGTAAAATAATCTTATTTGATAATAATGTATAGTATAAGGTATGACTTGTCTAAGTGCTTATTTTGTAAGCTTAAAGAAATAAAATATTTTGAATTTTGAATTCGAATACATTACCAAATGTATGTACAAACAAGTGAAATGAATGTGAATGTGTATGTTATGTTTGTATTTTCAAATAGAAATCCACAATCCTACTAATATTATAAACGCCAAAATTTTGTATGTATGGATGGATGTTTGTTAATCTTTCACGAAAAAACTACTGAATGGATTTTAATGAAACTTTACTATAATATAGCTTATACTTCAGAATAACACATAGGCTACAATTTATTAAGATATATTGTATATTATCCAAAATATCAATCACCACGCGGGTGAAACCGCGGGGCGCAGCTAGTAATATTATAAATTCGAAATCCTTTCTCAGTCTTCTATACAAAATGTATTTTAAATTCTAAAATGATTCGGTTTGTCTGGCTGATACCTTTTTACGCCTAAACGAGAGGAAAGGCTGAACGGATCTTATAATGAAATTGATAAAATTTGGCAAGTGAGTAGTTTTTAAATATACTATTCAAATGAAAAATAAAACAAATTAACTTGTCACTAGATTGTAAACCTAGTTCTAGCAAGGACGAGACGTTTAAAGATAATAGCTTGACAGGAAAGGTATTTAAACGTCAAGAATTCCTTGATGAGATCATCTCGGAGGCTGCTCGTTCCCTCCCATAGGCTGTAAAAAGCGACGAATATTTCCCAAATAAGCTAACCTGAACCGGTCTTTGACCGTGTCGGGTTGCAACTCCTCGACCACAAATCATTCGCGTGCAGCCTCCTCTGACAGACAATATTACGGGAACCCCAAAATGGCGAATCCTCTGATTTGAACACGAGAACGGTACCGGGAATCGGGGTTCGTTATATTTTATTAGGTTTTCGCTTCAGAGGTTTCCTAGTAGTTGTATGATTAGATGTGGTTTCAATTATTATTACATGGCTTCATATACGTATTACTACAATAATATAGGTACGTATATATTATATTATGTGTTGAAATATAATCGTTAACTAAATGATCATTCAGTGTTTTTTAGATCATTTATTTAAGGTTTGTTCAATTATTTCAACATGCCACCCTTGAATAACACACACATAATAACAAAAACACAAGATTTTTTTAAATAAAAGGAACAAATGAAATTAACTAGGCAGGTATGTATAATACAATAGGGAATCATGAAACAAAACATTATTCAGTTTTCTAGTTACAACACAGTTTCACAGCATTATCTAGAAGCAAGACGCAGGGCGCTTATTTTGGGGATAGATGATGCTGCACTATCATCTAGCAACAAAATAGTCTATTTTGGGGCTAGATGATGCTGTGTGGATTGTCTAACATAACTTAACCGCCTGTATCGGAAACTAGTTCAATGATGTACAGTTCCATCCTTCGGCGTGTGGAAGTTTCGAATAAAGTATGCAGTCCAATAGTTTTTATAAGAAAAGTGTGTCAGCAGTGGTCAGCGACGGTGTGCACCGACGCGTGTACCGGTAACGTCCGTTTACCGTACACCCAGGAACAATGAGTAATTGAAAGCCGGGGGGTTACTTTCTCCTCGGCGACCTCTCCAAAAACGTTTAATATGTCCGAATTGATTAATGCTTCTTTAAGCTTTATGGTATTTATATGGTAATTTGCACGCACTTTTTCACCTGGCCTTTCAATTCATTCAATTTTGATGTCTCTGCATAAAATTATGTATTATCGATAAGTTAACATATCATCCTTAAGGTTGCCTGGAAGAGATTGCTCGTAGCGATACGGCCACCCTTTATACTTCCTCTATTCCATGTTGTATAATTGAATAGAGGAAGTTAGTAGTATTGTTTTGAAAAACGTAGAAACCTACTTGGAATAGTATTTACACAGTTTTTCAGGACAGATATCTCTAGGAAATAAGCTATAGGACCACACAAGGATCATTCTCCAAACATTGGAGAAAGAATTTTCCAAATCTGTCCATAATTGACAAATAAATCGACGAACATAAATAAAAATACATACAGCCGAACATAGAACCTCCTTTTTGGTATTTCGTTTCGTCGGTTAAAAATGTGTGGTTGGTCCCGCCTTATGTATTTATTTCTTTATAAATATTTGTTTTGATTCCTTCAATCTTACATACCTATACATAACATTTTCCTCGTAGTCTCGTTTCGAAAGTAACGCTTTATTCTCAACCCAACTGATAGTTCTGAGAAATCTGTTTACCGTCTTCAAGAAATCGAACGCAATAACATTATACTCGTTTTTAGAATCCAATATATTTTATGTAAATAAATAAATGTATGTATAAAGACAAAAACCGAAAACAACAAGGTGATCACTAACAACTTGCAGAATAATAACATGTAGGTACTACAATTGATAAATGCACACGCGTAGCACGAAATAGGTCAAAATTAAGAAAAAAAGTACAGATGACACACAAAAAAAAGTTTTTTTATTGATTAGTAATGGTTAAGCCTGGCCACCATCTCACTAAAGTAAGTGAAGATGTGGTCTAAGATGGACCATGATGATGAACGAAACCCGTCGAAACTAACATTTTCTAATATTTATATGATGTTGTAACTCCTTTGTTTACAAAATAATATCTAGGAATTTTTGTACACCTAGAGATAGAGGTAGATACATTTTGGATACTTAGCCACAACTGATTTAGGTATCTATGAATTAGTAACCGTTCTAGAAACAGGCTATCACCATTCTTTGAAATCTTATAGATTTGTTTGTATGCAGCGTGTCCGGGTTTTTGCAAGACACTGATCACGTCATTTCAGTGGAAGTTCGACCGCGCAAAAACGAACAATTATAGCGAATAATCTAAATAAAGTAACAACCTACCTACAGACTATCTGTTTAACTATAAGGTTAACGGACTAACCAGGTAAACTATTGTTCTTAGCTCCTCAGTTATTCTCTTACAAGGTTATTCTCAACCTTCATTATATTTTCATCATGCAACTCAAAAATTAATGACAGGAGAGAACGCTACTAAATTCTACGAATAAATAATCAGGTTTAGTAGTGCCTACGGGTACTAAAATATTAAAATGGTTGTGATTTGTCATCCTCCAAGGGCGACGATAATTTGAAGCCCGGTGTTCTCCATTGTTTGTGTCCCTTTGTTGGCCCTAGTTGATCGTTTCTGTGGAAACCACTACAATTACATCTCTGCGAGCAGTTGTCACACACGCACCGGTGTAATGACGATTGTACACCAGTATACACTGCTAGCATTCTGTTGTACTGGTGTGATTGCACGCCCGCCCGTCATGCACCGTTGATAATAATGTCTTGTGGGAAATAGAGACTATATACGCTATCAAACAAGCTTATTCCACGAAAATAAAACCCCGATTTTACGATTACAAAATCCAGTGTTGATGCATATCATAATAACATAAGAACAACCTTTTCTAGTTCCCTTATTTGTTTGAAACATACTCGCAAACTTTGCCTTGTCAACTCATCCATTTTTTATGTGCTGTAACTAGGTACCTACCTATAATTGGGGGATCACAACTGATGATACCTTATGCGATCTTGCTTTTTTAATGTATGCTCTGTTGGAAGTGCTCAGTAAATAAATAAACAAGAGAATGGCCTGTACCGATTTTCATAAGACAGAGCTCAAAATAGGTTTATGCGTTGTGTTGTAAGATATACAGAATAGACGTAAAACCTCGTGCACTCACCCTAAAAAGTTAAGTCTAATGAAAGCACTTCGAAATCCATGACGTACGATAATAAAAGAGATTTCAGAAGAGAGAATACTTAATTAAAATAAAGTTCTGTTCGAAATGATCTAAAGGGTATTATTCTTTTCAGATCATTGTTTATGATCATGTCGAACGGTATCGCAGTATTCCAAGTGCAGAGGGGACGACGGTGCGTACAGTTTTTGCACGAAGCAATTACAACTACAAATGCAACTAATATTTGCTTTTGAATTCCTATGTACTATACTAATGATGGAGTAGCTAGAACTAGCGTTCCATGGCATCGAGTGGAGCAATTTCATACAGTTAGTGCGGTTTAGGGAAGCGCGTTGTACAGATGAAGTCTCCAAGAAGAACCGCAAAGTACCGGGTGCTCAACAAAAACTTGGTCGTATATCAGGTGAACAGGTAACCGCACCGCGAGACTGGCGTTATCCTGCTGCACACGACAGCTTCGCAAAGTGACATGACATAAGATATTATGCCATTTAACTCGAGATCTTATAACATGTACTCACGATAAACGATTTCCAGCAACCGATGTTTCTTTCGTAGATCGTAATCGTCGATCTTTTAAGGATGAAGCGAGTTCCTGTTTCCTGTTTGCACTTTTGTTATTATGTCAGCATTTAAAACTGCTTTTTAAATTCATAACAGCATAAAGAAGTTGCAATATGCTTTGACGACCTCTGTAGCGCAGTGGGCGAAGGTCCACCGCGACGAAGAAGGTCACTGGTTGGATTCCCGCCTCGGGACTTATGTGTGTACTTGCTTTGACGACCTCTGTAGCGCAGTGGGCGAAGGTCCACCACGACGAAGAAGGTCGCTGGTTAGATTCCCGCCTCGGGATAAATGTGTGTACTATCAACATATATTTGTTTCGGGCGTTCCGGTCATTTTCTATGTATAGTAAAAAAAACTATGTAATGTATTATATATAAGTTATTTAGTACCCATAATAAAAGCTCTGCTTAGCTTGGGGCTAGATATTGCTGTGCAAATTGTCCAGCATTATTTATTTATTTACGTAAAAGGCGGATCTCTAGCATTAGACAAGAGCGCATCGTGTAAGTACGAAAAATTATCTAGGTAGTACATCTCTTGTACCACGGAACGTCAGTGGACTCCATAAACCACTCCAATAGTATAACGACAAGAAAAACTGACTCTGAACATAATTATTTCATAATTACTAAGAACGTTTGACATGCCTGTACTAGCCCTGCAGTAACGCGGCAAAAAACCTTAGAGGAAGGCGGCAGATTGTATTTGCGTTCCCGATGTTCAGAGAATGTAGTCCCGGACTAGTAATGACACGTCCCGGAAAAGCCAGGTGGCTTATCCGCCTGCTAAGGGCAAGGAATGCTGCTTCTGCTGAACATCGCCTGGGAACATGACAGGGCCCTGCGACGCCCTACTCAGCCAAGCGCACAAGATACCGACGGATAACTGTCTTCCTAAACGGCTTACAAATCGAGTCTAGCGTTTTATTTCATCTTTGCTATTTGCGAGCGTGCACCGAAATTAAATTTGATATGTGGGTAAGATAATTTGACGTTTTTTAAAAAGTTATAAACGGACTTCAAATTCCTAAATAATGAAAATGGGTTTAAAACTTAGTTTCAAAGAAAGAATCGTCGAAATCGGTTAGCGTGATATTGAGTTATTCGTTCATTTGTCGCGCACATACTTTATGCAAATTTAAGTCTTATTTGGTTATCTCATGGAAGCCATTGTCAGAACTGGACCAAATTGCAAAATGGGACCAAACGGGAACCGCCAGCTTTCAAATAAAAAAAATCATCAAAATCGGTTCACCAAGTCGAAAGTTCTGAGGTAACAAATATTTAAAAAAATACAGTACATTTGAGAACCTCCCTTTTTTTGAAGTCGGGTCCATAGATACGGAATAAAACTAATTTAAGCACAAATTAAACTCGACGTTAACATAGCGTATGCTTTTAGCGTGATGAATGGATAACAATTACATTGATTGAAAATCGGCTGTACGTACACGCATGGTTGCGTGATTTCAAAAGGTTTTACTCTAACAATGTAATAATCTATACTAATATTATAAAGAGGTAAAGTTTGCGAGGTTGTGGATAGGGGGTAATCTCTGGATCTACTGAACCGATTTTGAATATCTTTTACCAATAGAAAAACGTTATTTGTGAGTGTCATAGGCTATATAATAAGCCGTAATATAGTTTGACCGAAACCGCTGTACCGCTCCTTAGGAAAGTGCGGCGAGGTGGGGGGCGAGGAAAAAAGAGCAAGAGCACTCGGTGACGGCAGACTGATGGATCGGAGCGGCCGATATTTCGCCCCCGTCTCGCCGCTCGCATACCTCGGGCGCGGTACAGCGGTTTCGATCAAACTATAATAAAAAGTATATTTCGTGCATAGATACTTTTACTCTACTTTCATCATAAATGTTATATTAAATAAACATGCCATTTCGAAAACCCTGAAAATGACGACTATCCTGTAAAATAATTAAACAAGAACTTTATACTCTTAGCCCACAGAGCTGCGGGCAAAAGCTAGTGGCTTCTAAAATTTCGTCGAAACTTAGGGTCAGCTCACACCGAGACGCGACGCTGAGCGCATTTTGGATCAAAATATAACTTTAATTTCTACGCAAAATGGTACAAATTTTATTGACATAACACGAAAACTCCCCACGCTTGCGTAAATTTGTACCTACCTACCTTTTTGTGTAGTAAATAGTTATATTTTGAAGCAAAGCGCGCGCAGCGTCGCGTCTCGGTGTATAAAGATCGTACCGGCTCGTTATTAAACGTCATACCCAGAAACCCACTCACAATTTACCATATTTCAAACGAGAACTGTATGGTCTGGTTATACGATAACTTTGAGCGTAACAATTAATTGGATACATTATGCTACCGGGCATTATATACAAAAAAATCATACTTAGCTAAAACAAGCTTTGAGAGATTTGTGGGAGGCATTTGCCCAGCAGTGGAACAAATCAGGCTTATAAAAGTGAAAGTTCGGATATTTAGATGGACGTATGGATGGATGGTATGGATGGATGTTTGTTACTTCTTCACACCAAAACCACAGAACGGATCAAAGACAGATGTAGCTCGAAGTCTAGAATAAAACATAGTTTTATTATTATCCCTTACATCAGTTCCCATGGGATAGAAATAACCTTTTAACGGTGCATAGACGCGTGCAAAACCGCTGGCAGAACTAGTATTATAATATTTAATCATGTAACATAATATGATGTTGGAAAGCTCACCCAGGCTTTCCTGAAAGCTTATAGTAACGTACTTTACAGAAAAGGTTTAATATGTAATTACGTACTAAATTATCGTATCACGTATCTTTACATCAGATATATCAGTTCACAATAAATTAGCATACAAAACCCCACGGAGGTTCGTAACCCGGGCTAGTACTCATCGAACAATACCCATTTTAGCATTCGGTAGCTGATCGCGGTTTCTGAGCAACGTGAAACTGCAAGTGCACAAGCATTTATTATTGCTTCGGGTCACGCGAAGAATACTAATAAGGGCTGGTGGGCACTGTCTGTGCGTGCTCCGTCGTCGTATAGAGTGCGATTGTGCGAAATTTTAAATTATTAGATTCCGCGAATCCGCCGGAAATGACTGGTTCATTATGCGAGGCGGGTAGAAATGATCGATTCGGGCGGCGGCGTGTCCGCCTGACACGGAGGGAGCTCTTCTAGATGTTTAATCCTGATAATAATAATTCTCAGAACAAATCGCCAACTACTATTCATCCCATGACTTAATAAAGCTCGGATATCCATTTCTCAGTATAAGTATAATCATAAAACCACAAAAAATCGTTAGATTATTACATGTTCGCAAGCCAGAGTAGTTGGAAATCCAGATATATTCAAACAGCTGAGCTGTGAGGTGCGTAATGTATGTAGGCCACCGTAGACGGAGGCATCGTCGGAGGCTCACGGCGACAGCATAACAAGTCCCGACCTATGAGCTGCCAAGATGCACGTGCGATAACGTAAAGTACTCCCGATTTACGACGCTTCTTTCTCAAAGTAACGTAAAAAGGCGATTGAAACTTGTACGAGCGTGGATGTTGGTGATTGCTTACTTATCGTGTGGTTAGAAAGCTCGTGTGTGTATGTGATTGCGTGCGGATGCTCCAGGCCCGGCGGCCGCCGCTGGCGCGTCGGCGGTTCTAAGATGCACGCAAGTATCTTCTCGCTAATCAGACCTTATATCGTCGGACTCACTCGTGCAATTAGGCTTCTCGGGAGTGCGGCTCGTACCTAATGCACGAAATAGAAATCCGTTGAAGATGCCGCATTAAGATGAGAGCGGCGTTAATAGCGCACTAGTGATCAACTTGTATGAATACTGATTCAGCTGTTTTAAATACTTAATGTAAATCCGCTTGTGCAAAAAACCTGCTTGTTCTTTTTTATAAGGCATTTTACGTAGATCATAAAATGATGTCACGAATCAAGGCGAAGGGAAATCCCAAGAGGATTATACGTAGGTAGTTCTTATATAGTATATTTTTTACTAACGGGACTAATCACCCCATTATATACGAGGTTGTAAAGCTCCCGAGCGTAGCAAGGGAGGATGACAATACCTAGCAATAGGTACCTACCTAAGACAATACTTACCTATGAAAAACTCTTCTTTTTACATCGATTTTGAGAAAAGTCTTGTTATAGATTTCTTTGCCCTTCTGTTCACCTTTAGTTCAATTATGTAGTACCTATACAAAAAAAAAAAAATTCGCGCTACATAGTTTTTTGTGTCTTCGTTACGCGCAACGTAAAGTACCTACCTACCTCTACAGTAGTATTGTACCATGGCTGGAGGAAGAATCATCATTCTTATAAACATTAAACAAACACAAAAAGGCGCTTTCAGTTCTTTTTCAAAAATACATTCAAATGAAATGTATGTTTAGTGTAAATTGAATAATAAAAGTCTTGTCTTGTACTGGCTGATAAATTAGAAAGAAAAAATTAATACTTTTAATCCCTAGGGCGTATACTCGAGTTTTACGCCCGTCTAAGCTACGCTATAATTACACACTTTTTAGAGCAAGAGAAGTAAAAATATATTCATGGCTTTTTTGCGTTGATTATCCATTTGCTTTAGAAACCCAAGTTTTTGTTATCAGATATTATTCTTCCATGATAGTTACATTCGAACAGCGCGCGGGAGGTCAGTCGCCTGCCATGTACGTACATGTATTGCAATTCTGAAAAGGTCGCTCTGACCGGGAGGTAAATTAAATAACCAGTCCATTTAAGACTAATGACAATTGTACTGGTTTTAAGAACAAATTATGTCCCAGCTCAACATTAATATCCATGCAATTTAAAATAAATAGAGACTTACTTGGAATAAGCGAAATAATTCTTTGCATGCAACGTGCAGCCTTGAATTAGGATAATTCTCGAGTAAGCTAGGACTGGCTTGCTGACACTTATCATGCCGGTAATTACAGCGCCAGTAAAAAGCTTTATGTAAATTGCTACATCACATTGTTTGCTATTATTATAAAATACCAACATTGATGGCAGCCTTGATAACAGTCTATCGCCTACTGAATGAGCGTGAATCGCTGTACCACTGATTTATTTAAAACAGACGGTATTTGGTCAATGTTAAAGATGGAAACCAAACCAGTTCTCAAAATGACGACAGTAGGTGAGTCATGACATGCTCATGACATGTGGCGAGCCCGCGACGCAGACAATTAGAAGGTTGGTGGTTAGACATCAGATCAGGTAGGTCACTGTTACACGTGCCTAAGATGGAATACTTTCACTGATTGTGATCTTATTAAAAATAATTTCAGGGTATGTAGTCAATTTGCTAAACCTACTGAGTACATCTCGAATTTATGTAAATGAGGGAACTTCGACGGAAATGAATGAATTTCCAAAATTAGAAACGGTCAGACAAAAAACCATGAACGAGTGTGTTGACTTAGTGAGAATGCGACACCTCAGCGGAGGTCCATGACGACGGCATCGATTCAATATTTGCTCACGAGGTGGCCAGTCGCGGGGCAGGGTCCGACGCGGCGGCGGCGACGCGGCGCGGCGTGCGAGATGCTGGCCGAATGTTAATATTCACGATGAAGCCATTCGTTGGACGTGCACCGCTGCCATAACGAGCCCGCGCCACAATTCTCGAAAGCCATTCGATTCACGACGACTATGCAATGTCTATTGTTGCATGAATTATGCGAGCGCAAATAAATGTCACGAACGAAGCGTCGTCAGCCAGCTCCCAGTTTGACACTATAAAATTCATATTGCGTGGAGTAGCCGAGGCAAAAATGCGATTCCATCGATTGTGAGAGCCTGTATTCATTTTATTCTGGCGCCGTGTTCACAATAAATTCGTTTAACATGCACATCCCTACTGTTCCTGATGCCTATAGTGTATCGGGTTTCTCATGCGACATTCCTTGCCAACGTCTGACTCGGTGGTCTCGGAACTTGTCATGTGTTATGTTCAAGCATTTGTTGCCGGGGATATGAATTGATATTTCAGTCACCTCAATGGACAGCGTTTTCTTACCGCCAGGATAGAGTAATGTAATCGTGCATTTGTAGAGCAAAACCAACAAAGCATGAAAAGAAATATCAAGAGCAATTGTCGTTCATAGTCAACAATCTGTGGCATGTCAATATTTGTATTCCAATAGAATTGTACGTGTTGATAGAGACACCAGCGTGTGAACGGGTGAGCGGTGGTCAGTGGTGGCCAAGAGGCGGCTCATGTCTCAGCAAACTGACATTTCCGCTCATCATACCGATCACAGCTTTCCAAAGAACTGTAGCGTTTGCATTACGCATAATGTTGTGTCATACTCATGCGTTTCTGCTTACAAATAGGTCAATGCGTTCTTTGACTAATCATTCCAAGTAACGGCCACGCTCAATCATTATTTAGCAAATAAACACAAACTCGAAATAAATCTACGAATTACTCTACAAACAAATGTAGGTAGTCACTGAACGGAAACGTCTAGCTTCTATTAAAAACATTATTATACTTTGCCTAAGGCTCTCGAAAGGGTAAAGTAACTTGATTTTATCAGCCTTTTACTGTCCAGGAATATAATTTATGAATGAGACAGTAGATATTAGATTTCATACGTGAGGTACCTGATTGTCTAGAATGAACCGTCAAGTTTGCAAATATTGTTGGCGCTGACTGTGACACATATGTAAGGCCTGATTGAATTACATAGTACATAGAAGGGCAATGTCTTACGAATAGGAACGGCTGCTATAGAATTTCATTGCAAAATAAACGTTAATGACTCAACTGGACGTTTTTCTAGCCAGACTTCAGTCAGACTATCGCTGCTATCGCATTACTTATGGGAATCTATATACATAGGTACCTACTTCTTCACGCCAAAACTACTAAATGGACCACATTTAATTTTTTTCTTAAATAAAATTCTATGCTTGAAAAAACAGGTAGGTTTTTCATATTTCATAGAAAATGTAATAGTCATTTGAATTCATTCAATCATTTGCTTTTTAGTTTTTTTTAATAATAAATAGAAATATGTATTCTCTATTTATAACTTAATGATTTTTGACTTTGAATGCTCGTAACTTTTTTCTTGAAGTGAATTATATCAAGTAATCATTTATTTAGAATAAGTAGACATTAAAAATACAGCACAATTTTATTAGTTGCATTACAATTTAAAACCTCAAACAATAAAGTTACAAAGATTAAAAGGCGAGAGCTAGGGTGATTTTCAAAAAAGTTTAAAAATAATATCTCAGCAACCGTGACACATAGGATATTGATTCTACCGGAGAAATGTAGCCCATGACCTCTCAAAAATTAAGAGAGTCGCAATACCAAACATTTTATAAATAAGACCCTGCGTTACGGGCAGAAGCTATGTTCATAAAAGGACACATTTTGTAAGCAAAAATTGTGCGTGTCGAAAACGTTACGTAAATAAAAATACACGAGGCCTTCTGGATGGGCAAGTACCCCTCGTATCGAACAATACAAAATAATTGAGAGTTCCATTCACACAGGACACCTTGTTGTCTCAGTAACAAATGCAATGAATTATGTGAACAAAAAATGTTTACAAAAGAATATTCTACACCCGAATTGGGTGAAAGAGAATAGTAAGGCGTCGAGAGAGATCAATACTGTAGATAAACAAACGGTCCATTGTGAACGCTGCGCTCTTGTGTGCACGCATCTCGAGACTGCATTGTAATAATATATAAAATCCGATTCTTCGCATCATTGCTACTATTATAATTTTCTACTCTAATAAAGGACTGTATAAAAAAACTAGAATATCTAACAATCGAAGGCCACGAGCTTGACGGTGATAATATAAAAAAGCGCCTACATAATATACGATATGGGCTAAGTTGATAATTGTATTTTTAATATTCCACTAATAAATTAGATAACAAGTGCAACTGGTTTTTAAGCACAGCAAAACATCAATAACGTGAAGAACCCTATATATCCTGTTACGAATCCATTTTCCATCCATCCATATCTAGTAAGGTCTCGTAGCGTTTTCATTATGTTTATTATGGTTCTCATTAATTACTAACATACGAAATTAAATACAATAAAAAATAAATTAATTCTTAACATCTAAACGAGACATTTTCCGTAAGCTAAGGTAGGTATTTGTAGATCTGTTATACTAAAAAACACCTCTCCAATACAACAGCAACAACAATCCGAATCAGATTGTTAAGTAGAGATAAGCTAATCAAACGAATTTGTAAAACAAAGTGAACTCCTACCTGAGCAAAAGCATTTCAAGAGGGTCTTTAAAAATAATCGGCTCAACGAATCCAGTCGTTTGAACGTGTCAGGACATGCTGTTGACTTTTATTTGGGCCCAGTGGGATGTCTATGGTTGTTTTGTATATTTTACGGCCACTTCATTAACAGTATCCGAGCGGTCACTTTTTCAACTCTATTGACACATCAGGATATCGCGACTTGGAGCTACCTTATTTGCATTTTAAATCTGGCAGGTAGGTTGTCTGTCGTCAGTTCATGAATGACCACCTTACTCGTAGAACAAGCAAGTGTAATTTAATACAAACACCAATATAAAAACACCTAAATTATCCCAATTTGTTGTAAATAAATAATTTTATCAGCCTATAAGGAGTAGTTGGATCAAGATTTCGGTCGTATATTTGCTTTGTAGGAACCTTACAAAGCAAATATGCCACCGAAACCTTACATCAAAGTGAAGCATGGTCAAACTAATAGGTACTATGAAGGTTGACATGACTCAACACAATTCTCACGCCAGATTCGGGTGAAATCTCAAACATATCTACATCACACAAGGTATACCAGCGAACGATAGGAATGACAGCGGAGGAAGGAGAGATCTTTCTCATAATACCAAAGAAGCAATGCAGTGGAAGCGGACCATGCACGGTGGGGGGACTGCGGCGCGCAACAAAGAGCCTTCCGGGAACCGCCACAATACAGGTTTGCGGCGAGCGACGTGCGATACCTTCGCAGATACCGGCCACGATCGGCCAGGTACAGCCGCGCTTGTCTCCTGCGACCGGCATGCACCCGGCCCTTTGTCAACCTCAGAATGGAACAACGGTAAATGTAGCCTCTGTTATATCGGATCGAAACCTCTAACCCGTCAGAGGCTAAGACAAACGAATAGCTGTTGGCAGAGATGAGCGCACAAGAATAATATAGCTATAGCCATGGAAACCTTAAGACTACCTACATAACATACACAATTAGTTATTCACGATACTTGCATTGCAGCTAAGGTGATTAACAATTAATGACAGGTTTGCTAAGAGAATTAATTAAACCGGTTTTAGATCCTAATCTAGGTATGGTGCAGATATATTGATTGATTTCAATATTTTTTTCTCAATAAAAACATTATAACCTTGTAAGGGCAAGTAATCATACCCAAACCAGAGTCTTGTAATAAATACTATCAAAGAAGCTCAATCGATTCTCATAATTCATTATCTAGTTAGGTAAATACCGCCTGATAGCGATCAAACGTGACAAAAAATTGCCAACATCGAGTTCGCACGACTTCTTACCAGGAATTTTGAGACGTACGACACGAATATTGATAAGAGTCGCAGCGGACAATTGTCACTTATTGAAAAAACATATTTCGGAAGGGCAATCACCTTTCGATGTAAATGTAGATGCCCGCGATTTGCACGGCTTGTTTGAAGTGGACAAAAAGCTCGTAAGTTCGGGTCGAATGGTTGAGAAGCGCTTTAAGCATAAAAGTAAAAGTGGTGTGATAAAATAAAGTTCTCAGGCGGGGCTCAGGTCGGTCCGACGTAGAGATGGGTCGAGGGTTTAAACCCTATTGGGCAAAAAGGGCATAAACTGGACAAATAGGGCAAAAACGAGTTTATGTCCAAATAAATGCCCGATGACAGGGCAGAAACTATTCTTGTAGTTTTTAGACTTTTTTAATAAAATATATAGATAAATATGTTGGGAAATTGTATAAATAGCCCAAAATATATTGTTTTGTAGCTGATAAAACATTAATACACGATATCACTATTAATTATTTTTTCCTATTTAAGTACCTACTTTTACTTCAATCATTATGTACTTGATCACGGGACTATAAAGCAAGTTAGCGACTCGCAAACAAATTTAGTTTGATTAAATCTCGGGGAAGTACCGCGATGCGCGGAACGCAGTGAAGTGAAGTTCGTACGTTGTATTCTAAAGCGAGAGTAATGGATTGAGCGCGTACATGTACTAACTTCACTTCATTGCACGCTATGACCAGTACGAACATACCGAGCTAGTACCAATGATGTTATATATAGTAGATACGTTGTATCGAGGTCTGCGTGGCAAGACGAACACAAGCTAATTAAATTTATATAATATTAGCTTGAGTGAACTCAGTCCGTCCTGCGTCTGGCCGCGACGCGGACGTATCCTGAAGCGGGATTTTGGAGTATGAAAAAATACTAAAATGCCATGTTGTGTGTTTAGAAAGTGCAATACTTACTCTGGGAGGTTGTGAAAAGAAAGAAGGATGTGTCTTTTTATTTCTTCTATTTGTTTTGTACTGTTTAAATGGAAAATTATAAATTTAATTGTACTCCAAACTCACTGCCGCGCTGTTGTCGCTTTTCCACCTACACGAACGAGACAAGTAATGCGTGCGTTGCGTTTATGAGTGACGGTCATAACGAAAATGCCGCGCGGCGTTGTCTGTTCGAACGAAAATCACTGCCGCCCTGTTGCCGCTTTGCCACCTACACGAACGAGACAAGTAATGCGTTACGTTTATGAGTGACAGAGATAACGAGGTAATGCCATGCGGCGTTGTCTGTTCTGTGTAACGACGCTAGAGGATGTTGGGGTGATATGGGTACTGGAAAATTATTTCGTTTGAGAAGCTTGCAATCCAATCAAATTCACCTCATTGATGAATGTATCTATAACTGTGCATAGATACATTCTTCAACGTTCGCTTACATCCATCATCATCATCAGCCTATATCGTTTCACTGCTGGACACAGGCCTCCCCCAATGAGCGCCATAGCGCCCTGTCTTCAGCTTGCCGCATCCAGCATCTACCAGCAGTCTTTCGCAGGTCATCATCCCACCTCGTCGGAGGGCGTCCTACACTACGTTTACCGAGTCACGGTCTCCACTCAAGAACACGTTTGCCCCAGCGGCCGTCGGTTCTTCGCGAGATATGGCCGGCCCACTGCCACTTCAGCTTGTTAATTCTTAGAGCCATGTCGATAACTTTGGTTCTCTGTCGGATGTATTCGTTACGAATCTTATCCTTCAGAGAAACTCTGAGCATAGCTCTTTCCATAGCTCGCTGAGCGACTTTGGACTGGTGGATCAGCCCTATCGTGAGTGTCCACGTCTCAGCTCCGTAGGTCATAACGGGTAGGATGCACTGGTTGGGAACTTTCGTTTTCAAGCATTGCGGTATGGATGACGAGAAAACTTGACGTAGTTTCATACTAAAAAACTAAAAAACACCTCTCCAATACAACAGCAACAACAATCCGAATCAGATTGTTAAGTAGAGATAAGCTAATCAAACGAATTTGTAAAACAAAGTGAACTCCTACCTGAGCAAAAGCATTTCAAGAGGGTCTTTAAAAATAATCGGCTCAACGAATCCAGTCGTTTGAACGTGTCAGGACATGCTGTTGACTTTTATTTGGGCCCAGTGGGATGTCTATGGTTGTTTTGTATATTTTACGGCCACTTCATTAACAGTATCCGAGCGGTCACTTTTTCAACTCTATTGACACATCAGGATATCGCGACTTGGAGCTACCTTATTTGCATTTTAAATCTGGCAGGTAGGTTGTCTGTCGTCAGTTCATGAATGACCACCTTACTCGTAGAACAAGCAAGTGTAATTTAATACAAACACCAATATAAAAACACCTAAATTATCCCAATTTGTTGTAAATAAATAATTTTATCAGCCTATAAGGAGTAGTTGGATCAAGATTTCGGTCGTATATTTGCTTTGTAGGAACCTTACAAAGCAAATATGCCACCGAAACCTTACATCAAAGTGAAGCATGGTCAAACTAATAGGTACTATGAAGGTTGACATGACTCAACACAATTCTCACGCCAGATTCGGGTGAAATCTCAAACATATCTACATCACACAAGGTATACCAGCGAACGATAGGAATGACAGCGGAGGAAGGAGAGATCTTTCTCATAATACCAAAGAAGCAATGCAGTGGAAGCGGACCATGCACGGTGGGGGGACTGCGGCGCGCAACAAAGAGCCTTCCGGGAACCGCCACAATACAGGTTTGCGGCGAGCGACGTGCGATACCTTCGCAGATACCGGCCACGATCGGCCAGGTACAGCCGCGCTTGTCTCCTGCGACCGGCATGCACCCGGCCCTTTGTCAACCTCAGAATGGAACAACGGTAAATGTAGCCTCTGTTATATCGGATCGAAACCTCTAACCCGTCAGAGGCTAAGACAAACGAATAGCTGTTGGCAGAGATGAGCGCACAAGAATAATATAGCTATAGCCATGGAAACCTTAAGACTACCTACATAACATACACAATTAGTTATTCACGATACTTGCATTGCAGCTAAGGTGATTAACAATTAATGACAGGTTTGCTAAGAGAATTAATTAAACCGGTTTTAGATCCTAATCTAGGTATGGTGCAGATATATTGATTGATTTCAATATTTTTTTCTCAATAAAAACATTATAACCTTGTAAGGGCAAGTAATCATACCCAAACCAGAGTCTTGTAATAAATACTATCAAAGAAGCTCAATCGATTCTCATAATTCATTATCTAGTTAGGTAAATACCGCCTGATAGCGATCAAACGTGACAAAAAATTGCCAACATCGAGTTCGCACGACTTCTTACCAGGAATTTTGAGACGTACGACACGAATATTGATAAGAGTCGCAGCGGACAATTGTCACTTATTGAAAAAACATATTTCGGAAGGGCAATCACCTTTCGATGTAAATGTAGATGCCCGCGATTTGCACGGCTTGTTTGAAGTGGACAAAAAGCTCGTAAGTTCGGGTCGAATGGTTGAGAAGCGCTTTAAGCATAAAAGTAAAAGTGGTGTGATAAAATAAAGTTCTCAGGCGGGGCTCAGGTCGGTCCGACGTAGAGATGGGTCGAGGGTTTAAACCCTATTGGGCAAAAAGGGCATAAACTGGACAAATAGGGCAAAAACGAGTTTATGTCCAAATAAATGCCCGATGACAGGGCAGAAACTATTCTTGTAGTTTTTAGACTTTTTTAATAAAATATATAGATAAATATGTTGGGAAATTGTATAAATAGCCCAAAATATATTGTTTTGTAGCTGATAAAACATTAATACACGATATCACTATTAATTATTTTTTCCTATTTAAGTACCTACTTTTACTTCAATCATTATGTACTTGATCACGGGACTATAAAGCAAGTTAGCGACTCGCAAACAAATTTAGTTTGATTAAATCTCGGGGAAGTACCGCGATGCGCGGAACGCAGTGAAGTGAAGTTCGTACGTTGTATTCTAAAGCGAGAGTAATGGATTGAGCGCGTACATGTACTAACTTCACTTCATTGCACGCTATGACCAGTACGAACATACCGAGCTAGTACCAATGATGTTATATATAGTAGATACGTTGTATCGAGGTCTGCGTGGCAAGACGAACACAAGCTAATTAAATTTATATAATATTAGCTTGAGTGAACTCAGTCCGTCCTGCGTCTGGCCGCGACGCGGACGTATCCTGAAGCGGGATTTTGGAGTATGAAAAAATACTAAAATGCCATGTTGTGTGTTTAGAAAGTGCAATACTTACTCTGGGAGGTTGTGAAAAGAAAGAAGGATGTGTCTTTTTATTTCTTCTATTTGTTTTGTACTGTTTAAATGGAAAATTATAAATTTAATTGTACTCCAAACTCACTGCCGCGCTGTTGTCGCTTTTCCACCTACACGAACGAGACAAGTAATGCGTGCGTTGCGTTTATGAGTGACGGTCATAACGAAAATGCCGCGCGGCGTTGTCTGTTCGAACGAAAATCACTGCCGCCCTGTTGCCGCTTTGCCACCTACACGAACGAGACAAGTAATGCGTTACGTTTATGAGTGACAGAGATAACGAGGTAATGCCATGCGGCGTTGTCTGTTCTGTGTAACGACGCTAGAGGATGTTGGGGTGATATGGGTACTGGAAAATTATTTCGTTTGAGAAGCTTGCAATCCAATCAAATTCACCTCATTGATGAATGTATCTATAACTGTGCATAGATACATTCTTCAACGTTCGCTTACATCCATCATCATCATCAGCCTATATCGTTTCACTGCTGGACACAGGCCTCCCCCAATGAGCGCCATAGCGCCCTGTCTTCAGCTTGCCGCATCCAGCATCTACCAGCAGTCTTTCGCAGGTCATCATCCCACCTCGTCGGAGGGCGTCCTACACTACGTTTACCGAGTCACGGTCTCCACTCAAGAACACGTTTGCCCCAGCGGCCGTCGGTTCTTCGCGAGATATGGCCGGCCCACTGCCACTTCAGCTTGTTAATTCTTAGAGCCATGTCGATAACTTTGGTTCTCTGTCGGATGTATTCGTTACGAATCTTATCCTTCAGAGAAACTCTGAGCATAGCTCTTTCCATAGCTCGCTGAGCGACTTTGGACTGGTGGATCAGCCCTATCGTGAGTGTCCACGTCTCAGCTCCGTAGGTCATAACGGGTAGGATGCACTGGTTGGGAACTTTCGTTTTCAAGCATTGCGGTATGGATGACGAGAAAACTTGACGTAGTTTCCCAAATGCTGCCCAGCCTAGCTGGATCCTTTTCTTGGCCTCCTTCTCGAAATTGTTTTTACCCAACTGCAGAATTTGCCCAAGGTTAGTGTACTCGGAAACAGTTTCGAGAAGGGTACTACCACCGGCCTTGGATCAATGTGACCATTGATCATGACTTTGGTTTTATCCAAATTCCTGCCAAGACCGATACATCGGGAGGCTAAAGCTAGGCCGTCCAGCATCTGGTTCAGTTCCTCAAGCGACTCCGCCATTAAGACTGTCATCAGCGAATCGCAGGTGTGAGATGTACCTACTCGCCATGTTTATGCCCTTACCTTTCTAGTCCAGCAACCTAAACATATCCATCAATGCGCACGTGAACAGTTTCGAGGATATGACATCCCCCTGCCTCACTCCTCTGCGCAATTGTATGTGTTTAGACTGCTGGCCCTGTAAGGCCATGTAAGCCGCCACCATGAGTGTCTTGGACACTCATGGTTGCGGCTTACATTAAGTACATAGAATTATTCTCAATTGCAAAGAAATCTACAAAAGACAAAAACGGAATAAATAACTAAGCTTCTTTGAAGGTACTATAAACCTACCAAAAGTAGATATAAAAATGGATATCCTACTTAATATAATAATTAGTAAATAAACCTTTTTTTATTTAATTTAAGAAAATTAAATAAATATATAAATATTTTCTTCATGCAGCCTGCTAGGTACCCATTTTAGCCCAGTTCCCTCTAACTGATAGCTGATCTGACGTCATAGGCTGTCATTGGCCGTCAGATAGACATAAAGTTCCATGTGGTAGGTAGGTATAGTAATAAAATATAGCCATGTTTTTATTTCTTTAAAATGAGTATGACGTCTCTATTTGTAAAATCTCATTGGATAGCACAAACAAATACACGACACGACAAACGAAAACTCACTTTTATTTACTTTATCTAGTATAGTTGTATAAAAATAGGTACGTCCTACTTACTTTTCCTCAGTCTACACATAAAAATCATTTTTATGTAAGTTATAAAAGCAATAACATATGGATAACATAGTTATAGTTTCTGCCCTGTGTTTGGACATTTAAAAGGCATAAAAAGACATTTATCGGGCATTTACTCAATTTGCCCTGTAAATGCCCGGCATAAACCCATCTCTATCCGACGTGAGCGCCGCCGGCTGAGGATTTATTACAGCCGAGGAGACGGCCACTCTCGCTCCTCCATCATTTCACTGACAGAATTCAACCCTATGAAACACTAAAAAGGTTAGATCATGGCTATAAAACCATAAAAGTCGATAACAGGTGAACAGTTACGTTAACAAGGTGCTCTGAGTCTCTAACAAATTCATCGTTATGGGGGCATTGTAAACCTATGATTAGGTACAATTTATGGAAGGTAGAGATATAAAAACATGCGATATGTACTATTCTGAAAGAAGGTCATTTTAAAATGCAGTAGCCATAATTTTACTTGTCGACGATGAAAATCATGTACTTTACATACACATGATTATTGTTATTAGCTTCCATATTTCTAGGAATCGTCTCTAGGAGGTAAACTAACTCAAAGATGCGTAGCGAGCTCAAGCGCTACTTGACATGCAAGCAAAAAAATAATAATGACGTCGACTACGACAGCAACTATGCGGAGCAAAATACTTTTGACCTTTACTTCTCTGGAAACATACAATAATGGTAGGTATGGTACTAACAGCAAAAATAATAAAAATCGCACGTGTGGGGTTGCCATGTCTGGGTTACTGGCAATTTCGTCATAAATAGCAAGACGCCGTTGTATTACGACAGCCCACTTATCATGAGATTTCGAATGGTGAGATAACAAAATGAATCATTACAGCGATAAAGCATTGCAATAAAATAATGAGAAGAACAATTAAATTCTTCATGCAGTTGTATGCACGCTGCTGTGTGAAGGTGGCGCAACTTGTATCGAGAGATAACCCTCTCTTTTAAAGAGTAGTATGTTTCGAATAAGGCATTATGAATTGGAGGATGCACATGCACATCACAGGCTGCGTTCGACAGTTCATTGACTTCCTCCAAGGTTCTCCGGACCACTTTCGCACAAAGATTAGCAATTAGGCATCGGCTGCATTATTTTCTCGGAACTTTTTTCTGTGCGTGATGATTGTTTTATTTAGCGAGTTGAACAAGTTAAGACAAGTGGATAATGACATAATCCGACGGAATGGCCTAGAGTTTCATATCACAAACGTTGTGAGTCACGCAAATGAATTTATTTCACTGGGTTCGCGCTAATCTTTTATCGATAACCGATAATGGTAATAAATCTGTTACCAATAGTCATTTGGCAGTAGCTAATATGAGATCACAGTCCTCTGATAGGCCTTTTGAAAAAATAATATAAGAAACCGGCCAAGTGCGAGTCGACTCACGCACGAAGGGTTCCGTACCATATATAAAAACGGCAAAATAATCATGTCTGTTGTATAGGAGCCCCCTTAAATATTTATATTATTCTTTTCATAGCGGCAACAGAAATGCATGATTGAAAAATTTCAACTGTCTAACTATCACGGTTCATGAGATACAGCCTGGTGACAGACGGACGCACAGACAGATGGACAGCGAAGTCTTAGTCAGCAAGTCCCGTTTTACCCTTTGGGTACGGAACCTTAAAGAGTATTAATACTTTTGTAAGTGTTCGATGTAGAAAATATATTTGCGGCATTGTTATTGATGAGAACAAGATGTTGTTGACGTCAGATCTGCGACTAGCTGGTGGGAGCAGCGTCAGAGCCGTTCACCGCTTCTAAGAATTGCACTTTGTATGAAGTCACATACACCAGGTGCTCATAAGTATATTATTTAGCATTTGCAAACATAGTTCTACATGTTAGAGCATAACTTATTATTTTTAGAGTACCTACCTTTACCTCATTTTTAACCTCAATTATAAATAATAACCAATTTAACTAAAAGGATAAAAATATATTTTAAATACTTTATCAATTCATAGAATTGGTAGTGTGGTGTGGCCATTGGAAATTTATAAGGTCAAAGAGTGTCACATAATTTATACCTAACAGGCTAGATGAGCAATAAGGACATTAGGTATAATTGACATACGAGACAGTTCAAGGATTCCCATATTCTATTATAATTATTATTTATTCTGAAAACCTCTGTGGAGCTCTGGTTTCGCCTGCGCCACAGGATGTTGCGGGTTCGATTCCCGCCTCGGGACATTTGTTTGTACGATCTGCAGATATGTGTTTCGGGTGTTCTGGTTATTATCTATGTTTAATGAAAAAACAGTTATCTAGTACTTATTAAAACACAAGCTCTGCTTAGCTTGGGGCTAGTTGACGCTGTGTGGATTTTCCAGCGTTATATTATTTATTTATATTACTTTTTTGTGGAAGCAAAGCCCTAATGCAAAAGGTGCAGCAGATATATACCTAAAATCAACTAACTATCTATCTACATAAAATCTACGTAATGAAGGTACTTTAAGAACGGGAGTGCATTTGATCTTCGTAATGTGATATGCACTAATGGATTAGCTGGAGCGGTATGAAAACCCATCAGCAGACAGGCTTTTGTTTGTAGAATCCACTTATATTACACTTTCCACGTTGAGCATGCACGTAGATAGAGTTTTATAGAGGGTGTACTACATACAATTCAGCCCGCACTTACTGTACCGTACTTTATAATACAGTATTGTACTTTATTTCGAGCTTACATACGCTTTATGAGCGGAATAAAATACGTTTAAATACTTTATTTGGTTTTACTGCGCACATCTCACGCAGTACGGAATCAATTCATGCCCATGGTTCGCGTTACTAAAAGATTATTTTTTCTGGTTTTTAATATTTTCTCCCTCCTCTTCAAGGAATACAAGTAGATAGCATCAATGATAGCATAACTTATTATTAACGGCGGCAAAAAGGTTTACAAAATGATCTCTCCGCGTGGTAGGTACCTCTAGCTTGCTTGCCATATTAGACAAAAGCAGAAACAAAGACTGGAAATTGTACGTTGCTTCTATGAAGACTCTTTAAGGTTATTACTATCCCATGGAAACTGATATATGTATGTATATGATAAAAAGTAGCCTATGTTCAATTTGTTTATTTACTTAGTTATTTTATTTAGGACTTTTCGAACTTTTATTTTTGTGTCACTTACCCCCATGGTAAACTACTTTATTTGCCGTTTGTTATTTAATGCCTGTATTTTGTACCTAAATCACTTAACTTATTTATAGCGCTCTACATTTTATGATATATAAACATCGTTTCATGAATTTAACAATACTATTATGTTTTAATGGGCTTCCATGTAGAATTATTTTAATTCTACCTGAAAATTTGTTTCTTATTATAAAGTAATATAGTAGTAGTCATAAAGTTTAGTTTTTAAATAAAAAACCCTGTTCATGCGGTAACTATTTGATAAAATCGCGCAGACTATTGATTTCCATTTCCCGCGAAACAGTTTTACTCGGAATACATGGAAGTTTGAAGGACCTACTCGTTTTAACTGGAAATTACTGGAAACTATTCGATAATTCTGTATGAACATCACCCCTTCTGTTGCAGTATGATAATTTCCTGAGTAATCATTATTAGTACTCAATCCATTATCAAGATATAATGATAACAAGTCACAACACACAAAATTCTAAATTTCTAACACAAAAATCGAAAATTCTCCTTTGTGTTATTCTATCACAAAATCCACAACTTGAAATTAATTTTACATTAAAGACATGAACGCCATGTTTACAAACATTGTCTCTTGACTTTGACAGAAGTAAATAAATAAATAAATATAAATAATGCTGAACAATTAACACAGCATTATTATTTATCCCCATGGTAAGCAGAGCTTGTGTTATGGGTACTAGATAACTGATATACATAATACAATATATTATATAGATAGATATTTTTTACTAAACATAGAAAATGACCAGAACACCCGGAACAAATATCTGCAGATCGTACACACAATTGTTCCGAGGCGGGAATCGAACCCGCAACCTCCTGCGTCGCAGGCGGACCTTCGCCCACCGCGCCACATTGGTCGTCGAAGTACCTATACACTAAAGAAAAATTCTCGAAAAACTTACGGACGAGGACAGGCGAAACAGAATGGATTGTTCATATAGACATCGTAAAAATGCTAGTATGAGCGATGACCAGACAGGTACCTATTACGAATAAGCCAGAGAGCAAAGTAATCATTATTTTAGTGCGCACCACAACGCGCCAATTCCAAGAAGCTCGCTTATCTCAGACACCTGTCCAATTCATCGCTCAACAAAACTGTGCTATCATTTTTTGCAAAGCAATATCATTGCTACAGTAATAACACAACGCAAGTCAATAAATTATTTTGCCCAAACAGGTTATCGAACGGGATCTCTAATTATTTAATATTGAAAACAATATTTCAATCTAATGAAAGTGTAACATGGTCTGGTCTGGGTGTCTGGTCGCAGCGACGCGTGACCCAAGAGCTGGTGACTATCTGGGTACGTGTAGTTTCCCTATATAGTTTGTGGTATCTGGCGGAACACATCAGCATTGCCATACAGCGGGGCAATACAGCCAGACTGGAATTAATATGGATAATTGAGACTGTACCTGTATATTGTTTGCAAACGTCTTCAACTCAATTGTTTCAATTATAAATACTAGTTCTAATTTGTTTCTATTTTTTTATTGTAACTTTCTTCACTACATAATGTACATAGTATAAAACAGTCGCTTCCCGCTGTCTGTCTGACCCTATGTATACTTAGATCTTTAAAACTAGCAACGGATTTTAATGCGGTTTTTTAATAGATAGTGATTCAAGGGGAAGGCTTATAAACCATTTGATACAAAGATTTCCACGCGGGCGAAACCGCCGTGCGCAGCAACCAGAATTTACATTGCAAGTTATTGGTACGCTAATTAGCTTATCAATTATCAAATCTCTTGATAAAAAGATCTCTCAAGCTAAAGTTGACAAGAGAATCGATAATTGATTTATCTAATTATAGTGATGATCCACCATAACATGTACTAATCGCAACCAAATACCAATTACAGCAGTTAATCAATGGTGTATTTGGAAGACAAATCACTGACAAATATACTAAGAAAAGGAATTTATATTATTATTCATACCTTATATAGTTTAACTAAAACTGTGTTACATAGTCTACCTGTTAACAGTTTGGCTTCAATTAATTAAAAAAATCCTCGAAACGTTCACGAGTATTAAAGGCGATTAATTAGCATTTTTTTCTTCGAAATTTCAGCAGAAATTAATAATTAAGAATTTAATTAAAAGAAAAACCCTCAAAGATCTCACATTTTTGTATGTCCGCAATATTCATTTAGTTCGTATAAAATGAGGCATTTATCACTCGGAGGCAATACGCGACAAAAGTCGAATCAATTGACACTCCTTCATGAAAATGAAAATCTATCGAGTTGTTTACAAACATAATACATATGGATTAGTTGAACTACCTCTAAATCGTATTGTTAACAGACTGCAGTTAGCTCAACTGTTTCAATTGTAGGTAATGACTAGTTTTAATTTGTTTCTTTTAAAACCAACAACATTATATAAAATAAAACTTTTAAAGCTATCATGGTTATTAACACTAGTCATTTAAAACGGGACATTTCCCATTATTTGATTTTTGAGTTTTCCGTAGTGCCTTCCTTCAGTTGTTCCGTGATCATTGCGCACGAAACTGTGCCGAAATATTGAAAAACTCAAAAATCAAATCATGGCTAACATCCCGTTTTAAATTACTTTAGTATTAACAAACATGTAGTCTACAAACACATACCTTCGTTTGGCCTAGTTAGGTAAACAGATGTACTATGTACGTATAAGAAGGAGTGAACTAAAGACTTACCACTCAATACTCCTATAGCCCTTCACGCAGCAGTGGATGCTCTTGAACTTCTCGTCGAAGCCGTACTCCAAAGGAATTGGCTCCTTGGTGAACTGCATCCAGGTGGTGTTGGTGTTAAAGGTGTTGGCGGAACAGTAGCCTGCTGAGAGCGCCCCGCCAGCGCAGGCCAGCACCAGCGCCGCTTGCAGCCACATCTTATCGCATCCTGGGAGTGAAGAGGAACGTTACACACTTACCAATTATTTAATTTAAGGCAGATCGACACAGACAGACACGGAAATTAAAAGAAAACAGTTTTTTTTAATTGACTTCCATAATTTAATTATTTTGAAGAAAAAAAACTAAAAACCTACTCCAAATACATTAGTTTAAATTTTTTGTTTTTGTTTTGCGGGATACGTTCTAAAATCTTGAGAAAATCCATATCCATCGTCTATAAATGACGGAGAAATCGACGAACATACCTAAAGACATACATACAGCCGATCATAGAACCTCCTTTTTTCGAAGTCGGATGTATGTTTGTCGATTACTCCTTAAATTGGAACCAATTTGAGTGATTATATACATAAAAATATGTACAAAAAAAATTAAAAAGTCCACAGTATGCGAAAATCATCGATAAGCGATTAATTGTATAGAAACTTCCTAAAGTCTAGGCCGCTTTTACCTGTATTGAATACTGCAAAAGTCGGGAAATTGCGAAAGTCGGTACTAAGCTCCGAAATAAAAAAATCATGGCAATAACAAATTCCAGAACAGAAACATTCCACCAATTTACTCCTATGGATTGCGTGCGATTTGCGTTTTTTTTTTTCCGAAACTTTTGGCCGGCGATATAAAATAAAAAATAAACATGTAGAGCTTTGCTTTAGATCAAAGCTTTATTCAACCCTCCCTCGCCGACGGCATGCAGGCCGCCAAATTAATCCCCTCCTGAAAGGAAACTTTTCAGAGCTGGTCAATGAGAGTGTTGGTATCGTATAACACAATTTTGCCTTTTAGCCAGATTTATATCTGCAAGTGATAAACTTTGACATTGGTAACAAAACCTAGTCGTTATAAACTCGTAATCTTTAGAATTTAGATTAAACGAACCTGTAAGGTGTCAAATTATATTTTTATTAAAATATTATACATACATAGTTAAATTATAATTAGGTAAATTTGATAACCCAGTAAAGTCACAGAATAACTATAGGTAGAGTGAAGGTGAGAAACAATAGTTAAAGATCGAAGTTCTCAGAAGATGTTCCTCTCAGTAGGTACGCTCTGTGAAAGCCCGATTTAAATTAATTGGTGTTGTAACAAAATCTGACGATATTAAGCCCTTTGAAAATCAGTTGCCAAGTTTCCCGAACAATTCGCGGTAATGAACGTTTAAACCCCGTTTAATATTAAACCAACCGAGCCTTAGTCATATTCCGAGTAACGGCTTACGCAGCAGACAGATAATTGGGTCCCTGATATCTAAATTTGCCCGAAGTAACGAGGCACCTACTACCTACAAGTCTGTAAATAATAATAAGGAAGTACCATATTTTAAAATGAATATCTTGGAAATTGTATGGAGTGAGGAAGCGGCGCGGCGCGATAACGTTGAAAAACCGTTGGACCGTGTAATTTTCACAGTAGACCTAGGAAATGCGCCGCAGCTGCCTCCGGTGTAGTCTGTTTCTAGGTATGATTTCCATACATTGCAACCCATCATCAGAACTGGCATTCAATGAAATAATTACCTTGATGCTGTCCAGGAATTACGCCGGCAAGTAAGCATTGGCATTGAAAACAATTCTGGGATATTTGAATTAGTTACGTTCTTCAGGCGCTTGTTAACGTTGCTTCAGGTAATCGTTGTTTTATTAATAACAGCGATACACCGAATGTTTGTCATAACCGTTTGTTCTACTCTTCACCTTACTAGCTTTCGGAGTAAGTAACGTTCGTTACAAGATTTTGAGAAAGAGGGGAAAGGAAATTATTATGTGAACCTAGTTTAGGTCTGAGAAGTGAGGCATACATTTTATGCAACAAGTGAAAACAGAAACTTCGTTATTTCTGTTCTGACAAACGTAGAATTAAGACTCCGTTATTTTCTTCTTTTTATTCGATATTAGAGGGGAAAATATGTAGGTATGTATGTATATATTGCGGTGAACATGGCCAGTCATTAGCAGGCTGTGGTTCTAAGAATCTATACTCAACATAAACCACAAGCCAACACAAAAATTGAATGTGGTCTAGACTACGGTGGGTAGGCAACTGATATTTTTAACCAACTTCGAAAAGAGCCTGGCTGAAAGAGTTTGGCTGTATGTTTTTTTTTTTTTATGTGCCTATATCATCATCGTCAGCCTATATTAGTCCACTGCTGGACATAGGCCTATATATTGGACGATTATTCCGTCAATATATGGATCTACTTTGAAATCATTTCCGATATTGTATATATTGTGTTGTGTTTCATATAATACTTGTATGCAATATATTAAATACAAAAAGTAAAATTAAGTAATGAAAACTCGTTTTTTTTTGTAACTCTGTAATCAAATTATACTCAATATCGTGCGTGAAATTTCGGCATAGGAAAGGAACTTTATAGATCCCGTAATTTTATCCCGCCTAGGACCTGCGCGAATGTCTTCGGTGTCTTCCTAATCGATAGATATCTCAAACTCCGTGCCAATAAACACGGAGTCAGCGACCCAGAGCTAGGACATGACTCCGACTATTGTTTTATGAAATTCAACGAAGAGCATAATACAAAGAAACCGGTTGAAACAACACCAGGACAATTGGTATGACGTTTATAGAAAGTCCAAGGTAATCCACGCGGATTATGATTGACAATATGCTTTATGTACCTACCTAGAATGAGCCCAGTAGCTATTATCATGGTTCTAGGTAACGGTATAAGTTTCATCGCTTGTTGTTATGATTTGTTGAAAGTCCGGTATTATGAAAAAGTCATTTATAACGGGATATTAACCATGATTTGATTTTTGTGTTTTCCAATATATTGGCACAGTTTCATGCGCCATGATCACGGAATACCTAAAGGCACTGGATCTTACTCGCAGTGCCTTTAGTTATTCCGTGACTTTTGTGTTAATAACCATGATTAGTTTTAAAGTTTATAGGTATTATAGAGTCTACACTAAGACTACACACGAATATAGCCGACGGCGGCGTCAGCGATGGGCATCCGATGTAGGTACAACAATGGATGAACACTTTGAAGCGGTGGGTTCTTTAAGCGAATATGAGTTGATGGGTTGCCGACGCGACTTTACCGTGTAAGTACATAATTATAATCTTATTGTTTTATGGTTTCAAAGGGAACCCCGCCTTTTCATGGCATTTTCGGTCATTGAAAAGACACTATACGTCCGTAAAATTCAATATAATGTACTATTAAAATACTTTTCAGTTCTTTATATGTCCTTTGCGATGCGTTTGTGATAGGTATTCATTCTGAGATATCGATAAAAATGATTGAAGTCATAGGTCTCATGCGTTTTAAGCAGTTTGCAGGAATTCTTTGAAGTGCGCTGTGCGAAAAAGACCACACCCTGGCCTAGCCGTTCTTAGAAGCAATAGTTAATGGCTATGCAATGCAGTCTTATTCGTTCTTGTCACGGTTGCCCTATAATAATTCATTTATAATGAATGTCTTCAAGATGAGTTGTTTGCAGACCTCTAAGAGCCCCATAGATACGAAGATGTAATAAAACTATGTCAAACTAGATTTTATAATCGAACTCGTTCAAAACTAGATAGGATATTTTTGTTATTCGTGTATAAGCATTGAGATTTAGTAAGTAAAATGGGTATATCATCACTACACTTTCTTTTTCTAAATGAGCTTGCATAGTTATGTGTTTTGTGTAATATGATAATAAATAACAAAAAAT
The DNA here is from genome assembly GCA_943735965.1 of Eupithecia abbreviata. Lineage (NCBI taxonomy): Eukaryota > Metazoa > Arthropoda > Insecta > Lepidoptera > Geometridae > Eupithecia > Eupithecia abbreviata. Next base: position 6,678,578 of record OX030976.1, read on the forward strand.
TACCTAATAGCTAAAGTTTGTGTCACAAGCACCAAAAACCTCGTTTTGAAACTGATAATGTCGTCGTCAATGAGTGTTTGCAATACCTACTCAAAGAAAACTTAAGCATTTGCGTCAGTATTATAGACCATTTATTGGGTATTTACAGCGTACCTTTTGTTTTAATTTCTCCTGCGTTTTTATCGCGTCACAGCGATCGTGGTCACGGGAGTTGGATACACGTTCAATCAGTGTTTCACATTCTGGCATTCTACAGCAAAAAACCTACCTATCTATACCTTGTCATACTAAGAAGCACTTATTTGCAGACTGAACGCGGTCGTTAGCTCTATAGTGCATATTAGTACAGCTGACTGTACCTGCCCACATCCAAACTTCACTGCAAGAGTTGTAAAACTTGTATGATAGACTTCTCATGTCGGCTGCAGCGATCTCACACGAGTCGTTCTTGTAATACAAGGACTACAAGCTTGTTCTGCAGCGAGTGATTTTTGCAATTACGGCCAGGGCGGCACACATATCTGCCGGCAATTTGCCGTCCCTCGCAGCCGCCGTGATCGGCTTCTTGGAAACGGAGCTGCATCAACCGTTCGCGGAGCTAGTGCGATTAAAGCACTAATTACTGCACAGTAGCGACACCAGCCTCGGCAGATTATTGTACTCAACTCATGCGAACGACAATGTAGCCGAGAATACATTGGTTTCTACTTTTAATTAGGTATTTACCGGTGCTTTCTTAATTAAATTAATTGTGCGAAATGTCCGGTAGGTTTTCATAAGGTACAGGCTTATTGTTCGGAGAGCGATTACAAGCGCATGTTTTGCTCATACGGAATCAGCAATCACACTACACATACTAATTGAAAGGATACCTATCTAATAAGAGTCGTTATTCTAGATAGATCATCATCATCAGCGTATGTTAGTCCACTGCTAGACATAGGCCCCAATGAGCGCCATCTAGATAGATAAATGATATTAATTTATTCTAAACATGTGGCTCAGTACAGTACCTTCGTTAACAGAACCGGACACAACTGTCGGTCAAAAATATGTAAAAATTATTCATGGACTATGGACAGGGTGATTGGCCACAGGTAGGAACTTGAGTGCCCGTGGGCCAGCATTTCCGTTCATACAATGAAGACAAAGGTAGGATGAGGACCTTTTTACCGCACCGTTTATTACTTTTACAGTTAGCGAGGCACAGACAAGTACTGGTATTTTATAGCAATAGTTTATAAAATTTTGTTGGTCACAAACCGATTTAAGATAATATTTGTCACGATTATTTAAATGATAACGGTTCGCTCCGTGAGTAAAATATAAAACAATTAGGTATAAGAAAACAATAAATTTCCAATAGAATGATTTTTATTTCGCTCTGCGTCTGATTGCACAATGTTTTACAAAGCTTAATTAGAATTTAATTAGTATAACGTAGGTCAGTAAAAGCCTAACGATTTCCCTATTTACTTTGAGGTTGAGTCGTTGGTTTATTTAATTAGGTAAGGTTCGTTGTCCTCATTAACGTCGTTATTTATCAAATATATTAAGGTATACAGTATCTGTAAAAAGGTTTCTTGAAAAGGGTAAAAGAGCACACTCAATAGGTAAACCTGCAAATAACCAAGTATAAAATGTCTGTTTGTTTTAAGACTAAAATAATAATTATATCATTGAAGTCAAAAGACAATTTCGATTCTTTATGTTTTTAACCGATTTGAAAAAGGGAAGGTACTCAATTCGGTTGTACATAATGTGCTTTCTTGTTTCTTAGTGATTCTTAGCTCTCGCCACAAGAAAATTGGTGCAGCCCACGAAGGTATAGGTACTTCGTACACTAAAGGCTCATGGTGCAGCCTAGCCGTGTGCGGATTTTTTGATATATAAAACGAAAATTGTCGCAGAGGGTACCAATTTTTTTTATTGTTTCATAAATTACTTTTTTATCGGTAAGGTAAGTTAATAAGCGAATTACTTATAATTTTTTAACTTAGGTATTAAATATTCTCTGATTTAACGAAGAAAATGGTTACAATAGCATGGCACTCAGTTCATATACCTATTTTGTGGGCACATTTGGCAATACCCTTCTCAGAAATCTCATTCATCCTCTTATTAAGTAAGTTGTAGTACGAAGTCGTGTTAGCATAAGCGACGTTCTAAGCCGTACCTATGTACTCGTATATGTCGTAATATTATGAGGAACCGCCTACATACCATATTCGTAGTGACTACATAGGTATTCGTATCCTAGAAGGGATTGGCGCAACTCAAATCGCAATTCACTTTAATGTGAGTTGGCAAAGCAAGACCTTGGAATAGCTTTTCTAGTTATCATAATACTGAGAAGCGCTTCAGGTACCTACCACACCTATCTCTAGTATATACCTACTTGGACAATTACTTGTCTGCAATACAGAATGGCAATTTGAGGTGAGAGTCGATGGCCACATCAGACCGTTTGAGAAGTCTTTTTGTTTTTTTTTAACGAAATTCGTTAAAAAAAAACAAAAAGACTTCTCAATTCATTCAAAATTCAAAGAAATTTAAGAAATTTGTAACGAAAAGATGTTTTATTATCGATCAGCAAAGTACGGAGCTACGTCGTAATCTGGCTAGAGGTAAGTTCATCAGTTTTTTGAAAAGATGATTACAAATTTTCTTTTTGATGCTTACTTGGTATTGAAACATGAATGGTAAAAAAAAATTGCTCATTCCTTTTTTTTATCGGTATTGTAAAGTTAAAGCGTTTTACCGCCATCACACTTGAGAAAGCGAAAATGGTAGCTTTCCCATTTCATTTTTAAGCATTTCTTTGCGAGAGAGAGATTTGCAAGATAAGACTTATCTTATTAAATATATTATTATCTATATTAAAAATACAGGTTGAAATATGGAAAATCATTTATGAAAAGTAATATTACAAAAATACATTAGTTCTCAAAGCAGTTTTTACTTTCTTATAAAGCAAAGGTCATGTCTTGGTTTCTTTAACAACTTCTCTAACTCCCATGGATTCTGATTTGGTCATCCACTCCCATCCCAAAAAGCCACTATGTATAATTTAGTAGCTACTGTGTAATGTAAGGTATACATCAGATAGGTGAAGTACCTATACCATACCTCTATGCATTTATTATGTTGAGATGATTGACTTGAATGATATGACATTGAAATGATTTAGGATTTTGAAGACCCTACCTAGCTGGATTGTTCCTAGTTCAAATACAGTTAGCTAATATTTTATTTAAGAGTAATAATTTGATTGTTTTGAAAATACTTAAAACTGGCCTGAAATTCCTTCATTACTCTGTACTGGGACCATCTTAGGATCATTAAATAAAATAAATTATTCCCTGCATAATAGAAAAATGTTTAAACAAAAATCTATGCACAATTCACTGAGAAATCAGCCTTCATACATCAAATAACATAACTACAGCCAAACATGGAACCTACTTTTTTGAAGTTGGTTAAAAATATGGCATATTTGAACTGAGCTGAGGCCCAATTGGGCTAAGCAATCTATCACAATGGTATCATCGTTAATTCACTGAATCCTAGGATGAAAAAAGATAGTGCCGAGTGCAGTGCTAAATGTACTTAAACAGCACTTTAAATGTGCATTTCTTCTCTCATCTGTAGTTTCATGGATCAAAGGTAGTCATTCTGTGATACCATTGTCAATAAAGCAACTAGTTTAGCAGAATAGGACCCATAGACATTTGTGCTGTTTATCAGATCTGTAGTGGGCAACAATGAAACTGAGCAAGTCCCAGATGGACAACCGCTATGTGGAAGGCCTATAGAAAGTGAGCAACGCCTTTGCCATGCAGTGGGACACTCCTGGCCGATACAATAATAAATAATAATAAGTACTGTACTGTTTATCCAGTAGAAAACACAATAGACATGATCATTGAAATAGTATCAGAAAATTACAAATTATTAGTTAATTGGAATTGATTCATATATTTAGTTAGGTTAGGTATAACATTTTCAAAAGAATTTTATTCTAGTAGAAATCTGTTCTTTGGATAGGTATTATAGTTGCTGCCACAGAAGTAAAGAGCTAGTAGCTCAATGGTGAATTTCTACATACAGAGAATGTGCAACTGACAACAAATCTAAAACTTTCACATTACGTGAAAACTTGAAGGTAGTTTTATTTTCGGTACACACTCACGGGTTACCTACACACACAGACCGCACAACAAATTTGAAATATCTGGGTAGCAATAATACCATGGATAATTATTTGTGTACCAGTTTACAAGAATTAATAACGTTTAAGTATAAATACTTTTACAGTAAATAAAGGATTACTCACCAAATTTCATGAACGACAATCCAACTTTCCAAGAATTTAAAATTCGAGTCGGTATTGACTTAAAACGGCACGGTTCCGTTATGCACAGCACCTTGTTAATGTTATATCGTTTATAATTTATATAAGTATTGAAATTATTTCAAAGATAACTTTTTCGCAGAAATCTATTCAGTTGAATACCTAAACAAACACACCGGCAACTTTTGCGACAGCGTGCGTGTGACTGACTGCTTGCTTTTCTCGACTAGGTGATGCTGTCTCGCTCGCACGCCTCATCTGTTTGACGTTTGACGTTCCTAAGGGATCTGACAGTCACAGGGCTGCCAGCGCAAAAATTAAGCAAAATGTTGGCCGCTCGCGCCGCGCTGGCCGGCGGCGGCGGCGCCGTATGGTACCTATATAATATTCGCATGGAAAAATCTGAAATTACGATTGTGATAATCAGCCTCATTCAACGCTTATAAAAACTTTATAAGCTTTATATTAACCCTACCCTAGTTCACTAACCTTCCTTAATCGTATTCACTTATTGCGGATGCACAGAGGTAAATATAGAATAGAGAAACTCCGAGGACAGCTCTCTCCATAGTTCGCCGAGTGACTTCGAGCATGTTGTATCTCTTATATCTCTCTCTATCTAATATAAAGCCAAATAATCGCTGAAATTAAAAATTTATGGTTTTCGGGTAGGTAAGTAAGTTCAATCAAGGCAATCTCAGAACTTTTAAAACCTTTTAGCTATAATAGGCAAGCACCCACCCTACCGATACAACAAAAAAAACGTCTTAGGAACTTGAACTTCTGTAAGAGCTGCAAACAAGTGATTTGCAGGGAGCATTATTGGGTGTAATTACTGTGTTGAGACCGTGAAACTTGAATAATAGCCTTCTATTATTCAAGTTTCAAGAGACAAAACCACCGTAATATATTGTTTAGCCTTCTAAACAATATATTACGGTGGTTTTGTCTCTTAAATAAATATTGACGAACAAAATATTGTAGTTTTAATGGTGTAAAATTTAAGAATAGTTAGTAATAACGTTACTCGAAATTAAAGTTAGAATTTAGTGAGCTATAATTAAGTGGTTAAAGCTGATGCTGTGTCGCGTCGTCTAACAATCACAGGATTGCCAGACAGATATAACTGAGGCATATAGGTACATACATCTTATAAAGAAAGTCTAAGTCTTATCCGGCTATCAGAGGGTATTCGTGCTCTATGTACCTACATGGTGGAAAAATCAATGGGCCCTGAAGGGAAACCACTGACAGACAACTGGACCTGAAGTTTTATAAATATCTTCAGCCTGGCCTCAGCCGATTATTTTACTAAAAAGAAACATAATTTCTTTATTTTTAAAAAGAACCCCAATTTATAATATGAAAAATAGTTGTGGATGGCGACTTGTAATAAAAACTTGTTTAGAATAAGAGTGGACTTTGTTCGTCAGCTATTTCTCGTATGTAGGAAAATCATGCTTTCAATATGCTTTCAAAGTAAACAACCCAGAACGCTCATTAGGGGAGGCCTATGTCCAGCAGTTCTTGCTGGACATAGGCCTCCCCTAATGAGCGCCATAGCGCCCTGTTATAAAATAAATAAATAATGCCGCACAATACACAGGTAGATAATTTTAATTAGGTAGGTAGGTACATATTTTATTTCTTCTTCTTAGAGGGAGATTTCTTGAAATTGCGCATAAAGCGGAAAGCGCCCAGGCCGCGACGCACCATGGTGCCGCGCCACCACGCCTGGATCCTGGTGGCGGAGGCTCGGAGCCGCTCCTCGCGAGCCAAGCGAGCCGCGCGCTCCCGCTTGAATGTTAGCCAGGCTCGCATCTCGCCTTCGTGGAGATCGAACTGGAATGTTGAAAGATAATTAGATATAATATTTAAACCTGCGTAGGTACTTACAGAATGGGATTGAGGCGGTAACGTCATCTCCTATGCTGTGCCGCTCAAATCGGAATTCAACTGAGCAGGACATCATGAGTGATGATGTCATTCTCAATCCCATTCTATGTGCTAGGTATGTGTTGTGTATTCGTGATCGAAGATGTTTTATGAGCAGAGCATTTTACCTATGCGTTCGGTTTTACCTAGGTAGGTAAAACCGAACGCATAGGTATTATATACCCCTCAGTATTATACATTTATAATATCTTGTAGGTAACAACAATTTAAATTTATTTGTTAAAATGTTATTATTTATTTCAATATAAAGTATTAGGCCTAGGCCTTAAATTATATACTAGGCCTTATAACGCTTCGAAATGAACACTGTTAAACATTGTTTTATTGCACCCAGCCCACCTTTTCAATCTACAATCGCAAGTGAAGCCACACAGTTACAAGAGGAGATAGAAAGCTTACCAGCTTTTGTAATTCCTCACGCTTCGCAGTGACCACGCGAAGCTCCTCGGTTTTCACTGCAAGCCGCTCTTTGATAGCAGCGAAATCGGTGACGTACCGCTGCTGCCAATGAGCTAAACACTCTTCCCGCTCCTTTGTAAAACAAGAAAGATACAGTTGTTTTATTTTATCTAGCGAAACATGGTACAAACTTTAAGGGCTTTACAGATAGCCAGTAGTAGGCTGAACGCCGATGCTGATGATGATGCTAATAATAATAATAAACATAAATGCTACTATGCCACTCTGAGCAACTCTACATTAAATGGATTTTTCGAGGGCGCCGTTCTAGAATCACGCACAGGGCGCAAAAGAGGCTATATTTACGACCTCTGAGGCGCAGTGGGCGAAAGTCCGCCTGAGACGCAGGAGGTTACGGATTCGATTCCCGCCTCGGGACAATTGTCTTTACTTACGATCTGCAGATATTTGTTTCTGGTCGTTATCTATGTAAATAATAATATTTCCATGTCCAAGTTATCTAGTAACTAGTACCCATAACACAAGCTCTGCTTAGCTTAGGGCTAGATGATGCTGTGTGGATTGTCGTGCATTATTATTATTATTACCTTCAGCACTGATGATGCAAACTTACTTTGATCTGAATCTCGAAGGCCCTCAACAGCTCTGCGTGTACACGAGCCTCGTTGACCATGTTAGGCAGAGGCTCAGTCGGCTTCTGCCATTGCAGTTCCACCGACTCCGCGCGAGCTTGCAACCACTTCTCTGCGTAAGCCATACGCATGTTTGCATTTAGTTGGGCATCCTGGGAATGACACAGGTTAGTCTAAGCTAAGGATTTGCTGAGTTGTATCCTTGGGAAATTATTTGTATAGGGAAGAGGGTACCCCGTTTGTTCTGCCTTGCCTTAGTTAACGTTTAATGTAGGCTGATACTTCCTATTTTACTAGACGATGAAACTTACGTTCATGTTATCCCTCATGATGGCCGTGTCATAATCAGCATCACGAAGCTTCTTCGCCCACTCCACTCGTTTCTCTTTCAAGTTCTGAGCCAATTCTTCACGTGTTCTAAAAACATGGTAACAAGGTGATGTCTAATTATAAATCAAGGATAAGAACATATACACTACACCCTTTCCTGGTCCGCTGTTGGAAGTAGACGTTCCCTACCTGATAATCACCTTATTGGTTTTTAATTTGTAGGGACAATGCGCATTCCCCACACTGGGCATGCTGGTTGGGGTTCACAGTTCGATGACAGAATGCAGCAGAAGCGGATGCGGATCCCTGAGTCACCTCTTACGACACGCGAGAACAGTTGGGATGGTGCAAATTCTACGCCGTACCACTCGGTCATAAACGCCAACCACTAACCTCTTTAAATGTTCGTATTCGAGCCTCATGGAGACAGCCGACGAGGCCCGTTGTCTTAATACGTCGATGGCATTTTCCAACATATGAAAATTTCCATTCTCTGCTAGGTCTATCAAAGTTCTTCGCACCACGTCTTTCACCGTGTCCCTGAAAGTAGGGTATCATCATCAGCCTATGTTAGTCCACTGCTGGACATAGGCCTCACCCAATGAGCGCCACAGCGCCCTGTCTTCAGCTGACGCATCCAGCATCTACCTGCAGTCTTTCGCAGGTCGTCATCCCACCTGGTCGGAGGGCGTCCTACACTACGTTTCCAAGTCGTAATCTCCAATCAAGAACACGTTTGCCCCAGCGGTTATCGGAAAGTAGGGCATGTGTTTTTTTGTTATCTTTATTATATTTTAGGGACTTTGAGTCAGTAGGGCATGTTGATTTAGTAATTAATAATATAATAATACCTATTTCACTACTATATACTTACTTACGGGTTGTAAAGCAAAGTACCTATATATTAGATAAGCTTCGAATACATAAGTCATCTTTCTATCGCACGTAAACATACGAAATCCTAATTGAGCGTAGCCGTAGGCCTCGTAGGCCCAGTTCGCTGGCCCGTCGTATACCTTTGCTACGCCATACAACAAATGTAAACGCGCACTGCAACAACAACTTGTCAACAATTTTTCGAGTTAATAAAAGTAATATTTTACAAAATTGTATGAAGCAATATCAATAAAAAATATTAGTCACACTGACAGTGCAACTTAACATTTTATTATTATTATTATGTTTGATTGATTATGGTAATCTAAGCATTTTATCACCATTGTAGGATTTGTAGGCTGACCAGAATAGGGAAATCCCTATTCTGAAATCGTATTGTATCTAGTATGCTCAATAAATACCTATGTATTGCCCGATACCAATTAGTTTTCGATCATGTTTTAATGTAGCGACATCTGTTTACTGAGAGAGGAACCTTCTTACCGGTCTCTGGCTAACTTTTCGTACTGAATCTTTGCATCTTTGGTGTTGATATCCCAACATTGTGCCCGCAGCTTGGTACTGCCCTCTGTTAACAATTTCCTCTTTTAGCGTATAGATGGCAGGAAAAATAGGTATTGTCATTTTCTAGAAAATAATTTTGATACCAATAAAAAATCCGCAGCCATTTTTAAAGGCTATTAAATCATGCTTTAGAAATACCTAGCTCTAGATTAGCTCAAGATCATTGGTAAAGCACACATTTTATGACTGACCATTATTTTTTTTACAAAAATAATCGAAGGTCCAAGTTAGGTACACTTTAAGTATCCCCCACATTTTCCCAGATGAAAAACATGAAAAATATACTGTACCTGTAAGTATCTATACTATACCGTGTCAGAAAACTAAAATTTTCAAGCTGTATATTCGCAGGCTCAAAGAACTTTTTTTATAAATAACTAGCTTCTGTCCGCGTCATCGAACGCATTTTCGCAAAAAATAGCCGATGCCCTTCTCTGGGATATACATATGATTGCCTATCTCTCTGCCAAATTTCAATGAGATCCATTGAGCCATTTCGTCGTGAACAGATTACAGGCAAACAGAGAGGCAAAATTGTAATTAAATAATTAATTTGGAACTGATACTTAATATTAGTAAAGATGCTTTGTTAATTTTTCTCGTCCCTGCTTTGTTATTACCAGTGATCGGAATAGGTAGAGTATAATTATGTAATTACGTAAGTCCGAGTGTGGAAGTAACACAGAGTTGATAATACATCTTCTACAATCCCGAGATGATGATTATTAACACGTTAGCTGCCAGAACAAATTCGCGATTACGACCAATTTCAAAATTTTGAATATCGAATCAAAGTGTCTTAAAATGCAAAAAATATCAATTTAGAGTAAGTATAAAACACGTTTTGGTACATTTCTGAAGCCTACGCCACCCTGGGATGTTTTATCACCCTCGCGAAAGTAGAGAAGATGGCCCGAGTCTAGGGTTACGGTGTCCTCCCCCTCTCTACGGACTTCACATAACCCCAGAACATGCCATTTGATGTTCTCTAACTCCACTTCCAACTGCGCTAGATGATGGTCAAGCCTCAGAGTGCGTCCGTTAAACGTAGCCAGGGTCAGTTTATGTAGGGTGTGGTAGCCTAATGTAGCCCGGGGATTCCTAGCACCCCCTGCCCCGCCGTTACCGTGGCCGCTACCATGGCCAGGAATAGCGAGGCGGCCGGGAACTGGGGGCCACATTCTACTGGCGTATCGATCCATTGGGGGGGTTGATGCCCATAATCCCCACGCTGGGCATGTGGGTTGGGGATCGCAGTATAGGGAGTGTGCTGCAAGGGACGCTGCTGCCCGCCCCCCGGTGTCAGCCCCCCTTAGTCGCCTCCTACGACACCCACGGGAAGAGTTGGGTTGGTGCTATTCTATCTAGGCCGACACCACACAGCCCATGTCTCGATTCGATCGTCAGTCACTGGTGACTCACACGGCTTGATCAAGTACCATGGCTGTCAGGCACCGGTGACTGACATGGCAGCTAACGTGTTAATGTTTAAACATTAACACGTTAGCTGCCCGCGTTTTTTTTTATTATTATATTATTTACGTAATCAATCAAATATAAAATCTGTCTTACTTCTACACTCGAACTTTAGGTGAATGTACTCTACCATACATTATACACTATTACTTACATGAAGTAGGAACTTTCTGTAGCTACCTACCTAAGATACGAAGCTGCTGCAGTACCACTTCCAGTATCAATGCAAACAAAACTGCATCCATGTTACTTATTCTGCAAAAAAATATCATTATTCCGTGGTTAGGAGTAAACACCATACAAGTTAGATACCTACTCGTAAGAACCATCGCCAATGAACCCGAATACGTTTTACATGAAACTGTGTCGATCAAACCGTTGGAGATAAATGGAAACATTGATTTTCACAAAACACACACACAACAGCGCCCCGGTAGTGACCACTATACGATCTAATTGCGTATACGTACGACTTAGTAAGAGTGCAACAAACATTCGTATTGTTTTCATTCTCTGGTATCTTTTTAGAATCTATTATTATTCGTTTAAGCAAATAAATATATAGGGTAAATGGTAATTCACTGCATGAACTTCAGGTTCGAACCATCATCTTGAACACGTTCGTGAGTTCTTCATTGCTAAAATTGTATGAAAAAGTATAACAGAAAAGATTTCTTACCTTCTCTCAGTTTCCATCATTGCAAGTTGTTTTCTTAGAGTGGATGGATAATAGGCCTATTCTTCCAATTAGTCACACAGGCTCTTACGAGAACCTTTTAGTAATGTGGTTTTGTCGATAATGGTATCGTAGCAACTACCTACATCATTATCAACGTGCGCTAGTATTTATTTTGTAGAGGCTTGCGAATAAGGAGGCTGCGGGTTCGATTCCCGTCGTGGGACAAATAAAATGTTTGTATATTTTTTTTGTGTGAGAAATAGTAGATGGAAGTCATCATGAACTCCAAGACTTTCCTCTATCATATTTTCTGATATGGATTTGGCCATACACTTCAAAAAGCCATCCACCATACATTAAACCTGAACAGTATAGGAATGAATGAATGAATGAATTAACACTTTATTGCACTATTGTATAGGTATAGAGTTTTAAAAAGAAAACCTATGTATGCTCCAATTTTATTAATTTCTGACACCAAAAACTTAATAACAGGCCTCCTTCTGAACCTTTAAATCTGTATCTTATTTGTTAAGCCGGATGAAGCGACTTATTAAAAAACGTTCAATGTGCGTATTCCGAGGTTCATATAGAAATAAATAAATAAATAAGCTGGACAATTCACACAGCATTATCTAGCCCCATGGTAAGCTTGTGTTATGGGTACTAAATAACTGATATACATAATACAATACATTACATAGATAGATTTTTTAATATACATAGAAAACGCCCAGAACACCCGGAACAAATATCTGCAGAGCGTACACACAATTGTTCCGAGGCGGGAATCGAACCCGCAACCTCCTGCGTCGCAGGCGGACCTTCGCCCGCCGCGCCACATCGGTCGTCAAATAAAAATATCACACGAATATTATAAATGTGAAACTTTGGATGTACGTTTGCTGATACTAGTTTTTTATATGAATGAAATTGACGACATCTGTGGTATGGCGGGCGAACGTCCACCTGCGACGAAGGAGGTTCGGGCTCTGTTCCCGCCGCGGGAGAAAATGTGTTAATTGTCTTCTCTATCTCCATTCTCAATATTAGCCTAAACACCTAGCCGTAGTAAATACGATGTGATGTTAGACAATACGCTAGCTAGCGAGTGGCCACCATGACACCTATTTCCCACATACATACATAGGTGAGGGATCGGTGCTATGTTCGCTGCTGTGTTGGCATAGGCCAACACTAACACTATTATCCATTATATACCCTAGATGTGAGACACACTACACGATAGAACTTAAGTTTAGCTACACTGTCTGTGTGAAAATTGAAAGCAAACGGAAAGCGGGGAAATTTTGACCACCAATTTAAACCCACAACAACCATTTTTAGATCATATCGGCTGAAGAACCCGAGATAGGTATCTAAACAATTAAAGGCTACTAAAATGTTTTTATTCGTCCTTCCGGCTCTCGTTGACAAAAATTAACATTACAATTCTTAAAGTAACCCTTTGTAAATCAACGCAATCAGACCTCTAAAGCCAGTCCTCTAATTGTAAAAACAGAAGCCAGGAAAGATCATCAAAATACTGAAACAAAGGATTGCTTGCCTTGCCTACTTTAGCAACTTGGTCACGTACAAAGTTTGAGGGCATTTCAGTAGAAAGTTTTTCATTATCAATAAACCCGAAATTTTACTTAGGAAATCACGCTGCCTAGTATCAAAATAGTTGTGTAGGAGGCCCTCCGGCCAGGTGGGATGACGACTTTCGAAAGACTGCAGGCAGATGCTACAAGCTGAAGACAGGGCGCTCAGTAGGGGAGATCTCTGTCCAGTAATATAAGCTGGATGATGAAGATGAATCTCTAATTATAATTTCTCTTACAGCTCATGCGAAAGCTATGGCGGCCTCTATGGCGCGGTGGGTGAAGGCCCGCCTGCGACGCAGGAGATTCGATGCTGTACCTAGATATTTGTTGCGGGTGTTCTGGTCGTTTTCTATGTATAATTAAAAAATATCTATGAATTGTGTTATTTCAGTCAACACACGCTCTGCTTAGTTTGGGGCTAGATGATACTGTGTATATCGTCCAGCATTATTTATTTATTATGAATCTATTTCGGTTCACAAACTGATCGTTCCGACTAAATAGTTTAATCGTACCAAGTCTCAACACCGAAAATGTGGTGAGGAGTAATGAAATCACGTGGCTCTCGAAGCGTGTCGCTCAAGTTATATCAACCTAATTATCGCTCAGAAGCTGAGTGTCCCTCGGGCGGGCTTGCCACTTATGATAACGTAGGGTGCCTAGTAGCCTTTCGCTTTCGCAAGTTCAGGTAGGGATATTTACCGCAGGGTTCATTTTCTCTACCAATATCAAAACTGAATCGAAAGATAGATAGATACTGGTAGATAATACTTTATTCCATACTTAGTATATAAGAACAATGTAAAATAAACACTTATAAAACAAGTTACAATTGGCGGTCTCGCTTGAGATCTCTACCAGATAATCGATCAGTGTTATTTAGATATCAATGCAACAATTGGTCGAAGATTCTTCCGTGCAATCAAGGCAATCTTCAAAGAAAATTGCCCTAATTTTGGAAGAACATGCATTTGACGATTGCAAAATGGCAAAATACGAGTACAATCATCATTTTGCAACTCAATAGTTAGTAGAAATTAGCACCACAGTAGGTATTGATTACTTGATCTTATACCTATGTATTCGAAACTATGGTGCCTTGTTTGCTTACCTATTACTTCATCTAAAATTATGAACTCTACTTTCTAATTACTTTCGAGTGGATCGTATAAACGACTGTTAAAATCCAGTGGGAGGTCCAATGGACACTAATCCTATAATCACCTGACAGCTCATCTTGTCACCTAAGTTTGCAAAAAGAGAAAAAAATTATGACAAAAATGAAATTACGGCAAAGTGTTTCCTCATTTCGGTGTAAATAAAAAAGTAATTAATGCCCGTCAAAGGGTGGGACCTGCGTCGGGAAAGTTGATTGGCTCTTTATTATTTTGGAAGCTTGGGCCAGTGATGTTGAGACGGGACGGTAGCGAGCCTGGGAGTTGGGGCAGGTATTTACTAAATAATAACCTAATATTCCTACATTGAAGAGATGGTTGGTAGAAAAGTTATTTGCGATTCTGGCAAAAACACTATTTGGTTTTCAGGAGCGACCAATATCTTAAAAAATAAATAATGCTGGTCAATCCACACATCATCATTTAGTTGAGGCTAAATGATGCTGTGTGGATTGTCCAGCATTATTTATTTATTTAAGCAAGCACTACATAGATAGATATATTTTATTATACATTGATAACGACCAGAACACCCGGAACAAATATCTGCAGATCGTATACACAATTGTTCCGAGGCGGGAATTGAACCATCAACCAGACCGGTTCAATTATGCAACCGAACTACTGAGTCGTCGAGCGACTCAGAAGTCTTGTCTAATTCTAATAAAAATTCTTAATTGTAACCGAACTACACCATTTTCCCACTTTTTATTGCGAAGCCAGAGTTTATCGAGTTGATTGGTTATAAATACCATCTTAGCAGAGCGCTTAAATTGTTTCAATAAACTTATCCTTGCGGTAGCTGTTCAGTGTTTAAGTGAATTAATTTGTTCCTATTGAGTCTGTTTTGAGGAAGTAAAACTATTCCGATTGGTTTTCAGCCGAAACAAAGGGGCTGTGTACTAATAACGTCATGTCGTCTTCAGTGCCGTTATTCTTTTGTTTGATTATTATCTCGACGGAGTTTCGGTATTACCTGAGGTAGTAGGTCTACTGAATATTTGAGAAACGTTTCTTGTAGCCTAATTAATGAATTAATATAAAAATATAATAACTTTTGGAGGTTAATCTCTTCACAGCCAAAAGTTATCAACATTCGTGGCAGATCGAGCAAAATAACGCTAAGCCTTTTTGAAATATCAACTCAAAATTTTTTGATTTGAATTTTGTCATTGTTTTTTTTATTCAACTGCGTTTTGTTATTGTTTGTTTTCCTAGTGTACTGTATAATTGTTGTTTTTTAAATGTGTGTCTGAAGTTGCAAATAAAGACTTTTTTATCTATCTATCTATTCCTACTAATTTTGCAAGTTCATCAAAACAACAGAAAAAAAGGATTATTTTTTAAAGAAGAAGAAGGTCCTGTTGTAATATGTATATCGAAAGGGTAGTCAATTGAAACAAAGCTAATTATTAACGTTTTTATTGAACGTAATTTATATTTACTACATCTGCTCTACCTTCACTAAATATAGAGACCAATAAAATAATGTGTACGACAAATACTTAGCATAAAATCTGTACACTGAGAAATTCAAGTCTGTCAAATTACTATAACTAATAGGCGCAGTTTATGTATAATTAATTAACACAGTGAAAAATAATATAAACGATTATCTAATGGGTTTGAAATGTGAAGAAATAAGAAGACTAAATATGGCGACTGCGTAGCCGCCATGATGACTACAAATATGCCTTGACAAACAAAACTTCAAGCTTTTCTATCTATCTCATTCGTAGATTTTTTAATAAATAAAATGTTGTGTCTACGCTCGACGCGGACTCCGTTCGTTTGGCACATACGATTATAACATGTTTTATACATCGACTAGATCTATTTAAAGTTCTAAATGTGACTAATGTATAGGTAGATTTCTAAAGGAACAGCTTTCTACGTAACATTTTAACAAGCATAGAAAAATACGATTAGGAGATTCAGTAAATAAGGCTGTTCACCACAAAACGAGGTGTTACAAAACAAATGAGTTATGTATGCCTGGTATGTTGAGCTGGATAACATACCTCGACAGAAAACTTAATCATGTTCTTTAAAATTTTTAAGAATTTATCGATCCTATTAAAGATTGCCATGTCTAATCTATTGATAATGAAAATAATAGTTTAGTAGTTTTTGCCTATGTAATGTAATACCTCGTTTCTAGTCATTTAGTGACGACAGCACACAGGAACAGAAAATAACTGGTCAATTTTGGATTCTTAATTGTCGTAGCGGGCTGGAGCGGATGCGGCCCAGAAACCTGAAAAAAAGAAAACTTGTTTTAAGTAATTAAAAATATTCGGACATGATTAATAGTAGATTTTACACCGAGCGAGGGCATAGGGCAGTGTCTTACGTTACAGGCGTCATTGAAACCCGAACGCAACTCAGGATTCTAGCATAACTACTCAAATTTACAATATACTAGTATAAAATACAATATACTAATAAAAAAATACTTCATAGCACCAGATGCAGATCATTACAAAAAAAAAGACATTACATGCGATGAGTATAATGGGCGACCTTATCTCTAAGCGATCTCTTGAAATGTAATTAGTGGGTGACTTGAATGTGGCAGATTTCATGTGTGTTAGTTAGTTAGCATCAGTTCATTGATTAGATTTATCCTAATACTATTTTTGTTTTTTTGCCCTGTACTTAAGTTACAACAAATCTTAACCGCTAAAATTACCATTGTAATTAGGCTTCCTGCGGCACAGGCTTGCCTCGTGCGGTGGCCGTATACCTACATATATTATTTAGTATTAATTTAGTCCTTTTATATTTTATGTATGCTAGTTTTTTTTAGTTAAGATCTGTTACTTTTCTATGGTCTGAAATAAATGATTATTATTATTATAAGTTAAATGGCAAATAATTCATTTGGTATCTGTAACTCACGAGCGAAGCGAGCAAATTAGTGTTATTCTGAGTGCGAAGGGGATTTAATCACGCCCAAGACAAAGACAGTTTATTACTATTATACTTTTCACACTTTCTGCGAGTAAATTGTTTACGTGTGGTTACATGATTCGCACCATTCGTTTTTTTTTTAATTTTTAATTTTATTGTGGTAATTATATGTGTGTGGACAATGTCTGAATAAAGAAACTTTTTATTTTATTTATATAAATCTAGAATCGTCGGTCAGACACGGCTTTCCTTTGAGCCATCGGTACATAATATACTATTATAGTTTTACAACTCACAACCGCTAAATAAACAGGATGATGCTAAGATTAATCACGCGAAGTCCGTCTTGTTTGCGTAGCCTATTTGAAATTGAGATTGAGGGTGCTGCATAAATTTGACTAGGTTCGATCTATTGTTAAAGTATAAACACCTTCGTGCTTCAAGAAAATGGGCTTATTCATCTCGTAATGAATCAATATTGACTTGCGGCTTTTGTGATGCCAAAATGTAATTAATCAAAGGTATTTTTATACCTTAGCAGTTATTTTCGTAGCTTGAAAAGTTATATCAATTGGGAACTAAAGATTTTCTATTGAAATCTCTAACTAGGTTAAAATTTATAAAAACGCAGGTTAAAAATTGTCTGAACATACAGAATACAGAATACACGCAGAATATTCCATATAGACAGCGTCGGAAGTGCAAAAAAGCTGTGTCAGCAATACCCAATCCATATGCCCAGGCATGCTACTCTATATTGCTACTTACTATATATGCTACTATACATTGAATGACTGACACACATTTTTTAGATTTAAGCAAATGACATCTCTAGCTTTTCATTATTTAAAAGTTTTATTTAAATTTATTAATTATTATATTCGATTTATTTACTAAGTATGTGCAAATTTAATTTAAATTAAGTGACAATTATTGTAACCAGATTTTGCACGCCACAAAGGTAGAAAAACATTGTGTCTTATTTAAACATACACCACCTATGTACCCTATTTACATGTATTTTATGCAATAAATATTAACTTTACTTTACTTTATGGGGATTACGGCATAAAGCCCTCTAAAAAGAGCCTACTTAGGGGAGAGAGGTGGGATATAGGTACTTATAAGGGGAGGCCTAGTTCCTCCGCTGGACTGGGTTGATGGTATGCACCACGCAATGCATATTATCTCTTGGTTTATATTAATGGTTATCTAGGTACATAACATTTCCATCTGACCACTTCAACTCCAAATGAAGATATTAAAGTACATGCGTAGGCGATCCGCAATAATTTATTCTGTTTGTATCCAATCTGCCCTCAGTTTCCAAGCTTAATGCCCTTGTTGCTTTCTCAGCGACCCAGTTACATTTGCAGTTTCAAATAAAGATACGGTCGGGGCAAACGGGATACAACACTTTTAGAAATAATCAAATTGAAAATAATCCCTGCTGGTAGTGGACATTTATTTTGAATCATTCTTTATTGCACACTTACAAAACAACAAACAAAATAAAAAGTTATAAAATATGAGACAATTTGGCGGTCTTATCGCGCAAGAGCGATCTCGAAAAGCTTAGATAGACAGCATCACATTATATGTATAACTTGGTTCTTAAATTGTAAACTACTATCTTCTTTAATAAATAAACATAAATAAGTTAAAAAATTACTTGGCCATTTTTTTTAAAGTACATACCTAAAGTCAGAGCAAGGTTTGAGCTAAATCTAAAGTGCGCTATAAAGTTCTCGATCGTTGACTCTGTTGCACTTTTTAACGCATTCAATTTCCATACTCGGCGCCGCCTGCCTCATCGAGGCGCGACAGACGAATGCTTCTATTTATTGTTCCCTGCTGGCCGATTCCTCATTAAGTCGATTGATAATACGGGAATCGCCTTTAGACCCCAAGAGTCGTCTTATAAAGGCGACCGCACTGAACTCCTTTCACTCCGACCTCGCTTTTGCGGTGTACAGTCAGCAGCGACGACAGTGAAAATAACTACATAATATGCGTGCATATTATGTAGTTCTTATAACATGGTGGGCCATGAAAGTAATAAACATGTTGAGAAGTGGCTGTCATTCATACCGATAACAGGTAAACAACATTTAATGACAACTTTTTGTAGCTAGTGGCGAGTGGCTCGTTTGCTACCAACATGCCCTATTGTTTTAGAGTGGGCGGCATCAGGCTGCAATAAACTTGATTTTCAATGCTGATCCATTCAGTTTTATAGGTGCCCTACCCGTTCCGTTTTTATCTATAAGGCGCGTACATACCTAAGCTATTCGATAACCGCTATTGTCTCGTCTAGGGTGTGAATGGTAGTGGCAAAATCTAAGGAGCGACCTTGAGGACGGTGACTTTGGACTGGAAACAGATTTATACAAAATCAGAATTATATATCTGGTTGCTTAAACGTTGTGGCATGTGTAACGCGACTAATATAGTTGAACATTTACTGATTGAATTATGTCCTAGATCTTACCCTCAGTAACTTCGAGAGAGCGTAGGTAATACCATAATAATAGATGATAATACGTTATTAGAACATTAGAACTTTTAATTCACATCTGATTCAAATTGCAATTGAGAAGCACACCTCTTTAAGGGCGGCTAAACAAGGAATTTCCCATGGAAAGCGCTGGATAAACTGCTTACAAGATGAAGATGGCAAAAACTTTAACAGTCGAGAAAAAATTATGGACATTTGCACAAAATACTACAAAACCCTTTACTCAGACGATTCTAAAGAAAAACAAGAAATCGAATACAGCCGATCTGAGACACCATATTTCACAGGAAAAGAGGTTCATGACGCAATAAAAACCATGAAGTACGATAGGAGTCCTGGACAAGATGGTATTACGACAGAATCTCTGAAAATAGGAATAAACACAATACCTCACATCACAAATCTCTTTAATTCAATCTTAGATACAGGTCAGATCCCGAAACAGATGTGCCACTCAAACATTGTCCTCCTTCACAAGAAGGGAGACAAAACTAATATTGGCAATTACAGACCCATCAGCCTAGTCACATCTGTATAAAGCCTTCATCAAAGTCATTCAAAGTCGCATAGGAGATATACTCGACCAACATCAACCACCAGAACAAGCCGGCTTTCGTCCCAGTTTCTCGACCACTGACCACCTACATACGCTCAACCAGATCATCGAAAAATATAACGAATTCCACAAACCCCTTTACATAGCCTTTGTTGATTATGCAAAAGCATTCGATAGCGTAAAACACTCTGCAATATTCTCAGCTCTTAAAGCCCAAAACATTAAACAGACTTATATAGACCTTATTAGAATCATATACAATTCCAGCACAGCAAATATTAAATTGAGCTCTTCAGGCCCATCCTTCATGATACAAAAAGGAGTAAAGCAAGGTGACCCACATTCACCAATCCTCTTTACGGCCACTCTCGAGGAGGTATTTACGAAGCTAGGTGACTCATGGGCTACAAAAGGCATAGACGTCGATGGAAAGCGCCTAACCAACCTGCGTTTTGCGGACGATATTGCCCTCTTTGCCTCCACACCACAAGAACTCCAAACAATGCTGCAAGATCTGAGCACAGCAAGTCTTGAGGTTGGACTTCAGATGAACAGAACTAAGACACAGAGAAAAGCGAGATTACTCTCGTGAAAATCTAAACAAGTTTAGGAATGCTCTAGCAGGCATATCTTTCTCCGAAGTATACAGTGAAAATGACCCTAATAATAGCGTATAGTATATTTATTGACATTTTTAAATTGCTCTATGACTTATGTTTTCCTTCTAAATTTATTACTATTAAGACCACTAAGCCAGTACGCTGGATATCGCGCGGCATAAAGCTATGCTGTAAAAAAAAGAGATTACTTCTATGGGAATACAGGAAAAAACCTTCGGAAAATAGTAGAGAGACCTTAAAAAAATACTCGAAAATCCTAAATAAAATCATAAAGTTCACGCAGAAAGCCCAAAACAATCAGAAAATAAGAACATCAAAAAACAAATCAAGGACCACGTGGAGTATAATAAATAATGCGAAACGGAGTATCCCCGCAGATACAATACAAAAAATATGTTTAAATGATGACTCGATAATATATGAACCTTCTGACATAGCGAATGCTTTCAATGACTTCTTTATAGATAAAATAGTACCAATTCAATCATCTGGAATAAACGTAACCTCAAGACTTACAAGTCAAAGAGACTCTATGTATTTAAAACCTTGCATACCCATTGATGTTTTTAGAATAATAGCTTCCTTAAACAACACAAACAGTGTTGGTTATGATGAAATATCCACGAAGACCTTAAAATCTGTAGCTGAAAGTATATGTACGCCAATTAGTCATATTATTAACTTAAGCATAAGCTCAGGTGTATTTCCAGACGCATTAAAGATATCCGTTATCAAACCTGTACATAAAAAACAAAACAAAGAATGCATGGGTAATTATAGACCAATATCTCTAATACCTCATACGTCATCTCTAAGATATTTGAAAAGTATATTTACAGATCACTATACAACTACTTAGAGTGTAATCAAATTTTATGCAGGGAACAAAAAGGATTTAGAGAAAACAAAACTATCAACATGGCTATTTACGACTTTCTGCAATTTGTCACAAAGAACGTCGATAACAGAATTCCCGTTTGCTCAATCTTCTGTGACATGACTCAAGCGTTTGATTATGTCAAACATGACATCTTACTGAACAAACTTGAAACCTACGGCGTAAGAGGAAACACTCTTCAGCTGATCAAGTCATATCTAGAAAATAGGAAACAATTCACAAAAATAACCAGAATTAACCATGTCACTAAAATTGAAGAAGGTCACCTTTCACGAGAACGTATTGTGAAATATGGTGTCCCCCAAGGGAGTGTACTAGGACCTCTCTTATTTATCCTCTACATAAATGATCTCCCAAAAGCAACCACCCACGCAATGTCTCTATTCGCAGATGATAGCACGGTTACTATAGCTTGAAAAAATATTGACACTTATAAAACTGACATCAACTTAGCATTGACATGTATTATAGAATGGTTAAATGATAATAATTTAAAAATCAATATTAATAAAACAAAGATCATAAATTTCCGACAACGCGATAATGCAGCTTCAATAAATAAATTAAATAATGACATTCACGACAATAATAACGAAATCGAAGAGGTGGATAGTACGAAATTTCTGGGACTAAACATCGACAAAAAATTGAATTGGAAATCTCACATAGACTCTCTTTGTAAAAAAATTAATAGTTTAGCATATGTCATTTATAAAATAACACCAGTAGTCGACGTAGATACCCTTTTGATTGCGTATCATGGTATAATTGCCTCCAATATTAGATATGGAATATTATTTTGGGGAAATTCTACGGATGTCTTAAAAGTCTTTAAGCATCAGAAACGCTGCATCAGAACTATGTTTCACCTTAAAATAACAGACTCTTGTAAACCTTTTTTCTTAAAGTATAAAATTTTGACACTACCATCACTGTATATTTTAGAGACAGCTATGTTTGTCAAGAATAATCCAGAGCTGTTTAATAAACCTTCTGATTTCGTTATCCGCAACAGGCGTGACAACCATAAAGTCTGTTTACCAAATAGAAATACCACAATGATGAGCAATAGTATCTTTGGCATGGCCCCGTCTATATATAACAAACTACCAAAGTGCATAAGACTATTGCCGAGATTGGAGTTCCAAAGAAAACTTAAAACTATACTTTCTAGCAAATGTTATTATACCATTAATGAATTTATTACTGACAAAGATTTAACCACTCCATGACATTCGTTATTTTTAAGTCTGACTTTTGTTTTAAAATCAATTCTTATTATCTGTTTTATTCCTATCTACACTTTTTTTAATTTTAATTATATCTATACAATTTAATTTAAATTCATTATGCACAAATTGTAAATCTGACTTGATTGCACACTTAACGGTAGAAATACATTGAATCACATTTATGCCTCAACACCTGTATACACTACACATGTATTTCATGCAATAAAATATACTTTTACTTTACTTTTTTTAAAAAAAGATCATGTCTAATAGCACGAGACGTAGGGTCTCGCTAGATGGGCGGTATAGAGTACGTCGACGAGTACATTTACTTGGGCCAACTAGCTAGCTTCGATAACAGGCAGGACAAAGAGATCGGTCGTAGAATCGACAACGCCTGGAAGAGCTACTGGTCCTTGAAAGAGCACATGAAGGGGAAACTTCCTGTGACACTGAAGCGCAAACTCGTCGATATGTGCATCTTGCCCGTCCTAACCTACGGTGCGCAGACATGGTCGCTGACTGAATTACAAAAATCCAAGCTCAAGACCTGCCAGAGGGCAATGGAGCGTAGTATCTTGGGCTTCCGGCGAATCGATCGCGTTAGGAATACGATGCTACGCTCTTTGACAGGTATTGTCGATGTGGGAGTTAAGACCGGCACACGGAAATGGAAGTGGGCGGGGCACATTAGCCGAATGCACCCCGAGAGGTGGGCTAATGCTGCAACACCCTGGGTCCCGGAAGGAAGCCGCGGGCGAGGTCGGCCAAGAAAGCGCTGGCGAGACGACCTTAACACCTTCCTCGGAGATTGGTGGGAGATCGCACGTGACCGCACTGAGTGGATAGATTTGGGGGAGGCCTTTGCCCAGCAGTGGGACGAAACAGGCTAAATAAATAAAAAAAACGTTATTGTCTATCCTTATGGTAAAACCAGCAAAAAATATCTGAGCGTCAGGTCAAAGCGACGCGTGAACCGAGAACTGGTGAGCATCAGCATTTAAAATCAAGTTTATTGCACCCTGATGCCGACTGAGCCACCCTGCAGTTACGCCACTAGTTTTAAAGATGCACAGTAAATAGTTGCCTCACCTCGCTTGCCCACGTTCTGCAAGAAGACCCGGTTAGCCATGGCTTGCCGCTGGTTGGCCTCGCGCATCTGCTTGCGCGCCACTTCCAGCATGAGCCGTTGTCGCAGCACCTCCATCGGGTTGCTGATCGAGAGGGATGGCATCTTGCGCTTTGACCGAGCGCGCCCTTCGCCCACCTCGCCCACTCTCTGTTACAAAACAAAAATAACTTAATAATAATAATAAATAATGTTGGACAATCCACACAGCATCATCTAACCCCATGGTAAGCAGAGCTTGTGTTATGGGTACTAGATGACTGATAAACTTAATACAATAGATTACATTACATAGATAGATATTTTTTATTATACATAGATAACGACCAGAACACCCGGAACAAAAATCTGCAGATCGTACACACTATTGTTGCGAGGCGGGAATCGAACCCGCAACCTCCTGCGTCGCAGGCGGACCTTCCCCCACCGCGCTACAGAGGTCGTCATACAACTTGATGTATTCATATCATTTAATGTAATTATATGCATACAGTATAATTATAGTGGGTAGAAGCTACTATTTAACAGGTATAATATTTGTCAAAGTAGCTGCGTAGGATTGTGAAAGTAGTGGAACAGTAGCTAAAAGTGTCGAAATTGTCTAATAGATTATGAACACCACCGGCCACATAGACCAATCAGAGGAAAGTTCACTGCTCTTTTACGAGAGATGTCATCGCCAGAGAATTCATAAAGCAGTTAAACAAGGTCGTGATTAGTTCACAGGTTTGTTCGTTTATTATCTTATGGATAACCTCAGGAAAATATTAATTTACGTGTTCGAAAAGCGTTAAACTGTAAGTGTCGATTTTTAAGCTTACAGGTCTTATTATGTGACGGTGGTATAAATACACCGTGACTCACTGAGTACACAGTGCATCATAAACCCTGTCATGGCGCAACAATTTTGAGTGAGCTTTTATTACTAGATACCGTACTTTTGACCGACTTGTAATTGTAAGTTCAGTTTGAAATCACTTACTCGTATATTATATACGAGTAATGATTGATGAAACTTTGTGTTGTATAGGTTGCTATATACGGTATATAGCAACCTATACAACACATAAAGTTTTGCTGTAACTATTATACAATGGATTAGAAAGGTACCTCTATTAATTGCTTCCGATATTTTTACTAACAGCGAAAAGATGAGAGTCTAAAGGTCTAAACGATACAGCTAATTTTCAATAAAATCGATAATATCTATGCTTCTGAAATCGATATGGCTAATTAAGCAAAAAATGCGTGGTAGGTCCATACTGATCCTAAACAAATAAACCTTCGGCCGGCACAATTTGTCTCTTATCATACCAACGCCTTGCCTTAACTTGGTCCATTGAAGTAAAGTATCAAATAAAAAGATGACTCAGCGCCTTAGAAGCACTCTTCTTATGAAGGTGCTATTATACTTATTGAATTACTGTACCCTCCTTAGACCTGATAGGAACGGGCGCGATTCATGCTCCAATAAAAGGGTGAAATGCTTGTTGGGATTGCTACTTGTAAAAAGATAGGTACCCCAGCTTTATTACTCGTTTTCAACCTGTATACGTTCATCTTTGTAGGTACAAAGTACAAAACATACAAGAGCTGTAAGTATTTAGAAGGTAGGTACGAGTTCCTCTTTGTGTTGCGCGTGTCTGAGAAAAGTTATTTCTGCCTAATATTTATTAACATCACTTCTCGTTCTGTCCCTGTCTTCTTCGATTTAAAAATGACTCAAGTTAAGTCTCTTTGACAGTTTTTTTTAATGAAAAACTATACATTTATTTCATTGGAAACATGCTCAAATCTTTTTCAGTTCAGAGAATCGAAACTTAGAGGGTTTCGCTATTTGAGGGTAAATCTTTCACAGAATAAAATGAATAGCTGAATTAATTTTTTTTCCATAGCAAATTGCCTACAAAGAACTAGGTACTTGACAATAAATAAAGATTTTATCCCTAAAATCGGCTAACACACTATAATTGCCCTAACCAAAAATATTATGTAGAACTTTACTTGTGTGCCGCGATTTTTAAAGAGTTCTTAATCATCTCATTTGGTCTTGTTAATCATCATACAAACAACCGGTTAAGTCAAGGTTTGTAGTAGGTGAGTATTATAACTGTAATTTACTAGTGGTTTCTATTTCACCTCTTCTTCTTATTTCTTATATGATAATAGTTTATGGTATATAAGTTGACTTCTCCAAGTGCTTATTTTGTAAGACTAAAGAAATAAAAAAAATTAAATCAGGAAAACAACTTGAAAATCCACTTGTTCGGGGAGACCAGTTCACTGTTCAGCAGTGGACGAAGCTAAGTGTGCTGATGAAAAGTGTGTGTATTATCGCAATGAAATTTCAAATTAAATTTAACCACATTTATTGTTTAAACTCAAATTACTATTCTAGAATATTCATTAACATGAGACAAGTAATTTTATTACTAATGTCACTACTATAATAATTGATGATATAATACAAAACGTATACATTTCTAAATCCTACATGAAGAAAACTACTTCAGATTTGTACTTTTACTACAAAATATTCGATCGGTTCACCAAATAATTGAATATTAAGCTAACTACAATAACAATGTTTTTGAGAACAATAGGTCCTTCATTTATATCAACAGTATGATTATTATTGAAAACAGGTTCAGGAGAATATTTTGTTAGAATTGTAGAATCTTCAGAATAATTTTTCGGGAACCGCTGACCATTGCTGGAAACCTGTAAAGTGAAATTGGTTAATATTAATCTCGTAACTTTACTCAAAAACAATGAATTATCATCTGTACTCTCCGTCTGGAATTGCTAATATAGTTGACTGGAGATTGACTTCCTTTGACGCACATTTGCAATTTCTACCTTTCTTATCTACCCACTTGAAATGAGTTCTTAATGTAAGTTGTGCAGTTTACGATAACGAAGAAAGTTTTCGTTTCCTTTCATACATTTGGCGCCTTGCAGCGCCTCTGACGTATAGAGTATAACAATTTATGTCATTTGATAGCTATATAATAGTTAAATATGATTATTCGTGTTTGAATGATTTAGAGAGATTTAACACAAGGCATTTTTACGGAATATAATTATATCTCATTCTTTTTATAAGCGTAAGCGAGATAGAAGTTATAGTCTATCGATCTCACGAAAACTTTTCATATTCGTATTTGTACACTCATACTAAGCATCCTGTTTGGAAAATTTGGAACAAAACGACAAAGCTGTCATGTTATCAAATTCAAATGTTCTCGAATCGTTCGTAGGGTTTACTTTTCTCTGCCGAGCTAGGGTTATGAATGACATCGAATGTCAGTTATGTCAATTCGTTTTATTGTTCAAAAATACATCGACATCTCGTTCCCTTTTTGTGAAGATTTTGAATGTTTTATTATTCAATGTATCTTGTCTGCATTCAATTATATGACCTGAGTAAATCGAACTACTGGCGTAAGTATTCATAAAATAGCTATTTCAGTAACTGCACTCTAGAAGCGTTTTATTACACATAATTCACGCAATAAGATATGTGGAGTCTAAAACCAAAGTTATTCCTTTATCGAAGGAAGATACTTTGTCGGAGTTACTAAAATTGTTTAATATTTTGGCCAATCTTTCTTTTTAAAATATATACCAGGTTCTTTATCTTTTTTTTTAAAATATCTTTGCCCTGGTGACTCTACAATTACATATAATAGCGATCGAATAGATAGTAAGTGATATTAATATATGTTTAGCAGTCTTTTATGTCAATCAAAAAATAGTACATTAATCATTACGAAACAAAATATCTCATAAAAAGGAACCTACAAAACATTTAACTTTAAAAAGTAAAACAAGCCCACTAGACGAGAAAACTTTTCAGCTAAGAATACATTCATGCAATTTCCCTTTCAACTCAGTGAATGATGATGAAAAGGCTTTCGCTGCATATAAAATGAATGGATACAGGGTGAACCAAACCTAGCATCATATTGTCTAAATCTGTTTTTGTTAATTTATGTGAATAATCATCATCGGAATCGTAGCCGATGGAATCCCACTGCTGAACATAGGCCTCCCTTAAATGTCGTCACAATGACTGATCCTGCGCTACCCACATTGATAGCAGTGCCAAAAAAAGGAAAATTATAAAGCAATTATTTAATTCAGAAATTTATCAATTATTAAATTTACAGCGCCCTATTCAGAGCTTAGTTTTCTGCAACCAGCTTTTGACAGAGCTATTGTCGTTCTTGATTAATGCTGAAAATCCTGCATTATAGCTTAGAATTATGACATTGCAATAATTAACATACATGTGATAACATTCCATCAAAGTGCTACAAACACGCTCTATACCTACAATAGTTAGCGATAGCCCCGGATGTTTAGGTATGCGTAAAACAGAATCTGAATGCATTCTAGGATTATTATTATTATTATACTAACTACTATACTAACTACTATAGTTTTAATAGTTGACTATTAAAACTATAGTAGTTTGATGAATTCATTATGGAAGTGAGCGGGTCAACTACGAACCTAGTTGTTCCCTCACCCGGATGATGTCCCTCTTTAAGGGATGAAACGTTGGTGTTCTTCCAACCATACTAGGTTCGTAGTTAACTCACTTGCATGCACTGTGAAAGTAAATAGTAATAGTCATAATAGTCATAATAGTCATAATAGTCATTTATTCATAATAATAATTACATGTCATATTTTTATAGGTATCTAATTATGTTGGTACCTAAGAGTATTTAATTAATTAACTAACATTCAAATTAATATTATAATATCATAGCTAAACAGATTAAACTATTATTTTATGATAATAAATTATAACTTAACAACTTAACTTAACACTAACTACGAATTCGTCGTAGCTGTAGAAAGTTTGCTCAATAAGCCAGCGTTTGAGTTTATATTTGAATGCAGGCAGACTGTGGGCTCCTGTAACAGCACTGGGGAGTCGGTTGTACACGGCTGGGCCCATGATGTGTGTTAGCTGCTTGGACGACTTCTCCAGCGAGCGCGTCACGGTGGCCAGTCTATCACGGCTGCGCGTGGCATATGAGTGGGTGCTGCCTAGCGTGGCGTATGTGCCGTGGTTCTGCCGGACGTACATAGCCACCTGGTATATCAGCAGACATGGTAATGTCATGATACCCAGGGACTTGAAATGGGGTCTCGCCGAGTGGTCGCTGGGGATCCCTACAATTGCTCGTACAGCCCTTTTCTGCATCCGGAACGCGCGCTCCCAGTCGGCCGCGCGCGACCATAGCTCGGCGCCGTACTGAAGCAGCGATTGCACTGTTGCGAAGAAACAGGCACGAACCACAGTGGCGGAGACCACTCGCGCCATCCGGCTCAGCGCATAGCATGCACCCGCCAGCCTTCCACACAGCTTGTCGATATGGCTCGCCCACTTCAGCCCTCTGTCTATCTGGAAGCCAAGGAATGTAGTGTTTTCAACTTGGTCAATGCTGTTCCCATTGACTAACACGGTTAGTGGTCTAGGTGCACGGCCCGACAGGTAGAAATGAATGAAATGGGTTTTGCTTAGGTTTAGGGCTAGCCCATTCCAACCAAACCATTTCGTTAGTAGTGTCGCCGTGCAATTGAGCTTCACCTCCAGCAGATCTACAGTGGGCGCAGTGACGATAGCGGCCACATCGTCGGCGTACAGGTACACATCAGCACTAGTGATGAATTCGGGTAAGTCATTAAGCAGTAGGGAGAACAGTATATTTGAAACAGAGGATCCTTGGGCGACGCCCATTCTCGATTTCAGTGGGTCGGATACTGCCTCCCCACCGCTCCCCGAAATTACTTGCGATCGGTCCCGCATAAGATCACAGAATAAGTCGTGGGCCTTACCGGTGATACCGTAGTGATCGAGTTTAACTCCCAGAATGTTGTGGTCGGCAACATCAAAGGCTTTTGACAGGTCGCAGCAGATCACCGCGACCTGTTGTTTAGCCTCACGAGCAGCCAGTATGCGGCGGATGACCTCCCGCGCCAGTGATGTGGTCGAGCGACCTTCGCGATAGGCATATTGTTTATCAGAGAGGGCTTCCGTAGCGGAGAGGAAGGCAACAAGACGGGAGCTAAGGCCGTTCTCAAATACCTAGTCTCAAATACCATAGTAATTGTATAATTAAGTTGTATTTTGTTTTCTGTGTTTTATTTATACATGTCCATTAGATACTACATGTTTTTTGTTTAAACAAAAGAATATACAATAAATAAGGTACAAGATAGTCTTCTAGTCACTTTAAGACGTTCTTTTGTTTTTTATAAAACAAACGACTACTGGCCGAAACCGACACGAAGTATAAGCACTATATTTATCAACTGTACAGTACATATAGCACAAACAGGTCATTGCGGGAAGGCCGGATTGAACCTGATTCTTTAAAGACCTGCAATGCATTATCTGTTATTGTTGTTCTGTTTACTGTCTTTCATGTATTTTGTCTGTATTTATCTAACTGTTATGTGTGAACATGCACATGCTTAATCTAAAGAACAATTATTTTATATATGTATGTATTTATGAAAAAAACTCACCTCGTTTGCCGATGTCATTCAGAAAGTTCCTGTTGGCCGCGTACCGCAGCGCTTGAGCCTTCCTCTCCTTCTCGAGGCTGAGCTTCTGGCGCAGCACCGACATCGGCATGTCGATGGACAGAGAGGGCATGCGGCGCTTCGCACGGCCGATGCTGGTGCTCTTCAAGAATCACGGTAGTTAAGATCGTGGACGAAGGAAATTGAAGTTTTTAGGGAGTCTACACTAAAGATTTATTTTCGCCAAATACGCAACGGTGGGTAATAAAAGGGTATCTGTCTCTCTACTTATAATTAGGTAAGCTTAAGAGTTCCCGTGAGACTCGTATGTACAAGCCGTGATTTATAGCGGGTTTCGATTACCTATCCGTGGTTTCCATATTTTAGAAAGAAACAGTATTTAATTTTGTTCCTAGCTACATTTCATCCAGCGATTTTAATGTCATGGTAACTTGTGCTATTTTATGGCACCACATTACTTCACTACTGGTTGATTAACTTTGAGAAGAATCAATACAATTTATTTCTTTAAGCTTACAAAATATGCACAATAAGTAAAATTTTAAACTTAATGAAATTAAATGTTTATTGATTCTCACCACTTCAATTTGAAGCGAATGCAGCTGCTAGTGAACGTGATTATAATGATGTAATTAGAAACTAATTGATTTCAGCTGTTTTCCTTTTGACTCATACATTGTTCATAAATGGAACCCAAACATGGGGGTGAATATTTCACCCCTTTTCCTGTTCATCAATTGGGCTCAATCAAGTCGCTATTTACAAAATGTTACGTAGAACGGTAGATTGAGACGGGACTTAATGGCGGACCGCTGTAGCTACCAGAAAATCAGAAGATATTTTATATAAACTCTTTTGCAGTGCCTTACAGGGGATATGCATGTATGTATGTATGTATATTGTATAGGTACTATTGACCTAAGCTAATATTATAGGTGTGATCAAAATAAATGAAATCTGAAATGTTTGTAGAGATTGCTTCTCTAAAGCGTGTAGTGTAGAGACTCTAAATAGAAAAGTGTAGTCAATAGTAATTCTGAAGTTCCTCACAAGGCCATACTGTTATCATCTTCATCTCAACCGACGTTCCCTACTGGACATAGGCCTCCCCCAATGATCTCTACAATCCTGCGATCCTGCGTGGCCCGCAGGGTTTCCAATCTTCACCAGTTGATCGGTCCACTTCGTTTTACTCACCTCGGCTTAGTGGTCGCTATTTGAAACGCTTGTCACAATATGGCATGAGTAATTAATGCACGCGACACAGTTATATAGATAGATAGAAAATTCTTTATTGCACTTGAACTATAAACTATGTACATTAATAACATAAAAATTAAGTACAATTGGCGGTCTTATCGCTCAAGAGCGATCGATATAACTACTGCGTGTATTATCGTTTTCACACAAGTAATCTATTTCCCTTGTATTATGTTCCAAAATAAAGATTATTTTGATTTTTTGAGTAAAATCATCAGCGTTTATATTGCGAATAAAGATAGTTTTATCAATGGTATTTCCTCTGCTGAAATTGTCTTTGAAAAGCCAAAATATGTCGCTACGAGTATACAAAAGCTGCTTCCGCTCTTCATGTCTCGAAAATGTAGCTTGAGTATTACTGTGGTTATTTTAATATTCTATCTAAACTAAAGGTTCTCCGTTTGATGTGGTCTTTTAACTTTTCATTAATTAAGAACGAGCACGCAGTTCTGCCATGTATTCACATTATACAACATATTAAATTTGAACCAACCTACTCATAATGTTTGCGGTTTTACTGTGATTTAAAGAAATACTAAGCTTAAACGGATATGGTTTATTTATGTTTTTAACAAGAACAAGTACAAAAAATATTTTTCATTAGTTAAATATTGTAAGGCAGTTGTATAATCATTTTTATACAAGTTTGATGTTGGGTATTTGTGTATAAAGCCGTAGGGTATTGTTTGATGGAATTATCTCCTCTAGCATGTGGTGGCCTATTTCATAATTATCTGGACCACACCATCGCTAGAAAATAAAATTGTTTTTCAGTTGTAATTTCAACATGTTTCTACATGTCATGCAACTACAAAGCGATATTTTATTGTACTATAGTGTACTTTATAGCTCACTACATTTTACATGCAGCAATAACTAAGTAATAATTCATATTTGTTTTTTTTTATCATACCGGCGTATTTTGAAGGTCTACCAAAATTAATACATGCTTAAGTCTTCGAAATGTATGTGGGTCAGCAAATTTCTACGAAGCATAAATACAGGCATTTCTCCGAAACGCAAAGGCCAGATATAAGCATATCTCAATACAAAAGAAAATGTTTGTGGGATATGATGCCAGTGAAAGGAATTCTAAAATGTACCTTCTACAAGTCGCCATTGACAACTCCATAGGATATTGCCTAAACTTATATACCACGTTCACATTTTAGACGTTAGTATTGTTTACATATCTGTATTTTAATAAAAAGTAAACTTACCTCGTTTCCCAATGCGTTCCAAAAGATTCCGGTTCTCCTCAGCAACTCGTCTCATGTAGTACTGATGGGTGATCTTCTGAAGATGTTCCACAGGTGCGTTCACGACAAAAGAACGCCGCTGTCTTGGATAGAGCCTCTCTTTCTGGGCACTCTCTTCAATAATCTCCCTTGCAGACACGGGTACCTTATATTTTTCGAAGATAGTATAAATAGTAATTGTAATTTGTCTTTATAGAACCACAGCTATAATTTTTATTTGCATACAAACAGACGACTAGAATGCTTTCAAAAAAATTAAATAGTAAAGTAAATAAGTAAAAAGATTTTTATTTTGTCAGAACAGAGACTCTAATAAACTAAACTTAGATTAACAGACGACAGAGACTGACAGAAATCGGTCTCCACTCAGCATGTGCTATGGTAGAGCAGATCGTACCATAGCGCTGGTCTTCCGTGGATAGCTGACGTAGTTATTAATTTTGGTTGAAGTACCTACGACAGATTCGATAACGAGTCGGTTTGATATTTTGTAAAGTTATGGGAGATGCCTAGTAATACTCTCTCATAGAAGTCATCATTATTTTGAAAATCTTATCATTTATGTTTTCTGCATGGTCATGCCATAGACGTCGCGTCATCCCGATGAACATTTTGATAAAGAAAGTGAAGTAATCTATACTTACTGAGTTCTATATTATCTCTATATTGCTTTCAACAGTCTGCAGGTCATGTATCAAACTGTTTCATGTATATTTTACAAATATCAGTAGTTTTCAACTTTATATATAGGTAAATGTTTACAAATATAATTTCCTATTCTGTAGATACTGTTCTATGATGTGTAGAACTTTATATATATATATATTATTACTTATTCTTAGCATTTCTTTCTGTATTGTTTTTTCTGTCTTTGTGTAGCAGTACAGTATAGTAACAAAACGATCTATTTGCCTCAGATATGCCTATTTGTTTATTCCCGATTGAAACCATAATTTTTATAGCATCCTGCTACGCCCATCAAACACAGACAAATCTCATCTGTTTCCGCCAATACAGCGGAAAGATTGCGGTCCAGAGGTATTTCAATATTTACAAAGCAAATTGTTAGCAAAACAATTTCTGTAGGGTTGAAAGTCTCAAATTTACCTTGTAATTAGTTCGAATGATTACAGAGACCTTTTAAACCTGACCTAAAACAAAAAGGTCTTTGAAATTTCAAGTAAATAATAGGCGTGTCAACAAAACGCCGGATGAGCTGTCTCCAACAATGAGCGATAACTTGAATTTAGATAATGTATTTTAATTAAGAGGAAAACACGAAAACATTGTTTCGTTGATTGTTCTTTATATTGCTTTCTCGAGATTTTTTCCTAATTCATTCTATTTAAGATTGTTATTATCGTAATATCATTCAAGAATCACGCACATGTTCCTGTAGGTCTGTGTGTAGATTGTAGAAACCTTTTAGGTAAGATTACTCGTAGATACAAGTAGTAACGACTTAACGAGGCGTAGCGGTTTCGTAGGGCAGTGCTACGCCGTAGCAATGCTACGCAGTCGTAGGGGCAAGAACAGGGTCATTTTTTTGTAACATTCGCTCGTGTCGTTAAACGATACCAGCACTCGACGAGTTACAAAATATTGAAGTCAGATTTCATTTAAATCTGAAAAATAATTGATTTACCCGGTAATCGAAGATCTCACTTGCGTTTGTGTGATATCACTTGGGCGTGTCGAGTAGAATTTCTATTTTGTGAACGAACTACTGGAACTATAATTATTCTATTAATTGTTTTTCCTTATATGTTTTTTTATTTTGGTAATTTTAATTGTATTTCGCACTATACTATCTACATATATAAAAATGATATTTGAATTGGTTTTATCAATAAAATGTGTTTCTGTATTTCTATTCCTGTGTTCGGACGTACATATGTCTTGTTCTAATACAAGTTTCCCTTTAAAATAAAAAGGACATACTATAATACATTACAAATTAAAAGGTTTCTGATTTCTTACCTGTGAGTCATGAGGCATATCGAGAAGGTAGAGCCAGGGGGAAGCATAGCGCGACATCGGCTGAACAGCATACATACTCTCCTATAGAACAAATCCTCAAATTAATCATCCAGAAAAGGTCTGTGGCATGGCAAGTGGCCCTAAAAGGTCTGTGGCCTATAAATTATTACCATTGATTTAGCTTCATAATCTTCTAAGCCCGGCATTATTGAATAGATTCGAAACGAGTTGTATTCTGTCTAAACTTTGGGAACATAATTTTGTTCATTTACATTTGAAAATAATTTTTAAATAGAAATTAAGTATTGAAATTGAACTTCCAACGAAATAAATAATATTGTAATATGAAGAGGGAATGGTTTATGTTTACTTTTCCCTTTCTTGCCCTAGAGAATTGGCAATTTTCTGGATGTCCGTCCACAAACTCTGTTATTTCGAAATCATTTGCGATATATTTTTGATTTTATCGCATGTAGAATTTTTTTTTCTATTATGTCTACAGGTTTACACGTGGTCGTGGTCACTTATGAGGTCAGTCATCCCGTGACAACGACATAAACGTCGGGAGAAATAGCTAATAAAAGCGATAAATACTTAATTATACTACTTTAATAATACTAATTTATACTAATATTATAAAGAGAAAATGTTTGATTTTTATTTGTTTGTTTGTAATGAATAGGCTCCGAAACTACTGGACTGATTTGAAAAATTATTTCTCCGTTGGGAAGCTACACTATCCCCGGTGAACATGCGCTATATTATATTTTCAAAAAGTTAGGGATCCGTACTAAAACCGTGCGAAGCCGGGAAGGTCCTCTAGTAATTACATATTAATAGAGAGAGGCTTACTTCATCAGGCGCGGAGGAGTCTATCTGAACCATGTCCAAGTTATCAGGTGCCGGCGCAGCCACCGCCGAGCTGCCGATCACCACCGCGGCGCACCACAGAGCCCACCACATCTGAAACATAATCATATAAATCATAATAAAGGTTAATCATTTTGTAGGGGTATTCTATTTTAATTGTGATTTATTTTATGTAAATTTAATTTTAAATTGTTTTTTTTTTATATAAGTATGCAAAAATATGGACACTTTTATTGTTTCTGTACCATAAACTGTTTGTCTGAAATAAACGTTATGAATGAATGAATGAATGAATGAAACAACACAAACAGTTAATTGATAACATTATCTTGTCTATGTAAGTTTATTATAATTTTTGTTATGTAGGTATTATTCTCACGATAGGGCTGGTCCACCAGTTCAAAGTCGCTCAGCGAGCTATGGAAAGAGCTATGCTCGGAGTTTCTCTGAAGGATAGGATTCGTAACGAATACATCCGACAGAGAACCAAGGTTATCGACATAGCTCAAAGAATCAGCAAGCTGAAGTGGCAGTGGGCCGGCCATATCTCGCGAAGAACCGACGGCCGATGGGGCAAACGTGTTCTTGAGTGGAGACCACGACTCTGTAAACGTAGTGTAGGACGCCCTCCGACCAGGTGGGATGACGACCTGCGAAAGACTGCAGGTAGATGCTGGATGCGGCAAGCTGAAGACAGGGCGCTATGGCGCTCATTGGGGGAGGCCTATGTCCAGCAGTGGACTGCTATAGGCTGATGATGATGATGATGATGAGGTATTATGGTATATGGTGTTAGTAATTGTATTCTTTACTAAAATGCCACCGTCTATTCTATATTGTTCCTTCATGTCCAGTCCATCCTAAGGTTGCCTAGAAGAGATCGCTCCCAGCGATAGTTCCACCCTTTATACTTCCTTTATTATTTTGGTTATTTCTGTATTGCTTTTTGTTTTGTGTGCACAACAAAGTGTTTTCTATATATCTAACAGTGTTTTAACTCAGGACAGAAGAGTTTCATTGCAATACCCATACGCAGGAGGTTCGATTCCCGCCTCGGGACAATTTTTCCGATTGTTCTGGTTGTTATCTAAGTATAATTAAACATTATGCCTATGTTTGTATTGTATTATGTATACCAGTAATCTAATACACATAACAGTAATACAATTAATATAAATACTATTAATTATATATAGTATAACATTTGACTTGTCTAATTGCCTATTTTGTAAGCCTAAAGAAATAAAACATTTTGATTTGACAGGAGCTCTGCTTAGCATAGAGCTAGATGATGCTATGTGGATTGTCCAGCATTATTCATTTATGTATTTATATAGCAAAAGTACATCCGTAATGGCCGCTGTGTGAAAAATTGCATCGTCTTTTGAGCGTCACGGGACCGTTACTCTGTCAAGCTATCATTACATCTGAATCAGGTCTCATTTTCGTAGTAGTGTGTGAGCTTATTTTGCTATTTTTTAAATATGATCGAAGGAAATTACAAACTTGTAGTATAGCAAGACTCTTCTGTAATTTCCATAGACTCAAATCTCCTACGAAGTACCGAAGTGTCTCTACCTGAATCTATAATGATGATATGATAATACTCATAACAATATAACGAACATAAATCGTTGATGTGTATCAGTGAATGAACTTATTAAATTAGAAACGAGTTTAGGGAATCGAATATTTGAAATAATTTCATAATAAGTACTTGGAATTGTATTAATTAACTCTCGCATTTCGTAAGCATCTGCTACCTGATCCGTTTTATTCAATTTAATCCATTACAGAGCACCTGAATTAAATATGTTCGACTTTCACAAATTTCCACGCTGGACCTTTTGCACTCAGAAAGTTGTTAAAATGTTTGAACTGCTGAGTTTAAGTATAGGTGCTGAAAATGTTTCCAGGTAGTTAATTGAGTAAAATGTTAAACTAAAAGTTTGTTTCGGCAAGCTGCTTATGTAAATGGTGAATATCAAACGTGCAAAACCATCTCATTTTCATATTCCGTAAAAACGGAGTGCTATTAGCAAAGCTCATTTATCCGATAGTGTCTTTTCAGCCGTACAACGCAATAACTACCGACCGAACGAGAGAGAATTGGGCATCTCTCAAATTACATGGCGATTGCTAAAAACGATTTGATTTGCAGTTTGAAATTGAAGTGGTATCGTTTTACTACGGCTCAATAATAGCTAGAAATCAGACCACACTTATATTTAGGAAGAAATACCTAAATAAGGGCGCAACCATTGAGGTAGAATTCGTTAAGTACCGAGTTTATAATTTATATTGTTTATTATATAAGTTCCAAATTACGATTTCTATGGTCCCACGCATTTTCGGTTAACGAGCTTATACTTTTCCACTGAATTGGCAAAGGCCTCGCTATTGTTAACTAGTTCTTAAAGAAGATCCATTCAAAGTGATTCTGCCTATTTTATCTCCCAAAGTGTCTTCTGCACATTTGTCAATGGCTTAGCCGAGACATTTGTCTTGCGCTAAAGAGCTCCAAACAGGACTCAAGGACTCTATTTACTCAGGCTCGCCAACAAACTTTGTTTATGCCCCACCTGTCTTCTAGTGATAAACACTTGATAAACACTGTACTGAAGGCCGAGGTATAATTACAATGTTGGCACATTAGGGTGTCAATAAGACGCTTTGCTTAGTTTCATAAATAATACTTGTTTCTTATAAAACGTATAGATCGTCTTCATCAGCAAACAAACTGATGCTGAGCATTTGCCCCCATAATTTTTTTGCAAACTCGTGAGTATTTCTTAGAGTTAAATAAAATTCCTTTTGAAAATTTCAATTCAATTTTAATGAAACAACTTCTACAAGTTTGATTTGAAAACTAAATACAAAACTTAATCTTTGTCTGAGCGATATTCCTATTTAAAGTTTGCCTGCAATTTGTCTATAAACGAGTGCAATCGACTGAGCTTCTCGTTGGATGAGCCAAATATCGGCTACTGAATGGGGTCTAGTTTGAACAATACGTGCTCTCTCGTTTCAGGGGGTCTTTTGTGCCCCAGGTTGGGTCGCCCGCTTCCGTAGCGGTATTGAGTGCTTGCGCCCCAACGCGCAACGTTTGATTAAAATCCTACTTTAGCTTTCTTATACACACCTATTTATATCAATCTGGCCGTTAAACCACGGAACAAGTTTAGTGTTGTAAGATAAACATACATTTATAAAGATATAATTTTATGATTTTATATATTACTAGCGACCCGTCCCGGCTTCGCACGGGTGGTCATTTGTTTTAAGCAATTTTTTAAATTTTTCTCTTTTCTCTACGTACGAACCATCCTCGTACTTCAAGGAATATTCTAAAAAAAGAATTAGCGAAATCGGTTCAGCTGCTCTCGAGATTTGCGCTTAGCAACACATTCAAGGATTCATTTTTATATTATAGATTATTATTCTAAATTCAAATTTCTTTATTTCAAGTAAGTAAGCCTAAAGCTTACAAAATAAGCACTTAGACCAGTCAAACTTTATACTATATAAAAAAAAACATTTCATCAAACATTCTTTGGTACATACATATACAAAATTCTAAATATTACACTCTACATTATTTAAATGGTCAGATGACTTGATTTCTTTTATGTAATATGTGTCTGGTTTATATATATTTTTTAAGGTCAGATGATCTACCTTTTAATGTGCTTATATTAAGTAAGGACTGTAATTTTTGTGAATATCTCTGATATTCTCGGTTTGAAAGCCAACATCTGAGATCCAGCTATCATAGTTTGATAGGCATTATTTGGTCATAGGTATAATTTGGTATTCATAGAGAAATGTCGTGATGTTTACTAATTAGATATCGATTATATGGAGCTGATGTTTAACGGTATCAAACTTATCACTCATGTAAACCCTTGCTACCGTTTTATTTTCGTGAGGACCGCGAAATTAATTTTATTAACCGTGTTCTATCGAATCACATAATCACATAAACTTAAACATATAATTAACTTTGTTATAGCGTGATAACAAAGCTTAATCCAAGTTTCATTTTAGAGTCAAAAGACAATGTACTTATTTAAAAACATCTTGGTCGCAAAACGACTTATTTGCTTTCTATAATACTTTTAGAACCCAGAAAATACATAATAATTTGAAGTAAAAACTTGTTTAGTCGCGTTGAACAGTTTTTGGGTGAACAAAATTCATGGAACTCGCGACATCGTCACCGCACGCTTCCTAGTATAAATAAAATGTAAAAATAACTTTTTCACTTCTATCGGCAGTCCCCAAAGACACCGTATGTTTTTTTTAATTAACGTCCTTTCGTCTTAATAATAGAGTCAGATGATCTGATAAGACAACAGTTGGCAATCGATCCCTCGAGTGGTCACAGCGGATGCAACAAGTGTGGGATGGACAAATAACGGCACCATTCACACAGGAAGTTGGCTCTTTCCCTTAGACTGTGCACAATTAAACGATCAAGACTACTGAAAAGTAGTTTATTGAAATTGAACTATAATACAACATTTCATATCCTTCCTATTAATATTATAAACGCGAAAGTTTGTGAGGATGTACATATGTAAGTATGTTTGTTGCTCATTCACGCAAAAACTACTGAATGGATTTTGATGAAACTTCACAATAATATAGCTTACAAATCAGAATAACACATAGGCAATAATTCATAATGATTATATTGTATATTATCTAAAATATCCACGCGGGTAAAACCGCAGCTAGTGTCTTTATATATTCTCTGCCTATGCCAAAGTTTTTAGAAACCGACTTCGAAAAAGGCGGAGGATGTTCGGCTGTATATGTTTTTTTATGTACCTACCTATGTCCGTCGATTTCTTAGCATCTATAGAGCGATTTGGATGATTCTTTTGCAGATGAGCGATTGATTTCATGGTGGTCCCATTAAAATGTTATTCCCGAGGTATAGTATTTATTCCGTAAAATAAAATAAAAAATTAAGGATAAGGATAAGGATTCTATGGGGTTTCGAAGTCGGTTTTTACTTTTTTAAGACAAAGAAATCGTAATCATACTTATTATAAATGCGAAAGTTTGGATGTTTGTTACCTCTTCACGCCAAAACAACTGAACAGAACGGGCTTAAATTTTGCATACAAGTAGTTCTAGGCCTAGAATAAAACAGGCTTTTTACGTCATTTCATCCCACAAATCAGTTCGCATGGGATATACATAAATAAATAAATAATAAATAAATAATGCTAGACAATTCACACAGCATTATCTAGCCCCATGGTAAGCAGAGCTTGTGTTATGGGTACTAGATAACTGATATACATAATACAATACATTACATAGATAGATATTTTTTATTATACATAGAACACGACCAGAACACCCGAAAAAAATATCTGCAGATCGTACACACAATTGTTCCGAGGCGGGAATCGAACCCGCAACCTCCAGCGTCACAGGCGGACCTTCGCCCACCGCGCCACATCGGTCGTCAACCATACATAAATAAATAACCTTAAACAACGTGTGTGAAGACGCAGATACAATTTAATGACTGATAAGACAGTTCGTTCAACTCTTTCAATTCTAAAATGCTACTTCTATTTTGTTTCTATTCTTTATTTGTAATTTTCTTTGTGATTAAAATTAATACCAACAAAACAAAACTGTTCGAGAATCCAATATTCATATGTAATCATTGGTAGATTTAAATTTAATTATCGAATAAACTTCTGTTAATTCATTAACAGAAAACAGCTCGTTTAGTAAATAAATACGTTTATTTTCATACGTTTGTTTAACCTATTGACGTTATAATTCTACCGTACCTGGATATCTATTAAAATTCTACAAAATACGCAATTGCGTCTTTCGATTCGTTTTTTGCGCACATTGTTACTCTAATTCTATGTATTAAAGTATCGACATTGGTCGAAACGAAACACTCAATTATGTATTGGAGTATTAAAATAGGCTGAGGCTAATATAATAAATAAATAATGTTGGACAACCCACACAGCACCATCCAGTCCCATGGTAAGCAAAACTTGTGTTATGGGTACTAGATGACTGATATACTTAATACAATGTATTACATAGATATATATTTTTTATTATACATAAGTAACGACCAGAACACCCGGAACAAATATCTGCATATCGTAATTGTTCAGAGGCGGGAATCGAACCCGCAACCTCCTGCGTCGCAAGCGGACCTTCACCCACCGCGCCACAGAGGTTGTCAAATAATATAGTATCTCCCATCCCCATCGTGCTGCGTTCAGTGATTTATTCGTAAATATCTTCTAGATGTGAGTAGATCTAAATTTGACCGCTTAGCCATTTAAAAATAGAGTCGTTTATACACTTGACTCTACAATACACCGTTCATCTACCAAAATCAATTATTAATATACATTAAAATAGTTATTTTACTGCCCGTTGCTTCACGCGTGATTTTCAAACAATAAAAGTTAGTATATGCGTACGTTCTGGATCTGAGATAAATAAAATTATAGACTGTTCATGTTCACATCTACATATATAATATGTCATCTTCTATTGTAAAAAACTCTATTGAAAATTCAGCCCGCTCCGCTCAGTAATTTAAGCGTGGTCTACACCCAAACATAACTTTACTTTTAATTCCATGTAGAAAAGCTTACCATTGATTTGGAGACTAGGAAAACTCGGAAACAATTATCTGAAACAAATAAGATACCATTTTAAATAGAAATATTCCGTCTTCAGACTTAAATGATCGACTTCCGTCAATCTGTCCCACAAATGGGAAACAATTCGATGATGCTGAAATAGAAAGACTTATGGATATAATAATAATTTAATACTCCTTCAATGTTCCTGACACTGTAGAAGTATTTGAAGTAGTGAACTTATTTTTGTCTTACAACCCTTTATTACTTGCCCTGTAAGTATATGTGGGACAAATCATTAATCTTGCAACTGAATGTTCAAACAGGTATCCTTAACCAATTGATATTCATATCATATCATATCATTTATTTATTGTAATTTCATGCATACAGGTAGTATCTTAGGTGTAGTCTTAGTGGGTAGGTACACAATGCATAAAAACCCTGTCAGGGCACAACAATTTTTGGGTTCTTTTTAAATATTAGCCTAAAATTCTAAACAATCATTATTTATAAAATTAGGAATGTCATATAGGAATTATAGGAATGTCATATAGAAATTATAGGAATGTCATGATTAGGTAGATAGGCTTACTAATTTAATCTGTAGGTATGTCAGCTAGTACACACACAACACACTTAGCTAGTACCTAGCTAGTACACAACAATTGAGCTGAAACTTCGCCTATTTATGTAAGTTTGGTGACAATGCAGTCTTATGTTACCATCAAGCCAACTTGATGGATAGGACCAATCCTATGATAGACAGAAGATGAACATAGAAGTTCTGAAACGAGACGACGTACGTCCGTCGAGTTAGGGTTCGTTGCATTTGTCTTCCCCAGCACTTTGGTCCTATATTTATTTATTTATATGATGACCAATAGTGGACTCGGAGGGAGGCCATAGGAACAATTAAATGAAACGACTTTACCTCATTGAGTTTTGAATAAAAGCTGGTTTTACAACAGGTTATGTTCATTAATAATATTTATGTGGATTTTACTTATGTCGTGGGAAGTAATTTTACAAAATGTTGTATTTTTTTTATATTTTACTTATAAAATAAAAGATATCACAATCAGCTGTTACTTTCAATACATAAGAGTATGCTATGACCCTATTAGCTTTTCCGCTAAGGTGAAAAATGATAACAATGGTTTTACAAGTGATAAATGTAACCCAGGACAAAACAAACTATGTCAAACAAAACTATTACATACTCCCAAAACACGGAGGCAGTTTCCCTTTGATGGGAGAAATCCAGAAATAGTTCGCGAAAGTTTATTGCCACGACTAAAATTCGTCTGCTGAAATATGCTTTGTGCTATAATTATTTAATGGTAAGTTGAAATATCTTATATAAGAAGGCCTAAGTAGGAAAACGATAATCCGCCTAGGCACTTAACTGAATGGCGCCGTTTTGTAAATGGCTTAGTAGATAATACAATACAAAAATACTTTATTGTACACCAGTTCAAGATTATTATAAAAGACATCACATGATACAAGTACAATGGGCGGCCTTATCGCTTAGAAGCGATCTCTTCCAGGCAACCTTTGTAGATATGTAGATGTACTCGCTACAAGCGTCAAATAATTTGATTATCTGTCATTTGAACATGTACAATCAGCACAATGCTCAATTATCTGAAGCCCGTCGATAAATCACAGGTAATGCGATATCCTGAAGCAGCATTGTTCTCGTAATCGGGTCTGTCAGTCACTCGAGCTGATTGCATTTACTCATCACATCTTAATTATGACGCGAGTTCGTCACCAATTATCATGACGTATGTATTAACTAGTTTATAGACTGAATACTTTACGGTAAAGGAGTTTGAAGATTTTTGAATGGACTTAGCGCCTTAACTTATGCGCCCTAACATCGGCTATACTGTTTTTTTTCTATCAAAAACGCGGAGCACTATGGTCCTCATTATATAAATAAAAATTGTCTTAGAGCGTCAGGTTTCTGAGATTTACATACATATATGAAAATTACTATTGCTTTTGATATTATATATGATTTATATATATTTTCCATGTGAATATTTCAGAAATCTGAAGTTTTCTATAATTTATATAAATAAATAAATAAATAATGCTGGACAATTCACACAACATTATCTAGCCCCATTATATATATTTCATATGTGAATATTTCAGAAACCTGAAGGACATTATGTTATTTAACATTTTTTATGTGTTCAACTTTAATTGTGCACCGCGTTTATTAATAAAACCGTGTGGTGGATAATGTTAGGGCCAAAGAACCAATCAGACTGAAATTTTAGATTTTATTTTGCTCTTAGCTTAGAATCAAACTTTTTTTATCCCATAAAATCATTTCAGAGGGGATAGAAATATCCTTAAAATGGTTCCACAGAGATAAAGCGTAACAAGCGCGAAAACTACTCTTACATTAAACAAAAACTACTACTACCTACATTT
Organism: Eupithecia abbreviata; assembly: GCA_943735965.1. Taxonomy (NCBI): domain Eukaryota; kingdom Metazoa; phylum Arthropoda; class Insecta; order Lepidoptera; family Geometridae; genus Eupithecia; species Eupithecia abbreviata. The sequence continues at coordinate 6,723,568 of OX030976.1, forward strand.
GAAACAATCAAACAGACTATTGCAAATAATCAACTAGATGATCGGAATATCGTATATTCAATCAGAATAATCAATATATTTTCTGTCTCTATTCTACTAGAAATTAAATCCAGTATGATATTAGTATTCAATTCTACAACTGTTCTTGGTAATTTATAGAATCAATCTCAAATTGAGAGTGATTGCTGGCAACACCCATCTATAAATGGTTGGTATTTACGTCACTTTTACGACTAAGATAGTTATTCATTATTGACTACACTCCTACACTCCTACGGTTACAAATAAATAAAATGAAAGCGCATATGAAATCTAATATGAAATACTTTTACTAAAAAAAATCAACGCTTCTTAACCGCTTGGCATTTTCCGCCTACAATATATATATATATATATATATAGGTATTTATTTTGTGAAGTCTGTTAAAGCTCTTTTACGAAAAGATAACGTTTCGAAGACAAGCCAAGCGATAAAAAAGTTAAATTGTATGTTAATGCACAGATAACTGGTTGGGAAGTGCGAACTAATCTAACTCCCCAGCCCAACAAGTAGAGCATTGACATTGCTCATATTTGATGCAGATATACCACGTTGTGACAACATTATATTAATAGAAGAGAAAGTAGAATAAATAATAAATAATGCTGGACAATCGACACAGCATTATCTAGCCACATGGTAAGCAAAGCTTGTGTTATGGGTACTAGATAACTGATATACATAATACGATACATTACATACATAGATATTTTTTATTATACATGGAAAACGACCAGAACACCCGGAACAAATATCTGCAGATCGTACACACAATTGTTCCGAGGCGGGAATCGAACCCGCAACCTCCTGCGTCGCAGGCGGACCTTCGCCCACCGCGCCACATCGGTCGTCGAATAGAATAAAGATAAGAATAAGAATTTATAAAAGCTACCCTTTATTGGGTTAATAATGGCATAGCACGACTAACAATGTAAAAGTAAGACTTCATAAGAATCCGTTTTAACCGTAGAACTAAGGAGTAATTACCTAATAAATAATAAAATTAATGAAATGAAAAAATAAATATAAACTACTTATATGGCATAGGTCGTAAAATCATACTTTACTATGTGATATGTAAATCACCCTATTCTAACAAAGAGCAAAGCTTTTCATGATCAGTGTAGTCATGTTTAGCCATGGGCTTTCTCAATGGTTTATTTTCTCGTTGGTAAATCCTTTAGATTGCTATTAGCTCGATTAAAATTAGCACCATTATGTGTACATAATGTCGCCTTTCTAGTGAGGGGCGCCATTTATTGCCTTAAAATATGGACGTAGATAGCATACTCGCTGGGAGATCGACCATATCCATTGTCACTCCACCATCAATAGCCGATATTGATTTTTTATTATCTCGAAATACAATACGAATTATTATACAAAAGCTCTCTTTCATATTATGTAGCGTAAGCACTAATTATCGGCTCGCATACGTGACGAGCGAAACAATAGACTCCTCAGAACTGTGGTTTACGTGCCATGGAGTAAATACGAGTATATTCAATATTATAAGGTCAGAAAGTCAAGGCTTGCAAAAATAAATTCTGATTTAATCATCGTTACTTATACTTAACATTCAATGCTAGCAGCTAGCAGTTTAACACTTAGGTCTAACTTACCTACATTTGTTCTTCGAAAAGATAACCTCATTCGCTTCATCGCTTTCGACAAGCTTTTATATGTATGCCAAAATTAGCGACGAAGGTACTGCTAATGCCCGATTATGTTTTGAAGAACACCACCCTAATCTCAGAACATTGTTAGCGTTTAAAGAGTTTGCAAAATACAGTTTGTTTCACCTGATTGGCCTTAAAAACCAGAAAATCTGGTCTGCCCGGGATGAATCACAAAAGCTCTAGTAATGGCAATAAGTTAACACATTCACTGCCCAGCCGCGCTGGTCTACCTGGACATGTGTATCGTGGGCAAAGTACGTGTTAATTATTTTGATGAATCTTCGTCAGGTTCGGATATTAAATTCCATAGTATGCTTGTCAAAGGTGACCTAAATCGACAAGTTTGAAGTGTTCGCTTTTGTAAAGCATAGCAGAGCACAGATATTCCGGTCTCTTTATAAGGTGGTATTTTACACAATGTTAACTGGTGAACCAAAACTGGAATTTATATTAAACAGCGCTATTTACCCACATAAAGTAATCCGCGAACATTGGAAAATATGGATGATGCAAAACTTTATGAATTAAAAGTATTTTCGCATTTTGATCTAAAGCAACACGGTCATTTAATGTAGATGGCAATGTCCTGAAGAAAGGATGCACTCGCCTGCACCCCTACCCGTTTCCACCATAAATAAAACCAGCCAAGTCGTGTCAGCCTAGCGCAGGGTTCCCGACGCGTTGGGTTCCGTAGTTGCACGGGTCATCATTATTTACAAACTTAATATATACATGCTTTACACAGCAACTTCAACTAAGTAATTTTCAATGGAATTATAGTAAGATTTTTTCTTTTTACCTATCAAAGTACAGGTTTCTATAATTTTTTTCGTTAGATTATATTTGTTTCACTTAGTCTTGTGGGCAAAACCACTCCTTACACCACCAGGCCATCCTTCCACATTAGGTCATCTGCCGTGCCATCTCCTACTAGCCGCGCTATGCCACACGCCGGTCATGATGCCAACGTTTCCGTATCATTTCTAATGTAACAAATTAGCCATTAATTTATTTTTATGTACTTACCTAGATACTAAAATTGTTGTACTAGCCGGGTCCATGTTTGATTCACATAAATATGTAACTATAAGATATTTTGTACGACATGGTTACAAAACATATTTTGAGCTAAATTGTTTTGTGACATATAAGCCTGCAGTCCATTATAACTCTCAGCTACAAACAACGCACGAAAAAGAAACCAAAGCTAAAAGTTCCCTAGTACTCGTAATAAAGTAGATGTTTTATATTATATATATCATACCAATAGGAATGCTGCCTTCATTCACAACCGCCTACAAGCCAGATGACAGACTTTGCGTTTTAGCTTATTTTATTACCCTGTCTGTCGTGGTATTGCCACCTACATTTTTTCTGCTCAGAACATACAGGATACCTATGCAATATATGCATATTATACCTTTCCTAACCACATAATTTTTTTTTCCTTTTGTGGTACAGAACCCTAATAAAACAGCAGATGTCAGCTAAGTCAGCGTCAGTAGTGGAATTATGTTTGTTATTGTAGTTCTTGTTAATTAATTAGTTGAGTAAACATAAACCATAACAAGTTTCGGATCACATAGTTAGGCTTAGTTTCGGACTTACGGTTTAGGATGCTCTACTGAAAGTATTTTCATTAGTGTTAATTCAAATACTATGTACAAACATTAAGATTAATAGTTGAAAGGCAGGCTTTCGAAATGCAGTTACTTCTCTTATTTTCTAATAAGACTAGATTATATTTAAGTAATTCTTGCTACGTGAGCTGAGTCCAAGTACTTAGTAGAAACGTACCTATCTAATCTGTGACTGACTCCCATGTGTTTTGATTTTTAAATGAACGAGACAAGATAACTCTGGACTAGGGTAGACGAACTAAAATACTCAATTCGATATAGTGAGGGGCTACTACATTATATTGTGAAAAACACCGTTATATTACGGAAGTCCGAGGTTTTTTATTTATTCATTTGTTCTGAATTTACTTGCGGAAAAATAAACCTACGCGGTTCATATTAAATAATCCTACATTTGAAAAGAAGAGCGCAAAAAGCGTTTCCCCCGTCAGGAGCAAAAACGCAATTCACAAGTGCATGTCACTATCTAGTACGTCCATCTCTCGGGCTGTCAAGAGCGATAACAAAATATTCTCAGTGCGCTTTTCGTTTTAGTTGGTGCATTTTTGTGTACAAAGCGAATTTCATTACCCGAGTCTCGTGACAAAGTCGTCGCTCATGTTGCGTCGTAGCAGTTTCGTAGCAATTTTGTTGCTGGTACGAGTACGTACGCTTCCCGTCTTTCATCGTCTACGAAAACACTCAATTTAGAAGTCTTTAAGGAAAATATCCGCGTTCCTAGGTAAATAGCTACCGTTCTACTGAATCCACGTCTCGGCGTTTAGAAAACGTTAGCTTCAAAATATAATCTTGATTGGGTATACTTAAAAAATACACTATATTTTGTCAACAAAAAGAGATATGTATAATAAAAAATATCTATCTATGTAATGTATTGTATTATGTATATCAGTTATCTAGTACCCATAACACAAGCTCTGCTTACCATGGGGCTATATGAAGTACATATAATATGAGTAGCTTTTGAGAGAAATCCCAAGGTAACGAAAATCAATCAACTGTTATGTACTACAGGTTTGACTAACGAACCATTTGTAGGTGTTGCGTATGGAGGAAGTTACGTGTCGGCAATTATTTGCTATTCCCTGGTATTGGTAGCTTCAAAACAATTGAAATCGAGACGAGGAACACGTCTCGATTTTCAACTGTCACACTTGTGATTTCGTGCGTCACGTGTAGGATTCATTGACATATAATAACGTCTTCTCAAAGACGAAAGCAAATATTCTTCAGAACATGGAAATATAGTAAAAAGATAAACCTTTACTACTAAGGTACTCAATATTGTAAATCACGGAAAAAAGGTAAATAAGCCGTACTTAACCTGAAAATTTTATTGTGGATTATTAAACACATTTTTCAGTTCTTGTCGGTTGGAGATAAATCCTGTTCGATAATTATTGTTAGGTAGTTAATTAATAACTCAGTGGGAGACCGACTAAAGCTCTGCGCTCATTAATCCAACACCGGTACCGCACAGTACAAAAACATTCATGCAAATATGGGTGCATGAAAACAAACATGCAACGACCTCTGTGGCGCGGTGGGTGAAGTTCCGCCTGCGACGCGAGGTGCGAGTTCGATTCCCGCCTCGGGACAAATCTTTGTACGATCTACAGATATTTGTTCTGGGTGTTCTGGTCGTTTTCTATGTATAATAAAAAATATCTATCTATGTAATATATTGTATTATGTATATCAGTTATCTAGTACCCATAACATAAACGCTGCTTAACTTGGGGCTAGATAATGCTGTATGAATTGTCCGGCATATTTTTTTTTTATAACACTTGGGTATAGATATATTATACAGTGACAAAATGGCTTCCCACTAGCATCAACGAAGTGGCCCGCGAGCCATCAGTGTGGCCGCGTGTCATCTGATGCCGTCAATAAAAAATGCATCTAAATGTTACGAGTACCCTTAATTTAATGCATATTTTTGTGCGTGGCCCTTATCTGTAACAAGCGTCTACATCACAAGTCTAGAACTTATTAAGAGCAAGGTGTCGAAACTATGAAGTGGAATAGGTCTATAGTATACATTACTTTGTTTTGTTTTAAGATCTTTTTTGAATAAATAAATATTATATTATATTAAGCTAATAATAATAACACTCCATCTAAAAGTTTAATTGTACAGCAGAACACCGGAGTTGTTGATTTATGTTGTGTCAGCGACGTAGGTTGCGCTTATCTCTTCAAACAGAACAACATTGACCACACGTTTCATTGAATCAGGTAATATAAAGTGATTTAATTAAAATATATCCCTATTATTGATGTAATTGATGTGTACATGTGTGGTATTTCAGGACAACTGACTTGCTTTCAGGTAATTTGTGCAGTTATCTTTTATTTACAAAGCCAAACTTTACAAAACCGCCTGTTACATTATCGATAAAAAATTACTAGTAATAAATAAAAAAATATTTATTTATTTATTGAGACAATAACATCATAACAGGTTTTTCAATAAGCCCTAAGGCGATGTATATAACTACTTATACTAAAAATTACATATTTTTGTACATACACACAATACTAAATAATTTATAATTTTGTTTCAATAACATTTTGTGCCTTTTTCATGGTTTCCGGCAGGTTTTCGTAAAAATATGTGAAATGCTGGACAATCCACACGGTATCATCTAGCCCCAAGCTAAGCAGAGCTTGTGTTATGGGTACTAGACGACTGATAGACATAATACAATACACATAGATAGATATTTTTTATTATATTAATAGTAATCCTAAGATCGTTAGCTTTCTCGGGAATGGAGAAGTCATTACATCAACAATTCGGAAATTTCAAGTACATTTTAGACGTAAACAAGTTATTCCTAAACGATATCGTAATTAATCCTCAATTAATCACCTGAAGCAATTCAATAACTCCTAACCAAACGATTACCGGAATAGGGAAGAGTTTCTACGCCAGCTCTAATGGAAGGTAAGCAGCAAGAGTTGAGTTATTGGCTTCATTATCTTCCCACTGCAGTCACGAGAGAAATCACTGAACTCGCAAGTTCTTGATAATGGGGAAACTAATAATTTTACAATTGAATTTTCTCAAGATGGTAGAGATAGAATAAACATAGTAGTAGGTAACTTGATATATTTCTTAGGTAGCAGTTAAATGGATTCAGTTAGTGGTTGTTTTAGTATTCGTGTAGCTTTTTCATTTTTAACCGATTTCGAGGGAGGGGTCGGTTCAACGGTCGGTTGTATGTATGTCAGTCGATTTCTGTCGACTCAATTCAAATTGTCAATTACGGACCGAATTAAAAAAAAATATTCGTTAATATATAGAGGAAAATGATCCCGTCCTATATTTTTTTAATTCTTGAGTGATTAGTATTTTTCCCGCAAAAATTAAAAGCAGTGTAAAATTAAGGGATATAAAGTCGGTTTTTAGTTCTTTCAAATAAAAGTAAATTATTTTTGACTGTTTTTTACTTTATACCTAACATTTGACTGGAAGATTACTTGTTTTTATAGTGCTAGGCTTTCTAAGAATTTGTTTACCCCAAAAATGTGCGACACAATGACATTTCACGTCTCAAAGTTTTTCGATTACACTAAACCGTACGGAAAAGAACCGTGCGGGGTCTAGGCCCGCCTGAGTTTAAAATTTTTGTTATACAAAAATATTAAATTATAATTTGACAGGAATTTATGAAACGCAGGTGACTGACAAAATGAAGACTATAATTTTTAATTATATCTAAATTTGTAAAATGTAAATATTGAACCTATGTATTTTAAATAGGTAGGTGGTTCGTTGTACAAAAACTGTAGTAGGTTCCATTAGTCCTATTTGACAAAAATAATAAAGTATTGTTCCTATTCTTGATTGGGTTCTGTGTAGGTATCGACAAAAGCTCCAATTTCTTTGATTGTAAGAAATATTGGCATCTGTCAGACTGTTGTCGTTACGTTTAAGTTACAGTCGTAAATTTATTATTATTAAGACCTAAGTATCTTTCTATATCACCTTGCCTTACAGATGTAAAGAGAGACGGTGTATTATATTTTAAATTTTGAGTTCTTTTTTTGCAATGACTGTAAAGAGTAAAGCCTGTACGTGTATATACATGTAAGGATAAACACCGTATATCTACACATCATAGAGATAATGGGGTAGGGTAGGGTCATAACGAGGCCCTTGTCTTTTACCCATTTCCATATGTTTACATGCTCCTATGACAGAGCATTTGTATGTTAATTTTATAGTTACGAGTACCTACCTACGTACGAAAAGACGGGTAAAAGTACAAATTATCCGTGATGGCGTCGCCACGTTTGAACTCACCAAACACGCGTTTGTATAATTTAATAGTATCTGCGACAAAGCTACTGGAGCGGTGAAAGACTACCTACTTGTTGCTGGGGAGTTGTTATCGGTTTAGGTTTTAGTAGTAGGTACTTATTACTTGTGCTACTAAGTTCAGGCTACCAATCATGAAGTTTGAGAGAACACCGAATTATCTTGCGAAAGTGCTCCTCACAAAAGTGATAAATCAAGCGATGGTAGGTATTGAATTATCGAACAATAGACAAAAAAGATTGAAATCTCAATTGCCTGATTCACGGTCCGATAAGCGCTGATAAATTCAAAGCCAAAGTTGAAGGGACCTTAGCGACTGTCATTAGCAGCGTATCATACGGGCATATCCGCGTAGCTTCGAAACAGATCAAGCTACGGCTGGGATGATAGACAACAGGATAGAAACAACTTTGACCCAGTTCCGCTACCTACACTAAAGCCCTAGATTTATTGTCACAGCGAAGGCAATATGGGCAATTTTAAGCAATTTCTTCTGAGCTCGGGTGCTGATTTGCAACTTTGAAGCAGGGTTACGACTACAGTCTTATGTTTTTGATAAGTTGTTTTGTATTTACATTTAGTCCAGAATCACCTGTTCACACAGAACAGAACCTAGCGGGTTCTGGTAGTACAGAAAGTTCTTTGTAGAATTAATTGAGCTTAAAGTAATTACAGTTGTCTGAAGCGGCAACTGTGTTGTGGCTGGAAACCACAGCATAGAGAAGTTTAAGGTCGATTGTTTCGAGTTGCCACGAGTTTTTCGAATTTACAATTATTTAGCGGTTTTCGTTTTTCTGCGTTCTATAATAAATAAAACTAGTGGTAAAGTAATTTCCAGCTAATTGTACACCATTTTCCATTAACTTATGAAATAAATTACTTCGATTCACTGGTATTTTTGGAGCATTTGGGTAAAAGAGATATTTTAGCCTAAAAATCAACATTTTCCTAAATACAATCGAATCGAAGTTGGTTTTATCGTAAGTTCATAGAAAATAGTTTACGATTTGCGGCAAATTACTTTTCCGGTCCTTGTAGAACGCATAAAATATGAACATCCACCAAAATGTTAGTTTCGCGCCAACACAAAACAATGAACCTTAACAAAGTAAGGCAGTGGAAGGAGTATTAGGCGAACTTTGTGTAGGTAAATTCTTGAATGAGCTTTAGTAGGGTAAACCTCTAATCTCGGTAGATTCTTTGGGCCCACATGAAAGTTCTCAGTTTCGATCATAAGTTCACTTCTGCAATTCAACAATCATAGTGAATGGTCCATTCAGAATATGGACCATTATTCGAGTACTTTACGTTCAGTGTCCTATAAAAAAGTAACGTTCTTTCAGTGAAAACAAAATGGTTACCTTTGCTCTTATATCGTTTTATAACAAGTTTAATCACGCAGTTAAGCTTCCTTTTATTTATAGCAGTTGTATTTTATAGCATCTGTTAAATATTCTTAGGCTTATTATAATCATGTAATTCGATTCTAATATGTGTGGTAAAAACATTGAAAGTAGAATTTTGTGTCAATATACATATATCATATCATGCTCCTGATGATGCTGCATGCGTCAAGCTAAAGACATTAGAGAAGGCCTATGTCTAGCAGTAGACTAACATAGGCTGATGATAATAATAATGTATTACTTACTAGAAAACCCTAAAATGTGATCTTTTATCTAGACAGCGATCTGGCAGGACCCTTAAAACATACGTACAGCTAAAGAATAGGTACCTAAGTATGTTACAACTTCAAAGAGCTTTTTAAAGCCGTCTTAGTTATTATCCTAAGACAGCGCTAGACATTTATCACTCGGCTCGAAGACACTGATCCTTTAATACCCTAAGGGCGGCTCAAACCGTTTAAAAGAACGATGTTCATACCGTTTAACATCTCGACATGATGTCGTGTCGTCGGAAAAATTAATGGCAGGGCAATTTCACAAGCAAATTGGAGCCTGTGATTAACTCCCAAAGGCCAGCATCCACTGAAGTGATGTCAGTGCTATGCTGAATCAACAAAAAATAATGAGTTCCGTCAAAACTGTCTAAAATAACACAAATAAAATGTCTTACATAACTTCAGTGGGAAGATAATTAATTATTTATGGGCGCAGATTTGCCAACGTTATACTACCATGCATGTTTATAAGTTTTATTAGTCCTACTAATATTATAAACGCGAAAGTTTGTAAGTATGGATGGATGGATGTTTGTTACTCTTTCACGTAAAAACTACAGAATGGATTTTAATGAAACTTTACAATAATATAGCTTATACATCAGAATAACACATATGCTACAATTTATAAAGATATATTGTATATTATCCAAAAAATCTATCACCACGCGGGTGAAACCGCAGGGCGTAGCTAGTATCCTATAAAAGTTTAGGCGACTTAGCTAAAGATACTATACTATATATATGTGAGTGGAAAATAAATGTATTGATTATTATATTATTATTATACAATTTGTAAATGTTTTATCACTGACCACTAGAGGCTTACCCCGAATTTATTGAATTTCGTAAATCATGTGAGACTCGAAACACACTTTGTCACTACCCACCCACCTGCTTCCCAAACCTGGTGGGAGCTTTGTAAGCATTTTCCATATTGTATGTAAGCATTCCTTCGGTTTTGAGAAACTGCTAGTTTCAATTTGTCAACACAAAATATCTCGGTACTACATACAATGGAATTATGTTGTCTTTTATTCCTACGTCAACATCGGTATTTCTGCTCTAGACAGAAATTATTCTTTGGACGATTGCACGCAAAGGCCGACCGAGTAGATTCATGCTCTTGAAATAAAATGCTGTTATGAAGTTTATTCCGGGAAATGGTAGCCTTTTTCAAGCTTAAAGAAGGGTTAGTAGTCGGAAAGTGGTTATGTAGCTTACCCACCAGTCTATCCAAGTAGTCAAAGGTACTGGGTACTAGATCTACTAAATCGACTATATATATGACTACTACTATATATGACTGCCTAAATCGTTCGTTCAATTTCCTCATCATATTCTGCAATAGAATTTTCAAAGAATATTTTTCAAATCTATTTGATGTAATTGACGTGTTTTTCCGGCGGATATGGTATAGCTCGGAAATGCAATTTGGAATTCTCGAAAAGCGGTTCCTCCTTTGATGTCCACAAAAACCTCAAGTGTTATTGAAAATAGCTTTAAAGTTACGAAACAATTTCTGGTACTGCTTAAAAGAGTAATTTTTAATTCAATTAAATTCTAAAGAACGGAGAACCAGTTCATTTTTACAAAGGAGCTACCTCTTGTGAAATTATGAAGAGTTCTTCAAAGAACGAAATTCTTGTAAGAACTATGGAAATTAAAAAGGATTAATCTTCCAAGTTGGTACTCTATGAAATACAGAGAATCGAGTATAAAAACTCAAGTCGTTCGTTACTTTCGCAGAACTTACGAGTAGTAGATTATTTATTAGGTTTATTGAGTTTTTATTATTTTAATATATGTATGTATATTATAATCTCATTCCATATTGTATTATACTATAGTCTAATTTGTTTCTATGTACACTTCCTCTATCTGTTCCATCGCTTCTCCTATAAACCTAAGGTATAACCCTAACAAAGAGTTTTCTTACAGCAATGTAAGAAAACTCTTTGGTAAGGGTTAAGCTCGCCTATGTACATATCTTTTTTAGTTAGGTTATTTTTAAGTTTTTTTTTGTGTACAATAACGAATAACAGATAACCATTGAAAATAAAGTAATAACTCATTTTAAAAAACATACTAATCATTCATCTAAATTATTATTGTCAAAGATTTTGTAGACGCCAAAGCATAATCAACAGTATATTTTGCCTAGAAATACGAGTTAGTAGCATCTCGTCATAAAAAAACAGCTGGTCTAAGTACAAATTGGTCTAAAACGCTTCTGGCCTGAAACGCAACTGGTCTAAAAATACATCTCGTTTAAAACGCAACTAGTCGAAAACGCTACTTGAATTAAATATTATTCTTAATAACTTATTACTAAGTCTATTATCAAACTAAAAATGTTAAATTGAAAATACAGGTATAAGTCGTGACATAAATGACAGAAAGTTGTGTAGATATCTAAAATAATAAAAAATACGATCCATGACAGACTATTATATACTCTTTGCTGACTATTCCTCAATGAGAAGTCGGCGACTCAGACAAAGACTTATATGCTAACAAGCAGATTTGCACAAAGCTAGTGAGAACGAGCAACGAGCTTTCACGCAGAAATAAAGGCTGTTGCTCTAGATTTCACGATTGGACATATCTACTCTCTATTACCATAGTGCCTATTCCGCTACTTTGTATGCCTTAGGATAGAAAAAATCCCAGATATCTGTAAATTCTTGGCACCTACTCATTAATATAGGAATGATTATGTATATGGGTTATGGCGGCAGTGTAAACTGGGGCTAAAATAATCTGTCTGTAATATTATTTTATTAAAACAAAAACTATCTAGGTGTTTATTATACAGGGTGATTTTTTGAGATTAAAGTGAACGGAGTAACCATGAGAGATAGACAATAGTCATGAAAGGAATCATGATTATGGCCTCAATTTATATGATAACACAAACTCTTATAGTTTTAAATCTGACCATCTACTCCCATCTTAGAAAGACGCCCTGTATAATATATTAAGTACTATAGTTATCTAGTACCCATAATACAAACTCTGCTTTCACGTCATTAAACGTTTATTATTTCTATTTATGTAAGGTTTAGCAGACTACTGAATATCGTATCATTTATTCAACGTTTCAATTGTTTTATAAAAATACAATAGAAATAAAGCAAATAAATCAACTCGAACACTTAAACAGTGTTCGAGTGACCGATGGCGAAGCCCCCTGCAGCTGAACGGAACACTGACCTACATCCAGATAAAGGCAGATAAAAACTGAACAACTGCCGAGTTATTGGGGAAACCCATCAAGAATAAGAATAACACGAATATGATAAATAAATCTTGATTTTTTTCATCATCATTACCTATTATAGTCTACTGCTGGACATAGGCTTCCCTTATCGAGGGCCATGTCGTTATCCCACCTGGCGTCCTACACTACGTTTGCCGAGCCGCGGTCTTCAAGAAAACTTTTACCCCAGCGGTTGTCGGTTTTCCTTGATATATGTCCGGGCCACTGCCTTTTCAGCTTGCTAATTCAAATTTTAAAAAATAATCAGACAAAGAACTACAGCTATCGACAAAGCACAAAGTTTTTTTTATTCTAAATATCGTACATCTTTATGCATCGGAATATAACATAATCCCCCATAAAGAAAGGTTATTTTTTACCCGAGTATATACCGGTAATATGCTTGCTGTAACTTGCCTTTAATTGTCGGATCGTATGGTTATATAATTACTATTAGTATAATAGTTATTAATTACTATTATTCACATATATTTTTCACGTAAATTAATTGTAAAAAATAGGCGCGGGTCACCAAAGAGAGGTTGTTACCTGTGGTTATTACGATAGCTTTCCATTTCCAATAAACAACTGGCTATAAGTACCGGCCGTGCCAAAACACAAGTCATAAAAGGTAGTGCCAATAATTCTCCCACGTAAAAGACACCAGCCAAATAGTCCCTCCGTGCCTAATAGTTCCATAAACTTGATTCGGACTTTATCTGTAACGAATTCCAATGATTTGTTTTGTGGGTTTCCAATTTTTTCTATAAAAGTTTTCGAAAAACATTCAAACTAACCTCACTGAAGGCTGTTTTGATAAAAATAAATAATGAGAGGCCATTTACACAGATACCCTTAGCTTGAGTTAAGCAGAGACTTGTGTTATGGCTTGGCATTGCATAGATTTTGTATAATACGTATGAAATACCGACCCTGAACAAGTATCTATAGATCATATACAAACATAGGCTCGAGGCGGGAATCGAACCCTCAAGCTCCTGCTTCGAAGACGTACTTGCGCTTCAGAGGTCGTGACATGCTGGACAGTTTATTTCATTCAAACTTTTTTGTTTTTCGCTACCTTTTTAAACATTATATTATACGCTCTATATACATATACTCGTACATAGTAAACCTAGGTACCTGCTCGATTATGTTATTTCAGAATTTTGAGGTTCGCATTGAAGGGATGTACCGCTAGTATAAATAAGTAATTAAAATACAGCAAGACGTAAAGGAAACCAAACATCAACGTACTTTTCAAAGGAAAAGAAATATACAATTCCAAGTAATCCTTGAGCTCTCAAACAAAACATCACTTTTATGGCTGTACAGATTGCGAAAGTAATATTGAAAGTAAAAAATTAATATAATGGAAACAAACGAAATAAATAATAAGTTATCAGCAACGCCATTTTACCCGACTGCTTTATACGAGTTTACCCAACGATTGAGTGGGGTCGCCATAAACACCATTTTTTTTTTCTACCACTATTTTATTTAAGGACACACTTTTTATTCCCAGTAAAATTCTAGTCCAAATAACGATAAAAAGCTTCAAAATCTGCGTCTTAAAAAAGACAACAAAATGCAAATCCGAATAAAAATGTAACTGAAATGCGTGAAAATGAGGTAGGAACCTGCCTTACGCAGAGACGCCCACTCTCAGTCCGACAGTTCAGTGGCACGCTATTGTCCAGATATAAAATAACAGAAAATCTTACGTAAGTACCTTTAAACTTGAGAAAATGCCCCGCGGTGGTTCAATCTCAGGCTTAAAACGTAGCTTGCTGACGGGTAATAATATAAGCGAACCAAACCGAGGTCGTTTTAGCTATTGGCTGCATACCTAAAGTACTCGTATATATTTAGTTAGGTTTTGGTAACATTTATTTATTACTAGCTGCACCCCGCGGCTTCGCCCTCGTGAAATCTGTGTTTCAAATAGTACTTGAATCACACATCAAAATCCGTTGCGTAGTTTTAAAGATATAGGTAAGCATACATAAGGGACAGACAGACAAGCGACACAAACGAGAATCGACTTTGTTCTATACATGTATATACATCTACGTATGTATTAATAATGATGTGTTAATTTTTTTTCTAGCTAATATTTGATACAGCCCCTTTCGGTGTATCGCCCGCCTTTCTTAAATTTACATAATTATTTCCAGGCAAAAACCTAGAAGACATTGCTTTTAAGCGATAATTCCGCCAATTGTACTTTTCGAATGTTATGTCTTTTTTTGTAATGATCTGTATCTGGTGTAAAAAAAATTGTAGGTATTGTATTGTAGTGTAAAAATAAACGATGACGTCCACCGCAATTCATGTAACTTGAAATTTAAATTATGATAACATACTTGAATCACATTCACCAGCTTGTTACTAGAACAAAGATATGATTATGAGTTTTCACTTCTTCCACTAGTGGACAAAAAATTGAAGTGAACAGTAAAATAATTTTATTTGATAATAATTTATATTTAAATATGACTTGTCTAAGTGCTTATTTTGTAAGCCTAAAGAAATAAATGATTTTTTACTTTTTTTTTTACTTTTTACTTTTATTATAAAGAAGGTTTCTACTTTACTTTAAATTGCTGATATATGTAGTTACAATTCAGAAAATAAATAGTAATTGCGAAGTTGATTCTAATTCAGTCGGGTAAACGAGACCACGAGTCTGTAGTAATTAGTTCGTTGCAGTTGTTGTTAATTTGTCCAGCTTAACTATCAATAAAACGGTCAGTACGGAAATAAATCAATAGAAGACTGATTTATCGCAGAGCAAACAGTTATAACTCATATTGCCACTAGTCTGTCCAACTCTGACGCAACATTTTTACAGTTTAGTCCGGGTGGTTTTGTGTATTATGTAGTTTTTTAATGAGAGGTATGCATATTACAGGGCTACACATTACTTGCATGTGAGTATCCCTCGGATATTTTTAAACATCTACGATTTGCCCCCGATCATTCTTAACGAACTTATTTTAACGTCTACTGACTCCCCATCTTAGTTTAGCTCTATCTCCGAAAACTGTAACCCTGTACTCTTGATATGGAACCTGAGGCGAAATACCTAACATAATTATGTCGCCGAAATATCGAGACCAACCGATAATGAGGTAAAGTTACGTTGACGAAAATAAGGTGTATTTTCGTGTTTTAGAGGTGGAAAGCACTGCATCTGAGGTAATTGCAGACCACCCCTTAACTTGATTGTTGTAATTTTATCTTCTTGCCCCTCAGGCTAAGAGCACCTTCGTGGGATCCTTTAAACCTTAGCACAGGCGGGTTTCATAAAATAATAATAAATGTGGTCTTCAAATTAAATCATATCCCAATAATTTTCGTTTTCATATTATTATTTTATTTCTTAGAGATTATAACCCCGGGTGCGAGGGTTTTAGCACTATAATAACAAAAACCTTGAATGTAGTCTTATTTAAACAACTACGTTTTACCTAATCACGCGTTCTTGGAAAAACGGCTAGTTTTAATTATTATAACGTAAAGGCAGTTAAGTTTCAATTTAAGAATAAAATCCAATAAAGACCATAAAAAAATCTTGGTTAGAGCGACTTATAAAATTTCTCTGCGTGGGTGTTACGCGAATTAAGTTATTTTGAAATGCTGAAAAAGTTGTGTGAAAAAGTGTTAAACCTTTAAAATATCACAAAACTGGTCTGATAATAAAAATGATGTACCTATCACACATGGATTCTGTCAGTTAATCAAGTAGTCCAGTCTAGCTATGGTTCGGACATGATCCGAATAATGAAGAATAGGTAGCTACCTAAGAATACACCAATCCTTTGTCAACCGAATCTAATCAGAGGGTTACGGTGAAAGAGATACCAGAATAGGATTAGAGGGATGACACGACTGCTTAATCAGTAGTTAATAAGTGTTCTGGTCGTTATATATGTATGTATAATAAAACAATATTTATGTATGTAATCTATTGTATTATGCATATCAGTCATCTAGTACCCATAACACAAGCTCTGCTTACCTTGCGGCTAGATGATGCTGTGTGGATTGTCCAGCGTTATTTATTTATTTATACATAGCTTTAGAAGGTTAAAGTTTCACTAAGAGACAAATTATTTGTTAATTGTTTAAAAACATAGTATTTACGTAGTATTTAACGTAGTATTTACACTTGAATCAATTTCCCAAATATCAGATCCGTCACCAAACGGCAGTGTGCCCAGAATGCTGACAGCATTGCCATATGTAGAATGGCAATTCAAAATTCTTAATTTCTTTAGACTTACAAAATAAGCACATAGACAATGATAATTAATTAGTGTTGAATTTTTCACTTAGATTTAAAAAAGTAACATGTAAGATGCATCTAAGTGTAATATAAAAAAGGGTTCATTCATTCTCAAAAAAATACGAAACAACAAAATTGAGTGCAAAAATGTTCCCACAATAATATCTTCACGTTGTTAAATTAATCAGTGATTCTCTTGCGGACTGCCTAGCAGACAAATTAAATTGCAAGATACCGGACCAGAGATGGAGTTTATCTCTGGTTTTGTTATTACATGATAGATTTAAAAATGACCGAACCAACTTTGTAATTAACGTTGCGACGTTGTTGACTTAGCCATGATTTCGTCGCAGGAAAATTAAAAGCTCTCGAACAAAGTTGACTTTTACAATTATTCGTATTCGAATTTAACGAGTGGCTGATTGTTGAAGTCGGAATAAAATGAGGAATGTTCGAGCACGGCGTACGTCACAGCTGGTAACATTTTTATGGTTCTGTAGGCAAATAATACTAAATGTTGTCATATTTGTTCATCTGTATGTATTGCTACACGCTCATCCGTCCCAGTCAGCATTTGTGATTTCATATAAATAGGTTTAAAACACGCTTTAGCAAGTCTGTCTTTTTTAGCACTTCTACAGCGATCACCAATTGGCTTGCCAAGCTTGGTGATTATAACAAAATCATCCATTATGTCTAGCTCTTTAGTGATAAGCCCGTCAATTATTGCTTAATTTTTAAGTTTTTATTGTATGTACATAGTTTCTAATATAGGTGTTCAATAAAGAATTTTCTATCTATCTATCCATGTTGTTTGGGGGAAGCAACATGCTTCCCTCAAACAACAGTGGACGGAATCTATTACAGTTTTAATTAGTACTCATGTGTGCAATAATAGATTTGCAGTACCTTCTAGACCTTCGTGATACACCGTTGGCATCATCGGTCGATCTATTTATTACCTATCAGGAAGAGATTGGGGATAATCGGAATTCTATTCCCGATATTTAAAAAAAGTTATATCGTATCACTGAGGCTGCGGAGTAGTAACTGGGTCAAACGTGTATTTTCTTATATTGTATATATATATGATAATTAATTAGTGTTAAATTTTTCAGTATATTTTCTTTAAAAAAAAAATTTGTATTATAATGTGTAATTTTCTACTATTCTATTCCCGATAAAAAAAAATGGTTCCATATCACAGAGGCTGCGGAGTAGGTAAATGAGTTAAAACGTGTATTTTCTTTTTAAAAAATATTTTGTATATGCATTGTAATTATCTACACAAATTGTTATTTGACAAATGATCGACAAGACCACCAAATAAACCGCTGCTGGGAGGGTTTCTTGTTACGGATAGACACGGTTTTCAGATGGTAGGTAACTATTTAATTGGCAATTTGTGGACCAGCAGAGATATCTGCCGATATTCCGATGGGTATGACGAAACCACATTGTTTTCGTTTGGATTAGATAACTAAAATAGACGGTTGTTATATCAATTAGATAAGGTGTGATCGCGAATTGAAACCGCGCTTCAAAACAAAAACGTCAAATGTGCTTCCAGAATAAGTAGCACGTACACAATACGAGTACATACTTGGTTTTGACAGGCAGACAAAATGTCGGCCTACAAGACGTTTATTATCAAGCGCAAGCTTGCAAAAAAGCTAAACAGAATCGCCCTATTCCTCAATGGGTTAGAATGCGCACAGGAAACACAATACGGTACACGCTAAGAGGCGTCACTGGAGGAGGACGCAGCTCAAGCTGTAAGCTCTTGAGCTTAAAACCTATGTTTTAATATCTAAGTAATAAACATACACGTACATTTATATTGAGATAGATATAAATAATATAAAAATATAACAAGCTGACCCGGCGAACCTGATCCGCCTAATAGTCAGTGTTTGAATTTTTGTATGGGAAATGATTTTTCTTTTATTTAATTTTTTCGGCAATTTTCCAGTGGCAACACTGGCACCTATTTTTAATATAACTAATTTACGTATGACAATATTAATTTGACGACCTCTGTGGTAAAGATTACGAAGGACTTTCTGTGACGCAGGAGGTAACGAGTTCCATTTCCGCCTCGGGACATATATTATTACGATCTGCAGATAGTTCTTCCGAGTGTTCTGGGTGTTTTCTATGTATAACAGTTACCTTGTACCCATAACACAAGCACCGCTTACTTTGAGTTATTCTATTATATTATACTAGCTACGCCCCGCGGCTTCGGCCGCGTGGAAATCTATGTGTCAAATGATTCATAAAACTTCCTCTTGAATAATTATATCTATTAAAAAAACCGCATCAAAATTAGTTGCGTAGTTTTAAAGATCTAAGCATATATACAAACAAACAGCGGGAAGCGACTTTGTTTTATACCTATGTTGTTTATGTTGTGTTTATGTATACCTATGTTGTTTATGGTGTTTTATACCTATGTTGTTTTGTTTTATGTTGTGATATCCTCTATGGATTGTCCAGCAATATTTATTTATTTATTCCATGTGGTAAGATTTAAGTTCAGTAATGTAGCGATGTAGTTAAACTTTTACTATTAAAAAAGTTGGCATAATCACTCCTCGGTTTCGTTCAACATTGTGGTTTGAATGAAAATATTAAACTTTAATTTTATTTGACTTGAGAACAACTGTTCTCATAATGAACTCTGTATTCCTCGGAGTATATACTTTACAAGATAATGTTTCGAAAAAAAACTATAAACTGGCTTCGCATTTCTTTATTACTTAATCCCTTTGTTTACATTTGGGGGATAAATAATAATAAATGAACTTATGCAGGACCATTTTATTTTAACTATTGACGGAGAAATCTGTTATTTTTCATAAAAAAACATAAATATAATATAGAAAATACTAAATGTACTCAAAGCAATAATAAACATACGTACAAACAGCCAAATATAGAATCTCTCCCATTATTTGAGTTTGAAACAAGGCGTTCAAGATTTGGTAGATTTTTTACCTATGGTCATTTTTTTACCTACACCAAAATCAGAATCGAATTCCACTAGAAATTCTAGGCACGCTTTTAACTCATGCTCTATATAATGGAAATGGAAGAAGATATTTTTTGAAACACTCGGATTATCCTAAGCCTATACGGCTTTCAGCAAAAATATGTAGGGTAGACCGGGGGCAGTAGTAGCACTTTTTGGTTTTCGGACGATTTTACTAAATCAACTATATATATTCTATATTGATTATGTTTCTAGAAACCTAAATTCAATAGCTACAAACCATTCCGTTAAATTTTACGTAGGGCTTACAGAATATAGGGAAAATTAGGTAAGAATGATGACAGGTCGAGTGCTACAATTGACCCCTACTCTGGGTCCAAAAATTAAAAAGGAAACAAGAAACAAACGTATAATCGAATCACAACTTAATATCGTATATTTGTTATTTTGGCGCTTATTAATCAATCTTGATCATTAGGAACTCAAGTTTTAGAAAAGTTCTACAAAATTATCAAGATAAAACTAAACAAAAAAAAAATAAGTTATCTCCACTTTAAACACAAATAATGCAAAATCTTATATTTTGGTATAATATCTCTGGTCTAAGCTTTGATTGAGACTTAACAAATAGCTTATATATATAAAATTGTTGTAAATAATTGACAGGTATTATCCAATCCTGCTCTAAGACTATAAACTTACATTTAATACGATTTATGATTTACTATAGCTGCGCCCCGCGGCTTCGCCCGCGTGTTATCTATGTGTCTAATAGTTCCAAACCTTCCTGTTGAAACGCAAAAAAAAACCGCATCAAAATCCGTTGCGTTTTAGAGATCTACGCATACATAGGCACAGACAGACAGACAGCGGGAAGCGACTTTGTTTTATACTATGAAGTGATATATGCCTTAGACTTACCTTAACGCATGTGCACGATAAGACCACAATGAGAGATATCTGTGAGGTCCAAGTCAGCGATCTACTGTCCTACATTCACAAGTTATTAGAAAACTCGGTCATCGAGCAATAAAGAAGAATTCATGCAATCGCTTAATCCCGTTTGCAACGTACAAAGTACAAATCGTACGACAAATTTTCACGAGCGAGAAAACGAGATCCCAGTCTTTACTTAATCCTACGGATGACAGAATGAAAAGTTGTAAGACCCGCGACGTGTGGCACTGTGGCCGGCCCGATGGACTCTTGAGAATAGCTTTGGTATAGTACTAGCTTCTGGCCCCTGCTTTACACGTGTAATTCCTCGTTAAAATCCTAATCCTAACCAATATTATGAATGGGAAAGTGTGTTTGTTTGGATGTTTGTCCTTCTTTTACGCCCTAAATAAAACATCAATCGACTTTATTTCTTGACATAACGACTGTTGAAAGGACGTGAAACAACATAGGATCCTTTAGGTCCTGGAAATGTGAAATTCGAATTTAACGCGCGTGAAACCGCGTGGAACAGCTAGTAAGTAAATAATTATAGCGTTGGAAATAAAAATAAACTTATCATCGTCATCAGCCTAGTCTTCCCACACTGGACACAGGACTTCCAAAATAGCGGCTTATTGGCTCTTATCATCAAAGTAAATTATGTTTTACATGTTGCATATACGCCAAATTTCTTCTTGATCTATTCGGTAGTTTTGGAGAGTTTAACGAACAAACCTATCATTTATTGGTCTTATGGCATCTTCAGAAAATTTCGCTTTTATACTAAAATTAGGATAGGTACAATAGAGAGCTAGATAAAATATCAGGATGACCGCAATGAGCCTCACTATTTAGGGACTTATATCATCCCAAATTGGGATATTGATTTGATATATCAGATGGATTCCGAAAGAGACGGCCAATGTGTTTTCCTAGCTCTGAGAAAAATAACTAGCTTCCTACTCCATCAATTTTGATGTATTTGAGGAACTTATATTTATAGAGCGTATAATATACACCCATTGGAAATGTTATAGGTGTATTGTATAGTTACGCACGGTCAGTAAAAATAACTAAATTCGAGAAAAACGTGTAATAAAAGTTGGCCCCTTCGGAATCCAGAAAACTCCTTTTGTTTTAGTGCAGATTTTACGTGGGATAGGTAATCAAAAGTAAAATCCATTCTTTCTGTATGACCAATAAAACCACGTTCGGATTAGCTAGGTACCTAATCCGGTAACTATAATTGTCCTTTGGGGCGTCCTTATGGACTCTGTGTCCGACACACTAGAGTCCCGTAATAATCGATTTCAAACTTTCAGAAATGCTAATAAAACCTAAACAATTTATTGAAAACAAAATCTCTAATTGTTCCCTTGTTCATTGTCTAGTAGAAGTTAGAGTCAATGAGATAAACGGCGTTGATAGCAAGTTTGTTCTGCGAGAGATTGAGATAACGAGAGAATAGGCCAGCCATGGCACTTGCAGTACTAATTATTCAAAAGCCGGAGAAGTCCAGCTATTGTTCCATTGGATCCCACTTACCGACCAAATGCTTTTGCCGCAATCGTGAACTTTACACAACCCTGTTAATTGTTTTAGAATGCGAATTGCCTTTGCTTCGCTTTAACAAACACCTAAATAAATAGAGCGCGAAAGCAGTTTTCGTGCTCAGACTGGCCTAATTTTTAAGTTACGATAATTAATAAACGGTGGTGGTCTGCAATGCAATAAAAAGGGAAATCGTTGTGTAGGTATCTTCACTACGAGCGCTTACATTCCCTTCTCAAGTAAAATGGATTGAGATCCACCACTTACTTATGCATAAAGGAAGTAAGGATAATGATTTCCTTTGATAGTTAAATTATGCCTTCAGTGCTACACGCAACGCCTTGTGATCATAATATCAAGCACTCTGAAAATGTTGCAACTCATTGTGGTTCCAGAATCTCATTTGACTTTTACTTTACGCATTACATCTTTTCAGAAATGATAGGTAGTAAATGCCTAGATACAATAATCACGTGCAGAGTTGATGAAAATTTTCGAGACATTCAAATTGGGGCAGGATATAGGCATGAATGAACATTACCCTTTTGTGTGTATGAAACTTTTGGGATGATGAAATGTTCCCAATAAACTTGGAATTCTTCGGTCATGGAATTCTTCAGTCATTACTCATTACAAATATCAAACAAGAAGAATATGCTATGGTGGTTTTGTAACGTTTATGGCCATAACCTTTATCACGTTCAGTTGGCATACGTATGTTTTAATGATAATTTATCGTGTACCTTGTGTTTTTATTTCACCTACGTTTCCATCCCATTACAGAAATCTTCGTCACGGGGGATCACTGCAAAGCGATGGAAATTCTTATATTTTCACATTACAGCGCAAGATTTGACGAAGAAGCGGCTACACAGACATCGCAACATCATGACACTATTTGGCGGGTCCGGTACACATCTCTTTTGCCGTTAACAAATTTTGGTGCAGCAAGTATAGATAGTTATGCACGGGCAACCGCAGCCACAGCCTCCGCAGCAACCTCCACAGCAGCCTCCGCAACACATCTCGGTTTTTTCAAGTTGATGTACTTTATTTTCCTAAAAATGGGTCGCTGAGCCGAAATCCGAAATGTAGGGAATAAACAGGTATCTATGCGATAAATACCCGATAAATAATAGTCAATATGTTTGTAAACACATATTGACCATTATTTATATCGCGATAGTTTAAAAATGCATGGCTTTGTTACCTAAGCGCCATTTGTGGTTTTATAGACATGCTCCAAAGAAGTAAAGCATGAAATCTTATTAGTGCTGGTAAACAATCTACACGAGAAAGAGTCACGTCTGACATCGAATTAATCTTATGTCCGTTTGCACGTGGGACCACTTGGACAAATCTTGGAAAATGCTTTTATATATCTTATTCCTTGGATCTACGAGTATGCATGGTTTTGTTGAAAAATAAAATATATAGAGGTTATATTTTTCAAACCGAGAACATTGAAAACAACGGTGATAGGTTTTTTTTTTATTGGTCTGTTTTCGAAGTTTTAGATAAAAAGGTACTCAGTTAAGAAGGTGATCGGAATGTTGGCTTTTATTTCGATCAAAAAATTGCATTGCCAGACAACATGTAATGATGGAATAGAAAAGAAAAGAAAGTTTTTATTAGCACACACAAAAAGAGAAACATACATGGCATTTTGTGAACTCTGCATTTTGGTAGCCGCTCTAATTTTTAGTAAGTAAATAACTACTGTACATACGTGACTTCTCGTAGCAGATTTTCAATAAGGAGAAAGGTGGATAATTTCTTCATATTTTAATATTATTTCATCGCAAAAAGATCATACTAATCTTTTTAATTATTTCTCCGTTATGATCAACGTAATGCTATCAAAGACGTCCCTTAAATATTAATAAAACTCAATTAGTTTATTGAGACAGCCGTCTTCGAAATGAAGAGGCACTTTTCTTCATTTTGTGTGTAGAAAATTGGCAATTGAGCATTTAATTAATTTTACAAGTGTAGCCTATTATAAAAGCGTGGATATTGTTTATTTAATTGGTTTCAGCGAAGTTGTGATACCTACTAAGCGCCGATGAACTTTTCACTAGATAAAATTAAATTCTCATTTGTGGCAGAAAACCAATAGTGTACGGAATATTTTTTTCACAGAAATTGTATGGCCCAAAAATTTTTGAGTAGATAACTAAGCCTTTCGGTTATCCAGAGACTTCTGGTTGATTTATATGGCAGTAACAAGGAAAGTTATCAAATTGCGTCGGATTCGGGCTATCCTACGCCGCCGTGTTTCATAACACCTATAAACCAATTTGGTGTTTCGTATTTTGCACGCTGGAATAGGCAAATGCGATAATGATTTGTTGCTCGGAGAGATTTAATAATGTTCTAGAAATATTTTTTCTTCGTTTTAATTAAGTTAAATTATTTTCTACGTGGATAGGTTTTTATTAATATCGGCCACATTATACAAATAATACATTTTGTAAAATCTCGTTGAGAATAAAATAGATAGGTATTTTTATACGATTTATAAGAATGTACAACATTTTTTATCAAAATGATTTTTAAGCTTATTCTTTTAAAAAAAATACAGCCCTAATCTAAACATTAATAAATAAACTTACGGCAAATTAAAGATTTACCTTTTATAAAAGAGTGATAAAAACTGTCTAGTATGTCTTCTTATTTATTTTTAAACGTTTGTTAAAACAATTATTAAAATTTAGTTCTGAAAAATAGGATCCATTAATTACCTAATTAATCTATTAGGTTTAAATACGTCGTTAACTATCTAAACTATAAAATAAAATTATGAATTAAGTACGTTTAATTAGGCACTCACCTGAACAGCAAGTTGTGCGGCGCCGCCAAAAACTTCCGAACAACTACGGAAAGTTCGCGAAGAATGTACAGAAGGGGAAAATATGCGTGCACTTGGCTAACTCAGTCACAACTCACTGCTGAACTTTACTTTGAATTTATTGAGCTAGTTTTGAATTTATGAGTATGGTACTCGTCCGCCTCCTCTCTGATGGTTTAGGCCCGCCAAAGTTGTGTGCCAATGGGTTCGGACTTCGTGCTTATATCTCGCTGAGGGCTGACCCTCTACGCATGCGCCGACGTCATTCATGTCACTCTTTGAATGACCGCCTCCGCAACCGTCATCACCGTCAGTTCTATTAGGATCCCATCAGCGGCCTTCGGACAACACGAGAAATGGAAACAAATTTAGCACAAATTACAAACGCTTTTCGTAGCCGCGGGGGGGCCTTGGGCGTTTTATCCAGAAACGACGCGTATCAATCACAGATTAAATGATGGAGGGCATCAATTGTACGTAGATAGATAATTCTAAGACAAAAGAAACGTTCGACATTAACAATAGCTGTTATATACTCGTACGTTAGATGCGAGGGCCTGTTTGATGAGCCTTTTCTTCCACTGTTACTAAATCATGCTCACTTTTGTGGATCTAACGATTTTACGAAACAATTAGGTACACGGTTACGTACGTTTTATAGTTATAATTATCTTCAGGTCAAAACCATTCAAAAACGAAAGTGAACCTAGCCCTTTGGTAGAGTCAGTTGGAAAATACACGCTCACACGAAATAATGTGAACAAAGCCGAAACCTTTCGGTTCGGTACACATATTTCGTGGCATCGTGTACTTTTGTTCTACAATTTAAACATAGACATATTACATTTCTCATTTTTTTTCGTATACATACATAAATATATGTTCTGTTCTTGTATACGTAAGTATTTATATTTTTTTATTCATAGATTTCTTCTTTTGCATTACATTGTTTTTATTATTATTTGAGATATTTTGGAACCAATTATATTATAATAACAAATACAAATCATTATAATTATCATTTATTGGATACCATATTTAAAAACGAATCATTTTATTATTTATCATTTAAAAACAAACTAGAAGTTGAAGGTGATTTGAAATGTAAATACAATTGTTTATTCTAATAAATTTGAGTATGCCAATATAATTGTTTCTCTAAAACGGGCTGATATAACTTTTTAATATTTTAACAATGCCAAATAATGCACGGATACGTGTAAAGGATCAAAAATATGACAAAGATATTGGTTTTATAAAATAACAATAAACCCTAAGATTCGAAATAAAAAAAATCGTAAAAAAAGTTTGTCCTTCCCTTGAGATCAGGAGTCCACTCCCTTTCAGTTTAGTACACATATTACGTGAATTTACGTGGCACCTTGAGGTGCTTTCGAGCCCGATAAACCTTTTCGGTTTCGGTGGTGTCTAGTGGATAAAATCCTATCAAAAACAATTGCGATAAGGTGATTTACATCCCAACTTAAAGCTTAGGCGTACCTTCGTTACCGAAGTTGAGAAGTATCCCGGATTTTGAGTGAGGTGCAGTGGTCATACCTAAATCAGCGAGATGGAACAGTTTGGTGGATACTTGATACAGATAAGTTGGGAGAAAAAAATCAGTAGTTTTTTCTTCATATTCATGTTCTTTTACGTGTATTCTTACATAATTATTATTGTTTTGAAATTTCAAAGAATTTACATATTTTTTTTTACATGAAATTATTACGAAAAAAATATTGTTCTGCTAAAATATCATGCAAAAATTATATGTGAAGTATATGGTCATGGTAAATAATGTATGAGTGTGTGTGCGTGATGAACGCTAATAAGATGAAAAAAAACTTTGTTTTTTTTTCATAAAGAATAAATGTTTATAATGTTTTATATAATTGTAAAAGTTGAATCCTTCAGGGTACAGAATCACCCCCCATCGGCTTATTTCACCCATTCCGCGTTCACCTGTACAGGCTGAATACTGACAAAAGATAACCTACCATAATACATAGGCTACCTAACAAAGTCTTTAAGGCACTCGACTAAGTTATGTAACCTACTTGTCTATATTACGAGTAATATTATAAAGAGGAACGGTTTGATTTTTTGTTTGTTTGTTTGTAATGAATAGGCTCCAAAACTACTGGACCTATTTGAAAAATTCTTCCACGGTTGGGAAGCTACACTATCCCCGGTAAACATAGGATATATTATTTATTCAAAAAAGTTAGGGATCCGTACTAAAACCGTGCGAAGCCGGGAAGGTCCGCTAGTAATTAATAAATGATCTACATATATATCAACCCATCAGTAGTCAGTCTCTCGAAAACTTAACTCCGATAAATTCCACCTGCATTTAAGTTATTTAATTAAAAATAACCGCTACCAAAATATTTAAGCTGAAGTTCAGACCTTGTACTTGTATTTTAATACAGCTCTTTAACTTTACAGCTCGGAGCCGAGCGCTTGTGCAAATGAAAACCTTCATAAACGTAAACATTGGAATAAAATGAGTTTATCTATCTTCTTTAATTATTATTGCAGTTTAACAAACACGTGGATGGTCAATAGTGGATGGAAAATGGAAATTTTTGCTGGAATCAGCGAATATTTATTTGTTGGTGAAACAATATCCAACTGGGAGAGTGTAAACAAAGTGTATGTGAAAATCACTATCAGTATGAGAATTTTTTACTTATATTTATTATTGTGAGTAATACAAGCTTCTGCCCGCGGGTTCACAAGCGTTTTTCCGGCATAAAAGGTGTCCCATGTCCGTTCTCGAGATACCTATCTACCTCCCTGCCAAATTTCATTGAAATCCGTCTAGCCATTCAGGCGTTAAAAGGTTAAAAAAAAATCAAAATTAAATATATTTTATTTCTTTAGGCTTACAAAATAAGCACTTAGAAAAGTCATATTTTATACTACACTGGTTACAGACAGACATACAAAGTTATTTCCAATTTATATGATAGGAGATTCTTTATTGCACACTAATATAAGAAAATATGTACGATAAAAAGCTTAAAATTAAGTAACAATTGGCGGTCTTATGCCTCGAAAGCGAAAAATATGTCTACCAGACAACCATAACATATTAAGTAGTATGCATATGCATGTCTGATATTCACGATTTTCTTTCAGGTGTTTAATTACTCAGCTAGATAAAGTAGTACTACTATTAGTACTTACTCACACACCTGTCAATTCAAAACTACCCACTGAATTTCGTCTGTATGAAAACAACTTCAAAGTATCATTCAAAAGAGGATCATGGTAATAGACACCTTGGAACTATTTTCAGGTATTAATGAGGTAAGGATATCGATCAGTTCGGGTTGGCAATGACCTCTCAAGGACTGCGTTGGAACACGCGTGGCACACATCTTCCGGGTGTATCTAGTTCTACCTTGAATAGGTACCTAGCCAAACTCGATGAAGAATGTTTGTAAATAAACCACGCGTCTTTTTATACGCAATTTTCATAACTTATCGATGGTAATTCTTTTTTCACAATTATCAACACTCATTTACAATTATCTGGGAATCGACACTGAGCAAGTGAGTTGAGATAATTGTGAGTCGTGGTTTGTTTACAAAAACTCTACATCGAGTTAGGCTAGTGTATAGTGAATTATACTCGCTCGATATTATAAACTAAGGATGATTATACTCGTATGTCGTCCGCGGCTTCGTACGCGTTTTTACTATGTCCTTCCCCGAGAAATAATGAAATAGAATCTATCTCTTTGCCGTATATTAAGATAAATTAGGTTGATTAATCTTGAACAGACAGACAGACTTTCTATGGCAGCATTACTCGAAATTCTATGTAATTAGAAGATACAGATTAAAATTAATATTTAAACAAGAATATTCCATTACAGTTTTTGATTGGGATCACTTATCTTTTCGGTGGTATCTCAAAGAAAAGTATAGACAGGTACGTACGTATCTATCCTTCTAAAATTATAAAGCTGAAAGTGCAAATAAAAACACAGGCAAAATTCAGTAAAAACATTATTTTAACAAATTTCACCGAAGGATATTTTATTTTATTTGGCGATTTCACTGAATTTTGCCTGTGTTTTTATTTGCACTTTCAGCTTTATAATTTTATACACGAAATAATTTATTTTACTTGTATTTCTTCAACAAGTGCCTAAGAAAAATAAATTGTGTAATTAATTATGTTAGTGTAATATCGTAAGGTATTGAAAATTGTTAATTTTTATAAAAATATGAACAATTTTCAATAAGTATGACTTTAACATGATTTTATGATTAACATTTTTAGATTTTGAGATTAAGTATGATTTACCTCTACATATATTTCCTAACGTGCAGTTCTTCTATTTGGTAATTACCTACTACAAAAGATTATTTTTATTAAAAGGATAAAATATACGAGAATCTTCGCGTTTGCAGTACTCTACATAAAAACATCTAACAAATATATATATATATATATATATCTTTACTCACTAATGATACACCTCGTTCTTCGAATCTACAAAGTCTAATTGGCTTGAAATATAGGTGCCTACCTATCTATGTAACGAGTATACATTATTATGTACATATCTTGCTTCTTTTTTTACCAGAGCTTGTGTTATGGGTAGTAATTTACTTGATACACTGCACTACATAGTAATTTATTTTATTATAAATAGAAAACATCCAGAACACCCTGATCTGCAGATCGTAGAAACATTTGCCCCGAAGCGGAAATCGAACCCGCAAACTCCTGAATCGCAAGCGATTCATGCCTTTGCCGCCATGTCACAGAGGTCTATACAATTATATTGTACAGACTCTATTGTATATAATTAAGAGGTCTCCGGAGGGACGAATTCTTCATACAAACGTAATACCAAAATGATTTCCAATTTTCCACTAGCTAATATTGCTATCGCGCACGCATGGGGCGCGGCGCAAGGGTTAAACAGGGACAGTGATATTCGGAGCGATTTTTGCAAGCGAGGGTCGCGGACACTTAAGAATTTAAGTTAATAACTAGTAGGTTTTTATGTGTTTCTTACCTTTGTTTGGATTAACTATATCTCTACTCTATAATTTATACGTAAGAGATCTACTAAACGGTTTACGAGGTGAGACAGCCAGCAATTAATATTTTTATTGTGAATCTCTCATCAATATTGAAATGGCCGAATGTTCCCTCTTCAGGTCATTATTATCTGATCGGCTATAATCCCTGCGGAAATTTCCCGTCGTTTGAGGTGCTAAGTATGCGCTCTTTGAAAATAAATGCTCAAAGATATCCGCTCAGAAATCCTCTGAATTTTTCTTTAAAATATTTTTTGATGTATTCTGTATTTCTTTATTAATAAAAACTTATTCTAATCTTATTTCTACGACACTTTAAATCAGATAAGGTTATAATGCTTTATTTACTTTGTTTTTTTCTTGTTCTACTTACAAAACTGTTTGGTTTAAATCATAACTGCAATTTATATTAGCCACAAGGGGAGATTATTTAAAACAAGACCCATAAAGTACAAAATATGAAATTAAATATTAATGAGTGGCTATGTATGTAACATTGTTCGCAAGATATAAAACCAACATTACAAAAGGATGATGTTAATTTCAATTGTATTCAGATTATGCCTCTTCTCGCAGATTATGATAATAATTATCTCATTCATCTTGTTGTGAAGTTTGTAAAGAATATATTTTATTATTTTTCGAGGCCTCTCGCTGGAATGTGATTATCTAATGCTTACAAAATTTAAAAAGGCTTCCGTTGCATAAAAGTGGGCTCATGAAATGGTAGGATATTCACGGAGATATATTTAAAACTATAGGACCTTCCCGGCTTCGCACGGTTTTAGTACACGGATCCCTAACTTTTTTTAAAATATAATATAGCCTATGTTCACCGGGGATAGTGTAGCTTCCCAGCGGTGAAAGAATTTTTCAAATCGGTCCGGTAGTCGGAGCCTATTCATTACAAACAAATAAACAAACAAAGAATCAAACCTTTCCTCTTTATATTAGTATAGATAGATATAGAAAACAAGAACAGGTACACGAGCGAATGTGTGTGCGATGTCTATAGTTACTACATGATTGTATTGTGCGAGTTAAACAGTTGCAAAAACATGCAAGAAGACATGTAACAAAGAGTGTTCGGAACGTAGGCTGTTGTACAATTTTTAACGGATATGACCAAAAGGAATAGAATAACTACGTAAGACATGACATCACTTTTTTATTTTCCACCTTTTATGAAACTTGAAATTAAACCTCGAAACAGAATAAAGATCCTGCTAAAAATGCTCACTTTGGATACGATTTCATCTGAATTTGATTCGCGCGTAAACGTACGACTACGCACGAATGATCCTGACCTTCCAAGGACTATGGGAGCGCTCACACAGCATGCGATCAGTCGTACGTATACGTCGTTTACTTACGACGTCCGAATACAGTCCGAACTTGTTGGGATTTATCACGCAGTCATACATTCAGAACAGTCTAGGGTAATTATGTAAATCTTCCATAATATGATGAAATTCACCGAAATCGTCTCCTTTTAAAAATATTTCGCGCACCCATTCAGTTCTTCGATAACGACGTCGCTGACGTATCTCCGATGTAGAAGAAGACTATCTTGAAGCTACAGATTATTCATCGCAACAAAGATGAGATCACGTATGCGATATCACCGGTGCACTGCCTATTTGACGGAGAAAAACGTATTCAGTGTGAGCACTCAATTCGTACGAACAGTAGTCGTACGTTTACGTACGAACAAATTCGTATCCTTGCCCCTTGGGCCTTAGTCAATGCTCAAACAAACAAAATGTCAAACAACAATGACCTCTCATTAGTGATGGGCGCAGGAGATATTTACCTTTGGGGTAAATTCCCGGAATTTATAAGGGTAAATACCCCCATAATTCAACTCAAGTTTTTTTTAAATTTGATCAGTAGGTATCTAATATTGAATATACACCCCTTTAAAGTTCGGACAAACGGACGGATGGACAATGAAATCGTAGTCAATAGGTCCCATCCCAATGGCGTTGGCAGCCTTCTGATACGGAACCATAAAAAACTAACAGCTAACAATAAATACTTCACCCCAAACGCAAACAAAACTAAATAACCGGGTATTTACCTACTATATACTAAGAAAATAAAACATGAAAAAAAGATAGAAAGCACTTGACTTAAAAACCATTTATTATTAAAATTTGTACACATTTTTTTTTCATGGAAAAATCATCGTTTAGTATTTTTCAATAATATATAATTTTCGGGTGGATATAAATCGTATGTTTCGTAAGTCCCGATAATTTTGAGTCGCAGGTTCACATCTCTTTGACAAAAAGTAACTGTGGCTACTTAGAGGAAGGATATACCTACCTCTAAGTGTGGCTATGGAATATTGCATTATATCATTCAGTCTTTATTCACCAAATAATGAATTACTTGTACTCTAGATTTAGTTATTTCTGTTTAATTTTCTTCAATATAAATACATAATTGTATTTTCTTTTTTGTAATTTTGTGTAAGTGTTTTTATGGACCTTTGTTTGTTGTCTGAAAATCAGAAATTGAATTAAATTGTATTGAATAAAAGAGTGGAAAAGGTATATCACTGTACCAAAGATAATACAATAATTAGGTACTCAATACTCTGGTGGTGGTTAATTGCTTACATGTATACAAATAGGTCTTAAAAAATATATTTAAGTCCAACATGCACCCTGCAAGGGCATTGCAACATAAATTTAAAGCTAACGTGTAAGCTTTATACGTCCTTCGATTGCATTCTCTTTGGTCGGAACTTATTGTATTCTCTTTGGTATTCTCTTCTTTGTACAAAATCAAAATAATACTCCAATAACCAAAAAAAAATTAAAATATGAACTAAAATATGTTTTGATCTTATCAGAGAGCCTAGTAGCTAGCCTAGTAGCCTACGTTATTTTCTTCTACGAGAAACTGTCCTATTTGTCCTGAATTTAAGTTACAACTCAGGTATGCTCGTACAAAGCACAAATACTGTCTGTATCCACACAGTATCTTCAAGAAAAAATAAGACATCAGCATCCTGTACATACTTGCAAGCCTGCCATATTCAGCCCAAATAACCTGGAACAATCATTTACGTATCACATTTCAAGGTAAAGTTTAAGTGGTATTGTATTTTCTGGGTAGGTACCATTCGCTCAAGTTTAGTGTTCGGTTCGAATAAAACTGCTTTGAATAATTTAATAATGGCTATATCGTCCAGTTCAGGTCTATGTCATCAAGTCAAGTACCAACAGCAGTTGGCTCGCACAATATTTATAGGTTAAGTATAGGTACAGCTAGCACGAACATTATCTAGCCCCCTACCTACTATCACGAGCTATACTTACTGCGGGGATTTTCGGCATTTATCCAGTTATAGGAAAGCTAAGTTGAATTCGTTTAACTTAGCTCCGATAG
Organism: Eupithecia abbreviata; assembly: GCA_943735965.1. Taxonomy (NCBI): domain Eukaryota; kingdom Metazoa; phylum Arthropoda; class Insecta; order Lepidoptera; family Geometridae; genus Eupithecia; species Eupithecia abbreviata. The sequence continues at coordinate 6,757,293 of OX030976.1, forward strand.
CTTACGCAGTTTTTCATACTACATAACTTAGCGTTTGCAGTATACTGATATAAAACACTGCGTCAGCTATTTGAGATTGTGCCTAACTATCGGTAATCTTAGCTATCGCATTAAATAAAAATATGTAGCAAATCAAAATTCCTCGATAACTTAATTTTGGGTATCGTAATTATTTATCTTATTCATATGAAATCCTTTATACATCAACTGTAGTACTATAAGTTACTATGTACTTCTACCTACTTAACCACAGCAAGGAATTCATTGGTAGTTCATGAGTGCTTTCATCTATTCATTATCATTGAGGCTGACTTGCATTAGAACTGATTAAAGCAATGCCAGGCTGTACAGAGCACGAGGTCCTACACCATTTTCATTGCACACAAATTCCCTTGCTACATGACACTGGGCAGAGTTGTAGTCAGGACCAATAATGAGATTATAACATCTTTCTAACCAAAGATGTTATAATCTATACCATTTCCTACCTAGTTGTATCAATTTTGTTGTCATGAACACCTTCTGTAGACGTTTTGTTTTTTTTTACGATCTACCATCGATTTAAGGTGGTAAATAAGATAAAATAAGCTTTATTTACTTTCACACAATTCATATGATTAAGTTTTCTCTATTCACTATTAGTGAATAGAGAAACAGATGTGCAAGTATCACTTAGAGTGGTGAAAGCCTCCTCCAGGTTCCGGTCCTTCTCTATACAAAGCTAGTCTGCTCCAAGTAAGTTAAGGTGTAAGTAGGTTTCAACTTACCCTTAAAAATCGATAGAAGGTAGTGCCTCCTTTGTTCAGAGAATAGTACTTAGGTAGGTTTTCTAAGAATCCTCTTAACCACGTTTTCTAATTATGCGTTTTAAGTTAGTAAATTATTGGGTATGCTATATAATAGTGGTGTGGTAATTATAGGCTCGCGTAGCCATTAATTACCACACCACTATTATACTATACAGTGCTGCTGATGGTGTGATCAACGTATTCACTGCCCCAAAAGGCGCACGGAGCTGTAGTTGGGTATGTGCTTCGTGGGCCATGAAACTGTTAATGTTACACTAACAACTACATACATAGCGGTGTGCTAGGGGATGTTCAACACAATTTGCTATGAGATTAGCTAGGAGATTGTGCTACGCGATTGTACTAAAAAATTTAGTCCAAAATTACTGTTAATTACTTAAATGTCTTGAAAAAGGATGCGTTATATTTTTAAACCACCTTTCAATTATTACACTTGGGTGTTTGGCGATTTTACACCGAATACTCATTTTGTCAAGAAGATTGCGTCAATTTATAAACTAGATAAATTGGTTATTTTTATGAAAGGTCGGAATGTAAGATGGATGTATGATTATGAAAGATGAGGTTCCGTGATGATACTAATTTTGGATGCTGCGTTTTACGCACGTGCTACGAAATTTTAGTACGAGATAGGGCTACTGTTAATGCTATTATACGTTGGTGATGCTTCAACACGATGAATATTACGTGAAAGTAAATAACGGGAAGATACAAAAGTTCGATGCAGCTAACGAGCACACTTCACCTGCATCTTTTAAAATAAGGTTAGTGTCGGAATTATTTAATGGAATATACAAACCAAAGCCTCTGGTTTGATATGCACCTATACTATTAAAATCTAAAGACAATTAATAGAAATAGAAAAACGATTTAGTGTAGACCCAACCAAATATCTTGCCAGTTCTAGCTCCGTGCCTGAAGTGCCTATGACGCGCCGCCCGCTGATAGCAAATTAACATTTTAATTGTAAACGCCAAAGCCTTTTTGGTACACCAATGTAGCCGCGGCGACAAGCCAGCCCCCTGGAAAATCAAACTATGACGCTTGACATCCAATCGGCCGTATGACGAGATCGTAATGGGTTGTTATAATTTGCCAGAAACCACAGAATAAATTACAAACTAATGAATGCGTTAAATTGAACGCATTTCCGTGAAACTGTTTTCAGATTGACCTACTAAAACTGACATGTTGAGAGCTTGTTGATTAAGGCGGTATTTTTTTTTTTTTTACTGTTTTCGTAAATGTATGTGGCAGTAGGGGCATTCGATAAATTTTTGCCGTAGCGGTCGTGGAATAAAGCCATCCCACGACAATGCACGCTGAGGCTACGCACGAGTGTCTAGCTTCACATTGCAAGAAAATGTATCTGATAACATCGACTGCAATCCACGCACACGCTACGCACGAATACGAGATCTTCAAACGAACGAACCCACGGAGTTAACATGCGCCGCGTGGCCGTGCACAGCGTGCGTAACGTTGGGACATCGATCCCTTCCCCAAATTAGCTTGGGGATAAGGATTAAGGTAAGGACTCGACTAATAGAACGTACAAGGGATTGCTTACTAGTTTTTTTAGCACTTATACTGCAATCCCTATCAACCTGCTAAGTGTGGTGAATATGACAAAATGGCAAAATGTTCAGCTGTGGACGTACATACGAGTATATGTGATGTGAAATAGGTATATTTTGTTTGTAGGCCTGATACTTCTCCCTTTACCTCCTGCTTGTGATGTCCTAAGTCTGCTTATTTTAAATTGGCTATGATGATGTTCTCCTTGCCGATTTTCAGCAAAGGCGGCCAGTCTCAACAAAGAACCTGTACGCTGGATATTATAGTGCCCAAGTGTGTGAGCAAACATAGGTGCACTTTCTATTTCCTCACACTCATAATCCGATGGGACGGCAGTTCGACACAGCCTGGAAGAACCAGCAGCTTAACGCTGCTGAAATCTGAATATACATACTCAATAGATCATTTATCAAATTAAATATAATTCAAATTATGAAATTAAATAATATTCGTGAAAATTGTTACAGTAAGAACCACAGACCGCTGAAATAATGCTGTTTGGAAAGTTGATAGTGCCAGTCACGCAAAATACAAATGTATTGTCAATAAGTAATAGTCTGGATGTGTTACCAAAGTTAACAATTGTGGTGATTGGTATAGTGGTAGCTGGGACGTTGCTTCTGGTGGCGTTGACTTTCCGAGAGAGATCCTGGAAGCATTGCTTTGGTCCAGAAGTGGTCGATCTGGGCTCTCTGCATACATTTTGCACAAAATACCAAAGAAAATATCATTCTTCGCGCACATTTAGATATTAATAAGGTAATTTTAATTTTTAGAAGTATATTTGTAAAATTCTTATAGTACTTCCTGTTTACCTAGAATCATACAATTTATATTATATGGAGCCCTCGATGCGGCTGTAGCCGGTTTATTTGTATTTCAGAATTCATCCTTGGTCAACAATACTATAGATTTACTATAATTTAAAAAGCCAGTATGAAGCTGGGCATTTGGCTCGCTGGAACACTTTTACTAGCTCTATTAATGACGTTAGTATTTCTTTCTGGGCCTTGGAAGGAATGCTTCGGTCCTGAAGTAGTGGATATTGGATCTCTACATGCTGTTACTACTACGAGCTACAACAGGAGGTGCCAGTATGCAAGAACAATTTGAATGGGTAAATAAATAAATAAATAATGTTGGAAACTCTCACAGAATCATGAAGACTTGGGTCTACATGATTCTGTGAGCTAAGCAGAGCTTGTGTTATGGGTACTAGATGACTGATACACTTAATAAAAGAAAAAAATATTTCTTTAACACCGTAGCATTTTTATTGCTACGGTGCTACGAAAACTGTAGCGTTTTTGTAGCACCGTAGCAATTTCGTAGCACCTAGCATTTCCGTAGCACTGTAACATGTTCATACAACTGTAGTGTTTTCATAGCACTGTAGCATTTTCGTAGCGACATAGCACTGTGGCATTTTCGGAGAGGAGCACTATAAAATTTCCATAGCACCGTGGTATTTTAGTAGCACCCACCGGAGCTCTTTTGTAGAAATATAACATCATTAATTCGTCACTCTATACTATACGATATAATAATGGCTATATCGTCCTATACATATACTCTATAATATACTATAGAGTGACGAACTGGGTACGACTACGGTTCTACCAAACCCTATAGAGTCTATTGGGTTTGGTAGAACCGTAGCCGTACCCAGTACCAGACTGAAGTTTTTTTTATGTTATAAAACTTCCTATGAAATTTACCTGTTACAGAATCCAAAAAAATTATCTAGTATGAAGATATGCATAATTTTAGCCGGGATCCTCCTTTTGGCGCTGTTAATTGTGTTAGCACTCAGTGGAGACAATAAGAATGAAATCTGTGACTCTGAGGTGACCGGTTTGGCGTCTCTGGATACAGATTTGCCAAAAATCAGTGAACAAGCTAGAGCACTTGTTCGAGAAATAACAAAAAAGGCTAGCGACATACATTGAGGATAAAATATAGCCTAGTATAATATTTATTTATGTTACGTTGAAAGATTAGCACTTGAAAAAATTTAGAGAAGATAACAAAATGTGTATAATGACAAACAGAATATTTTGTAATAGAAAATATGAAACTAAATGTGATTTCTTTCCTTTATGTATTAGGCCTTACTACAGGACTCCTGAACATAGACACCAGAAATTTCAAAAATGTTAAACAAATGTTTTTCCTATTTCGTCACACAAAGCTTATTTCAGGATCTAAATCCTTCAACTGATTGCGAATAACATTCAAAGCAGTAAAACATGCGGTCCTGTTACGGCCCGTAGAAATTCCACTGGTATCCGCTAAGCCGAATAGGTGTCCATCCTGTACCAGTAGGTCACTGACCTTCACCGGACATTGAGGCTGATCCTCCACACAAATCGTATTGTCTTCCATGGCTCTTATACCTGTAGGAGTGTTTACTTCTACAGGTAGCTCTAACATCTGACGTGACAGAGGCCTGCCCATGCTCAATGCCCTTCCAATTATATGAACCCTGGAGTTCCAGACTATATCAGTTCCAATGGGAATAGTGTGAACGCACGACTTTATGTTTTCGTGGCTTGATAATCGCACCAGCTTACCTTCCTCACCGTCGTAGCTTATTGGGTCTATTACGTCGATAGTGAATCCTTTCTTGCAAGGAGGACTGGAAACAGAAAATTATATTTAATATAATTGTTTGTATAAATAATTCAGAATGTCTTGTGTTCGCTGGTGCCAAAACAAGACATTCTGAAGGTACAACTCTCAATACAATACTCCAAAGTTCGCTTGTAGGCGTTCAGTTTGAAAAATAAATGCCCGCATTATGCCAAAATTGTAGGGAAAAGTTCAAATCGACAAGAACCTTGTGCAGATTCTGTCAAAAGTCCACGACAAAAAATATTTGTTTAAAATGTAGGAATCACAATTCTTGATAACATAATTTTTTGCAGAAATATGATTAATTTGTATTCAGTAAGTGGTTGAAAATATTTCTCAAAGCATTTCGGAGTAGATTCTCAAAATCAGTCATCGTTATTGTGTTTCACTCACTTTGCACTACCAAACTTGCTCAGCTAAATACATCTAGGTACTTACTTTGTAGGGCTTCCTATATAGACTCGAATGGGGCCTGACTTTACACAGATGCCATTAGCTAAAATTGAAGTGGGGCTAACTGCCGCACCAACGCAAAGTAGCTCCTTAGAAGATGCGGAGTGGATTTTAGCCACATAGTTATACTTCTCAACTTTAGCTTTGAAACAATTTGGGATACTGCGCATCGTTCTCCTATTTTCCGAAAATCCTCGGTAATGCATCACGAAGTTGTTGGCAACACCCGCCATTGTGGCAAGGAAAATAGCTATTAGTAAAGCAACCATCCCAATTTTGCTTTTTGTGGAGCGATCATCCCAAGGCATGTTTATAAAATTGTATCGAAATTCAAATTCTTCGGAATCATTGTGGTTTTCTAGTATTTTATTTGAATCAATATTGTCCTCCATTTGGTATACAAATATCCCTTATGCGCGAGATTATGTTCTACCTAAATCGAGTAGGTCTGGCATTTTGTTATATTTATTTTGTAGACATTTCTATAGATTCCTAGTTCTTACCACTCTGGGTAAGAACTAGGAATCTATAGAAATGTCAGTTCGTGTGTTATGAACAATTGATATAAATACTATTGATAGATTATAACCTTGTCTTTCCTATATACCTACCAACTACATACCAAGTAACTTCTTAGAAAGTTCCTTTAAAAGCAACTTTAATAATCTTCGAAACCTTGTAACGTTGCCTACCTATCGTACCGCATCGCACCGTTCCTACATAACATGCATGTATGTACCTACTACCTACCTAAATCCTTTTTAAATGTTAACGCATTCCATCTCTGGCTCAGTCTAAGAGGGCGAATCGCGCCTTCACCCCCGCCGTACCGCTACTAACTGTTTGCTAGCCCTTGTTTGCTTAAAGTCAGATACTGTTTCGGTCAGATTCTGGTAAGGACAGATTTGATTTATGACAGATTCTCTTTAGAACAGAAGTACAGTGAAAGGAAAATCTATCTATGAACATCGAACAAGGGTTTGCCAGGCACGGCCGCGACATAGACCTCATAATCAGTTATGCTTGTTGCAGATCAGGGCAGCACCACTACCACACAGGACAAAAATGTGCATTCAAATATGGGCTTTTACTCGTAACATTTTGATGTATTTTTATTGATGGCATCAGATGACAAACAAACAGATCGCAGGCCACTCGTTTGAAGTGGGGGAAGCCGGGATAACGAGTTTAGCACATATTTGAAAGCACTATTTTAATTTTCTTTTTATAAGCTCTGTGAGCCTATGTGCCTGCCTGTGGCATCGAATTCAAACGGCTTCCCAATTGAATTCGATGCCACAGGTAATTCATGGTCCGATTTAGATTGCGTTTTATTTTATTTTAAGCCGAACGCGCTTCTGTCCTCGCCGCAGTCATCGCATTTTCTAAATCTTTATATAAAATAGTACCTATCTGAGCCAATCGTGCTGCATATTAGTAGTTCTGTTTGAACCAAATCGATCGGAATGACGTTCAAATGAAAACGTGTTGTATTAGGTACCTGCAATAGCGATATAGGTACATAATATTAATACTAGACATAAAAAATAAACTCGCTGTGCCCACGACTAGGCTAAACCAGATAAGTGTATCTTTTAAAGGGCAATGTATACGCTTCTACAACAAAACTCCAAGTGAGTTGCAAAAATTATCAAGAAATAAATTCAAACAAATTGTCAAACACATCCTTTGTAAAAAGGCTTACTTATTACAAAATATCAGATTATCTAGTAGGTAGACGATAAAAAAGCTTGAGATGAGTTTTGCTCTTACTCGAAAACTAACAACCGAACAAGGTAAATGGTTTCTAGTTCGCTTCTTTACTTTACCGACTTTAAAAAGATTGAAGTGAACAAAAACTCAGTGATAGTTTTATTTCCGTTTTCGTCACAAAATTCAAACATAAGTACTTATGTACTTATGTTTGATTTTTGTGACGTGTCCAAGAGTCCTGTAAGGTCTAAAGGAAATAAAGCACTTTGATATTTGATATAATGATAATGGTTTGTTATTATTATTATGTCTCTCATTTACCATGATCTCGGGCCATAAAGTGACCCGGTCCTTTGGAAGGCTTGCGTGGGGCCGAAGCCAACAGCACAGAGGCCCTTTGAGAAGTTAATCTAAAGGCGATGGCTACACATAGCGGGTATTATTATTATTATTATTTTAAGCCATTACTGTCCCACTGCTGGGCAAAGGCCTCCCTTTTCTCCTTCCACTCCTCGCGATCCAACGCTGCAACAGGCCATGATGGAAGATATTATTATTATTATTCGTTTATTTCAGATTATTATAAAATCCATATAAAATTAAACCACACACAACTTAAAAAATAAACAAAAAATTAAACATTCATAGATTATAAGTTACACAATAATACATCATAAAAGGAATTAAACAAAATGTCATATTAAATTTAAAATTGAACCAGAATTATACAGACCAGATACACCAGATATACCTCGAGCTCGTCGCGCCATCTCATCCTGGGCCTTCCACGTCGCCTCTTAGCGTTGGGCGGGCTCCACTCTGTGGTGGTCTTTGCCCACAAGTCGCTGGACATACGGCAGACGTGTCCAGCCCAGTTCCACTTCAGGCTTCCGGCTGTCTGACCAACGTCAACGATGCGTTTTTTGGAGCGTAGTATGCTGTTCCGCACGCGGTCTGACAGCTTGACTCCTAAGATGCTACGCTCCATGGATCGTTGGCAGACCCCAAGGGCGGACTTTTGACGATGGTTAGAGACCAAGTTTGAGCGCCATAGGTGAGGATGGGAAGAATGCGTACGTCCATGAGTTTCTTTTTAAGGGATAGAGGTAGTTTGCCCTTCATAAGTTCTTTCATTGACCAATAGCATCTCCAGGCGTTTTCTGTGCGTCTTTCGATCTCTTGGACTTGTCTCGCCTGGAGAGAGACTATTTGGCCAAGATAAAGGTACTCTTGGACGTACTCAATCCCCACACCGCCGACATCTATTTGGCGCTCAGTACTGTTCGTCATTATCTTGGTCATATTCATGTGCAGTCCGACCTCGAGGCTTGCGATGTTTAACTCGTTGATCATGTCCCTTAGCTCAGCTGCAGAAGAGGAGAACAGTACGATATCGTCCGCAAATCGTAGGTTGGTTAACCTTTTGCTACCGACGATAATTCCTTTCTCTTCCCAGCTATTGTATAGATTCCGAAATACTTCTTCTAAAGGGTCACCTTGTTTGACGCCTTTGTGTATTTTGAAAGGTGGGCCAGAAGTGTGGAGTTTAATAGAAGCTGTGCTGCTTTCATAGATGCGTTCTAATAGGCTGATGTACGTAGGCTGTATTTTCTGGTTGTGGAGAGCACGGAAGATGGAGTGATGGTATAGGCTATCAAAAGCTTTAGAATAATCGATGAAAGCGAGGTAAAGAGGAAGTTGAAACTCAATGTGTTTTTCCAGTACCTGGTTTAACGTATGGAGATGGTCTGTTGTGGATAAACCCCGTCGAAAACCAGCCTGTTCAGCTGGCTGGTTTGAATCAAGCTGGCCAGATATCCTAAATTCTATTATTTTGACAAAAGCCGCGCGCTCGCGCCTCTACGTTTCGTCGCTTACAAATATTTTAATTTGGTGCGAGCATATAGGTATCAAACGGCGCGAGTGGAGTATATTTCTTTAAATTATATTTAAATAACTCTAGGGCTCGAGTATGAAACAAAATAAATTCACCGCCGTCGTAGATTGATTAATCCCGCTCGCTCTCTGTAATTTCTAACATGTTCCCGCCGCACTCTCAGCGCCCTCTGTGGTTGAACTTGAACAGTTTGTAGAAAGTGTATTATTTGCTGTCATAGTCAATGTCAGCTTGATTTTTATATTTCTTGGACTCGCAGCTTGATTTAATGTCACATTTGCGATTTTTTTTTTGTTGAGGAGAGATTGAGGACTCTTTGAGGACCGTTTAGGGATGGTTTAGTTGGGTACGGTCGTATTATTAATCTATGGTCGTATTTATTGTATTCTCTTTGGTCATGGTCATACCCGTACCAAAGATAATAGGTACCACCCTAGAAAGGTACCACAGAATAATAATAATAGGTAGGAGAAAAAATACAATAACTGACCATAGAGTAACTTGTATGTATTGTTTTGACTGACTGTGTTTTGTTATTGTTTTGCATGTGCAATGCAATTTATTAGTTTTGAAAAGATAATGCATGTATTGTTTGTTTGGAACCTAGACGACATTTTTACAGAAAAATTCGAGCTATAATATAAATACACGTAGATCTACCAAAATGCCTACCCTAATACTTTTGGATACATCGCTGTCGATGTTGCGGCCTGTACCTTCAGCTGATGCTCCTGAAAATCATACGCGACACACGATTGCATCTGCGGCGATTAATTCGTTTCTGGACCACTTAAATGTTCACGCTAAGTTGGAATATGTCGCGCTGGGAACATACTCGTCTAGCTATGATAGTAAGTAAAAATAAAATAAGCCCTTATTTTTAATTACAGTTTGATTTTAATCCTGTATCCTTAATTCTAATTTACCCTTTTTTCGACAAAAAAACAACTGAGGTCCTTAAAAGAGGCCTCTTAAAAATTACAAGGAATACAACAAAGACTATATTGTATTCCATGTATTTTTTTAAGAACTTGTGTTAAGATGTTTATAATGGTCTATTGTTGAGAATGCCTGCTTGTTCTTTGAGTTGATTATCTTGAAGTGTGGGCGAAACTCTTGAAAAGTTAATTGATTATTTTTGGGTAAAGTTCAAAGTTATTGACTAAATACTTAGCTCCACGGAATTAGCAAGCTGATGTAGGACGCCCTCCGACCAATTGGCCTATAATTGCGTATAAGTTCTTTCTCATCTTTTATTAGCTCTTTAGTTTTAAGGGAGTTAGTTTTCTTTTTATTTTCTTATAAGTTTATGTTCCAAGAATATTTATTCTATCTTATTATTCTGGTGACATTTTATTTCTAAGTAGACCTATAGGTGGTGTTATTATTGTTATGTAGTGCGGTTTTTAAATTTTCAAGCAGAATAACAGTGTTTCCAGTACATATAAAAACAGATGTGTTTTTATCATGAAGTTTCCTGCTTTTCTTCACATACACTTCTGTTATTGCTGTCCTTACCATCCTATGGTCTATATTAAAGATAAGCTGGTTTACAGTAGATAAGTCTTTGAAAATGATTGATTTGTTGATTATAATAAAGTCAATTTCATATTAGCGCTTGCCATTGGGTGAAAACCATGTCCACATTGACTTATTCTTCTTGAAGAATGTATTAAGAATGCTAAGTTTGTTTTCCAAAGCAAGTACACCCTATTTACTCTGCAGTGACTTGGTTCCTAATAACTTTGACTTATCATAACTGATGCACTTCTCTGTAACTTTCAGTGGTTGTACAGTTCACTCGGGATTATGATAGCATAAGAAACAAGCTTCTGCATTTAGAAGATGGTGACAAAACATGCATTGTTAGTGCACTGCTTGGAGTTAATCAAGCGATTCTAAATGAGTGGGGATACCAAACTGCAGTTCAGATTATTTTGGTAAGTTAAGTTTTAAAGTTCAGAAAGATTTACGACGAACACTGTGGCGCGGTGGGCGAAGGTGTACCTTCAACGCAGGAGGTTGCAGGTTCGATTCCCGCCTCGGTACAATTGTGTATATGATCTGCAAATATTTGTTCCGGGTGTTCTGTATGTTATCTATGTATTTCTAAAAAATATCTATTTATGTAATCTATTCTATTAAGTATATGAGTGATCTAGTACCCATAACACAAGCTCTGCTTAGCCCTCTGCTGGTGCTATATGATGATGTGTGGATTGCCAAACATAATTTAATTTTTTAAAGAAAATTTGTTAATTTTCATAGATTGTAGCCTATAACTACACCAACATAACATCAGCAGTCATTGTCTGTCCACTACTAGACAAACGCCTCCCCTGGTAAGAGCCAAAGCTGTTCAATCACTACACTAAATATCCATATGCCAGAAATTTATTTATTTATTTATAGAAAGTAAATAATAAACAGTATTTTGTATTAGATTACAGATGGAACCATTGGAGTAGGTCCAATAGGTAGGAGTGCCATCATGCAAGCGCTACCATTGCCTCCTCCATATCCTGCCAAAATTCATATTCTACCGATTGTATCACCGCATGACGCTTGTCTTCAACAAGGTGAGAACTAAGTCCCAACTTAATAAAATTTATCATACATCCTCCCCTCTATTGGGGAAAAAAGTAACATTAAAAATCTTTTATTTTGCCAGAACAGAGACGAATAGTATAATTACTCATATAAAATTAATCTTAAATTAAAGGAAGACATGTCTTATGAATTTAGTACACATAGTTTTAATGTAATTGAATATAAAATAAATAGCCTAGCCTTTATTTTGTCCATTGAATTCTTCATTCTATTCTACAACTCTGAAATTCTAAAAAAATATTTTATAACTTTTATTTTACAATTGATAATAAATAAAATAAGCCTTTATTTTGTCCATTGAATAATCTATTCTACAACTCTGAAATTCTAAATAAATATTTTATAACTTTTATTATACAATTGATAATAAATAAAATAAGCCTTTATTTTGTCCATTGAATAATCTATAGCAAATAAATATAACAGTTTCTTTTTTTCAGCAATGCCGCTTTATCAGAAAATCATTGACATGTGCGCTGGTGCAAATTTGAGTAATGGAAACATTTCTGCTATTCGCGGATCCATTTACTGTCCTGATCATCTGTCTGTGTCTGGTGTAAGTTTAACAAGACTTCACTTGAGTTCTGAGTCTAAGAGACTTGATATTGGCAATATGTTTCTGGTTTGCCACTTTTCTGCCAGTGACTAGTTCATCGAAATTTCGTAGTCATGGAATGGAGGCAGATGCTGGATGCGGCAAGCCGAAGACAGGGCGCTATGGCGCTCATTGGGGGAGGCCTATGTCCAGCAGTGGACTGCTATAGGCTGATGATGATGATGGAATGGAGGAGTAGTTACAATAATAATATGAGCGGTGAATTTGGTGTATGAACTTGTAAAAACGTGACATTGGCAAATCTGCCAAAAGCCTTGCCCGAGTCCAGACAGTGTGGAGTTTATATTTAGTTCAGAATAGCTAGCTCCTGCAAGCGGCTTTGCACATTCTTTTCTTATATATAGTTTTTCTTATATATATAGGAATATAAAGTAACACCTAGGTCTATCACCAGGAAACCATCTCACTGTAAAATTTCATTAAGATCTGGCCGAAAATGTGACAGACAGAATTAATTTAGCTTTTATTATATTAGTAATACCAGTATAAATATGACTACATAGTATACAACAAAGTCGCTTCACGCTGTCTGTCTGTCCCTATGTATACTTAGATCTTTAAAACTACGCAACGGATTTTGATTCGGTTTTTTTAATAGATAATTATAGTGATTCAAGGGGAAGGTTTATAAACTATTTGAAACATAGATTTCCACATGGCGGGGGGTGTAGCTAGTCATACTAATATTATAAAGAGGTAAGGTTTGATTTTTTTACCATTGGGAAGCTACACTATCCCCGGTGAACATGAACAGGCTATATGATATTTTCAAAAAAAGTTAGGGATTCGTACTAGAACCGTGCTAAGCCGGGAAGGTCCGCTAGTTATTGATAAACATAAAACCTTCTTTCTTGTCCTGTAATGTAATTTGTGTTTTGTATCAGGGTTTAGCAGCGATGTCGAGGCTCTGCGAGCAGCAGTACCAAGAGTTCTGGTGCTCCCTGAAATGTGGGCAGTTGGAAGCGCGTGTGCAGCTGTTTCCGCCGCCACAGCCCATTCCCGATGAGAATGAAACGGAATCCCATACCGTGGCCAGCCAGATTCATGTGCTTGGATTTGTGACGCAACAAGAATTAGGTGATTTATTGATACAGCTAGAAAACAAATTTTAAGCTTTAACTTTAAGATGCATTGACATCTCAATGTCACAATGTAATGTATTTACTTATTTACAAATACTGTGTGGTGCATTATCCCCTGCTTAACCATCCCTAACAACTTCTTGAATTAGCTTAATCTATTCACTGCCCAATCTCTGGTACGGCTCTAAGGGGCGCGCCACGGCCGCCGCCGTATCATTGCTGCGTTTTGAGCTGGAGAAGACGTCCATGTGTGTCATGGGCGCTGAGAGTATTAAGAACTTTGAATGCTTTACTGCTGTGTTTCAGGCATCTCAGGTGTAGATAGACTTATTGCCTCAATGATCCATCTTCTACCTGATACCACCTGCTCCAATGTTCCTCAGTCCAATCTTGTAGGCAGCATCTCTGTATCGTTGTTGTTTAGTGTAGTACTTATCATTAAAAAATATTTTTTAAAGTAAATATCCGTTCCAAGTACCACCGTTTATATTGTTTCTTCATGTCCAGTCCATCCTAAGGTTGCCTGGAAGACAATGCTCTCAGCGATAAGGATGCCTCTTCCTACTTCTTCTATTCTAAGTATTTATTTCTGTATAAAGTGTTTCCTATCTATCATTGTACTGCAAATCATTAATTTGCTTATGAATCTCGACAGGTACACCTATCGCAGTAAGCAAGCACTTAGTCATGCCACAAGCTCAAGCAGGCACTTCCAACAGAGAAAATTTCGAACCGAAAACTCCTACTAAGGTACATTTTCATAACTATTAATTATTAAAAAGATTTATTGCTTAGCCTTTTATAAGTCTTTGAAATATTGATAAATGTTCTCTACTTCAGGAAGGTTCTAGTACCGATGGATCAACAAACGAGGAAGAAATCACAGATCCAAGTAAGGTGCCGAATTTCACTATCCTGCTCCATGCGGCACTCAAGGTAAATGTAAATCGGGTAGGCATTAACAGGGACGCAGCGGCAGGGATGTGGATGAAATACCTAGCGCGTGCTATAGAGCAGCAACATAGCGTGCCACTCTTTGTGAGGGATCGCGATTCCGCGTTGCGCTGCAGGACAAAAAAAAACAAACTAAATATTTTTATTGTATGTATGGTCTGCAAATATCGGTGCTCTGTATAACACCTTGATAGAGTTCCTTATTGGAGCTCCGTACCCAATGGATGAATAAAGGACCCTATTTCTAAGCCTTCGCTGTCTGTCCGTTCGTCAGCGGGCTGTATCTCATTAACAGTAAAAGTTAAGACAGTTGAAATTTTCACAGAATATTCTTATTCTTTAAAGTCTTTTGCCGCTTCATCAAAATAAAATAAATATTAAAATTAAAATTTGGTATTCGATGTCATATTCAACTTGAATATAACTGAATGAAGTTAAGCAACGTCGGGCTTTTTGCTATTATATTTTTTTAAAATCAGTTTTTTAGGGTAAAGGAACCGAAATATATACGAAATTATGTCGATGGTACGGAACCCTCCGTGTGTGAGTCGACCCGGGGCGGGCGGTGCGACTTTGGCCGGTTTTATTTAGCTACTTCGTTTATTATCTGCTTAGAGGCTAACAAAGTGCTGTGGAACAAAAAATTGTATGCACATTGTGCATTTTACAGGCAGAAGGCATGTCATGCATAGTGCTGCTGGGTTCTGCGTGGTGGGGATCCATCTCTGCGTGGTGCGACACGACGCGCGCGCGCCGCACGTGTCTCCTTCTCAGCGTGATGCGACCCGGCGCCGCGGCCGCGCCCTGGCTCGGCCCGCTCGACCAGCTCGGGCCTGGCGAGGAGACTGATACTGAAGGTAACTACCAACATTCACTTGTAGCATAGTGCTGCTTCGCTCTGCGTGGTGCGCACGTGTCTCCTGCTCAGTGTGATACGAGTCATATCGATAATGCCACCCATTGTAAAACATAATCTATATTTGTGTTTTATGTATCTATTTTATTTGGTGGGCATTATAGCATGTATTATATTTTTCAGCCGAAGCATTCCCGGTGCGCTCGTGGCGCTCTTACAGCGGCGGCAACGCGAACTGCGCGTGGGCACACACCCACGCACTGCTGGCTGATGTGCAGAAAGTGCTGCGCCACGCGAGGAAACTGCCGGACAAGACGCAGAACCTATACAAGGTAGGTCTTTAAGGTGCCTGTAAACGGGCTATAAAATTGCATCTTGCCGGCAATTTTGTTGATCAATATAACGCAGTATATTCGCAACTATACCCTTGCTGCAATTTCTTAGTGCAATTAATTGCCTAGTGTAGTCCAGCAAGATTTTGCAACTGAATTGCTGAGGAATTTTTGCATGTACACGCCAAGCTATATTGCGGCTAGATCTCAGTAATAAATGTCAAAATGGCATATACCGCAGCTGAACAACAGAATTTGAGAACAGCGAGGGAAAAGAGATACACACACCTATACGTCAGAGCAGAGACGTTACACGGCGATATTATACTAAATTCGAAGCGGGATAAATCATATGCAATTCTAGCCGGCTAGACAAAAATTACTTGCAAGAACTTGAAATATCTTGGCAACATCGTCGGGCTAGTAGCAAGTATTGCACTGTATTGAGCAATATAATCAGCAACTTGGCGGCTATACAATTGCAGCAAGAAATTGCTTAAAATATAGCCCGTTTACAGGCACCTTAACGTCTGTGGCAACGTTAATTGTGCGTTAAGGCCTATTCTGTACGGACCTACGCGGTATTCGCTACCCAGAGCATTCGCAGTAAAGGAGTTTGAAGATTTTGACTTTAAATACAATCACCCTTCGTTTTTCAAAATAATAAATAAACATTTTTTATTTGTATAGGTATCCTCTATCCAAGTTGTATATACATACTATTTAGATAGTTATGTGCATATTTTGAAAAAAGGAAGTTGTGGCTTATGTTAGATACTTATTTTATTTATCCTTCATACAAAAATCTTCAAAGCCCGCTTGAATTTCGCTATATTACGTCGGTGAAATTGACGCGAAATTTTTGGTTGCCGCGTAGGTTTATAACAGCGGAGGTGCGGTGACTTAGTTGCTGAAAATATATTATAGATTGTAGCTCCAACGCAATAAAATACATGATTAGTGTACGACCGTGAATAAACATCGGTATATTTTGTCTTGGAGGAGAGCACCAGATCTGAAATGAACAGTTTTGCATTGGATTACTGGATGAGCTATGCTCGGAGTTTCTCTGAAGGATAGGATTCAAAACGAATACATCCGACAGAGAACCAAAGTAATCGACATAGCTCTGAGAATTAGCAAGCTGAAGTGGCAGTGGGCCGGCCATATCTCGCGAAGAACCGACGGCCGCTGGGGCAAATGTGTTCTTGAGTGGAGACCACGACTCGGTAAACGTAGTGTAGGACGCCCTCCGACCAGGTGGGATGACGTCCTACGAAAGACTGCAGGTAGATGCTGGATGCGTCAAGCTGAAGACCAGCTATGTCCAGCTGTGGACTAATAGGCTGATGATGATGATGATGACTGTATGAGCAAAAAACACTTAAGATCCTAAGTGTATTTTTGCTCTTCCAGTAATCCAAGCTAACGCACTGCTAGTATAGATAGCCCTGTATCATCACATCCCATCGTCTTTAGTATCCGGAATGTATCTTACAGTACAAGTACAAAAAATGGCTATCTTTGTACTTTGTTCTTGTAGCCATGGTGTTATGTCATAAAAACTAATAACTTATCAATAAGTCGAAGCTGGGAACCCTCGCATCTTCATACAGATTCTCTTAGTTAGAGCGAGGTTCACACTTACGTTTATAACAGGATTAGTTTATATAATTATTACGATACATAACGTTACAATGTAAGTATACTGTGTCTTTTTTACGAAAATAAATACTTTTTTTGCAGGAACTGAACCGTCTGCGTCGTGCGGCCATCTCGCTCGGATTCTCAGAGCTGCTGAACTCCGTCGGCGCCGCGTTAGACCGAGAGCGCGCGTCTCTGCCCCCAACCGCCAACCCAGAGTGTGCGTTGCAATTAGCGCACGCGGCTGCGGCACTACGCGACCCGCGAACAGCCCTCGACATCCAACACACCTTGCAACCACTCTTAGCTAACTTCGTGGCCCCGATGACACACTGACAGTTACCCTCCGCAGCTCAACAGCAGCTTGCCGAGGGCAACGTAACTGTAGCCTCGCATAACCCGATACTGGCTGCGCTTTTGGCGCAAGATGACTCGAGACAGTGAATAGATAAACAGACTAGGCGGTAAATACACTGACGGTGTTTGGAATGTCCGGAGACTGGTAATAGGACATTCTATACCTACTCGGTTCTGGAATCCAAGATTATTTTGTTTATTTCAAAGACATGCATATATGAACACTGAAGAATAAGAACTGATAACCTATTTTTATCAGAAAAAAGTTGAAAGCCTACGTTAAAGCACACTTCAATGACGAGCACACACGCAGCGACAAAAAACAAACGAAAACTGCCTAAAGACGAATACCAATTGTTTCGAAGTTCTACGATTTGCTCGGGTGCGCGTAAACTGCAATCTCATTAAATATTTTCCGCCAATATTTTTTTCGTTTCGTACCTTCTCTGTTTACAACAAATGTCTTAGATTTTAGAACCGATTATCGACTCTAGTCGCACCGCAATAATGTTCATTTCACCTCGAGTTGTCCTACGAAAGTCGACAAGTCACAGCGAAATGGCGCAGTGCGTGATAATATAAACTTTATTGCGTTGCAGCTAGAATGTATTTTCAGGGCCAGACTCCGGCAGACAGCTGGCAAACAACTGCTGCACATCAATGTATTTACCCCTTCACAGACAGACTTATAAATTGCTTAAAGGAACTTGACTTTACAATGCACCAATGTTTGCTGTTTCAACTAATAATTGATGAACAAGTGCTTAGATAAGAATACACATCAACTAAACTGCGACAGGACAAGAAAATCAAGTGTATTGTGATCCAGTTGATGCGTAAATAATTGTAATTAAGTTATAACACGGAAAATAGCTTTTAATCACTAAACCTGCCGTGCAAAATCATCATTATAAGTTGTGTAGATACTTGTACTAGTTTGGAATAGTAAAATGAACTATTTAGAATCTAACTGGGACAGCATGTTGTCCTACTCTATCCCACTATTATCTACATGGCTCATTTTTCTTTTAATGAAATCCGTTCAATTGTAAGTTTTATCTAGTTTTTCTGTCAGTTGTTCATCAATATTTTCATCTAGCTTGCCCATAGTTTCATTTAGGTGTACTTGCTGTCAAATTTATAAGATCAATGTAACTTCTAGAATTACCATATTTCTAAGGCCCATATTATGACAGCTTGGTCAGATCTATGCTCTAATTACGATTTTCTATGGCATTAACAACACTCATGCATTGCAAGCTTTCATTATTATGGTCCTTAGCAAGCTTTCATAATACGGTCCGTAGTTAAATAAAATACTTGATGTTTGTGCTACAGTTTAAAGTCAATGTTTGAATGGTAATTAAACTTCTGGATGTGGTCTATTTTTATTTTATTTGATTACATTTTATTCCAGGTTGGTTACTTAGTTTGATTAAATACAACAAATTCGAGATCATAACGTCCAGAACTACATTTAGGTACATTCAGAACTACATTTAGATACATTCAGAACCACATTTAGATGCATTCAGAACCACATTTAGATGCATAAAGAACCACATTTAGATACATAAAGAACCACATTTAGATACATAAAGAACCACATTTAGATACATACAGAACTTCTACATTTAGTTACTATTTAACATAGACATCAATTTTATATGCTTTTCTACATTTTTGAGGTTTTGTAAAGCGCTTTGAAATGTAGGGTCGATCTTCAATGAAATCTCGTACATTTCCTTCGCTAACTCGAATTTTTTCCAACGATGGTACAGGACACCTGTAAATTTTTATTCTGGTTATCGTTATGCACTTCTTGGATTTCTAAACGAAACGACTAAGGTAGAGCCACACTACTGTGTAATGAAGTGATGCGTCCCAGGCATATTAGTTTCTTTAATATGTAACGACAACACAAGGAATCGCAACCATCGGCCGCTGTGCTACTGATATCGTATCCCAGAAATGATTTCTTACAAAAAGTTAACTACTGTGGATTATAGCTATAACGATGATAAAAGGGACCCACCCTACATAAACGCATAATATGCGTTATACGGAGTGTTATACTATCCCCGAATATAAACGCAACTTAGATTCAAGCACGTCTGAAGTGAAGAATTTTTGACAGATTTTCACTGAAAACTGTCAAAAAATCGCGACTTTAAACGATCCTTAAACCCAGTATTCGGGGGTTTATCACTCCGTTCCCAATTAATAGAGAATATTTTTAAACAAGCATCTATCATAGGTTCTTACCCAGATTCGAATAATGTATAGGTTGAACCTTATCCCCAAACAAATCGATAGCTTTCACGAAGTGCTTTTCGGCGTCTTCGTATTGTTCCATTTTACCGTAGATATTGGCGATTGCAAAGTTCACAGCAGGCGAATCACCAAGCTCGTCTAGTACAGTGGGTATGATATCAGTAGCTTCTAATACTTGACCTGAAACAAAAGTTTATTTTTTGCATATTTCTACATGATTTTCTGAATTATCCAGCAAGGCATATTTTAGCGTGAATAACTCGTGAAAAGGAGTTCATCATCATCATCATCAGCCTATAGCAGTCCACTGCTGGACATACACCACACTGCCTCCCCCAATGAGCGCCATAGCGCCCTGTCTTCAGCTTGCCGCATCCAGCATCTACCTGCAGTCTTTCGCAGGTCGTCATCCCACCTGGTCGGAGGGCGTCCTACACTACGTTTACCCGAGTCGTGGTCTCCACTCAAGAACACGTTTAAAAAGGAGTTATGCATGCTAAAATGCGCCTTTATAAATAAGAAGAAATATATTTTAATTTTATTAAAAACTAAAATAACCCAGCGATATTTGACGACCGGCGCTGTGGGCGAAGGTCCGCCTCCGACGCAAGAGATTGCAGGTTCAGATATTGATGTTCTAGTCGTTATATATACATACAGAATGATTTTTTGTGAAAATTAAATATGCAGTTATTGTTTTATTATAAATCGAGAGCATGACTCCTTGCACGACTTTTCTCTAACTCTCGTGGTTTAGGACTTTGCTGTTACCGCCCTTCTCAAAAAACCAAACTGTATAATAAAAAATATCTTATCTATATGCATAATATATGAATGTCCAGCATTATTTTATTTATTGCTGTTGCACTGAATAACGTCTTATCAAGCCACACACACTGCTTAGTGTAATAAGTAAATAGTGTTTTTTTAAACCTCATACACTTTTTAGGATGGCATAAAAATACACGAAATACTTTGAGTGTCTGCTACCTACCAGTATTGTCCAATAGTGCCAGTATGTTAGTCCACGCTTGAGTATGTTTTGGATTCAGATTGATAGCTTCGAAAAAGTAATCGAGCGCTTTTTGAGTTTGGTTCATTTCTAAATTCTGAAAAATATAATTGGTATGCTAATTCAACGTGATTTTTTCCAGAAATTTGTAACTTACAAATCCAACTTGCTCACCAAATTTCCCATGTTATAGTAGCAATCAGGATAATTTTTCCGATATTTTAATGCAATGTCATAAGCGTCTTGAGATTCATTGTATCGTTTTGTGTGGGCCAATACTATTCCCAAATTCATCCATGCTGCTGGAAAGTCAACCCTGCGAAATATTAATCGGATTTAAAATTGTAACTTTACTGTTTATTCTTAATTCAGGACCACGGATGGCAGAAACTTAGGGGGGCCTATATAGGCAGTGGGTAAAATACGCCTGTGGATGATAATGATTCTTTAGTATGACTTAATAAGGTTCAATTCACCGAAATGCCAGCGAAAGCCGGCAAGGACGCGGCGAGCGCTCTAAATAATGCAGGTACGGAAAGTAATGTAAAAGAAATAACGTTTGAACAAAGGTACAAAATAAAATAATCTCTACTGGTTCAATTTTATACAGTATCAGAATTAATTCCTTCTCTCGTATAAGGTTGTTACGATGGGAAAGAGAAGCTAATGCTTGTCCTTCTGCTAGAGTCTGTGTCCCGTATTTATAGAAGAGTTGGTATTCCCGTATTTATTGGTAAAAACTGCTACGAAGTCATACGCGGGTGTTCATACATAGATATCTTGCTAGCAAGATAAGATAGGTGATAAATAGACGAGCGTGAAATGAATGCGTTTGGCTCGTTTCATACAATATAAAATATATACCTATTTATAGCAAATTTAAAATAACACTAAAAAAATTAAATCCCGATACCCCGGGATTTTTCCAAATAGGATTCGAGTGGAAAACGCCCGGGATCCCGAGAACTAATCCTCTACTGAGCCTTAAGGGGATCACATACTTTGCACCAACAGCTTTTCGTAGAAAAGACTCAGCTTCATCATACTGTTTTAGATTCTTCAGTAAATTCGCCAAATTGTTCATTGCTTGATAATACTTAGGAAACAATCTGAAAAAAGGTTTCGCTATTAAAAAAATAATAGTATAAATTTTTGATAAATAAAGAAATATAATACAATACCCTAGGAATTTATTCTAATGAATACTTACAAAACTGTTTTTGGTAATTCTGAATAGGTAGAAATAGATTTTTTACCTGATGGCTTCCCTATACTCTGCTAAGGCCAAATCAGTCTGTTGCCTAGCATCTGCCACTTTAGCGGCGTTGTAATGCACTTTAGCGTTTAAAGTACATACAGATAGAGCACTTGTAAATAAACTAGGCTCATCTTTCCATTCAAAAGATCTATGCCAACTTTTTAAACTAAATGTTATGAGCAATAGACAGTAAAAGAACTGGCCAGCCTGAAACAAAAAGTTATATTAATTTTAAATTCAGTAAGCCAAGCTTTTATATTGCCAAATAAAAGAAGTCAAGTCAATCATACAATTCGACTTATGACGGAATCGAACGCGCAACCAGCAAGTCTTAACACACAGCACATCTGAGGTCAAAACCACAAGACTGCACTCAATATTAGAGCTAGATAGATGATACAGCGTAAATTGTCCAGCATTATTGATTTACTATTTATATTTCACTACATAGTATAAAACAAAGTCGCTTCCCGCTGTCTGTCTGCCCTATTTATGCTTAGATCTTAAAATCTATGCAACGGATTTTGATGCGATTTTTTTCTTATAGATAGAGTGATTCAAGAGAAGGTTTATAAAACTATTTGATACAGAGATTTACACGCGGGCGAAGCCGCAGGGCGCAGCTAGTAATATATAATACACGGCCTTTGAAAGTACAAACCTTTCTCAACACTTTTATTTCGATAATTTTGCTCAGTCCAATCACAACAAGTATGCAGTAACCTGCTGATGGTATGTAGAGAATTCTTTCCGCAACTACAAATCCAACTGGGTAAAATATGTTGGCTGCTGGTAGAAATGGTACTACTATGAGTGATACACCTAGAAAAATTCGCCTGTAATATCAATCAAGAGTTATTATATTAGCTCTCTACTTTCAAGATGCAGTTCATAGATAAAATGCAGATTTTTAATGTATTAGAAAGTTTAAAGCTAAATTATAAGTACTATTTAACGGGTATTTATCACATTTATTTACCAATTTGTACTGATGTTTCAACAGGTTTACAAACTGTCATGGTCACGGGACAACTGGAGTACTGGAGCTACCGCCTCTGCGAAGCAAGTTTATTTGCAACTACCCTCACTTGGTTTTTTAAACTAAGCATGTCCATCTGCATAATTGGATGACACACAAAACTAACTGTGTCAGCAATGCACTGAGAGACCAGTGCACGATGAGTACACATGGCTTAACTGGATTCCACAAGGCAGAGAGTTTTAACATGTGTAAATCCCATTTAAATATTACTTACAATAGTATGTTCAGATTGTGTATGTTTAAAGACATTTAAAGCGATGTGAGTCATGCCATGCTAAAACATGTATAGCTAGTTACCTCCTTGCCATATTATAGCTTCTTGACCTCATATGTTTCAGTAGTAAGTAGCCATAAACATATAATAGTGCTACAAAAACTAATCTGTAGTCATATAATCCTTTGATGACAGGCACACATCCCATGGACCAATCATAGCAGAGCCATTGGGGCCATATTAACAAGAGTGCATTTAAAAAATAAATGTATTGAAATGTCATCACCTGTAAAATAAGTTGAGGTTTTTTAAATGAAGTCTTCAATATTGAATCTGACAAATTGAATTAAATGGTAAGTAATGATGAATGCCTACCTTTTTGAAGGGGTTATCTTCAAAAGCAGCTGGATTATCAACTGGTTGAAATACTGGTTTGGCTCCTCCCATTATCAGCCATCTTGCATACACCAGGATGAAAATGCTTGTTGTCAGAAATAATATTCGTTGATAATGAACTTGATAATAATTGATTGTAGGATGTTTTTTTAAAAACTTGTTCGCAAAATCGCAACATATGCAAAATCCCTGAAAAAGAATGGAAGCAGGTCATGGTCTAGTAAGCTCCCAAACAAATTAAAAGAGTATAGTAGCTATTAAAGTAAGAGCTAGTATACATACCAGTACAGTAATGCCATTTTCTTTGCACAACATGGATAATCCCGCAAAGTTTATTGCCTCTATGAGATGTAAAAATGATTTTGGTTTTGAAAAAGTCATCCTTGCTTTGCAATAAGCATGAAAAGCAAAAAAGAACAAAATTGCTGCCAATAAGTCAGCTCTTCCCACGATACCAGCAACACATTCCACATGAACAGGGTGGACAGCAAATAGTAATGCTGACAAATATGCTTGACTACTCCAAAAATCTTCATCAGTCTTATTCATATCTCTCAATAAGATACGGAACATTCGCCATGCCATTAAACAACATATCATATGGCAGATAATGTTAGTGAGTTTGAAATGTGGTGCCACAAGTTTTTCCCCACTTAGAATGTAGTTTAATCTGAAAAGATCAAGAGTCACATGACAGACAAAAGCCAACTAACATTACAACAAAAGCCGACCTACGAGAACGTAAGCTTCGCGAGGCTTGTATTTTTTAGAAGAAAACCTACATGTCTAAGTATTCTACTTACCTGAATGACAGTATTGAAAGTGGACGATATGATTTATGACTCCCATTGCTTTTAATGTCTTGTCCCCAGAAATCGCTTACAAAAGCTTTCATCCACACATCTCCGTGAACATCTACATTTTCTACGACTGCTTTAGAGTCATCGAAAACAAATTCTCCTTCGAAACTAAATAAAAAGGGAAGGGTGGACAAAGCTGACAGAAGCAAGATATGTTTAATCATAACGAAATACATGTACTTTTGTAGATTCTATTCAATAAAAATCAATTGCATTTTATTCACTATTTAAAAATCAATACCACTCAATTCTATCCAAATTCAAAACAAAACAGACAGACCGACCGACTTTGAAAGAAATCGTCCTACTAATCATTGGTGATATTTTACCGAATTATTATCATCATCGTATGGTAGGTCTATTCTTCAATCAGTGGCCCACACACGTCCGTCTACCAACCAACAAAAAAAACGGTATTCAATTATCTAAAGCCTGGTTTTCACGAACCCAGTAGCTGCCGGATAGTGAAAGACATGAACTGGGTACTTGAAAAAGAGTAAGCTGGACCGTCAATCGCTCCATAAGAATGCGACAGTGGCATGGCGGTGGCCGGGCCGGTCAATTCTGATGGACAGTGCGCGCCTGGACATTGTTTATACTGCGAAACTATTTCAGTTGTCAACATCGTACCACGTGCTACGTAGGTATAAGAATTAACATATTTATCTACTGCGAAAGAGGGTTAGGGGAAAGTCTACTGGTCTATTGAGACGTATTTAATTAACTCTTAATCGTTTCGAGTGGTGGAGGAAAATAAGAAGGCAAAATTCCCTATACATTGGTACGCATTTCCCTACGATGATGTTTAGTTTGAACGATGTTAGTTTAGTATTTTTTCGTGTAACTATTCACTCGCAAAAATGTTCACGCATATGTATGTCCATTCGCCCAAATTAATCTGTTCTCCTTTGAACATATGTACTAGTGAAAATTATGTCAACATAGCGAAAATATCACCTCGTGTCGTGCAAATGTCCACCTACGCGCAATAATGTCTTTTTCACGAAAATGTTTACCAACAGAGACAAAATTATTTTGATTTTCAATCAAAATAATTTTATTCTGTTCTGGAAACATCGTAACGTTTAGTACAAAAAACGAAATGTTTTTTCTTTTCGGAGTTAGATGAGGTACATTAATGTGTAGTCGTGTAATTCGTAAAAAACATGCGATAAACGACCATATAGTAATGGGGTATTATATATTTTTTTAATAATAATTAATTATCTATGTTAAAATGCATGGAAATTAATAATTGTACGCCAATAAAGGGCAAATTACATTGATACAGTAGGTACACTTTTTGTGACACATCTTTTAAAATGTAATTAAACAATAAATATACTTTTACTTTATAGTGGTCACGAAAGAACTAATCGTTGTGATTTTGAATCGATAAATATGTACTTTGTTGTAAGACTTTGTGGTTTTGAAATTATCTTGACTGCGGTGTGTAAAACATATGTATTCACTTACATGTGAGTTGCCTTGCGTGTCGAAACATCTAAGGGCTCGCTAGAATTTATGCTTTCATCAAGGTGTTAATGGCATGACACCCATGTTTGCCAACGTGTAGAGGAGACTTAACATGGGTTTTGATATACATTGATACACTTCTTTTCTACGGTTTTGGTAAGGAGTAATAATTTAATCTATGGGTTTGGCGGTGTTTTGCAAATGACTGACAGATAGACCATAGTGTGTAGTTAGTTTTGAGTTTTACGGTTTTATTACTTTACTGTGGTTATCTATCATGTGGTTAAAGTCATTCTCATTAGTCGGATAGAGAGAGTTCTGTCTTGTGAAGTACACATAGGACGAAATATTAGCCTATTAGGTATAAATAAATCCGTGCACATAGGTACCGAGAAACCGAGAAAGATCCTAAAAAGATTATTCTACATTATACGGGCTTACTCTATCTATTCACACTAAATTCTCACTCTACCTACCTACGCACGCACTTCACAAATGTAATTTACTAGAAAGAGGGTATAATTTAATGCAATAACATGGCAATAACATTGTTGCGTGCATTCCACTTGCCGCACGGGGCGGCGGCGGCGGCACGTTGATATTGTATATTTTCTTTACCAGCGGCGGCGGCGTAGTGAAGGATTTCACGGATTTTCAAAACAATTCTACATAAGTGTTTTTTTAATCATGGAATTTACTCAAGAATTAACGAAATTCCATGGTGCTCTTGTATCTGCAGACAATACTCATGCTTTTTCAAAACTTTCAGCGAAAGGCGGTAAGCAATAAAAACCATTTCTTTCTAATCTAAATTTATTTGAGTGTGGATAATATTTCTGAAGTTCTTCTATTAGAAGGACTTCAGAAATACTTTTTTTAAACATCATGTAGGTCCATTTATTAACCAAAGGTCTTGTTATATACTCTGTAGGTAAACCTGTACAATTTACATGCAATATGTTACGCCTAACATTTTACACATCCTTTGTAAAAAAATTAATACAAAATTATGAAATTTACCGAATTAATAATATTACTGATTATGATATTATGAAACATTATACTAACTTATGTTTACATGTTGTATTAAAGAACCTTAAACTGTCCACTTACAGGAAATGAAGAAGAAATAACGGAGGTTATCGAAAGTGTCTATAAATTTTTGGAGCGTAGTGGCCATCTCAATAATGGAAAAATTAATGAAGGAAATATAAAAATCCTGAGGAAATTTGCATTTTACATTGTCCTAAATGCACAGCTGCCTGTTCTAGATCAAATGTTAGAACTTGAAGGCATTAATGCTATCATTTGGACAATCAACACAGTACCACAATGTCTGATGTGTGAGTTACTGTGGGGACTCAAAATGAACCAATTCATACATGAGATTATATCATACACTAGTCCACAGTTGGCATTAGAAGTGTCTGGTGCATTTTTGGAAAACTTCAAATACTTCCACCCCCTCGAATGCCTCGACAATTTGAGACTATTAGCATCAGCATGCTACAAAACCATTGTTAGACTGTATTTATTAAATGAACCAGATCTTTCAAACAAACCAACACCAGCATATAACAATTTCAAAAAATGCCTGAAGTATTTCACTGTACCTCCTAAAGAATACCATGTTAATGCATTGGATAAAGATGAACTGTATGAGTATTTTGGAAATCGTCTACATGCCATGTTACTGGTAGTTATGGACTGTATAGAATGCTTCACAAGCCAGCTAGAGGTAAATCCACCAGGGTCCGATATTTACTTATCAACATACATAGAAGGAACTTTGAAAGGAGATGTTGAAACTACTAATGTAAGTGATGTTAGAAACAATATTTTGTCGGAATGTCTTGACACATGTCATATTGATATGTTAGATGAGTGTAAGACACTGGTGATGGAAGTAAGTCTAGATGTGTTCTGTAGATGGAGTGAAGTTCAGAACAATGGTAAAACTATGCAGCAAACTATTGGAGAGCTATGCTACAAAGTCGGTAACAAATTGATGGGTATCAGCAATTTATCAGAGCATGTACTCCTTGACATGATAAAACAGATTGCCAGAAAACCAGACGAAATAGAGGATATTATCAACAACACTGAAGATGATGTCATACTACGAAAGATTGACGCCCAAACTGAAGACAGAAAACTTTGGATTCAATCATTAATACACAAAGAAAAACTTTGCCACAGTTTACAACTTCTTAATGTCATATCGTCAAACATAGCTTTGTTTGAACACGAAAAATGCTATAAACTATACACAGTTCTAAATGAGTATGTGAAGCAAAATCTGGAAAACCAGACATATGCTGAATTGTTAATGATTAAAGTCTTCCATCAATGTGATCTGCAAACAAAGTATATGATACTTGATGAGCATTTCAGCAACAACAACTTTATTGACATGAAACCAACATCAGATTTTCATAACTCCATGATTGAAACATTCAACAAGTTCATAGCAACTCCGGACTCAGACCTTTCTGATGTTCTGACACTCTTTCTGCAGAATCCGAAAGAGGTCTACACTAAAGTATTCTTGCTGGCTACAGAAAACAAACTTCAGGTCGATGTAATGTTAAAAGTCATGAATATGTTGAAAAAATATTCAAACTACTTTTACAACTCTGAAATGGAACCATGCATAATCAATTTAATTCAGGATGTGATACACAATCATTTGAACACAACTGCTCAAGAGGTTAATTTTATTATTTTCATCTGTGGGCTTAAAGACAATGGTATTATATCAGGGTCCAAACTACTCCTGCTTATAATAATGACGAACTTACACCAGGCATTAGTTACTAAATCTATCCAGAGTGTAAGCTTCCTTATAAAGTTGATGAAAGAGGCATACAGCTTGGAAGAATTGTTAGAATACAGAGCTCCTATGTTAGCAATGCTCGGTAAAGTCATGGATGTTGTGCGGTGGAAAATGAATACCTTTTCTTCGAATGGACCCTTGGCTTTGAGTTTGACTATAGATTTACAAAAAACACTATTCCAGTCATACAATAATGATATACCTGGTAAGCAAACATGATAGTTAACA
Organism: Eupithecia abbreviata; assembly: GCA_943735965.1. NCBI lineage: Eukaryota > Metazoa > Arthropoda > Insecta > Lepidoptera > Geometridae > Eupithecia > Eupithecia abbreviata. Next base: position 6,786,424 of record OX030976.1, read on the forward strand.
TTTTGTATTTAAATTGCAAGACTAGTTAATTTTATAAGAAAATAAATGATAGGATTACTACAAAAAAAAACTAGATTGTCTCCAGTTAACTCAACTATTTCAATTGTAAATACAAGTTGTAAAAATAAGAACTGTTTCAATTGTAAATACTAGTTCTACAAAGTAGAACCGTTTTCAATTGTAAATACTAGTTCTACAAATTAGAACCGTTTCAATTGTAAATACTAGTTCTACAAATTAGAACCGTTTCAATTGTAAATACTAGTTCTAAAAATTAGAGCTAGTATTTACAATTGAAACAGTTAACTGGATATATTGCAAACAGTCTAGAAAAGATTTTGTATGATTTGATTGTAATTTTCTTTATCAATAAAAATATAGTTAACATAAAGTTGTTTATTCTATTACAGAAAGAGAAAAGGAATGGATGAAGAGTAAAGTAGGAAACTTGCAGCCCTTGAACATGTACTACTACCTTACTCTCTGGCATCCACCGAGCACAAACTATATGGATGCAATCAGCGGGTTGAATGGGCACTACATGGACACTGATGAACTGTCATCATGGATGTCACAGGTATAGATACATAGAAAACACTTTATTATACCACACAAAACAGAAAACAATACATAAATAAACAATAGAATAAAGGGAGTATTAAAGGAGGACTTATCGCTAAGAACGATCTCTTCCAGGCAACCTTATGATGGGCTAGCCATAGGGGAACAATATTATAGAATAGACAGTGGCACTTTAATAAATATACATTTATATAGGCCTCCTCATCGATTTCGATGTCGGCGACCCTAGATAATCACGGATTTTTTCTATCATGAGCTCTAATATGGCTCGCTAGACCGAACTTGGTCTTGAATATCCGACGGCACGCATGGCAGTAGAGTTGGCCCAATGAGTTTATGTATATGTTTAGGAGGGCTTAAGGTCTCTGTTTTCGTATCTGTTTTCTTAACAAATTATAGATAAAAATTAGAAAACCAATACTTACATTACATACCATTATATCTATAGTTTGACCGATACCGCTGTACTGCGCCTGAGGTATGCGAGCGGTGAGACGGGGGGGAAGTATCGGCCGCTCCGATCCATCAGTTTGCCGTCAACACTCACGGCGGTAGATAGCTTTTCTACCGGACGGTCTATGTCAGACGCACATGAGATAAAGTTATATCCAAAGATGGATCGAGCGCTATCTCGTGATGTCAACCCCGTCTTTTTTTTTCTTTTCATTTTTTATTTTAAATAAAATAAAATAAATAATGCTGGACAATTCACACAGCATTATCTAGCCCTATGGTAAGCAGAGCTTGTGTTATGGGTACTAGATAACTGATATACATAATACAATAAATTACATAGATAGATATTTTTTATTATACATAGAAAACGACCAGAACACCCGAATCAAATATCTGCAGATCGTACACACATTTGTTCCGAGGCGGGAATCGAACCCGCAACCTCCTGCGTCGCAGGCGGACCTTCGCCCACCGCGCCACATCGGTCGTCTGTAAGTATGGATGGATGGATGGATGTTACTCTTTCACGTAAAAACTACTGTACGGATCTTGATGAAACTTGGAACATACATAGTATGTGTACTGGAATAACATATAGGCTACTTTTTACTAGCTTTCGCCCGCGTGTTCGCTCGCGCGGTACCACGATAAAAAGTAGCCTAATGTTATTCCAGTACACATACTATGTATATTCGCAGTTTCATCAAAATCCGTTCAGTAGTTTTTACGTGAAAGAGTAACAAACAAACATCCATGCATCCATACTTACAAACTTTCGCGTTTATAAACAGTAGGATTTATTAACCTTTTCCAGGTGATAGCGAGTTGTAGTCAGCAAGAGTGGTGTAACCTTTGGGACAGCCTAGATAGAGGAGAGGATGGGAGGTTGGAGCTGTTTGTCATCGCTATCAGCGTGATCACGATAGCCGAGCGTAACTATCGCTCGGAAAACAGCGCTGCTTGCTTACTCTACTGCTACAGGAATCTTGTTTATATAATTAGGGTAAGTTTAGCTTACTTTCTTACAGTTGTGGCTCAGAAAGCCAAAAGAGCCATCAATTGTGGGCCTCCAATCCAAAATAAGACTAGTTTTGGTCCCGACCTGCTGCCAAGGTAGATTATATCTCCCTAAGCTAATTTTAAGCTCATGTTATGAATTATTTAAGGTGACAGGCTTTGGGGGAGGCCTATAAGCAGTAGTAGACGTCATTCGACTAGGATCATGATGATAAAGGGTTCTGTACTGACCTTTCCTTGTCTAATTTTATTTTAACAATAAAGATGCTAGCCCTAGCAGCTACCACGAGTTCCTATTATCTAGCTTTTCATTAGATTCTGATTCTGTATTGTCACAAATCAAACAGAATTCTATCTATATAACTTTGTTACTAAATATTTTTCATCATAATATTTGGCAATAATAATAAATTCTTTATTGCATGGATTATTTAATTAATGGATATCCGCAAAGTAACGCCTAAATCTATTATTTACTTAAAACTTCTTTGATTCGCCTGAGCTCTATATCCCTTTTACATTTTCGTCAATTCATAGTGTAATGTAGTTTACATTAAATTACTATTAAAATAATAATAATAATACCCGAGGATGATACCCGCTATGTGTAGCCATCGCCTTTAGATTAACTTCTCAAAGGGCCTCTGTGCTGTTGGCTTCGGCCCCACGCAAGCCTCCCAAAGGACCGGGTCACTTTATGGCCCGAGATCATGGTAAATGAGAGACATAATAATATAATAAATAACTATCAAGTTACATTAAATTGTAATGTAAATTAATAAGTTCTATTTTCCTTACAGTATAAATACTTCAAGGATCCCATAACAGACGCAGAAGTGAAGAGTGTCATCAACTACATAGCAAGTACCGTCGAGCTTGCCAAAGGCGAGCCAAAAGATGAACTATCTAGTCTCCTACTCCCACTCTTTGCTTACTTATCGGAAAAAGAGAGAGACTACAGTATTAACTTCTCGGAATATATTAACCAGAATCTGAAGGGGTCAGCGCTTTCCAAATTGGTGAACAAAATGTTTAGTAATGGTACTGCTGCTGAATTACAAAAGATTGAAACGCATTGATTGCAGAATGTATCATTATGTGATGGTGGTATACATAGATGGAATCCAAAGGGTATAATTACTTACGTGATTTATAGGTAATCACGAAAATCCTCGTGAAACTGAAAGTGAAGCACAAGTGCGGATTTTTCTTACTTTAGTTAATTAAGTTAATTATTTGTCCTGTTGATTTAATGAAAGAAACTTTGAAAGTAAATAAAACATTTGATCAGTATAACATTGATTTATTAAAAAAAGATAATCATATTTAGACTTACGCATTTCAAAGCAACTAACAATCAAAATCATTTAAATTTTGTATTAATGGGTACTTTAATAATTAAGATTATCTACTCTTATACTTAAACCTACAAAAATCAGTTCTTAAAATTAATCACGATGGAGAGGTGGAAGATCGCCATTCATTATTAGAAATTCGTGAAAGTCATGCCGATCGTTATTAGCAGACCAGTATTTGTGTGTAGTATCCATAGTCACCTTGTACCAATAACATAATACCAGCTCTTTGGGCTGAATTTGATATTGAAAGAAAAAATGATACAGTTGGTTGGAGTCGTTGAAAACGGAACTATCATCGGCCCAAATCTTAGTTTCAGTTTTTTATATTATTAGGCTCAGTATTTATATTCTTGGGCTCAGTATTTATATTCTTAGGTTCAGTATTTATGTTCTTAGGCTCAGTATTTATATTCTTAGGCTCAGTATTTATATTCTTAGGCTCAGTATTTATATTCTTAGGTTCAGTATTTATGTTCTGAGGCTCAGTATTTATATTCTTAGGCTCAGTATTTATGTTCTTAGGCTCAGTATTTATATTCTTAGGCTCAGTATTTATGTTCTTAGGCTCAGTATTTATATTCTTAGGCTCAGTATTTATGTTCTTAGGCTCAGTATTTATATTCTTAGGCTCAGTATTTATATTCTTAGGTTCAGTATTTATGTTCTTAGGCTCAGTATTTATATTCTTAGGCTCAGTATTTATGTTCTTAGGCTCAGTATTTATATTCTTAGGCTCAGTATTTATATTCTTAGGCTCAGCATTTATGTTCTTAGGCTCAGTATTTATATTCTTAGGCTCAATATTTATATTCTTAGGCTCAGTATTTATATTCTTAGGCTCAGCATTTATGTTCTTAGGCTCAGTATTTATATTCTTAGGCTCAATATTTATATTCTTAGGCTCAGTATTTATATTCTTAGGCTCAGCATTTATGTTCTTAGGCTCAGTATTTATATTCTTAGGCTCAGTATTTATATTCTTAGGCTCAATATTTATATTCTTAGGCTCAGTATTTATATTCTTAGGCTCAGTATTTATATTCTTAGGCTCAGTATTTATATTCTTAGGCTCAATATTTATATTCTTAGGCTCAGTATTTATATTCTTAGGCTCAATATTTATATTCTTAGGCTCAGTATTTATATTCTTAGGCTCAGCATTTATGTTCTTAGGCTCAGTATTTATATTCTTAGGCTCAGTATTTATATTCTTAGGCTCAGCATTTATGTTCTTAGGCTCAGTATTTATATTCTTAGGCTCAGCATTTATGTTCTTAGGCTCAGTATTTATATTCTTAGGCTCAGTATTTATATTCTTAGGCTCAATATTTATATTCTTAGGCTCAGTATTTATATTCTTAGGCTCAATATTTATATTCTTAGGCTCAGTATTTATATTCTTAGGCTCAGCATTTATGTTCTTAGGCTCAGTATTTATATTCTTAGGCTCAGTATTTATATTCTTAGGCTCAATATTTATGTTCTTAGGCTCAGCATTTATATTCTTAGGCTCAGTATTTATATTCTTAGGTTCAGTATTTATGTTCTTAGGCTCAGTATTTATATTCTTAGGCTCAGTATTTATGTTCTTAGGCTCAGTATTTATATTCTTAGGCTCAGTATTTATATTCTTAGGCTCAGCATTTATGTTCTTAGGCTCAGTATTTATATTCTTAGGCTCAATATTTATATTCTTAGGCTCAGTATTTATATTCTTAGGCTCAGCATTTATGTTCTTAGGCTCAGTATTTATATTCTTAGGCTCAATATTTATATTCTTAGGCTCAGTATTTATATTCTTAGGCTCAGCATTTATGTTCTTAGGCTCAGTATTTATATTCTTAGGCTCAGTATTTATATTCTTAGGCTCAATATTTATATTCTTAGGCTCAGTATTTATATTCTTAGGCTCAGTATTTATATTCTTAGGCTCAGTATTTATATTCTTAGGCTCAATATTTATATTCTTAGGCTCAGTATTTATATTCTTAGGCTCAATATTTATATTCTTAGGCTCAGTATTTATATTCTTAGGCTCAGCATTTATGTTCTTAGGCTCAGTATTTATATTCTTAGGCTCAGTATTTATATTCTTAGGCTCAGCATTTATGTTCTTAGGCTCAGTATTTATATTCTTAGGCTCAGCATTTATGTTCTTAGGCTCAGTATTTATATTCTTAGGCTCAGTATTTATATTCTTAGGCTCAATATTTATATTCTTAGGCTCAGTATTTATATTCTTAGGCTCAATATTTATATTCTTAGGCTCAGTATTTATATTCTTAGGCTCAGCATTTATGTTCTTAGGCTCAGTATTTATATTCTTAGGCTCAGTATTTATATTCTTAGGCTCAATATTTATGTTCTTAGGCTCAGCATTTATATTCTTAGGCTCAGTATTTATATTCTTAGGCTCAATATTTATATTCTTAGGCTCAGTATTTATATTCTTAGGCTCATTATTTATATTCTTAGGCTCAGTATTTATGTTCTTAGGCTCAGTATTTATATTCTTAGGTTCAGTAATTTATATTCTTAGATTTAGTATTTATATTCTTAGGTTCAATATTTATATTGCCCGCAATTATAACCGAGCTCCTTGCACATCTGACATAGGTCCTCGGGATGGTCCAGCACGCCAGCCTCTCCTCTACGTTCGTGAATATCTTCGGGACGCAGCTCTCTCTGAATTAAAAAAAAATTTATACAGCCAATTATATCGATAACTATTTTAATAATTATACTTAAGCACTAAAACAAAGGGTATTTATCGCGTTTATTTACCTATTCCGTTGTAGGTCCGTTGTATTAGTGCTTATAATTATGTGTTCAGTACACGAATGTTTAAAAATATTTTTTTTATTTATGTCATGAGTCAGAATTTGCACTAGGAATCACACCAATTGCCTAGATTGGTCAAAATAAACAAGAAAGTTATTTTAGGTTAAACCTAAAAATCACATTCTTGTTGATTTTGAGTATAGGGGCAATGTTTACAAACATTGTATATTCAGTTTGGCCAGAGTATAGGACAAAAGACATGTTAGCAAGCAACACAGTCCTGTATTTGGTTTGACAATGAACGCTAGAGATGCTTTACCGATTCCCATGGATAGAATAAAAACCGGCCAAGTGCAAGTCAGACTCGCGCATGAAGGGTTCCTACCATTATCTATAAAAGCGTAGGGGACAAATATTTCTTTTATTTTAATATACTTAGTTATTTATTATTAAAAGTTAATATAAACTAAATATTCTGTGAATATTTCAAGCGTATGAGGCGTGTCGATACAGCGTCAAACCGCAGTCAGTGCTGAGACTCGGATCACTTTCTTCCCAATCCACGGGCGGCGTTACTACTTGCCTGAGAATGAGCGTAAACTTTCTTGTGACAAGCGATGCAGGTCTGTGCTTTCTGGACCCAAGACCTGCGACTGTTCCAGGCTCTTCCACACGAGCAACGGAACTCGCCGAATAGAGGGCGTCGCGGTTCTTTCTTTGGGATAACATACGCAGGTTTCGGCCTCGCCAACTGTGCGTGAGGGCGCGGGCGGTGAGTTCTCGTGCGTGGAGGAACCTGAAGAATTATAAAATTGTATACCTACTTAGTAGTAATTGTAGTTGTCGACCTGCGCAAAACTGCAGATAGATGCTGGATGCGGCAAGCTGAAGACGGCGTTATGGCGCTCATTAGGAGAGGCCTATGTCCAGCTGTGGACTACTATATAAGCTGATGATGATGATCATACTTAATAGAAGCTTTGAATTCGAGATATGTTATTATTTATTATCATGGTACTAGCTGCGCCCCGTGGCTTCGTCCGCGTGGAAATTTGAAAAATATGGAAAATAGCCATTTTCTTTTTTTTTTGTTATATATAATACTAGTTGTGCCCCGCGGCTTCGCCCGCGTGCAAGTCATGTGTCAAATGATTTATAAACGTTACTCTTGAATCAATATCTTTTAAAAAACCGCATCAAAACCCGTTGCGTAGTTTTTAAGATCTAATGGTAAGAATACATAGGGACAGACAGACAGCGGGAAGGGACTTTGTTCTATACTATGTAGCGAAAGTACCTATTTGAAAACATAAAAAAAAAAATGAAGTCGGTAACCCGCTCTAAAGTTATAGCGTGACCAGATGCGTGAGGTGATTGGTGGATCGCCTGTGCGCGGCTGCCAAGCCATGCAGCGGACAGCGAAGTCACTGTGCTTGTTGCGTGACTGCCTACCGCGCTAATTACTTTAATTTTAATTTTTAACCTTATTATTTTTAAGAGAACTCTAGTATCTAGATAAACCTATGTTAGGATTTAAGATACTATAAACAAAATGTATCAAATTTGTATCAATAAATAAATATATCTATCTATCTATCTATCAGGAGAAATAGGTGTTTTATATAAAACCTACGCTTTTTAATCTCTTCATTCTATGTTCGGCTGTATGTAGATTAGGTACCTATATTATTTTTATGTATTTCTCCTTCAATTATGGACCGATGCCTATGTTCAAGAGTAGTTCCCAGCATGTTGGTGAGTCACTCACAATGTCGTAGTTTCTTGTGAAAGTACCTACGTTCCTAGTAGGATCGTGTGTTACGTACCCTGTTTACTTCTATGGAACGGACGTGGGCAGCAAAACGAGTGTGCCTACAAAACTGGCATTCATTATTCGTCAGCGACAGTCCTCTTCGATTGCATCCATGGCAAACTTCTTCAATGTCCTGAAAATCATAAGTGAGGCGTGAGTCGGTATACTAATTAATTAATTTTACATTATTATAAGTAATTATTATGGCGCTCATTGAGGGAGGCCTATGTCCAGCAGTGGTCTAGCTTAGGCTGATGATGATGATGATAAGTACCTATTAACTAATTAATAATGCACATGTACTCCGATTCAAAAACCTGGAGATCTATTTATAAGTATTAATACAGCGGGTATTTATCGCGTTTATTAACCTATTTTTCCCGTAACGTCAAGAAAAAAAAAAATACCCTAAATATAAATACCCGTTGTATTAATACTTATAAATATGTGTTCAGATCGCGTAAGTTTAAAAGTATTTACCTGGAGATCTGTTTTTGTATTGAAAGGTGTAACAAAAACCCCAAGGAATATTGGTGGAAAATATTAAATGACATTGGTATAATCGAAGCAAAGTACAGATGCTCGAAACAAGTTTTGGATTTGAAAGCTTTCATTCCCGTTCGTTTTCGAATTCAAATATTTTTCGCTCCACATGTGAGATTACCTATTTTTACATTTTACCTTGTTGTTTTTAGGTTTCGGATTCAGATTCAGATTTTATTTATTATTTCACACCAATATTTTATTAGATTTTATTTATTATTACAAAGTTCAACTTTGAAATAAATATTCTTTATTCTCATAAAAAAACTGTTAGTTATTGTTGAAATTGTGGGCATGATGCACAAAAATGGGTACAAAATGTAAAACGATTAGGCTATTTCGATTTGTGTCTGATATGATAGGCTATGTCACAAACCACTCGTTTGTGGCACCCTGTTTAAGTAGGTAATAATACCTACTAACGGCGGCGCGGCGGCGTGGGCCTGTGAATTGCTGGGTGAATTTTCCAGCCTTATTTATTAACTTATTTTAATAAATACCGCTATTAGTAACAACGTCGTCTAGGGAGTCCTATGCAGCGGTGGATGTTAAAGGGCTGATATCATAGACTTATTTAAATCTTACGTAGGGACTGCCTATGTAACTAGCTAAAAATATCTATGCTCCGATTTAAAAAAAACCTGGATTTTTTTGTACCTATACAAAGGGGATACGAAACCTAAGGATTATCGGTGACAAATATTTAACGACATTGGTATCATCGAAGCAAAACACGGATAGGTAGGTAAGTACCTACCTTACTACCTACTTACTCGATATATTTTTTTGTTTTGAAAGCTTTTATTCATCATTTAATTGACCTCTAGTTCGTATTCGAATTCATGTTATACAAATTTTTCGCTCCACATGCGAGATAGAGTACCTACGTTGTTAAAGTTTGTGTTTTACTTTTCACTAATAATAATAACATAACATAACCTTGTTGTTTTCTGTTATTGTTAAGTTTTCAGTCATTATAATAATTTTAAAATCGTTTTTGTTTTCTTTTTGTTGATTGAGTTACAAATGAAACATTCTCATTTTCATTTGTTGACATAAAATATGGATTCTAAATCGGAGTAGGTAATTAAATCTATAACTAAGTGTATTTCTTACCTCACAACAGGACCAGAAAATACCCATTTTATTGTTTACGGCGTTTATTCCAATTTAAAGCCTCGGACGACGCCAACAGTACATACATAATATGTTGTAGCACTGCACCCACGGAAGAATATTACAAAGAGAATACAATAACTAGGTGAATATCACTCTCTCTGCACCTCAAACACAGTTGAATGTCGATATTTTTTCCCCACGTTTGACTACCACAAACTTTTTAAGTTTCCACACGTGAAAGCAATTAAAACATTTTAGAACAAAAGAGGACCGTGTCTATGTATTTTTTTAAAGCACATAGTGACCTACCTGCACCTAAAGACAATGATCTACCCCCGACACAAAAACCAACGATGACGGACGACGAGCGACGCGCGACGCTTCGCCACGTGTACCTACTGTCTGTAGTACAGGTCAAGAACGTACAACAATGACAAAACAGTGTTCCGTATTGAGATTAATGATCCACAAAGCAATGGTAGATCGGGTAGGTAAGATTTACTTAGGTAGGTTCTCTTTCTTTTTTGTTACCTAAGCTGAGTAAACGACTACCTAGATTGATCAAAAGAACATTCAGCAACTTAAATTGTAACAATAGCGAACATATTGCTAGATTTTGTAAAGATTATCTACCTGGCTTTTAACTTTTGATGAGATAAATAAATACTATATTCATTTATCTATCTATAAGTACTATACTAGATTCTGACAACGCAACTATGGAAACGTTTAGGTACCTACCTACAGATTTATTTTTCGTATCACATGGGAAAAGTAGTCATGATTCCAGGTTATGGTATAGCTATATCTTTCCCAAATTTTCAAATATAAGTAACAATCGTCCCAAATTTCGCATTTATAATATTAGATGCCTAGATGTTTGTTACTTCTTCAAGCCAAAACTATTGAATAGATCGGGCTAAAATTTTGCATAGGTACAGGTAGTTCTAGGCCTGGCATAAAAGATAGGCTATTCATAGAGATAAACCCATACCTACCTAAATAAGTTCCCATTGGATAGAAATAACTTTAAAGAACGCGTGCGAGCGAAGCCATGAGCAGAAAGTTTTTTATTATAAATGCGAAAGTTTATTGGATGTTTGTTACTTATTTACGTCAAAACTACTAAACGGATTAAGATGAAATTAGCACAGATGTAGCTTTAGGCCTGGAATCAAACATAGGCTTTTATTCCATAAAACAGTACCTAAATAAAACAGTAAGTAAATAATCTTTTAATGATACCACCATATACACAACATGTGCCATATCGCAGGCAGAAACTAGTTTATAATATAAATATTTGATTTGTTTTATAAAAATACCAAGCTGTAATCCGACATGTTGTGCTTTTAAGCACGAACCCTAAATACCTACGTGTTGCTCTTAGTACCTAAACGCAACGCAGCGGTAACCACTTCTCTGGTTATCTATACATCGCATCGATCATTTATCTTTGTTCTGAGGACGCCAGTGCTGCCTTGTATTCGGGATTTCCCCGCTAAATGTTGCCATACATGATCCGTCAACTGCTATTGTGATTCACACGCTGAGAGTTTCGAACTTTTGAACGAAAACTGTTGAAATCAGTCACAGATTGGTACTGATCCGTACTGATATTCTGTAGTCTGTGGTTGGTTTTATTTCAAAACATCGCTATCTAATGAATATTTAAAAACAGTATTACATACCTACTATTTCCTACCACTATAAATTTTTATTTTCAATCAGATGCCACTTCGTATCACCTAATTTTTTTTAACCCAGGTCAGTATTAGTGCTTCCGACAAAAAAAAATTAAGTTGGTCAAGCCGTTTTTAGTTTTAGCGAGACTTGCGCGACAGCATTGATTGATATATGTATGTATAGGTAGTAAACAAAGTTTTATATTATATTACAGAGGGGAGGGGAGGGGAAGAATGAAACGAGCGAGACCATAAGGGTTTCGTTCGGCACAGAACAAATAATGTTACCTCAATAATATGATCATCAGAATCAGATCATTACTAAAAAGACATTAGTACCTACAATGGGCGGCCATATCGCTCTAGCTACCTACCTAAGCATGCAAGGATCATTTGTAAAATAAAAAATACATTTCGTGTGCAAAACATTTATTTCATATGTCCCGTACAACAGAGCTGCGCAGTGGTAGGTAAGATATGGTCCATAGCTTCTTTCTTCTCAATCGAATCACATAGAGAAAGAGAAACGGCTATTCTAACTATATGTTGCCAAAAAAGTCAAGTCTTTTCTCTTTGCTTCGCCACATTTCTGTCACTTGTGGTTTATTGAAAACATGAGTATATAATTTTCTCTTATATTACCAAATTACCGTTTTTGTCAACGTTCCTCATGATTTCTTTTTGTAATTGCGATGAACCACAGCAAAGGTATAAAATAGGCGATGGTACTTTCCCAAGTATGGACCAGGTGTGGGGAATGATAGTCACGGTTATTATGACATTGGCATGCGGGCTACTATATTCTAAGGTGATTTGTCTGTTTTTTATTAATTAGGCAGTAAAATACGCGAGGATACGTTACAGCTGGCTACAAAAGTACTACGCTCTGCTACATTGTAGCTAGCTACGAAAATGCTACGCTCTGCTATGTTGTAGCTTACGAAAGTAATGCACCTAGCTACGCTGTAGCAGGTTATGAAAATGTTACGCTCTGCTACATTGTAGCTGGCTACGAAAATGCTACGCTCTGCTACGTTGTAGCTTACGAAAGTAATGCACCTAGCTACGCTGTAGCTGGTTACGAAAGTACTACGCTGTAGCTGGTTACGAAAGTACTACGTAGTAGCTGGTTACGAGATTGCTAAGCCCTGTCTGCTACGCTGTAACTCGCTACAAAAGTGCTATGCTCCGCTACGTTGTAGCTGGTTACGAAAGTGCTACGCTCTGCTACGTCGTAGCTGGCTACGAAAGTGCTACGCCCAGATAGGTTGTATTTAGCTTTTTTAACGAGAAAAACTTCGTTTGACCACAATCTCTGACTACGAAAGTGTCAGGCAATTAAAACTAAGCTTTAATAACAAGAAAAAAAATATATTTATTGTAAAATTGTGTAAACTAGTAGGTATCAAAAAACTCCTTTAAGTTATAATGCGCAGCGCACTACTAACAAGCCAGTTCCAACATATTTCCATTTATTTGTTTCATTTCTAATGGAATGTTATTAAAAACTTTAATAGTGGTTATGTACCTAGGTACTTTTGTAAAACATAGTATTATTTATTTGTGGAACAACAACAAACAACGTCGCATGCAGGCTCAGATTACAGAGTACCTTACCTACTTATTATTTCAATAAATAGCCCTTTGTAGTATCACTGCTGCGCGTGCACAAAATGTATACTCGTGCAGAGTATCAAATTTTGCTTATATTACAATTAAATCAAATCATTTATTTGCTGGAATGTAGGTACAAAAGTTCTTAATAAAAAATGGTATTGTCAATACATTCCTATGTCGAGGCATGCAAAATTAAAGCTACTGTTACACATGCTCTAAAATAGCATGCTACATATGAGCATGCTGATGAGTAGTTTACATTTGCTAGCAATTAGTATGCTAGTTTTAAGTATGCTGAATAAGCATACTTAAAACTAGCATACTAACTAGCTAGCATACTCTCTCGCTCTCTGTCTTAGTTCAAACAAAGCCATGGACAATCAAACAGCTATCCGCGCACCTGTTGCGAACGACTGCTCGATACTAGAATTCTCAATAAGCAAACCTGTTTACATGCGCTAAAAGCACACCCCCTCGACCCGCGCTGCTACCTGCAGCGCGGGTCGAGGGGGGTGTGCATGCTCAAAAATCGCACGACCGTCGATTTTTGAGTAAACTCGAAATGGGCATGCTCATTATTAGCAATGTTTCAATACACATGCTACTAATGTGCATTTGCTCAATAAAAGCATGCTTTCGTGCTAGTAATGAGCATGTGTAAGTGTTGTTAGCATGCAAATGTCACAGTAGTTTAGCAAGCTTAATGTTCATGTGCTGTCGCTTTACCTAGTAACTGGATGCTGTTTTCGATAGCTTTTATAGAGGTACAGGTACCTACAGCTACTAGTTCTGGCTACAAACTAATGAATAAATATGTACCTAGAAATCAGAACATGTTCAGACAGACCAGACTCCAGACAGGTTAGGAGTGCCAGGGGTACCTAACAATAAAATTAGTTATCTTTCATATCATCATGTCTTCCTTCTGTTAAATATTATAATGGAAAGAAATATTTATTTTTATGGTTGCGGGTTCGATTCCCGCCTCGGAACAATTGTGTGTACGATCTGCAGATATTTGTTCCGGGTGTTCTAGTCGTTTTCTATGTATACTAAAAAATATCTATTCTATGTAATATATAGTATTATGTATATCAGTTATCTAGTACCTATAACACAAGCTCTGCTTACCATGGGGCTAGATAATGCTGTGTGAATTGTCCAGCATTATTATTTATTTATTTATTTCGAAGAGTATTATGTCACTAACTACGTTTTAATTGTCGTCTGTCGTATTTCATGACAACCTTTACTTGCAAGCTGCTAAACTAATTCAACTTTCAGATCCGAAGTAGAAAATACATGTTGACGCGAGAACCTGCGCCCGCGCCGGCGCCGCCGCTGCCTCGCCCCCACCACACCACACAAGCTCCTCTTCAAAGATCAGCCAACACACGACGACATAATTACATAAACTCACACGCTAAATAGCAAATAAGAAACCTGATTTTTTTGTATAAATTTTATTCCAATACAAGGCATAATATAATAGTATGGCTTTCTTATTTAATTATTACCCTAAGGGCACCTTTGCACCTTTGTAGAGCTACATAGGTAAGCAGTAGTGTTAAGCCCAACAAATAGAATCTAGTACTATCTTAACTGAATTTTTTAGCACTCCTCCCTCATGATGATACTTGGTGAGGTAGATCTCTATGAAGATCGAGCGACCCTATTGGTTGAGCTTTCTATACGCGCTTAGCTTCATAGCACATCGCTGGTTTAAAGGGCCAAGTAAAATAAATCAAACAAAGTCTACTTCATAAAATAAATTTCAAAATAAACTTAACAATATTAAATGCATTTATACGTAGAACAACTAATCACTGGCCATTGACGTTTATTGATTAGGTATAAAAATATCTTTATTATTGATAAAAACTTCATAAGGAATGCATTTAATTTTTTTACAAATAATATAATTGATTTATCATATTAACAATAATATTTATCTAAATAATAATAATCATAGATGCTCTATACTTATGTACGCTATATGATACTAATAGTACGAAAAATCTATTCATAACAATTGCCTATGTTACCCTTAACCACCTAACGGCGACCCCAGCGGTTTTTGTTTTTTTAATTTTTCCGTTATTATGCGAGCTACGCGTCTGGGAGTTTATCTACTTTACCCCCTCGCTCCTCATTACGCACTGTTCGTTTAATCGCAGCTCACGTTCGCGCGTTCAAAAGTTACAGGTATATTTAAAAAAAATGTATATTAAAAAAAACCGTGTGTTCGCAAAAGATGTGCATAAACGGTCGTCAAAAAATTGAAAAAAATATGCGGTCACCATTCATCACTTCATTCAGTCACAACGCGGACCGCCGTTAGGTGGTATTTATCATATTCACAATAATATTTATCAAAATAATAATATAATCATAGCTGCTATATGATACTTATAGTACGAAATTCTTTACTCTATTCATAATAATTTTCTATGTTAAAACTACTTATGTATATAAAATTGCGCTAAGTATGCTCATAGTTTCAGTACTAAACATACTACTAATACACTCTAACTAAAACCTAGTTCTGTTTCGCTATTCTTAGATCGTTTCATAAGAATCCGCCCAACATTGCAAAAGACACTTATGGGCCGTGGTCAATCTTTAAACAGGGCTACGCTAAAATGAAATCTAATAAAAAATATATAATATGTAACACATAAGCAATAGCTATGAATCCTTCGTTTAAGTCTGATCGTAAGTTTAAAAACTATCAGCACGTATTGTTAAGCAAGTAGTTATTCTCAGTGGGATACATCTTACAGTCCTGTAATAGGTATTTGTGCTCATCCTCGACTCGGCCTCGCTTCAGTAGATAGACCAGAATGTACTGGTAAGGCAGCACGGGCACGTTGTGGCGCGCAAAGAATTTAAGTTTCACCCTCTCGATGACTTTCATGTCGACGAAGCAGTAATCTGCGGTGCAGCAGCTACCGGGTGTTCTGAAATTACAATTATTATGATTGTCAATCAGATGGTATCTAATAGATCTACAAGTGTAAGACAAAAAGTGTTATTTAAAGGAAATGTATATATATTTCTAGTTTCTGCCAGTGGCTTCGCACACGTTATTTCTATACCATGGGAGCTGTATTATTATTAGGATAGAAATCCTGTTTGATTCCACTACCTTTGCCCGATCGGTTTAGTCGTTATGGCGTGAAGAGATTACAAACATACATCCATCCATGTAAACATCCAAACTTCACATTTATAATATTTTATTATATTGTTAAGTGTTTTTTTTTATCATTTAAGTACCACACAATTTTTTTAGTTTTATTATTTTTATGGAACAGCAAGATCACAAGTCACAAGTTTTTTTTCATACCCAAAAGGATGTCTTTACTATAACATAACTGTTTGAGCGTTGTTGACGCGGAGGGAAATCCGCATTACAGGAAATGAGCAGCATGTATTTTAATTTGACTTGTCTAAGTGCTTATTTTGTAAGCCTAAAGAAATGTCACGTGAAATTTTTTTCAATTTGAATTATACAAGAAAAAAATTACCACATATATTTTTTATCTGTAGTCCATCAATTAAATTAAGTAAAGTGTGAATTTTATTATCATGTGAACCTTACCTAGGATCGTAAGTGACAGGTTTAGCCTTTAACGCTTTGAATATCATCTGATAATATTGCCTGTACTTCTTCTTCATGATAAGCACAATCTGCTTGCCTTCAAACGGCAGTCTCGCGTTGATGGCTTGCAGCTCGTTGTGCCAATAGACCGCGGCTTTAGCCACCTCTACACTTGTACTATCCATCTCTAGGATCTTCGGGTGTTTCAGCCATTCGTACAGGTATTCCTGTGGATGCAATGAAACATTTTAAATAACAAGTGTGCGCCACAAATCTATGTATATAAAAATGAACCCCTATTTCTTCTGGTCACGCTATAACTTGAGAACGGCTTTACCCTATACGGCTCTAACCTAACCTATACTCTAGCATACTTCACTACGTAAACACAAACATAAACTTAGATCGTACTTCTTATCGAACCTACATCATTTCAGGGGGTTTGATTCAGTTACTGATCAATTATACTTACCTAATTCCAATTTATAATCTTATTGCCTGAAATTGAATAATTTTATTGTTAAACCTATGAGATATTAACTCAGCTGACTCTCAGCTAATAACACTTCTATACAAACCTTTGTGGTTTCCTTCGTGTTATTTTTAAGCTTTTTTATGTAACATTATTTTTAAGTTGGTAAATAAATATTTAAAAAAAAACATAGTATAAAACAAAGTCACTTCCCGCTGTCTGTCTGTCCCTATGTATGCTTAGATCTTTAAAACTACGCAACGGATTTTGATGCGGTTTTTTTAAATAGATAGAGCGATTCAAGAGAAAGGTTTAAAAACTATTTGACACATGGATTTCCACGCGGGCTAAGCCGCTTGGTGCAGCTAGTATGTATACAAAAATGAATCGCATCATCCATTGCGTAAATTATTTATTTTGAAGGTATTTTTAAGTAATATTATCAAGTAACAATTTATTTAGAATAAGTATACATTGAAAAATAGCAGAATATTTATTTTGTGGCATTACAAATATAAACAAAATAGGTATTACGATTTACAGGCGAGATTTTGGGTGATTTAAAAAAAAACATAATATCTCAGCAACCGTCTCACGGCGTTACCCCGGGGCAAACTAGCGCCGCCGCCGTGCAGGAAATATCAGAAATGTAACTGAAGTTTTCTGATACCTATTGTAAACGTTTTTAATGTCTGTGTAATAGTTTTATTCTACCTATCGCTGTGCTTGGCTTACTGATGAAATCCCAGTGAATACACAATGATGCAACCAAGTGACTTTATCTATGTATTTCAAGAGAAGATAAGTTGTACCTGAAGAAACTTCTTGCACCTAAAGCTGTCGTACACAAAGCTGACAGTCAAGAGCCACTTGCCCGTAGCGAGCGCGCAAACCATCATCCCGGAGAAGGTGTCCTCGGGCAGCTTGGATATAAAGTGGCTGGCCATCATCTCCATTTTGGTGTTCTCCGCGACCACGCCTCCCAACTCGTTAATCATTGCTGTTATTCTCTCGCGGTCCTATGGAAATAGACAAAACGAAAGTTTATAAGACGACAATACAATTCTTCTTTATTGCACACCAATTAAAAACAGATACACAAGACAGAACAAAATAAGTACAATGGGCGGCCTTATCGTTATGAGCGATCTCTGCCAGGCAAACTTTGGATGGACATGAAGTGTTAAAACAAGTGTAGAAATCTAAATATAATAAATAATGGTGGACAATTCACACAGCATTATCTGGCCCCAAGCTAAGCAGAGCTTGTGTTATCACAAGCTCTGCTTAGCTGTATTGTATTATGTATATCAGTTATGTATTACCCATAAGGGTACTAGATAACTGATATACATAATACGAAATACAAAATATCGAACTATAGATATTTTTCATTATACATAGAAAATGATCAGAACACCCGGAACAAATATTTGCAGATCGTACACACAATTGTTCCGAGGCGGGAATCGAACCCGCAACCTCCTGCGTCGCAGGCGGCCCTTCGTCCACCGCGCTACATCGGTCGTCAATATGTTTCAATATTGTATTACTTACATTGATGGACTCAGAAAGCATGAATATTTTCTTGTCGCATGCACATATTAGATTCTGCTTCAGTCTCCAAGACTCTTCTGATGTTCCACTTGGGGAATTGTAGTCGCTATCTGTAATAATCATCAAATTCTTGGAAAGTGGGTCTGCATTTGACACTATTCTGCCAATGTATCAAATTCTTGGAAAGTGGGTCTGCATTTGACACTATTCTGCCAATGTGTAAGGATTTGGACATTCCTAGACGGACACAATTCATTGTATGGGGAACCATTGGTTTTGCTCTAACTAAGCAAAATCATGTACAGTTTTGTTCAAAAGCATAAACAGCCTTTAATAATAATATCAATGAATTTTTTTGCTTAGATATTACCTGAAATTTCAGCAGGTAAGCTCGCCCTCACTTTAGTGGTGATTTGCATCTGGCCCTTTATAGGACTATAACCATTAGCCTTTTTCTTCTGCTTGTAGTTTTGTATGTACTTTTGGAAAGGCAAATACACAGCTGTCTTGGCCTTTCCATTCTCAATGAACTTTCTGAAGCTCACACGTTTAGGGGTGCTTTGCCTGGAAGAACTACAGAATTTGTTAGTATTATGCCATTCATGGATGCCTAAATCATTTGTAGGAGTTATATTTATAATGAAACAGTTTTATTTTATTTTATAAGGTTGAACTTGAAGAGACGGAAGCATGAGCATGGAAGCATTCCCCATTCTGCAACTATTTACAAGCATAAGTAGGTAATGTTATTGTTAGTTGTCTGCTGAAGCACAGTAGTCCCCATGCTTACATTTCAATTCAACTCACTCATTCCCCAATTTGGAAAAGAAATTTTTTAACGGACTCGAATTAGGGGTCTCTTTTTCAAAGAAGTTTTTATGTGATATGCTTGATGCAGGAGAGGGCTGTCTCTTGTCTTCTATTTTGTTACACTCAATTTCTTGATAGATGTCCTCAATGGACCAACCTATTTGACGCCTTACTGTCTTTGGTCTTCTTGTTTTCTCAATTATAGGAACAGCATCCACACAGTCAATGCCAGGTGGTGAAGCAGGCTTGAAATGCACCAATTTCAGATGCTCCAAGTAAGCCAACTTATTGGTGTGCATTTCATGGCACACAGTGCACACAAAATGATGCAATTTTACATTAGTCGTACATTTATTAATGTGTATCACATAATCATCATATTCATCATATTTGTCATCACATAAAACACAAGAAACACTTACTGATGAAGGCCTGTCGGGGATAGGAGGAACAGGCCGAGTAGCATGCATGATAGGAGACATATCTGATGCAACCAAGGTTTCATTGCTACTGGAACGTTGCAGCTCATTATGCTCTATTGTGCACTGGACGCGGCAAGTGTGAGCACCTACTGTACTGTAGGACTCATTGCAGCAGACACATTTGACAGAATCCATGTCACTGTCCGTTTCATCACTGGTCTCATGAACCCATCCCATTCTTATTTCTCTGCGAGGTTCTATGGTGGTGTCTTTGACAAAGTTTTGATTGTTGACATTATTTTCTCCTTCAACACACCCTTCATTGTACTCAGTGTGCTGGTGGAAGTCTTTGTGGAAGAGTTCATTGTAATCCTCCAATGCAGGTTGGTTTATATTTGTGTCTACAAAGAATTGGTTTAGAAAAATTAACAGATACAATATGATTCGAACAGTACTAAGTAATGATTAATATGGTTCATAAAATAAAGACCTTACCTGGAGCTTTTCGCAACATGCTATCAATTCTTTCACATTGCTGTTTGAAGAGATAAGCTGTGCTTAGGTTCTCGATACAGGAGGTGCAAACGCGATCAGATAAACCATCGCCTTCGTAAATCTAGAAAGTTATTGCAAGTGTTTTGTAAGTACCAGTACAAAACCTATACGAATCTAACTGCAAATTTAACTACTTACTTACCTGAATAGATGTAAATGCCATAACCATTTCTGATAATCTGATCGAATCGTCTTGCTCGTATATAGAGCAAAATTCCCCGAGTTTTAGGCACAAACGGCATTTGTGAAAAGTGGGATTCATTTTCGATTAACTCAAAATATCTTGTAATTCATGTGTTGATTTGAACTGAAAATTTCATGCAAATAAACACCACACCACACTTTCTAGCTGGCATTTCATTTAAAACAAACAAAACAAATTAAATTTCAAAAACACAACCGTCTCACCATAAAATCAACAGTGCTGCTAGCTAACAAAAAATCATAATCTACGCTATTTATTTCCAAAAATGCGTGTAGAACAGAATGGATTTTGAATCATTCCATATGATTCAAAATTACAATTTAATAAATATACAATACAAGTACATGAAATAAAATCATTTGGGGCAATACGCAAAGGCTTATATCGCTTCATTTATTAAATCGCTTTTGATATAAAAGCGATTTAATAAATGCACTTACACTTTGGCCCTATAATACATTGGTCAATACGTACCTATTGGTAATCGTGCAGGGAGTGGAGGGTGCTTGGTGAGTGTTGGTGTGTTGGTATACCTTAGTCCAAGATCCGTTTGGTGTCGGTATTTCGGAAGCTTGTTGCAAACTAACTTCAGTAAATACGTATACTTTGCCAACTTGTGGAGGCGACGACGGCGAAGACGGTCATAATCAAGTTACAACTCAATGAAAAATTGAAAAACTGACATTAAACGGATCTTGGCCGAAGGTATTGGACAATGTATTGACACACATATTGGCCAACTTGTAGAGGCGACATGCGACATAAGAGGAAATAGTGATTTCGCCCTCTTCGGTCGCACGAATGCACTTGAGAGCGAAAGCGGGGAATACTTAAGAAATTAATGTTTCCTAACTTCAATTCCAACTGCACTTGATTGTGGCCAAGCCTCAACGTGCGTCAGTTATTTAAGGGTGTGGGGCCCGAGGTAGACCACACACTAGCACCCCTGCTCTGGCGTTACCATGGCCGCTGGCGCCGCCGTAGCCAGGAATAGTGAGGCGGCTGGGAACTGGGGGCCATTTTGTGTTTCGTGGTACCATCGGGGTAATGTCCATAATCCCCACGCTGGGCATTCGGGAAGAGTGGGGTGATACAATTCTAGGCCGGCACCACACAGCCGCGAAGTTTGCTACGGATTAAAGAAATTAATAAATGCGATAAATAGAGAGAATAAAATAATCAAGAGTCAGAAAGAGGTGTCACGTGATTTTCACGCTTTTTCACATCTACCAAATTTACTTGGCTAGATCTCCCGCCAACGTATCATGTTGGTAACACGCACGATCAACCACTCGTGACGTACATGCATGACAGTGACAGACGCACGACAGAGAGGCCGAAAAAGGAAAGGTATCGACCTGATTTATCTTCTCTTTCTAGGTGATCTCCCTGACAAAAGGCAGGAGGGTTGTGTGAACATGAACAAGTCCTACAATCAAGGAGTAGAGGGGATGAGGGGAATGTGATTCCCTTCGTCCGAGGGAGGAGCCCTTTTTACCGAGAAATAGTCATCCAATGCTTTCGCTTTTAAACAGTGTGGCCAACGTAGGCGATTTATCGCCATTTAGGCTACTCAGGACTAGAATCGGCTATGAAAAAATTTAAAAGGCGACCGGTCGCCTATTAGGCTACGAGTACTTCAGGGACATGCCATTTAAATTATCCAAATCCAGAGGGCAAATGAACAGTTTTTAATAGAAATCATATGTGAATGTCTGTATGTGACATTAAAGAATGATGGCCACACTATTCCTTAATGGTAGATTGGTCTCTGAGCGGGGAATACCCTAAATTTGTCTTAGCAATTATGAAACCAAATTTAGGTGGCAGTGAAGTGAAATGTGTAATACATTGCTGCTAGCTAGTGACTATCGCAATTATTTATATTATACCGACTAAATAGTTCAGGAAAATGTTTTGTCATACCTATAACTTTCTTTCGATTCGTTCGCTTTGTAACTTCTACAACTTATCCTGTGCGTGTACATTTCTAAGCTATTAATGATTGCTGTGATAAAAAACATTTTTTCACATTCATACATTTGCTGGCTTACGATCCAGATCTTTTTAGAGTAGATAGGAAAAGATAATAAAGTTAAAATTAAATATGTACTACAAATATAATTTATTTTTACTTTTCGGCTACTTTTTAAGCTACAGAACCAAAAATTCGGCTATATTAGGCTACTTATGCTTTGAAAAATGGCGATATCAGTCCCCGCTTCGTTGGCAACACTGTTTTTAAATTTAATATTTGTAAACAAACAAAACTATAACCTCATATTCTTTTTTTGTTGCGATTTCAATAAGAATTTCTTTAATTATCAACAGAAGGGTAACCTATAGAAGTAGAAGTATAGTAGTTTAATTTGCTATGAGAATATCGTCTCTGCAAGATGGATAGTCAACCAGAACTTCATACTCTTAGCCATATTTACCAAGGAAATTTTCCTCGTTTCGAGCGTCCTAAAATTATTGGTTATATTGGTTTGGAGAATATTATGTTTGCAAGAAGAATACACGAAGGAGAGGTTCGATTTGATTTGAATCTTCACTACGACAAAGCTATTCACAAACCGGAAGATCTGGATGTGAAACTTACTGAATTACAGAAGTTTTTAATTCAAAATGAGGTAAGATTGAACTACCCTCATGAAAGTAGCTTAGACATGACTCAGATTTTCTGTTATCGTGGTCTCATGACCTGTGTTGCGTGTACCCCATATGAGAACAGGGAACCATGGAAAATTGTGGCCATATTGTTTAAAGGCAACATTTATCTCTGTGCTCGTGATACAGATTATAAGAAGGAAAGAAGACGAAATGTAACAGAACGAGAGAAGCTTTTTACTTCATGGGGCTATAAATTTGAGCAATACATGCTGTCAGGTAGGTATTGCTGATAATCTTTTTATAGTCCAACCTTTTACAGTAGCCAATTTGACGCAAAATGTATTCTAAACAACCTTCTTAACCCAAAATTAAAGAAGGTATTAAAGAAACGAAATAATATATCCTAAAAATTTTCCATTTCAGTTGAATTGTACTTGCAACCTTCCCCTTCACCTTACAATCCTTGAGATCTCTCCTTCAATAAATATTGCTAACAACATCTGAAACTCTATGCAAACTCACATGAGTTTTAGTTCTTTTTATGGTTTATTTACAAACCTTTCACATTTAGTTTGGCATAACATAACTCATCCAATTTTTATAAAATTACTCTGAACTTTTCACAGTTCTTTGTGACTAAAAATGTATGTTCATTATTTTATTGAATAATATAATAATTGAGTTTTTTTAGATAAGCCAGATTCTGAGCCGAACCCAGATGAGCCTGTAGATGAAAATGAGGAATTTTCATTGGTGTTTACAACCAAGTTGAACAATCACAGAATTGTGTATGGGGCAGAAATGGATGGAATCAGATGTGACATAGATCAAGTGTCTGAACCCCCAAGCCAAGAGCAAGGAGTAGAGGCCATTGTAGAATATTTATCTACAAAAGAATTTGTGGAACTTAAGACTAATCGGCATATACAGCATCCTAATCAGGAGAGGAGTTTTTGGTGAAAATACTGTTTTTAATATTCCTTTTCAAGTGTATTATGTTATGTATTACTGAATTATTTATTCTGTTTATTGCAGGAGGTTTAAAGCAAAGAAATGGTGGTGTCAGTCATTTCTTGTGGGTGTCCACACAATACTTTGTGGACTCAGAAATGATGATGGGATTGTGGAACAACTGAAAATATTCAATATTAAAGAATTACCAAAACATAAACTATCACAGGTCAGTTTTATAGTTAAGTTGACACATCATACTGTTTTAACTTTAGCAGAGGGAATTTATCAGAGTATGTTAGGTACTTATAGTAAATTAAAATATTTTGATAAATGTGGATCAGTTTAGCTACCTGTAGATTGTTTACAACTGTTTGCAGTTAGCTTAATTGTAAATACTAGTTATGATTTTTTCTATTATTTGATTGTGACGTTTTTTGTTAATAAAGGTACCATTTGTATTATTAATCTTTGCCAGAGTGAAATAGTTCAGTGTCAAAACATCATCACTATACCATGTTTACAAGAAAACGGTACGAATTTATCATGGAAAAGCAAAGCATTTTCCATGATAAATTCATTTTTTTTCTACATGTAGATGGCGCTAGTTGTACATAAGTAATGCAGTATAAAATGCCTTCTTCTCCTTATTTACCATACCGTTCTTCTATTTAAGTGGGATCATTATCTTAATTATTTTTCTTTTTCAGAGGTTTTGGAACCCAAATGTCTGTTTTAACTTTCTGGATAATTTCTTTACATTCGTAAAACGTTGCCTAGCAAGAAAGATACGAAGATTGCACGGCGATCGGGCCCTAAAGGATCTGCAAGCTTTGCCTATAATGGATATTATGTTTGAATGGAACCCAGAGATGCCAGTGGTAGTGAATGAGAACTATGTCTACAAAGACGACCAGATACTACAGGACTGGTTCATTGAGAACTATGGAAAGAAAAACATTTAGTGTAGTAAGCGATGCTATTTCCAACGTAAAAGGACCTTTTTATGTCGAATATAATTAATGAGGACTGGTTCATTGAGAACTATGGAAAGAAAAACATTTAGTGTAGTAAGCGATGATATTTCCAACTTAAAAGGACCTTTTTACGTTAAATATAATTAATGCACGAAATATACTGGCAGCACGATAGCTTATATGCCTGAACTACTCTATTTTAGATTCTGGCCGCAACGCAATAAAGGCATTTTCAGCTTGAGTACTTCGAGAAGTCAGACCGATGACTGGCGCTGTGCGAGCTGAAATGAATATAATTGTGTTGCGGCAAAAATCTATGTTATTTTTAGCTAGCCCAGGCTCAATTTTTACTGTATGTAATAGTGATGAGTTGGGGCTGTAGGGGAAACTTATACATGCAGTTGCTAAGTCCTATTAATTATATCTAAATCCATCTATGCAAGATGACCAAAAATATGTTGGTATTGCTTAGGTATACTTACAATATAACCGTTAGGTGAAAGTAAAAGCAATTAAATATACTATTTTACCATTTATTTCAATTAATAGCAAATGGTGTAAATCAACATCCATAAAAGACTAATCAACAACATGGATATTTTTCACTTAAAATACAATACATAGAAACTAAACTTAGGTATGTATTTTTACATTTAAAAACATAATTCAACATAACAAAACGTTTTAAAATTAATATGAATGTCATGATTCGTGTATATTTATCAATGTTACTGTTCATTACAGATGTAAGCAGGTTAACTATGAACCTTATTCTGATGAAACGTTGGTGTTCTTCCAACACAAATAAGGTTCGTAGATAACCCGCTTACATCCGAAGTGAATTCGTTAAACTACTGTAGTTTTTACAATAAAATGTTACTGTTATTTGATTGAATGTAACAAAAAGGTTTTGTTTATAGTATACAATGTAGGTGCCCTGACTGTTGACACTCTTTGGTGCATGCCATGTGCCTACATTAGTCCACTAAAGTCGTGGATTACTCTTATGTCAAGGCGCCGGGTAGGTCCCATATGTTCTATAGAACATGACGTCATCGTACATATTTTTTATTATTTTATACTATAGACATGCAATACTTTTATTTCTCAAATTGTTCTGTAGTACAAGTTAAATTAGACCTCTTTATGATTTAGTAAGTAATATTAATTTATTGTGGCACTTAGCAAAGTGACTAATTTGATTAACGCCCTGAGAACTTTCTTCAAATATCAGTTTTTTAGATTTTTTGGTTTTTTTGTAGGATTATTTTACCCAGGCAGATAAATGGCATGACAGAATAATTGACATTATCAGTGCCATTTAATGGAAGATTTTGACAAATTTGATTCTCAGAAAATGAAACTCGGTGAAAAGCTAGTATGTAGTTCCATGGAAAAAATAGGGAATAAAATGTGTCTTTTTGTTCGATGACGTCATGTTCCATAGAACAAATGGGAGCTACTCAAGGCGCCCATATTCAAGTGCGCGTTATAAAAGTTGTCCCGCAGAAATAAATAGAACTACATACTAGGTACTTAATTTTATTAATTTGAATAGCCATCTTTCCACCGGTCGCCAACAGCCGCGCGGGGAAGCAAAAATGTTAAAAGCGAGTAAAATACAACTCGTGCCTGGAATTAAGGATATTTTTTCACCAGCTATCTCCGATCTAGCTAAGCGGCGAAATTTGTCATGATGATCATACCAAAGCAATCATACTGCTTTGGGCTTAGGCTAGGCTTAGATGTCTCAGAAGGAAAATTATTTATCCCTTTATGGCGCGCACTTTACATAGGAGTGTTTTATAGAGTTGGCCACATAGTATTGAATAAAAATATATAAATTATACATAACTTTAGTTTTGTTGTATTTTACTGTAAAAAATCAACGTCAAGAAACAAATACCGTGAGTAGCTATAGGTACATACTAGCAATAAAAGACGTTCAATGTCTTAAATTATACATAAGTACTTACGTCAACTGTTTTTGTCTCAAAGGATAAAACGGCTCTTTAAATCACCTCCACTATCACATAATATAAATTTATCAATATATTTATCATTATTTCTTTACACATTGTAGTGATATTGCAGTATTATCATAAACAGGATGGAAAGCACAAAATCCACGAGGAAAGTACATTGAACAACCAAAATACAATCTATAAAAAAAGCGTTTATTAGAAGTGTTCGAAGCAATTACGTCAAAAAAAATGCCAATAAATATCGCAGTTTTTGGCGTATTTTATACACCTGAAATATTAATTAGGTATTCAATATTTCGGGGGTATAAAATAGCAGCAAATTTTAATGTAAATCTGCATATACCTACTGAATAAGGAAAATAATTTACCAAGAACTAGGTGTAGGCACTTTCCCTTCGTGGGTTTTGTTTATTTCACCATACCTATTTATGCGGATTAGATTGGATATTGCATCTATATAAAATAATAAAAACATTCTAAATTTTAATGAATACCCTACCAGCTCTATATTTTAAATTGGCCAAATACATAAAACTAAGTTGATTGGAAGATACAACACAAAATATATTGGCCTTTGACCAAAATCATTTTGATACAATGGCGACCACTTAATACGCCCCCTCGACTAGATGATGCCGTTGAATTTAGAACAAACATGTTAGTTTTGTAGTTAGTACAAAACTAATAGCATTTACAGGGTGCCACGTAACATGTGTACTAAACCGAAAGAGGGTTATTCTGGATTCCGAGGGTGAATATTGTTTTTTTTTAAATAAATTTGAATTTCGAACGTTTTACGCTTTTTGTTTTGGTGTCGTGTTTGATTTTTTTTTCGTGCCTATGCATTATTTCATTTACGTTTTCTGCTTGTATTTTCAGCAAAACCAGAGTTTTGTCATGAAATTGTTACAGAAAAGGATATAAATCCTTTGAAAATTCATAACAACAACGTACGTACGTACGTAAAAGAACAAGAATATATAGTTTTTTTTTTACAAAAAATATAAATTAACTAGCAAAAAAAGGTTTTCTTCTCGGGGTCCAAAAAATCCCCCCTTATACATTACAAGTACTATTTTAAAGTGTATTTATCGCGTTTATTTACCTATTTGAATACCCGTTAAAATAGTACTTATAATTATGTTTTCTGATCGCGTAATTTTAAAAACAAATGTTTTTAAAATTACAGTTTAGTACACATTCATGTTTCGTGGCACCCCGTTGAAATAAATTTAGCGCACATGTATACTCTGTATGTATACTCGTAGGTAGGTAGGTACTAGGTACCTACCATAGCTATGTTTTTTATCAAAACGAGTATATTCATCCAGGATGTCCGAAACATATCTGGTATTTTATCAACGGAGCGGAGCGCATAAATCAACTTGAACAACATCAGTATTTTATACATTTTGATGCACAGAATTCGATCACTACTATTTTAAAGTAGCAATGTGCGTGCTACTTTAAAATAGAAGGCTGTAATTCATCTAAGAGCTAACGTGTGCGCGAATTCTGTGCTCTCGAGTTTAAACATTAACTATCACAAATTAAACACTTATTATTGTATCCATATTAATGATCACAACAAATGGACTTTACAAACTGCTAGTCAAACTAATGTTCTCATTTGTAAAATCGTATTATTTTAAAGTGAAACATACACATACAACTTGTTAAAAGTAACAATAACATTCGACAAATATATGAATTAAGAATTCTATACAAAATGAATTGGTGAGGAATGAATTATCCTATTTACATGTCACAATAACTGACTTATGCTAATATGTGAGTGTGACAAGCTTAAATTAGTTAACTTAAGAATAATTAGGTACTCACTAGATGATTTTGGTAAGTGTACCAAATTGGAATACAACACCGCTGCACCGCCGTGATCACGGCTGGGGTCGTTCGTTGTGGCCATTCCTCCAAACAATTGTATTTGGGTAAATCATATTTTGAGTTCAAAATATCTACAAATTTTAATACAGTCTTCGGTTTCACTTACATATACCTAGGCGTATCCCTGTCGAATCAGTGTTTTTTTGTACTAGCGTTTTATCAATCTACATAGCTTTAGATATATGTTATTAAATCTATTCATTACACAGGCACAGGTAGGGAAAAAATACAAAAATAATAAAATTATTGTTGTCTACGTCTTGTATCTATCATTTTGGAGAGGCCTGTATATTCTTTAAATAAGCTGGCCAAGCTCTGCCAGGGAAGATTTGACGAGAACCGTTTCAGTTTTATTCGTATTTGTTGTACAAATATGTATTATATTTATAGATACATTATAATATAACATTCATTATAACATTCAAATTATTCATACATTATGTAAATATGCGATATTAACGTGGAGATATAAAACACTGTTAAAATTTGTTACGAGATGACTTTAAAAAAGGCCTCGTTCAACATAATACACGGAATTTAGTTTTGTCAATCAAGCCTTTAAGCTCACTGTAGCCACAACGGCATACCAAAATTTTTATTTCGCATTTAATGCGATTAATGTAAATTTAGTATATCAAGTAAATTCCCTATGTGATAATAAAATATATTAAATCTTTGTGCTAACTTACAATAAATTCATTTCTCATAAACTATATCTATTTTAATTCTTCTAAGAAAACTCAATATCTAACTATCTAAGCGCGCTTGGCGCGCAGCATTGGTCTGGTTAGGTACACACTAGAGCTACTTCCGTTGTTGTTAGTGGAACTGATTACCTTGAATCAAACGTACGACTATGTATTGTATCTCACTAGTTTCAAAGCACAATATATAAACTTCGATGTTCTGATTATACGAGTATGTCCTAGCATTTTGTCACGGTAGTAGGTACATAAAGACACCACTTATTAAGCCAAGCTTATCTGAAGTAGTTTTGGCGATTAGTGTTTAGATAAGTTATATCATTCATCTTCAAAAATATGATCTAATGACAGTTTGGTCGTAGACAATCTGTGAGCTAGCCTCATTGATGTTAGTCATAACAACTCACTACCTAAAACCAATGAAACCTTAACCAAAACACGTCTTAAGTTTTATCTTTTAGTTATCTAAATACATAACAGTAATACCATGTGTTCAGTACAGCTAATGCGTTTGAAAATGTTACAATAAGCCCCATTCTGTGCAGCTTCAAACAAAGGAGTTAAAAATTAATTTATCATACATGTTATTGAAAGATTGTGATGGTTTCTCTATAAAAGCTACACAGAATAGATAAAACAATTTGTTATATACGAAGTATATTCTAACAACTTTGTCTCATGTAAGGAGAAACAGTAAAGCCTAATGATTTCCAATAGGCCTTAGCATTCAAAAGATATTTACTATTAAACACGCCGCAATGTGATTCGAAGCAAAAAGCAACGAAATCAATAACGCATTTCATACTAACACACACTAAAAATATAAAACATTTGTAGTTTTTAAAATATTTAGAGCAGATTCTGCTTCTCTATGAATTTCAGGTTTAACAATTTATCACATCAACATAGTGCAAGGTATTGACTCAATTTTTGGGAGTGAGAAACCTTATTCGTATTAAACGTACGACTTCGCCGTTAGCCTTCACTGAAGGCACACTTATGAATATTGTACTCCGTGAACTGATCCAATATTTCGGTGACTGCAGTTAATAAAATTTACAGTATTTTACATATGTACAAGTGATGATAAGGTGACTAGAGGTCGACGTAGGGAGTGCCGTCTATTTTGTCGAGGTCGGCGAGCAGCGCGGGAGTCAGCGGCTCGGCCAGCATGTCTTCGCGCAGCATATCGTGTAGCGGCGACGCTAGCCCTTGGTCACTCTCCACCACCGGCTCCACAATCTGACCGGAACCACTCACAGAATTACCATTTATCAGGAAATCTCTATTGCTGAAACCGAAAAAGCTTTTCTCCTCGACGAACTGAGGAGTGGAGGGCACCGATTTGGATGAAATTCCATTCGTCACAGCTGGGTAGGTGTTGTCCGCGGTGAATAGTTCTCGCGATCGGCGCGAGTCGATCTGTAGATTCGGCGCCGGCCGTTTGTACGGTAAAGGGGTACTAGGCACGGAACGAGAGGTGTAATATTTATTTTTGTCGACGAGGTCATTCATTTCGAATTCCATGCTGTTTGCTCTTTTCAGGAAGTCTTCTACGTTATCGGTTGCAGCGTCGGAGTAGGATTGGTTGAATTGATTAGTTCTGTCTAGCAAGTCATCGCCGGTAGGGATGAGCGACGTCAGCTGATCGTCGGATAACATCGTTTGCTCGGGCAGAGGATCGCAGCCATTGTTCAAGGTATCGCTGCTGCTTAAAATATTCTGTCCTGTTTCAGAGTTAAGGACGTCGTTACTGCTATCGATGGCATTATAGATTTTGTCAAGGGTTTCACGATTCAGACCAGCCCTGGTCAGGTCGCAGGTGTCCGCTAGAGAACCAAAGTCGCAGAACTCGTTGGGTATAGGCGTCGGCGGGACCGAGCCGACCGGAGTATTGTTATAACTCAGCAACGCCATATTGCTCATGGCTTGTTTCAGCGGCACGGACTGCGACCGAAAAGCATCATGCCTGCTGTACGTCACGGTTTCTTGGAAGAATTGACTTACCTCGCTGGACAAAGGGTCTGCAGATAGCGGTGGATCGCCGTTCATATGATTTCTAAACGGTTGATTCGGTAAAAAGTTCAAACACAAGTGGTTGCCGCCATTAGGGATCGGACCGCAGTGATACAATTGACTTTTGTATTGCGAACAGAGAATGTTTGGAGACGGAGGTGCGGACATGGGTTGACAATACTTCCCCGGCCCGTTCATAGGAGCTTTACCGATAAATTTCTGATCATTGGGAACTGCGAAGAGCTTCGGGTCCGTCATACCGAGGGATAAAGGATTACGTCGCTTTCTTCCGCTGAGTTTCGGTATCGGCCGCGAGCAAAGGCGAGATCTCGGCACGGGAGTGTCTCTGGGACTCACGAAGGGGCTGGCTGCGGTGCTGTGAGATATAGGCGAAGTTTGCAGAGATCCACCAGTTATAACATGTTTGTTGACTTTCGTAGGGCTATGTCCCCTCGCTCCAAAGCCTAACGGTGATTTTGGATTGAAGTTACCGGGTGAGTGGCATCCGTCAGAGATCGGCACAAAATCGTATTGCTGAGTTCTGGTAGTGGGGCTCTGAGGTTCGTTGTGACAGTGCCCATTGTAGATATGAGGTGTTCCAACATTAGATACCAATTGGCTGGTGTTATTGATAACATATGGCACGGAAGAAGTTCCATTAGTGACGGTTGCGTTCGTGTTGCAATTTTTGCTATCGATTCCGCCTTGAATCGTAACGGGCACGCCGTTCATTTCGCTTTCGCTCACGAGAGGCTTGAAGGCGCCCTCAGAGATAGTGGTTTTTATTTGCTCGTCGGATTTCTGCACGGGTCCTTGGGATTCTTGGTCAGGATGAGAACTGGACCCACTTTGATTTTTCAAATTTTTGGCTAACAGCTCCCTGAGCTGCGATATCTTTTCGTTCTTGCCCTGGCTATGATCGTCTTGTGGGTCCTGGGTTTCTAAAAAAGCAGGCGTCGGGTCATCGTCCGGCGCCGGAGCGACGTCGGCGGCGGGGGCGGGTGGTGTCCTGTGGAAGTAGTGCGCGAGCTCCTCCTCGTGGTCCTGGCTGCTGCCCTCGTTCAGGTAGTCGTCCAGGTCGTGCTTGTCTATGTTGCAGATGCTGATGACGCGCTCGCGGTTCAGTATCTCGGAGTGTTTCTCCGCGCAGATCACGCCCGTCTTGATGTTGATCCCGCCGAGGCCGCAGCAGTGGTCCGCCGGCTCGGGGTGCGGGGAGCGCGCGGGCCTAGGGGCCGGGCGCGCCCGACTCGCCGCCTGTCGTTCCTCCCGGGCCAGCGCCGCGGCGGTGCTTTTGGACCGGCTCGTTAAGTTTTTTGGATCCTCTAAAAAAGCAACGGAGGGCTCCGAGGTCGAGGCGGCGTTTGGGGGCGCGGGGGGCGAGGCTGCGGCGGCGGCCTGTCTTGCGGCAGCGAACTTGCCGCCTAAGATTTCGGCTGCGCGCATCTTCTTCGGGAGGTACTCCGTCCTCGGGAACTCCTCCTGGACGGGCGGCGGGCGCGGGGAGACAGACCTAGTCTCGCTCTGGTAGGTCTCGAGTATGAGTTTTTTGCCGGGGAGGGGGTGTCGCGGCGGCGGGGGCTCGGGGGGGCGGCGACGCTGCCACTCGCCGCGCTCCGTCGACAGGTCGAGAGAGGCGTCGCTGCTGAGGTTGATGGGGAGATTGTGTCCCGGGTCGGGCGGGATGGACACTGAGAGATCGCGCGCGTATGACGACTCAAACGCGTATGGATCCTGCCGGTAGTCGTGCAGGGGTGCTTGCGGCGGGTGTGAGGGGTGCGAGGGGTGCGGAGGGTGGGCGCGCGGCGCGTACGGGAACACCGGCCGTTCGTAGAGGGGCACGTAAGTGGGCTGGTAGCCATAGCTCGGCATTTCCCCCGGCATGGTCTCGCTCTCGTGTTTCAACGGCAGATGGTGACCGACGTAAGACGTCGACGGCGGGGACTCTCCAGCGAGCTCCTGGCCTTTGTTCTTTTTGGGCCGGCCCGGTGTTCCTTGGCTTCCCTGGAAATAACATTCATTTTTGACTGCGGGATTTTTAAGGTTTTTGTTTTGACAGGCGTTACAAACTGACAAAAGCTTGAGCTCAGGTGGTCCAGGATCTATATCCGGGATCTCTACGGGAATCCACTGCTGGGAAAGGGGGGCTCCCCCTGGACCAGGGCAGCCCTTTGCCCAGTGTGGGATACGTCATGCTAATTTGCTAATAGGTTTGAATAACTGTGAGTTGTTAATCTGCTACCATTTGCAGAATCAGTGCACTATGTGGTTATTTCTCCTCACGTGATTTCATCTGACATTTATTCAGAAAAAAACAACATTTTCCTACTATTGCTACGACGTCGTATTTTGGTGTGTTCCCTCTTTTGACAAAGGCAGGTTGGAAGGTTGGAACTTTTTCCACCTAAGTTTTTTCTTGCTGACTGTTATCTCGTCTTTCCACCCTGTTAATACCCCCTTATTTAATAATAAACTAGTATTTAAAGATAATGGTTCTGAGGTTGTTATTGTGCTCACTTGTAATGGCTCCGAGTCATGGGTTTGCCTGCCCATACTCACCTGCATTTTTCGTTTTAGGCGAGACATCAGCTGTCGGTTGGCTTGCTCCTCGGTAAGTGTTAATCCTAAAAAGTTAAATTCAGTTAAAAACTTATAACGTTTAATATAATATGATTGTTTTACTTGACTTCGAATTTCTTAGTTTCAAACGTTTTTTAAGCTTTGCGGGATACATAATAATCCCACGAGATTTTTTTTATTGTCATCATCATCATCAGCCTATATTAGTCCACGGCTGGACATAGGCCTCCCCCAATGAGCGCCATAGCGCCCTGTCTTCGGCTTGACGCATCCAGCATCTACCTGCAGTCTTTCGCAGGTCGTCATCCCACCTGGTCGGAGGGCGTCCTACACTACGTTTACCGAGTCGTGGTCTCCACTCAAGAACACGTTTGCCCCAGCGGCCGTCGGTTCTTCGAATATGGCCGGCCCACTGCCACTTCAGCTTGCTAATTCTCAGAGCTATGTCGATAACTTTGGTTCTCTGTCGGATGTATTCGTTGCGAATCCTATCCTTCAGAGAAACTCCGAGCATAGCTCTTTCCATAGCTCGCTGAGCGACTTTGAACTGGTGGACCAGCCCTATCGTAAGTGTCCACATCTCAGCTCCGTAGGTCATAACGGGTAGGACGCACTGGTTGAAAACTTTCGTTTTCAAGCATTGCGGTATGGATGAAGAGAAGACTCTTACGTATTTTACCAAACGCTGCCCAGCCCAGCTGGATCCTCCTTTTGGCCTCTTTCTCGAAATTGTCTGATCACCGACTCCTTCGATGCTCTCTGAATATCAACATTAAGCTTGAAAGAAACCGTCTGATGAAGTCCACGCTCCGAACTGACCTAATCCAAATCATGGCGGGCACCGAGAAGTTTCAGCAGCTTCTCGGGGATCGATTTGTTGCCTTGGAACCAACTGATGACGATGACGAGACCCTACACAATCTGGTTGAAACGTTGAGGGACGAGGGCATTAAATTCTGTCGAAAGCAGCGTACAGGCAGGAAGTCCAAACTCTCGGATGAGACTCTTAGGCTGATGACAAAAAGACGGGAGACCACCCAAGCGACTTTGTCAGAGAGGTCAGACCTGAACAAGCAAATTGCGAAGATGGTACGGCACGACCTCCGGAGCTCCAACACGCGCCTCATTGAAGAGGCGATAGAGCGAAACCGGGGGTAGTATTCACTCAGCAGCTTGGCAGGAGCCACCTGACAAAGCTTAAAACGCACGACGGAAGGACCGTATTGTCGAAGCCGGAGATCTCAGCCGAGATAGAAGACTTTTATGGCGTCTATACGCTGCTCATGCCCCTCGTTACCGACGAGTCAACCATGATTCCAGAGCCACCCTGACACGCCACTACACCGACGAACTACCTGACATCAGTCAAGACGAGATCGTGTTAGCTCTAAGGCAGCTTAAAAATGGAAAAGCCCCCGGTGAAGACGGTATAACATCCGAGCTCTTGAAAGCTGGAGGAGCTCCTGTTATACAGGAGCTACAGAACCTCTTCAACGGCGTCCTTCACAGTGGGAGAACTCCAAAGGCGTGGAGCGGGAGTTTGGTGGTGCTCTTTTTTAAGAAGGGAGATAAAACCCTTCTTAAAAACTACAGACCCATTTCACTCTTGAGCCACGTCTATAAGCTGTTCTCACGAGTAGTCACGAATCGTCTCGCTAGGAGACTCGACGAGTTTCAGCCACCAGAACAGGCCGGATTTCGCGGAGGATATGGCACCATAGACCACATACATACAGTGAGGCAGATTATACAGAAGTCCGAAGAGTATAATCAGCCCCTGTGTCTGGCTTTTGTGGACTATGAGAAGGCCTTTGACTCTGTCGAGACCTGGGCTGTTCTGGAATCCTTACAGCGATGCCAAGTGGACTATCGTTATATCGAGGTGCTGAGATGTCTCTACGAAGCCGCCACTATGAGTGTCCAAGTACAGGGCCAGCAGTCTAAACCTATCCAATTGCGCAGAGGAGTGAGACAGGGGGATGTCATATCCCCGAAACTGTTCACAAGCGCGTTGGAAGATTTGTTTAAGACGCTGGACTGGAAAGGTAAGGGCATAAACATAAACGGCAACTATATCTCACACCTACGATTCGCTGATGACATAGTCCTATTGGCGGAGTCGCTAGAGGAGCTGAACCAGATGCTGGACGGCCTAGCTTCAGCCTCCCGATGTATCGGTCTTAGCATGAATTTGGATAAAACCAAAGTCATGATCAATGGACACATTGATCTAGGGCCGGTGGTCGTACATGGTCACCTTCTCGAAATTGTTTTTTTATTGTACCACCTTGGAATTATCCTCAATATTGTACTTTGTGTATCATCCAAATCGGTGCATAAATGGCGGAGACATCGACGGACATACACAAAAAACATACATACCTACCTATAGGCGAACATATAATCTACTCCTTTTTTCGAAAAATGGTCAAAATAATGCTGTCCAAAATATATTTTCGGACGGTCGATCGTGACGGACCGAAAAAAGGTTCAGTTCTCATGGGATAGAAATAACCTTTAACCGTTTTCATAGAAACTGCGCATGCGAAGCCGCGGGCTGTAACTAGCTTATAATATTAGTGTGATTACCTGGTGCGGGTGTAAGCGGCGGCGGCGTGTTGGAGGGAACGGGCGCGGAGGGCGGCCCGTGATGCGCGGCCGACATCAGGTGTCGCGCCAGCTCGGTGATACTGCCCAACTTAACGCCTGGAATACAAAATAAAACACGATCACAGTTCATTTTATTTTCAAAAATTCAAAAGCCTTTATTCCTATAGGCTTACAAAATAAGCACTTAGACAAGTCAAATTTTATACCATAAATTATTATCAAAAAAAGAAATAAGGTGATTTTGATATTCTCTTCACTGAATATTTTATCCACTAGTGAAAAAGAAACCACTAGTACATTCATATATCTCTTATGTGTCTTGTTACCCTATTTGGCGTACAAAACGTAAAACAACTAAGCAGTAAACATAGAACAATTCTTCACAGTAGCTGCTCGGTTGTCTAGGGTAGAATAGAGAAAATGGCGTAAATTATCACAAATTAATTCCTTCAACACCCAGATATTCTCAATACCTATGCCACGCCCTGCTTGGTAATGTGGAAAAGAAACCACATGGAGCGGGTACGGACGCAGTTACACATTACCAGGATACATGTACACAATAATGCGATAAAATAAATATGAAATAGATACATCGATATAGATTTACTTGTTTTGTTTGAAAGGTGTCTTTATCAAGAGTGATCTCGGTTAAGAAAACCGACGCAGCCGTTCTTCTAATGTTATGACAAAAGGGACCAAAAGCGTGCCCAATAGTTCGCTGACGCCCTATTGCGCGTCTCGATGAAAAGCCAAATTGTCGTCGGGTCTTCTATATTTTTTGTAAATTAACTTGGAATAATGATACCAAAGTGAAACATACCCAGTTTAGCTTCGGCCCAACTGCAGATGACTCTTTCGTTTTCCCGCGATGCTACATTGGGTTCCTGTAAAATAAACAATAATTAAATAGATAAATTCTTTATTGCGTCTACACATACATATTTTACAATACAACCATGGGCGTACCCAGCTTCTGGCCTAGGGGGGGGGGGGCAAGTCAGATTTTTTAGGTCGGATCGTCCGCGTATTTTTTTCATACACACTAAACAAACACAGCTACATGAAACATTAGGTATATGAAGTGTAAGGTGTAGGGCGAACAGCCGCAAATGATCCTTTATTGGTAGTTAAATAAAAAAAAGTGAATTTGACTATGCATGCATTTTTATTTTATTTAAATTGTTTCTACTTTAAAAGTAATTTTCGAGGATCTTCTGCAAAACATAACATCTTCCGTGACAGAATCGCCCATACTCTTTACAAGTTTTTTTATGTACACTGAGCAAACAATTAACATTTAACCTGTCTTCAATCATTGTTGATCTCAGCCACGTTTTCACGCGTCTGAGTGTACTGAATGATCTTTCAATTGTAACCGTGGAATAAGGCATTGCCAGTAAAATTTCTAGGGTTGTTTTCGTAATGTAATTAGGCGAGTTCATACATCTCCTGCG
The DNA here is from genome assembly GCA_943735965.1 of Eupithecia abbreviata. Taxonomy (NCBI): domain Eukaryota; kingdom Metazoa; phylum Arthropoda; class Insecta; order Lepidoptera; family Geometridae; genus Eupithecia; species Eupithecia abbreviata. The sequence goes on from OX030976.1 coordinate 6,824,818, forward strand.
AGATTTCCAGGGGGGGGGGGGGGGCAGCTGCCTCCCCCTGCCCCCCCCCCCCCCTGGTTACGCCCATGAATACAACAGTTATGGATCACGGACTGTTTTAGAAAGCAGCGCAAAATTCACCTTTAAATAGTCACATTTATTTATTTGTCAGATAATCTAATTTATTTATTTTGTGATTGTAATGCCACAAAATAACGTGTCCTGTATTCTTCAATGTGTACTTTTTCCAAATAAATTATTACTTCATACAATTGACGACCGATGTGGCGCGGTGGGCGAAGGTCCGCCTGCGACGCAGGAGGTTGCGGGTTCGATTCCCGCCTCGGAACAATTGTGTGTACGATCTGCAGATATTTTTTCCGGGTGTTCTGGTCGTTTTCTATGTATAATAAAAATATCTATCTATGTAATGTATTGTAATGTTATCTAGTAGCCATAACACAAGCTCTGCTTACCATGGGGCTAGATAATACTATGTGAATTGTCCAGCATTATACTAGATGATGACGTGTAATTGTCCAGGATTAATTATTTACTTCGCAACACAAAATTATTATCTTCTAAATAAAACTTACGTCCGTTGATGATTCTCCCAAATCAGGCAGCTGCGGCACTTCGAGTTTGATCTTTTTCCTAAGGCCGGCATAGCAGTATCTGAAATAATACAACATTTTAACATCATCATCATCAGCTTATATTAGTCCACTGCTGGACATAGGCCTCCCCAATGAGCGCCATAGCGCCCTGTCTTCGGCTTGACGCATCCAGCATCTACCTGCAGTCTTTCGCAGGTCGTCATCCCACCTGGTCGGAGGGCGTCCTACACTACGTTTACCGAATCGTGGTCTCCACTCAAGAACACGTTTGCACCAGCGGCCGTCGGTTCTTCGCGAGATATGGCCGGCCCACTGCCACTTCAGCTTGCTAATTCTCAGAGCTATGTCGATAACTTTAGTTCTCTGTCGGATGTATTCGTTGCGAATCCTATCCTTCAGAGATACTCCGAGCATAGCTCTTTCCATAGCTCGCTGAGCGACTTTGAACTGGTGGACCAGCCCTATCGTGAGTGTCCACGTCTCAGTTTCAACATAAATTGACAAGAATTCATCAAAAACATTTGACTATTTTTTTAGAAACTTTGGCATCAACACTTGACAGATATTCATATCATTCATTACTTTAGAAGACTATACTATACTATTTTTAATGAACTAGCGCAGCGGCTGCATCGATTCTTCGTCAGTGTTAGAAAAAATCGATAACTAATCCGGTTTCTTAATCTAGCTATAGGTACTCGGTTCGGTTCGGTTTGAATCCAATATTTTGTGTTTTTGTAGGTTTTCGCACATTAATATTATTATGTATGTATAGGTTACATAATAATATTAATGTGCGAAAACCTTTAACCTTATCATATTTCTTTGCTCAATCGTTTCAATAATCGGTAAAAAGCTATTTTTTTTATAGATTACTAGTTTCTGCCCACGGCTTCGCACGCGTTTTATCTATTATTCCTGTCCAAAGTCCTGGAACGCTTTGTCCACCAGCAACTAAGCACATTCCTATCCATGAATTTTCTCCTTAACCCTTTTCAGTCCGGTTTCCGCCCAGGCCACAGCACAGTGTCCGCACTAGTCAAAATTACTGACGACATACGCTGTGGTATGGATGATGGTAAAGTTACTATCCTTTGCTTACTCGATTTTACCAATGCTTTTAACAATGTAGATTTTGAAATTCTCCTTGAAATTTTACGCTCTCTTAACGTATCTCCAGCAGTGACTGATTGGTTTCGCAGTTACTTGCACGGGCGTCGGCAGTGTGTTCGCATTGATGATGAGTGCTCGTCTTGGTGCGATATTTCTGCGGGCGTCCCTCAGGACGGCGTTCTTTCACATCTCCTTTTTGCTATCTTCATAAATTCCATATCTCGCCACATTACGTCATCGTACCACCTCTATGCAGATGATCTCCAAATATACACGCAGGTTCCGGTAGATCAGCTATCGTCTGCTATTGCTACCATCAATGAAGACCTAGCTTGTATCTTGGACTGGAGTAAGAGCTTTGGCTTAAAAGTGAACCCTGCGAAAACGCAGGTGATCACAGTAGGAAGCTCGCGGATGATTGCTCGAATAAATTGGAGCAGTCTTCCAAACGTTATATTTAATGGGATTCCTGTCGCGCAAAGCGTAACTGTTAAAAATTTAGGGGTTCTCATTGATAGAAATCTGTCGTGGGGACCGCAGATATCTGAAATCAGCCGTAGGATGTTTGCTTCCGCTGGTTTACTGAGAAGGCTACGTAACTTTTTACCCATTGCCACTAAAATTTCTCTTGCACAATCTCTCCTCCTTCCAATTCTCGATTATGCCGATTCTTCCTTTTTTGATCTAACTGAGCAACAGTTAGACAAACTTGAGCGCCTGCAGAATGTCGGGATAAGGTTTATATTTGGCTTGCGCAAATATGACCATTTCTCGGAATTTCGCAGGAAGCTCAAGTGGCTACCTATACGGCTTCGCCGTAATTCTCATATCCTATCTCTTGTCTATAACATTCTATTTCTGGCCTCTGCACCCCCTTATCTCAAAGAGCTTCAAGTACCAGCTTACTCTACTTCTTTCTCCGCCCATTCCTTTACTGCCCGGGCTGTTCAACTATGGAACGCATTAACAGTTTCGGTGAGGCGTGCTAAGTCGCTACCAACCTTTAAAACTATGTTAAAGGAGCACTATTTGTCCTGCTGTCACTAATGCATAACTGAGTCCCTATGTATATAAGTATATATATTTTATGATATGTATGTAGTATATTTCCATGTAAGTATTATAAGTATTTTATTTTATTTTATAACTAGCTGCTCCCCGCGGCTTCGCCCCCGTGGAAATCTATGTGTTAAATTGTTTAAATGATAAAAAGTATGTTAGACTCCTGGTTCTAAGCTACCTCTCCACCAATTTTCAGCTAAATCGGTCCAGCCGTTCTCGAGTTATAAGTGTTGTAACAAACACGACTTTCTTTTATATATATAGATATATATATAACCTGCAAGCACACAGATCCCCTGGTACTGTCCACGATCCTATCCATCCATGGTTGTCTGGTAGAGATCGCTCTTGAGCGATAAGACCGCCAATTGTATCTAGTTTTTTTAAGTTTTTATTTTACATTGTCATTTTATACTTAGTGTGCAATAAAGAATTATCTATCTATCTATCTATGGTATTGTTTTAAGGTTATTTCTGTCCCATGTGAGCTGATTTATGAGAAAAAATGCCTGTTTTATTCTAAGCTTTGAACTACCTGCATGCTAAATTTCATCCTGATCCATTTCGTATTTTTTGCGTAAAGATGTTACAAACATCCATCCATATTAGTGTGATTACGAAGCGCATAAAATATTACCCTATCTAACTGGGTAGCTACTTGCACGTGTTTCGTAACATGACATTCAATACAGTGAATCGGAATCTCCGTGACCCGGAACAAAAGCACAATAACTTATCAAGATCCACGAGTACCTTTACGCTATGACTAAATCTTACTATTACGTCACTATCTATCTCATCATCGTCATCCTATGTTAGTCTACTGCTGGACATTGGCCTCCCTCAATGAGCGCCACAGCAGTGCCCTGTATTCAGCTTGACGCATCCAGCATCTACCTGCAGTCTTTCGCAAGTCGTCATCCCACCTGGTCGGAGGGCGCCCTACACTTAGTTTACCGAGTCGTGGTCTCCATTCAAGAATATGTTAACCCCAGCGGTTGTCGGTTCTTCGCGAGCTATGGCCGGCCCTCTGCCACTTCAGCTTGCTAAGTCTTTGAGCTATGTCGATAACTTTGGTTCTGCGTCGGATGTATTCGTTACGAATCTTATCCTTCAGAGAAATACCGAGCATAGTTCTTTTCATAGCTCGCTGAGCGACTTTGAACTGGTGGACCAGCCCTACCGTGAAACTATATATCAATAAGATAATTATTATTCTGATTAATATAGAGAAAAGCTTTGTTGGTTTGTAAATTACGTCACACTAATCGTTGGCTGTTACTTCTTCACACCAAAACGACTGAAAAGATCGGGCTGGATTTAAAGAAATTGATTTATTGGATGCCTATGTTTGATTCCAGGCTTAGAGCTACAACTATATGAAAAATTTCAGCCCGATCCGTTCAGTAGATTTGGCGTAATGAAGTACAAAACATCCATCCATCTTAACATCCAAACTTTCGCATTTATCATACTTAGTAATACGCGTTGTTTCTATGGAAACATTTTATGGTTACATGTATTGTATCCCATGGGAACTGATTTGTTTGCTTGCAGGCTTAGAGCTACTCTTTGTAAAGCTCAGGGTTGGCATGATTAAAACAAGTTTTTTTAAAACACGTGTTTAAAACAGTTTGAAATAAAACCATGTTTTATATTAACAAAAAAACAGGGTTTAAAACTACCTTTCATTGCAAATGAATGTATATAAATACCACAGACAGGCTGTGGTATTTATACACTGCATAGGTCTCCCCGCCAGTAAAGTCCCGCAGGGAAAGTCCCTATGTCGGCCGTCGAAAGAAAATAATTCACTGGATTAGTGGGTACAGTACCTATTCCCCGCTCTCTCTCTAGTTCTCTACCTACCTACAACACTACATACAAGGTGTATGTAAAGTGTTTTGTATTGATTAATAATAATATTAATTTTTAATAATTAGATTAGAGGTACGGAGATATGCAACAAAAGTAAATATTTATCGTTTTGTTAATTTTTACTAATGTGAATTAGGAAACAGTTGAGTAGTAGAAATGGATTATTTTATTATTCGCTATAATTGATTTGAAATTGATAAGTAAAAAAAAAACAAAAAAAACACTTGTTTTAAACTGTTTGTTTTATAAAATATTAAAAAAACTGTTTTTTTTCCAACCCTGGTAAAGCTACATTTCTGCCCGATCTGTTCCGTAGTTTTGGCTTAAAATTCAATAAAAAATTTCAACATTCTTGAAGAAGCAACAAACATCCATTCATCTTCTAAACATCAAAATTTTCTCATTTTATAACAAAAATCCCTTACTCTACTGCGGCTAAGTCGCGGGCAAGCGCGATTTCTACATAATAACCATTATTATGTGGCATTTGATAACAAGTTCACAGTGTTTCTGATAAAATTCGGCTTGCAGCGTTATCTGTAGGGAGAGATAGTACCGATTTAAAGGTATCTACCGACGACTCATTGAATATAGCGATTAATGTCTTTCACTTAGTACGAGGCAACGTGGTTAACGTGTTCTTGAGGGCGTCCTAGACTACATTTACCGAGTCGTGGTCTCGACTCGGTAAACGTAGTCTAGGACGCCCTCCGACCAGGTGGGATGACGACCTACAAAAGACTGCAAGGAGATACTGGATGCATCAAGCTGAAGACAAGGCGCTATGGCGCTCATTAGGGGAGGCCTATGACCAGCAGTGCACTGACATAGACTGGTGATGATGATGATGATGATGAGCACGAGGCTAATATAAAGATGTGTCCATAACTATTTTATATAATGGTGTTCTTCGAACACAAATAAAGTTCGTAGTTAACCCGCTTACATCCGTAGTGTTTCTGCTTCCATGCTAAGACAGACAGCGTAGCTTTCGCATTGCCGCCCGCATATAGGCACGTGTTTTTCTGGCATAAAAACTCCTTACCCAGAGTATCAGCTACCTCCATGCCATTTGTGTTTTGAGACGGGGACTTAGTAATCACGTAATAAGCATGATTAGATTTGTAATCACTTAAGATCTAGTAACTAGCTTTCGCCCGAAGCTAGGCACGTGTTTTTGCGGGATTAAAAGTAGAGTAGCCTATGTCCTTCCCGGGATATCAGCTATCTCCATGCCATTTGTGTTTTGAGACGGGGAATAAGTAATCAAGAATGGGCATGATCAGATTTGTAATTACATAAGAGCTGGAATCTACCTTCCACCCGCAGGCTAGGCAAGTGTTTTTCCGGGATAAAGCCTTACCTATCTCCTTACCCGAGATATCAGCTATCTCCATGCCATTTGTGTTTTGAGACGGGGACTGAGTAATCACGTAATATGCATGATCAGATTTGTAATTACATAAGAGCTGAAATCTACCTTCCACCCGCAGGCTAGGCAAGTATTTTTCCGGGATAAAACCTTACCTATCTCCTTATCCGGGATATCAGCTATCTCCATGCCATTTGTGTTTTGAGACGGGGAATAAGTAATCACGTAATGTGCATGATTAGATTTGTAATTATATAAGAGCTGTATTATTGTTTCAACATAGAATTTCCTTTGTTTGCCGTTGTTCAGATAATTTATTGCTAATCACATTATTATAGCGTAAAGTATATACATATGTTCTTATATTTGTTATCTATTTACGATCGATGGGGCGCGGCGGGCGCCTGCCTCGCAGAAGGTTGCAGATTCGAATTCCGCCTTGTGAAAAATGTTTGTACGATCTGCAAACATTTGACGACCGATGTGGCGCGGTGGGCGAAGGTCCGCCTGGCGGGTTCGATTCCCGCCTCGGAACAATTGTGTGTACGATCTGCAGATATTTGTTCCGGGTGCTCTGGTTGTTTTTTATGTATAATAAAAAATATCTAACTATGTAATGTATTGTATTATGTATATCAGTTATCTAGTACACATAACACAAGCTCTGCTTACCATGGGGCTAGATAATGCTGTGTGAATTGTCCAGCATTATTATTATTTGATCCGGGTATTTTCTTTGTACAGTAACAAATATGTATGTAATGTTTTGTATTATGTATATCAGTCATCCCATAACATAAGCTCTGCTTAGCTTGGGGTTAGATGAAGATGTGTGAATTGTCCTGCTATATTTCTAAATTTTCTATCTAGTTCCTTTATCACCTTAAAGAGCCTTAAAGGCGTTCATCATCATTATCGGCACGTAAAATAGATAGAAGGAAAATGCATACTTTATCCACATAAAACAGAAAACAATACAGAAAGAAATACATATGTACTATAAGTACATATGTATTTCTTTCTGTATTAAAACAATACAGAAAGAAATACATATGTACTATAAGTACATATGTATTTCTTTCTGTATTGTTTATAGAGGAAGTATAAGGTGTTAACTTATCACTAAGAGCGATCTCTTCCAGGCAACCTTAGGATGGACTGGACATGAAGGTAGGACAAAATAGACGGTACAGTAAAATGCTAGAAGCAATGCTTGGATCACTTTTGACTTACATATAATGCTGAATCATTTCTTCATAATGTGCTCGTGCATCGTATCATGTATTAACCCTTCGATAAAATCCATGTCATAAATAAAGCTTATAAAACTGTCATTAACGATTAAACGTAAATGCGAAAGTTTAAATGTTGGATATTTGTTACCTCTTCCCGCTAAAACCACTGAACGGCCGGTCCGTTCAGCTTAGTTTTCATAGATGTAAGTAGTTCTAATTCAACAATTCCTAGAATAAGAAATAGGTTACTATTATCCCGGAAAACCAGTTTGGTCATAATTATGTTTACTGTATGTAGCTCCCTATGTTAAATCTATTTCGAGGCCGTACCAGAAAATGATAGCGGTATTGGCAGAATTTAATGCAGGAAAGTGACGAATGATAGGTAAGTAGGCTAGAAAAAAATTAAAACTAAGAAAAAACCTCTCCCCTTTGAAAAAATCTAAATCGATCTCGAATTATAAACTTTAACAGAAACTGGCGGGTTTAAGGAAGTTTGTATGATTTTCTAACAAATTGATAATAGATAGAAATGAACAGGGCAGATATCCACACTTTTGAATTTAAATAAACTATGGAAACGTTAAAGGGTTATTTCTATCCCATATGGAAATTGGTTTATGGGATAGAAAAGTGGCAATGCTTGATTCCAGTCTTAGAGCTACATTTATGAAAAATTTCAGCATGATTCGTTTAGAAGTTAAGGCGTGAAGAACTAACACACATCTATCTATAAATCCACACTTTATAATATTGCCCTGTGACTGACCTAGAGTTGCCGCGGATAAAAAATAGCTTATGTTTGATTCCAGTCTTAGAGCTGCTATCTATGCAAATTTTCAGCCTGATCCGTTACAAGACACAAGTAACAATCCATCCATCCTAAATTCCATATCTATACTAATATTATAAAGAGGAAAGTTTTGATTTTTTGTTTGTTTGTAACATATAGGCTCCGAAACTACTAGACTGATTTGAAAATTCTATCACCGCAGGTTAGGAAGCCTAAATATCCGGGGTGAACATAGGCTATATTATATTTTCAAAAAAGTAAGGGATCCTTACTAAAACTCCAATAATGTAACCCAAGGTGTGAAAAATGTACCTATAAAATTCCTTGCATATCAATACGCCATTTTTTCTAAATAAACGTGGTTGCCTAGCAACGCTCTTTTGACAACAAAGGTTTGATAACAATTTACTGTATGGAAACTCTTTTGTTAGGTTGTACGCCTTTTTTTATTATTTTGTAGTAAAGCGTTTACATTATCTTTGATTTTGTATCTGTAGACACGATTATAATTTGTTGTGGTTGTGCTTGTTCATTGTTATTATTTCAGATTATTTGCGAAAACTGACTACAATACCCAAATCATAAGTTCTCTATCATAATGGTGGAGACAGATTGGCGAGAAATATTGAACTTCTCACAGCGAGAGCTCGGGCAGGCTGATAAAGAAACTTTACAAAGGTCTATCATGGATGGAAGCGGACGATATTGAACTCAACTTTTCAGATATGAAAATACTGTTTAGACTCGCTCAAGATATCTTAAAGTCCAAAAACGAGCAGATATATTCCACTTTTAAATACCCAAGTTACATCCTTTATACTACTTAATATTATAAACGCGAAAGTTTGTATATTATAAGAGGAAAGGTTTGATTTTTTTGTTTGTATTGAATAGGCTCCGTAACTACTGGACCGATTTGAAAAATTATTTCATCGTTAGAAAGCTACACTATCCCCGGTGAACATAGGCTATATTATATTTTCAAAAAAATTAGGGATCCTTACTAAAACTCCAATAATGTAGCCAAAGGTTCTTATACCTGTGCGAAGCCGGGACGGTCCGCTAGTGTATAATATTGCCCTGTGACTTACCTAGAGTTGCCGCGAGTACCTAGCCGCCTAGGCCGCACCGTGGGGTAGACTTGCTTCATAACTTTACCGAAATCCGCCGTCGAAAGTGGCTTCATATTGCAGCTCATACAATGTGCACTATAACAAAAAAAAACTACTTTATGGTATATTCTTTCAGGAGACTGCAAGGGCGAGAACACATTAGGGGTTTTCAAGCGCGCATCCGTTCCGATACTCATTCAAACGCGCGCTTCAAAACGCCTATTGTTGCTGGCTCTCAGACTTGAAAGACTTGGATCAAGCGACGATATAGATTCTTAACAACTGTTTCTTTTATTTCTATCTGTGTAGTACTCATTACACAAGATCTGCAATTCACACAGCATTATCTAGCCCCATGGTAAGCAGAGCTTGAGTTAAGGGTACTAGATAACTGATATAGATAATACAACATTACATAGATAGATATTTTTTATTATACATAGAAAACGACCAGAACACCCGAAACAAATATATGCAGATCGTACACACATTTGTTCCGAGGCGGGAATCGAACGCGCAACCTCCTGCGTCGCAGGCGGACCTTCGCCCACCGCGCCACATCGGTCGTCTATTCGAATTCAATGTTGTGCTTAGCTTTACGTAAATATTGACATGTATCTAAAATAGTATTCTATTATTAAATTACCTACTTTTTCTTGGTCATAAAATGCGACAGTGAAGGTTTACATTAAAACAATTGATACTTGAAGTTAACAATGGGTGAGGTAATTGATGAAGTAACATAGTAACTATTCTATTATATTGCAACTTGCAATTTAATGGACCAACTCCCCTTGTTTGGGGAGGGAGGCATGTTCAGAAGTTCTTGTGTACAGTGGCCATATTCTGCTAAACTTATCTCTATGATAATTACATGATCACAGTACGACACATTTTATTATTCCACCTTAGATGAAATAAACTACAGATGGGAGAAATTCGCGTCAAAAATGTCAAGGTTAATAATGATAATAATACTGGACAATTCACATAGCATTACCTAGCTCCAAGATAAGCAGAGCTTGTGTTATGATGAGTGACTGATATACATAATAGGATACATGAAATAGATAGATATTTTTTATTATACATAGAAAACAACCAGAACACCCAAAACAAAAAGGTTAAGGTTTGCTGGAAGAGAACTCTTTTTAGGGTTAAGTTCGCCTTTGTTTAAATTTTCTAGAATAAGTTTTGTGTTATGTTTTTTGTGCAAAAAGTATAAATAAATAAATACAAATATCTGTCGATTGTTTGGTTACACAAGTAGTAGTAGTAGTAGTAGTAACAATTACAAGTTATTGAATTTTTACAGTAATGGTAAGAAACAGTAAATTTGATAATATAACAATTACTCTATGAGATGCTTCATCTAAAGACAATGCTAATTGGGATTTTCTACAAATGAAATGATATGATGGATGCTTTCCGGACCCAAGTGAATGGTTACATACATCAAGCACAATATTTATGACTTGATGGAATAAAACATTTCGGAGTTTACTTACATGTATTCATCATAGACATCCTGCTTGGGCAAAGATACATCAGGGTCAACTTCCAAGTGTGTCTGTATCCAAATTACAGTTTGTTGAAGTTCTGCCCTATAAATTAACATAATAGTTAAATAATTGTTAAAAAATAGGGATAGGTAGGTCGATTTAACACAGTATTTTTGCTTATATGACTATTTATTTTAATAATTTCTTATTACCTTAGCTACAGAGCTAACAAAGACCTTTTTCTCAAACAGCTAAATCTATGAACATTATTAACTACCAAAGGAAATCATAATTACAAAATGATAATACCTTCTTTTTATAATCTTCTTGAAAATTTCATGTAAGTATTCAAATGTTTTCATTCAAAAGCTTAAGTTTGGGCAAGTAATTATCTAACCAAACTGAAATTAGGCGAAAACAGACTTCTATTTGTTTTCTAATTGTTATTTACTCAACTAATGTCTGATTTGCTATAATGAACTGTATTAGGTAAGTGTAATTTTAATACTCATGGAACACAACACACATGTACATCTCTAGCACCATTAGGTGGCTGCGGAGGCTGGACTGTAAACATGTTATTGATCACAATGAAACTAAGAACATTGAGAGGGATACAAACCTTGATCCTAAGGGGTTCATAGGTTGCTTGAGTGGATCATGTGGTGGAACCCCAGTTGGTAGCCTCAGGTACAAGAGAAGTCTTTCAGCACTGCTCAGAGCCTCTACAGCTTCTAACAATTGTGATACTCTTTGTCGACCCTCTTGGCTGAAAATGATACTCTATTAAATCGAAGAGTTATTTGAAAGAACAGATAATTTGTACCTATTAAACCAGTACTTGTTATAATGAAGATAGTTATCACACAAAATCCTACTGAAGCATCTAAGATTACATAGATTCACAAAAAGCTGATGAGAATCACTCAGTGGCAGGCAATACTGATCGATTTCACTAAAATCTGTTTGATACCGCTGTCTGTGTTTCATTACCTCAGGGTGTTTTCGACGATTTGTTGCATGGAAGCCACTTTACTGGAGTCCATTTTAGACTCCTTGCTTCGAGTGGAGTCGAAGCCGGAGCCCAAAACACCCGAAGTCCCCGGCGAGAGGGTCGGAGCGGCGACACTATCTTTATCATAAGACGCAGTTTGCCTATGTTTTGGATGATTGACATTTTCCCTAGGAAGTTTCGCGTCATCCACTACATCTCTTTCAGATTTCACATTTTTCGCACTTTCATCACTTGCCCAAGGCTGAAATGGACTTGTATTATCCATCCTAGTCCAAACTACTAATAATAATAAAGTAAATTGACCTCATAATGATTTTTTATTTATTCTGAATTTGTAAAATGCGTAACAAAACTCCATTTTCTTGTCTGACATTTGATTGATCAGCTGTGAACACATATAGACTAAAAATGTCATATATAATTTTATTCATTCTTCATGCGTGAGTGAACATACGACACATTGACGACTGGATGGTTTGATGCTAGGGTTTGATGACTTTTTGCGTCTTGCTCGAACTTCATGGCCAAAAAAATCTATTTGTCAGTCTTTTTAAGCGTGCGTGCGGGCTAGGCTAACACAAACAATTTATACAATTTTGTGAAAGAGAATACGGGAGAATACATACATACATTAACTACGCACGCCGCAAGCAGCTGAGTAGCGCAATGAAATGCTTTTGAGAACTTTTGTAAGTTTGCAATTCGTGTTTCACAATCACAACAAGCAATCTCATATTGCTGTCGCTTAAATTCGAACTGCTATAAGACTGAAAATAATGCAAAGATAAAAACTACGCTCTCCAAGAGGAGCACCCTCCTTTTTTGTCCAGTTTTTGTCTTTGCCCAGCTTTTATACATTATTTTTATGTTAAATAGTTTATAAACCTTGCTCTTGAATCAATTTAAAAAACTGCATCAAAATCCTTTGCGTAGTTTTAAACATCTAAGCATACATAGGGCCAGACAGACAGCGAGAAGCGACTTTGTTTTATAGGTACTATATAGTGATGCTGGACAATCCACACAGCATCATCTAGCACCAAGCTAAGCAGACATTGTGTTATGGATACTAGATTTCTGTTGTTATTAGTTAGCCAGCCAATAAAAATGTTGAAATATTTTAAAGAATTAATATGTCTGTTGTAGTAATTACATGTTTTATTTTTATAATTAATTTTATTTTGTACCTTAGTGGACCATTATTCCATATACATCAATATTAAAAAGAAATAAATGAAATGAAATGAAAAGTTTTTATTTCTTTAAGCTTACAAATAAGCACTTAGACAGGTCATATTTTATACTATTAAATTATTTTATAGTTCATTTCAATTTTTTGTCCACCAGTGGAAGAAGTGAAAAGAAACCACTAGTATGTTCATAACTTATGTGTCTAGTACATTTGATTTGCTTATTTGTAGGTCGGTAGATTTTGAGTTGGAGCAAAACTCGTTCCAAGCTTTTTGATCTTCTAAGTAATCTGATAATAAATAATAAATAAATAATGCTGGACAATTCACACAGCATTATCTAGCCCCATGGTAAGCAGAGCTTGTGTTATGGGTACTAGATAACTGATATACATAATACAATACATTACATAGATAGATATTTTTTATTATACAAAGAAAACGACCAGAACACCCGGAACAAATATCTGCAGATCGTGCACACAATTGTTCCGAGGCGGGAATCGAACCCGCAACCTCCTGCGTCGCAGGCGGACCTTCGTCCACCGCGGTCGTCTGATATTTTGTAATAAGCTTTTTTACAAAGAATATGTTTCACAATTTTTTTAAATATATTTATTGATAATTTTTGCAACTCACTTGGAGTTTGGTTGTAGAAGCGTATACATTGCCCTTTAAAAGATACATTTATCTTGTGTAGCCTAGTTGTGGGCACAGCGAGTTTATTCTTATTTCTAGTATTTACATTATGTATATCACTTTTTTTAGTGAACCGATTGATATTTTTATGAGTGTATAACAAGTTTTCATAAATATATTGACATGGTACTGTCATTATGTTTATTTCTTTGAATTTTTCACGTAGCATTATCAATGTCATATTATAGATCACAAACAGCCCTTTTCTGCAACACAAATACGGTGTTTATATCTGCAGCGTTCCCCCACAGTAGTAAGTCATAAGACATAATACTGTGGAAGAAACTGAAATAGACTAGTCTAGAAGTATCAACGTCTGTAACGTGACGGATTTTTTTAACTGCATATGCTGCAGAACTAAGTCTCTTCGATAGCTTATCTATGTGTGGGCCCCATTGAAGTTTACTATCTAAGGTTATTCCTAAAAATACGGTATTGTCTACAATTTCTAACGTTTCTCCTTTTACGTTTATATCAGCCTTAACTTGTTTTACATTAGGTAGAATTATATAAATCAAGATTTCTTCAATCAATAACCTAGGTATATTTATATTTTATTGAACTTAACATTATTTTCTTTCTAATTGTACCCACAAGTTTATAATCATAAGTAAAAAAACCGAATTTTTCCCTTTTATGGAGGCGCAAATTTTTAAAAATCCTCCTATCTATTGCTTTTGACTTCAATTTACTAATAATAAGACCTGGAGATCACTAGGTACTCAAAATTAGTTCTTAAAACTTAGGTTACCTACTTTACTTGCCCCATTTGAAAATAAAAATGTAAACTCTTGTAGCAACCCAGCACAGCATTTCAATAATAGAGCCCTAAGTTAATTTGTAACCAGGACTGCTATATTTTAATCATATTAATATTTTTACATTCTTGTTTCAGGCCAAAATGGATGATGAAATAGACATAGAGGAGCATGATGTCTTCGATAATCCCATAATTAAAAGTATCTTTCCAGACATAACGGCATTGAAAAAGGAAATTACTTATTACTTTGAGGATGGTAAATATTAAATAATTTCTTAATGGTTTTTAAATTTACACACTAGGTAAATTGTTTTGAAAGGTTTTTTACAATCAGAGAATAGAAATAAATTAGAACTAGTATTTATAATATTTGATGATTTTATTCTTATTTTTGTCTGAAATGTCAAAAAGATAACTTTTTGAAGGCGGCCAATTTTGTGATTTAAATTCATACAGAACAAAAAACATCAAATATTCGGTCTGCGAAATCATGACCCTAGCAGACAAGTATCTCTTAGTTTGACTACACAATAAATGATTTGTCATGTTATGTAGCATCGTTAGAAAGCTTAATAACAGATTTTTTTAAAGAAGAGAATGGAATATACATAGTTATGACTTTTTGTTTTTTAAATGAATTTAGCAGTTGTCTTATTTATGATTTTTACAAAATTTTTTTGCTTGAATGATTGTAAATCTTTTTTTAAAGTGAATTCTATCAAGCAATAATTTCTTTATGATACATATACTTACATAGAAAAATACAGCACAAGTTGTTTTGTGGCATTATCAACCAACCTCAGCAACCGTGACACTTAGGACATTGAGTCTCAGGGAAAAATGTAGCCCATGATCCCTGTGACTTACCAACATATTATGGCGGGCCCAATATCAAACACCCTATATATTTGTGTTATTTTGTATAATTTATTTATCATTACAGAACCTGACATTACTGGAGATGCAGGCACAAATCCAACACAAACCAACGAAACACTTCATTTAGTTCAAACAGAAGATCTTCAATTGGAAAGTGTCAGGAACTCAGAAACATGTGAATTTATTATTGATGTGAATAATTATATCCCTCAAGATAAAGAGTATCAACTAAAACAAAGTAATAAAATAATTTTAGGTTCAAAACCAATAGCAACTTGCTCGTCTTCAAATGTTAGTGGAAAACTTCTTTTAAGCTCCAAATCTGACCTAGATTTGGAAGGTGGTCCTGATAAATCTTCAACGGGCTTCAAACCTAGTGTTACACAAAATGACAAAATAACATTCCTGGAATCAAATACTAAAGATTCACAGAATGATGATAAAATAGGAACCAAAAACAAAAATTATAATGATAAGCGTACAACCAAGCATATCAAAATTCTTCTTAAAGATATTAAATCATACTTAAATGAAAATAGCAGATATTGTAAAATATGTTGCAGATTATTTATGAGCAAAAGTGCTCTTGAAATCCATAAGAATAAAACGCATCCCAAAAACACAGAAAAAAATATATACCCTCCAAACAACGATGATTGCAAAGACACGCACAAATGCATTTGTGGTATCTACTTTTCAAGCAGAAATTGTCTTTATAGACATTATAAAAACAAACATGCTGATAAAATTAAACCTTCCATGAAATCCAGAACTCACTCCGACATCAACTGTGCTATCTGCAATGTTCGTTTTAGAACCCTAATTGGGCTTAAAATTCATAACATTTCCAAACACCAACCAACACCTGTCGAGCAAAAAAGCCGGAATTCGGATACTTACGCTAAAGCAAATGATAACACAACTAAAATCAGTATAACTTTATCACCTAACAAGAGACGTAAACTTGCTCATAAGAAAGTATCGAATACAGCAAACAATTCTGATAAAATACAAGATCATTCAATTGCTGCAGCAAAACGAAAGAGACCCTCCGCAAAAAAGAGTAATGAATTAATTTCAGTATCCCGAATTACTGCTTCTGATAGAAAGGAACGTATAATTGCTAAGGCGAAACATAAATCTAAAACTGACAAAGTAATTCCTAAAAACAATGGTGACACGAATATGACTAAATCGCCAAAGAAAAATCACGTATCTAAATATGTTACACGTGCAAATTCATCATACCCAGCAAGCAATTTATGCCCTCACTGTAACAAACAATTTCCTGACCAGAAATCCCTAACCGAACACATGTATCAAATAATAGAACCAAAAAGATGTTCAAGTGGATCCACTGCAAAAGCTGACACTGATATGAAAACTCAAAATGACAAAATTCTGTTTGCGTGTCGGCATTGTTCGTATTATTTACTAGGAATCAGCAATTATTTCACGCATATCATAAAAAACCACAAAGTCGAGAAGTTTTTGCAGATCAACAAGGAAACATTTGATCCTCAATGCAAGTTTTGTTCATTTAAGTGTTCAAGTATATCAACACATAATAATCATATATATAGTAATCATATTAATTTGATGTATGTGAAAATCGAAGATGAAATTGATCACGACAAAAATAAACAACTGCGAAAAAGTAGTGATCACTTTTATGAAGATGCATTTAGTGAATATAAAGAATTTGCTTTAGAATCAGTTCTGTTCGAATGCAATAAATGCAGTACTTGTTTTCTATCTTCAGATATTGCCATGGATCACGAACAACATAAGGAATTATTGATTAATTGGAAGTGTACCATTTGCAGTCTTATTATGAAGGAACAGGACAAAGTAATGCATTTGAAACAGCACTCATTTTCTGAATCTGTCAAAGTGGTTACTCTTAATGAAACCTCCTACGTAATATATATATGTACGAAATGTGCTATACATTTCAACGAAAACAGGTACCAAAAACATTACCCAATTTGCGGTTTAGAAATTACGGATTCTTACCGTTGTAGTAAATGCGATATGTTAGTTGATAAAGCAGAAAAGATAGATCATGAAAGTCATCACGAAAAATTAGGAAATACTGATTTCACAGTAATTGATTCTAACGTGATCATTATCGACAATGACGCTAATCTCAAGGGTACCACTTTTGAGCCAGGGCCCAGAAAGAGAACTGTAGAGCATAATTGTTTAACATATTGTCCAACATGCAAAGTGTTTCTCAAAGATTTGGGTCTAAAAAATAAAAATCACATCAAAGGCACTTGTTCTCAAGTTTTGAAGTATATATGCGATGAATGTGGGTTAGTTTTTACTAGTTCCATACTTACATTACACAAAGAACACCACGAAAAAGAGAAATCATTAAGATTACAAGATTTCAAATTTTTTAATCTTCAAGGAAAACAGGTCCATCCTCCCATTCCTGAATATCCTCATTGTACAAGATGTGGAATACATTTTCTCAAAAAAAATTCTAGTTATAGACATATATGTAACGAAACCGATTTCTTAACGTGCGACATTTGTAATATTAAACTAACAGAAAAAGCATTTATGCTGCACATGTCGTTCCATTTCTACGTAATACAGACATCTCGTCATGTATCTGAAAAATTACCACATATACCAAAAAGACACGTGGCAACTGATGCAGAAAACTCAAATAAACACGAAAATGAACATTGCGAATCAAAATTAGTTATAAATAATAGTTTAAATTCAAATCGTTTAAAGGCCCAAATAAAGGAAAGCACACATAATACTAATAAAGAACTTTGCACTGAAAAAACAACAGATGACGAATCTTTAGTACTCCTGTTTACGTGTAAACCTTGTAGTATTTCGTATGAGTCATACGATGAAGTTATAAAGCATTGTCAGAGCCATTATAGCAACGAAGATAAAAAAATAACATCTGTGAAGAATTGTAGACAATGTTTGCTAAGTTTTGACAGTCGACATTATATATGCCATGAACAACGAGTCCATTTTGGTGTTTCTAAAATTAAAATTCTCAAGTTCGATCCCAGATATTATACATCAAAAAACTCGGCCTGGATTAATCACATATTTGAATCTCTAAATGAGGAAGTTGTAGGAAAACTTCTCGAAAAATCTATCTACCAACACGAACATAGGCTTCATCTAGAATGTATTCAACGTGGCTCATCAAATGTATATGTGTACAAATGTGACAAATGCAAACATGTTATAGATCAAGAAGTTATATATAAGCACGTTCAAAATCCATGTGGTAGTGGCAGGAATCATCCATGTTCCTTTTGTGGCTTAAATTATCGTTCATGGCTTAGTCGCAGTAATCATGAAGACCTTCATAAACAGGACAAAAGTCTTACCAAAAGGTCTTTAAATATTGTATTATTTAATCAGAAGAAAGACACACTATATAACGGCCGTGTTAAAAGCACCACAAAGCAAATAATTTTCTATCAATGTAGAAATTGCTCTGGAGTTACAGAAAAGTCACTACCCAGAAACCATAAATGTGAACCAGACACATTAATTAAATGCAAAACATGTGGCTTATTATTATGCAACATTGATTTTAAACCACATATGGCGAAGCATACAAATTCACAAAAATTCTGTGGCGAAAATTTTAAAGTGATTTTATTTGGCAATAGCTACATGAAAGACCTCACTAAAAAACTTTCCTCAAGCTTTATTGGAATAATTTATGATTACTCCGTGTTGAAATGTAAGAAATGTGAAATGTGTTTAAGAAATACAGAATACGCTGAAAACCATGTTTGTTCAAATACCTATGATCTTGATAGATTACTGTGCCGTGATTGCAATTTATATTTTCCTTCTAGCTATTATAAAGTACACGAAAAAAGACATCAGACGGATCCTGATTTTATAAAAGAAAATATAAATGTTATTGAATTTATTGATGGCAAAATAGTAAAAAAAAGTGATACAGATCAAATTATTATTAAAGAAAATCATGCTATTGCTGTCGATGACGATGACGAAAACGTTGGTGATTTAGCGAGATTAAGGGACGAGGTCGTCGAAAATCCTACTATTGATAACAAGACCTTGTACAAGTGTAAATGTGGACTGCACTTCGTGAACAAACAAAAAGTGGCCGAACACGTAAAAACATGTCAAAAGAAACAATACAAACAAAATTGTTCAAAATGTAATTTACTGTTCAATGCAAGTGAATTATTTACTCATCTAGTTGTTCACCATAAAGATAAAAATCAAGTTGGTAAACTAAGAGTCATAGAATTGACTGAAAATGTTACTATTTAGATAATTATATGGGTTAATGTGAATGCATACTGGTAAATATTGTTCCTATCTAAAATCTGTACTTATGTGCCTTTTTTTTATTACTTTGTGTCACATAGTAGGTACACTTTTTGTAACCTATCGGTGTAACTACTGTGTAGGTAATTTAGGTAGGTATCTTTAAAAGTATGTATAATTTTAATATTATTATTTACTTATTTGTTAATTGGTCGAAAAGTGTAAGAACACTTAGTAAGGCAAGTTTTAGTTGTGTTTTGATTAACGTTCATCCTTCTGTAGGCTATAGGTATATGTACCTTCCTATGTAGTGATATCGATTATACGTGATTAATTATTTTCTATTTGTACTTTCTGAGAGGTACATAACCAAAATATTGTATCTTTAACTTAAATAAATGACTTATAGTATAATCATTTTTATTCACTTGATCCGTTCCACATAATTGAAGCTCCACACGACAAGTCCATTCTATGTACAGTACAAGTTATACCTTCCCATAGAGTAGTAAATGAATATAGTTAAACGTATTAAGCCCTATAGGAAGTATATACCCTCCGACGCGGCGCTGCGCCCCGCGCCGCCTCTCAAATACTCTCAATCCACAGCCGCAGCAAAGGATATTGCATTTGTGCACACCGCTGCGCAAAATATGTCGATTATAGGTAAGTAGGTACTTCTTGTATATTCAAAAGTCAAAATCATTCATTCTTTAGGCTTACAAAATAAGCACTTAGACAAGTCATATTTAAACATTAAATTATTATCAAATAAAATTATTTTTATACCCACCTTGTGTAATCTAAATGATGGGATGTGTAACTTGTTCTTGTTTCTTGTATTTCTATTGTGAACATCACACTTTTTCATTAGGCTATCCCTATTTTTGTGGGTATACATTAAATTTTCATAGATGTATTGCGATATTAAAGTCAGAATATTAATGTTTTAAAATAATTCCCTCAAAGTATAAGGTGGCTTTAATTTATAAATAGTGCGTACCGCCCTTTTTTGAAGAACAAATATGGTCTGGATGTCAGCTGCCTGTCCCCAAAGCAAAATTAATACTATGGAAGTCATTGAAATAAACTAACCTAGCTGTATCTTCATCGGTAATATATCTAATTGTTCGAACTGCATAAGCTACTGAACTAAGTCTGCCTGCCAGAACCTCTATTTGTGGCCTCCATTGAAAAGAAGAATCAATATGTAACCCTAGGATAGGTATAGTAGAGTCAGGAGAGGTGAACAATCTCATTCAGTATTATTTTTGTTTGGGAGTTTCTTACATTCGGTAGCATGAATTTTATATATTTAGTCTTTTTAGCATTGAGTAGTATTTTATTGGCGGTGAACCAATCTAATATTTATGAAAGCGAATTATTTACATCGTCATAATTATATTTCATTTCTATCATTTTTTAAAATCAACGTAGTATCATCAGTAAACAAGACTTGTATTTAACTTTTTTTTATTTGGGAAATAAACAGTACATAAAACTTAATACTACGAAACTTAAGATACCCAAAAACCAAAATAATTTCCTCTATTATGTAACACATATAAAGCTAAATGAACAGAGCAATAGAAAAAAAAAACTAAACATGTTGAGAACACGTATACATAAATAAATAATAATACCTGTGTTAATACAACTTGATACTTAATTATAATGAGTCCTTGGCAAACGCATAGATGAACTTCTTTACGGAACTTCGGCAACGGTAAGTTAAATATATCTATATCCGACAGTTTTTTATTATGTAATTCACAAACTCTACTAAGAAACATATTTCTCCTGTAATTTGTGTTTACATTAGGCAAGAAAAAGGTCTTTTTATTACGAGCAGATCGTCGGGGGCATTGAAAATACATGTTTTCAAGCAAAAATGGTGAGTCTATTTACAATACAATACAATATAACTTTATTGCACCATCAATACAAAAAAAAAAAAAAAATACTAAATGATCTTAATATTAATTATAACTAGTGGCACAATCGGCGGCCTTATCGCTAAAAGCGATCTCTTCCAGGCAACCTTTGGATGGATAGGATCGCTATGTTTTAAAGCTGACGGTGGCGTAATTATCAAAATAATTATATATCAAATAATTGATATTTATCTTAAGTACATATATATAATAGAACAAAAAAAAAAACCGGAACAATTAATATAGAAAATAAAACTAAAAATAAAAATCAAGAAATCTTATCAAGAGTGGTCAGATAGTGTTGATGAACCATACTTTTGAAGATAGGAAGGTATTTCGCTTGACGGATAGAAACGGGAAGGGCGTTCCAGAGTCTGGCGGCCTGCAACGTGAAGGAATCACCATAGAACTGGGAAGTGTGTGATGGGATTTTTAAAAGAAGGGTATCAGACGAGCGAAGCGATCATGGGTGGGACATATGGAGAAACTCAAAACGGTCTTTTAGATAAGACGGTGATGACGGAAGGAAAAGGACAGAATAAAGGAGATTAAGAACATGAGCATTCGGACGAAGACGAATGGGTAACCACTTGAGCCTGTTACGGTACACAGAGATGTGGTCAAATTTACGCAGGCCAAATATAAATCTTATGGAGTAGTTTTGAAGACGCTCAAGCTTGTTGAGTTGGTCTTCAGTTAGGTCGGGATAACTGGCATCTGCAGCTAGAAGAGTATTTCTCCAGCTAGAATCTTATATAGAAAGACTTGGTCTCTGACAATTCTGCGGGTTTGCAGGCTGGTCATGCTATCAGTTTCATAAAAGGGAAACCGATACTTACAATGTAGTTTGTTCTGAATCCTCTCAATTTCATAGATATGAATGTTATATTGCGGGTTCCAGACCGTCGATGCATACTCTAGAATGGACCTGACAAAACTATTGTATAGAAGTAACAAAGTATCAAAATTTTTGAATTGTCTGGAAACTCTAAGAATAAAACCAAGCATGCGATATGCTTTGGCGGTGATGGTATTAAAATGAACATTAAATGTTAACTTAGAATCTAAATACACCCCAAGATCTCTAATTTCATTAACTCTAGGAATCACAATATCATTAAATTTATAGGTAAAAAATATTGGTTTGGTTTTACGGGAGAAAGAAATTATATTACACTTTTTAGCATTTAGAAATATGGAATTCGTTTGACAATAGTTTATAAGTCTAGTCAGGTCACTTTGCAGCAAAAGACAGTCAGATTCAGAAGCTATCTTCAAAAGAATTTTAGTGTCATCAGCATAAATAAAACATTTTGAATAGATAAAGTCTTAATGACGTCATTAATAAATAGTAAGAACAGTATCGGACCTAAGTGGGAACCTTGGGCGACACCAGATGATATTGGTACAAATGTAGAGCAGTAACCTTTAACAGTGACAGCCTGACTACGGCATCGCAAGTAAGATTCTAGCCATCTGAGAAGATCTCCATGAATACCAAACTCAGACAGCTTGTGGATTAGGAGCGAGTGGGATACCTTATCGAATGCTTTTGAATAGTCAGTATACACAACATCTACCTGAAACCCTTTATCCATAGCATCAGATACTATATGTGTAAACTCACAAAGATTAGTCTCGGTAGAACGCTTGCTGATAAAACCATGCTGTTCATCAATAATCAGTGGTCTCATAACAGGGAATAGTGTGTCGTAAACAATTTTTTCAAACATTTTGGCAACTGTACAAAGTTTAGAAATAGGTCTATAATTTTGGATGTCATGTTTATTGCCAGTTTTAAAAACAGGCACAACATAAGATTGTTTCCATTTTTTTGGCATGCAACCAGTGTGAAGAGACAATCGAAATAAAATGAAGATAGGTAATGTGAGAGCATCACTAAATTGCCTGAAAAACACGGGAGGAATGCCATCAGGCCCACTACCTTTATTAATATCGAGACGCTCAAGATATTTCTTAACGATTTCCATCGATATTTCAATATTGTCCAAGGTTGTGACCAAATTCGAATTGCCAGGATTACTAACATTGGTAGTGACATGAGCACCGCCACCGGGCGTTGCGTGCTCGAAGACAGAATGAAAGTAAGAATTAAAAAGATCTGCAATTACATTACCATCTGAACTCTGTGTGCTATTATAACTCATTGTATCAGGGAGATCATCGGCCCTTTTTTTGGATTTGACAAATGACCAGAAATGTTTACTATTTGTTTTGATTTTATGTTCTGAGATTCTTATGAAATAATCGTAGCATTCTGATTCACATTCCTTTTGTCTAGCCCTAAGAACGCTAAAAGTGTCATAATCATTTTTATTATTATAATAAACTATAAGTCTTTACTAAGCTACTGTGGGTTGGTTGAAATAAAAGTCTCAGAGTCTTTTCACTATAACTGAATCTATTCCGTACACACGTATAAGAAATTACATTTACGACAATCTATAATCCTAAATAAGGATAGGTGTGATCGGGGCGGAGGTTTGAGAAGTCACTAGGTGGTCACTAGTTTAACTCGGCTTTGCTTATGATTACTGCTGAATCGCCGAAACGCAAAATGCGCCGCGTACTGTAAGCTAAACTGTGTCACTACAAGACTATATCACAAAGATCTTTTGGTAAAAACGGAAGATCATTTACTAAAAATAAAAAGGACCTAATATTGATCCTTGCGGGACGCCTAGTTCATGTTTTGATTCCCTAGCTAGATCTTTCTTTACCAATGTCTACTTTTTGAACTCTATCAGCAAAATATGATTGCATAAGGTCCAGTGCCTTGTTATTAATTCCATAGTGTTCCAACTTCGTAATTAGTGTACCATGATCCACGCAATCAAAAGCCTTAGAAAGGTTACAGAATACACCAATAGCGTTTTTTGCTTTATCCCATGCATCTAATATATGCTTTAATAGAACTGTGCCAGCATCGGTGGTCGATCTACCCTTGATCTTGTTATGATCCCAGAATTTCATTATTTTATGTTTACCATTAAAATTTCGATCGATGTGTCAGTTCCTTTCCTAGATATTTTTACAACGTATTTAGTGAAGATTTAGGTAGGTACACACTGGGGCGGCTCTAGCCCGGCCGCGCCCGTAGAAACCATATCGGGTGCCAACGTGCGAAAAAGTTCATAGCAATACGAAAGGACAAAAAGAAAAATGACGGCGAGCGAAGCGAGTGAAGCGCGTAAATGTTCATGCTATGGTTAGATAGTAGAATTATTGTGGTTGTGGTCAGAGTCAGTGGCGTGCCTAGGGCTTGAGAACAGGGCAAGCCCGAGATACGATTCGCTAAATAACTAGGCACCGGTTTGCCGCTATCTTGTTATTGCATATGTTTTTTCTAAAAAAAGGTCGTATTTGGAGAGCAAATACAACACGCGTATTGTGATTTGAAATTTCTTCAGACAATTGACGAGATAATGATGTCTCTATGCGTTGGTTATCGAAATTACAAAATGAAATTACATTAATGTGTTTTTGTGATTTTTTTTTAAATTTAAATCATCAAAACCAGACCTTTTCCAAACCGATATCTCGTTAGAAAATATGCAACTCCAGCAATACAATTTGTTGGAATGGGAGCAACCAACAATCCAATGAGTTTTGTACACTGATCTATTAAATTGTCTTATGATAATGAGACTTACTTGTTTGCGAAATACACAAAACCAGTGTAGTGTAGGTTTTGCGGAAAGCCACAGGTCTTTTTTCTCCGTGAAAGATAAAGATTTCACCCTCTCCTCGCCTATTAAAACTTTCACACACTTCAAATCCTCACAAGTAGCAATATCACCTGTTAAACTCATTTTAAACTCTAAATCATACAAAAATCTCGAAAGTTAGGAACATAAATAAATATGCTAATTGTCGCTCACTCAATAAACAAAACAAACAAAAGTGATTCGAATGAATGAATACGAAAATTTTCTTGTACGAACTTCGTGAGTTGACCGTAGTTTGTAACGCACTTCACAGTGAAAGCCGGGCTTAACTTTCCATACTAAACGCTATAGAAAACTAACCTAGTGATATCTATAGACGTAGCACTTTGTCCTAGGATAGAACGGGACAGATATAGGCGGCTGCAAAGCCCCGTTGCAAGCCCATGAGTGTGAGAGAGATGCATGGCTGAGAGCCAGCCTGAGGCCGCGCGCGGCCGCGCCGCGTTCGGATACTTACTAGATAGCAAAGCTAGATAGTCATCTAGCCATAGATTAAAAAGAAACAAATGAATGTATTGGCGCGCGAAAATTGAAATATTGAAGTAAATGTTTTCGGTCGGTATGAAATTCGAGGTAGGGCAAGCCCGGCTTTTGGGCTTGTATGAAGCTACCGCCACTGGTCAGAGTTTATCATATTGGTTTGGCCCGATTGGCAAGGAAGGAATGGTATCGGCACGGATAATATAATACATACTGGAGCGGAGCAACCCGCGAAATTTATGTAATGTTTTGGGCAACAAAACCATAGATTAAAATGCCATTAAAATAACGCTTCAGATGGAGTCCTACGGAATCACAAGTCAAGAACAGCAATGGCGGACTTGTCACAAGTGAGAGATGCCAACTGATGAAAAAAAAAATCCGAAAATTTTCATAAAATTTTCTAGAAATCACAGATCACATATCAAGCAGGTAACTATTTTTTTTTTTAAAGTAGCGTAATGCTTTAGTCACATAAATGTTATAGTTTTTATAAGACCTACCTACTACGTAATATACCAACCTATGATTATAATTATTTTCCTTCCGAACGACTGGCGGAGTAAATTTCTTCGTGGAATTTTTCTTAGCTCACCTCAACCCCCTCTATACGATGTCGTAAAAAAAACATACCTCCAACAAGGAAAACAATTATGTCAATCAGTAAATCAAGTCAGTCTGTGTTAATTTAGCTTTATAATAGGATGCTTAAGTAATATCTATTTAAATTCTTATGTATGTTAGGTAGGCTACCTACCTAATTCCAATTTTAAGAATTATAATCAGAGATATTCGGATGCATATTTACCTAAAATTGAGATGTTGGCTATTATGGAAAGGACTTTTTTTTATATCGAAAAGTCCCGGATTGCGGGAAATTCAAATTTAAGTGTACAGGGTATTAGCCCTCTATAACATATACGTAGCCCTCTATAACATATACGTATACCTGTAGGCATTATACTTCGTCAATCCCTAAAAATCGGTCTGATTAATGTTATTTCGTTTCAAAGCACAGTATGACATACTGTGCTTTGAAACGAAATAAAATAATTAATAAAATTACGACATTGTCGTAGTCTACAAACCAAAATATCGACCATAAAATTGGACTAGCTGGTGTTGCCTGTCTAAAACTAAAATTCAATTGTCTGCATCCGGTAATTTCAACGAGTGCGTGCTTTTGCTATGATTTGAAATACCTATACAAAAAAAATGTTTTTGTGTATTTTGCTGTAATTTTTGAAAAATGGACCGGTAAGTATATCACCTTTATTATTTTTAACAATCTACCATTAATTAATTTGTGTTTTTTTTTTGTGATTGTTACACGTCTTCATTTTCTAAAATATGCCCAGTAATAAATAATAAATCGAAAAATCGAAAAAAACTTGTCTTTAATTCTATCAACCTGAATACAAAAAATTAAAACAATCTAAGTTCTTGAGTGATAGAGGGTTAATATAAATAGTCTTATCCTTGAAACCAGAGGTTTGGTATAAGTTCAAAACCGATGAAAAAAAATAATGGACTTACTTATTTTTGAAAAAAAAAATATCCTCATTAATCATAAATGAATTTAACCCTCGTACACGCATAGGTACCCGGCACCGGCGATCAAGGTCAAAGTCAAATACCATGCCAGAAATTCAAAAACAGGTAGCAAAACAATCGAGGTTCCTACGAAAGTTACGCCAAACGAGAGGGGGTGGGACGCGCGGGGTCTGACAGGTGAGATTGCATTTTGTTAGTAACATACCTACACGCATACTCGAATGGCGAAGTCAAATTAATATACATCTGATTACTTATGCAATCCCAGAATCCCCGGGAATTTGTGGAAAGTTCCTAAGAAGCCGCTTCCATAATTTGTTAGCTAAAAATTCACTTTAGGTAAATATGCATCCGATTATCCGATCTCTAATTATAATATACAAAGATTCGAACATTTTTAATAAACTCCCACATTATTCGGAAATTTAGAAGTTTACGTGCTGGTTACACCGGCAAGATTTGTGTTTTTGTTGTGATTTTTCTTTTGATAGTTATTTGCGTTCAATCGAAGAAATAAGTGGATGTAATTAGAAATTTACGTGTGTAATGTGATTCTGTGTTTATTATTTTACTAAATTAGTGTGATTTCGGCAACATCTGACCACACAAGAAGACTTTTTTCATTTTTCGATTTAAGTTACATTAGAGTCACTTTGTTGGTGTATAAAGGGTAATGGCGGACGAGCGGTCTATAAATTGACAATGTCAAATCGGTACTACAGTGAGTACTTCGTTCTTCGGTTGTCTGAGACTCGGTCCGGAGAATTTTTTCGTTCATGGTAACGCTTCTACTCTATTCTACCTTCCTAACTTCATGGTCGAACGAAAATACTGCCTTAGAGTGCTGTAACAAAGATTGACAAAGAGGTGAAAAATAACATGCTATTTGTCAATCAATTTTTTCTATGAAATAGAAAGTTTATTGAGGACTGACATACTCAATTCATCGATCTGGTGAAAAAACAAAAGAAATCTTGATAAAACATAGGTTTATTTATAATAAATTACACCAGGCAAAGCGAAGATAAAATGTAATTTTGGGATACCGACAAGACGCGCTAGAAATAAAGATGCTAATATACGAACGCGTTTGCCAATGGATGGGGCATTTGAAATTGTCCCGTGTGTTACTGTTGGTCACTGTGATTTTGTTTGCAGTTCAAGTTTTCACGCATTATTACATTTCTAAGGTACCTTCCCTACCATTGTATAAAAATATAAGTACTTATAAACACAGATACAATTTAGAGCAACTGCATTTCCTTATTCATAGAGACACCTGGCTTAACTTTGTCTACTAATAATAATTCCAAATTTATCGGTGATTTATTCACTGCTATTTGCACAGCAGTCATACTCACACCTCTTTCACCACATATATTTATACCGATATTTAATTTCAGTATGAAACATCACCAACATCTATTGGATCACATCCATTGAGGCACACTTTGGAAACATTAGGAGATATCTCTTTTTTAAATGCGGCAGAACTAAAGCTGAGAATAGAAGAAATGTTAAGAATAAAGGTAAGCTTTTAATAAGTGTAACTATTGATAATTTGATTGTGTTGAAAAAACTTTAAATTTCTAAAAAGACCTTCATATTTTGTATTATGCTTTAGTATTTACAATGCTATTATTAAACAATACTGAAATAAATACTTAGAATAGAGGAAGTATAACAAGTGGCCTTATCGCTCAGACCAATCTCTTTTCTAGCATTTTACACAATAAATTTTTGTGGTGCTAATCAATTATTTTTCTTATACTGGTCAAAAACTTCTGTTGGACCAGCTGAGGTAGTAAAGTACTTAATAAGTAAGAAATAAAAAAAAATTTTGCTCACACTTTGTACGTTTCACATATGTGCATTGTGCATGCATATACATACATATAACTAGATGTTCTACCTATTGTCTGTGCTACAGTTTATTTCAACCTCCAGGTAGAACATCTGAGAAGTCATCAGTGAATGTCCAGATTCAATGATCTAACAGTGCAATTTCTGCAGGCCTCAGTGTCAACAGAGTTGAGAGAGCTGGAAGCAAAACGCGCGCGGCTACAACGCGAGGCGGCGGCGGCTTCTTTCCGCGCTGACAACGCTAAAGCCGAGCATGCGCGTGCGGCGTCCGAACTACAGCGACTCCGGGTTTCTGCTGACCAAGCGCGCCTCGCCCAGCTTGAAGCCATCCGCCGCGACACCCCAGAACTGGCTGCGCCCCTCCCTATACTACCAACAAAACCCCCATCCACTCTCCCACAACTCAATTCATCATCCGTCTCACATTGCCGAATGTTCTCCTGCTTTGATCATTCTCGATGCTCTCTCACCTCTGGCTTTCCTGTTTATTTGTATGATCCTGATATTTACGCGCCGCTGTCTGGCGCTGAAGTGGATGGATTCCTGAAGACCACTCTCCGACAGACTTTTGGATATAATCTCCATTTGACACAGGATCCATGCGAAGCGTGCATGTATCTTGTTATTGTGGGTGAAGCATTCCCGTCGAAAAAAAGTGCTGTGTGAGTAAAAAAGACAGTTTAGAATGAGAAATTTCGTCTTTTAGGTAGCAATCACTTAGTAGTAATAAGTTTTTTTTGCTTTATTTTCAGATCTTCAACAGAATCTTACAAGCTGCATTTGAATGAAATTGCCCTGAAATCTTTGCCATTCTGGGGAGGAGATGGACGCAACCATTTACTTATAAATTTGGCTCGAAGGGACCTATCAGTTGGCTCCGGCGACGCTTTCAGAGGAGCGTCGACCGGGAGGGCAATGGTAGCTCAGTCAACTTTTACACACGACCGATTCCGACCAGGATTCGACATAATAACTCCGCCCGCTCTTGGCCCGCCAGGCGGAGACGTGTGGTCCGATTGTGGACTGATGGCTCCAGCGAGACGACAATATTTACTGAGGTAATTCTTAAATAATTCTACGTTTTGCAATTAATTATTTGATCCCAATTATGGACTCATAACCATAGTGTAGTTTTCAGGGGTCGCAACCGCCGCTGAGTGATACGGCAAAACGCCACGGTGATGAGCTGATTGGAAAGCTGCAGAAGATGGTGAAAGAGGCGATAGAGTTCGATTCATTTATGTTACAATTCGAATGCGACCCTCCCGTGGAGCGGCGGGTGGTGTTGCCGGCCGGTGATTGGGCGCTCTGCGGGACTGACCGCTCGAGGAAAGCGATACTGCATTCATCAACATTTGCTTTGATCCTTGCTCCCGCTGACGTCAACTACACAAGCACGGCGTTGCTTCAAGCTCGATTGTATGAAGCGTTACGCTCTGGTGCTATACCAGTTATCCTGGGCGGAGATAGAATCAGATTACCGTTCGACGAAGTCCTCGACTGGCGCCGCGCAGTGATCTCGTTGCCCACAGCGCGAGTGACCGAGCTCCATTTCTTACTGCGCTCTCTCGGTGATGCCGACTTGCTCGTGTTCCGGCGGCAGGGTCGCGTGCTATGGGAGCGGTATCTTAGCTCCGTTCAAGCGAGTGTGGACTCTATCCTAGCTACAATAAGACAGCGATTGCTAATTCCGCCGCGTCCTGCGCCCGCGGTCATGGCGCCTGCCGGTTTCGACGATACTTTCACGCCTGCGCATTCGGAGGCTCCTGCGGTCGAAGCTGACCCGGAAGAGACGCTCGGTCCGTTGGAAGCTCCGTACGCGAGTCCGTCGTACAGGAGGAACTACTCTGTAGGATTGATTCATGGGTACGAAGCGTGGAATGACTGGGGGGAGCCGTTTGCGCTGTTTCCGCAGTTGCCGTGGGATCCTCCTGTGACGTCAGAGGCTAGGTTTACAGGGTCCGCGGCAGGGTTCCGGCCGGTGGGCGAGGGCGCGGGCGGCGCGGGGCGGGAGTTCAGCGAGGCGCTCGGAGGGGACCGCCCGAGGGAACAGTTCACTATCGTTATACTCACGTATGAAAGAGAGTCCGTGTTGGCTATTGCTATAGCCCGGCTCAGGAGTCTTCCGTATTTGAACAAGGTGAGAACATTAAATTACGAGTTTTGTTTCAGGTGAAATTTTTTCCATCGCCATCCATCTTGAAAATGCTTAC
This sequence comes from Eupithecia abbreviata, assembly GCA_943735965.1. Taxonomy (NCBI): domain Eukaryota; kingdom Metazoa; phylum Arthropoda; class Insecta; order Lepidoptera; family Geometridae; genus Eupithecia; species Eupithecia abbreviata. The sequence goes on from OX030976.1 coordinate 6,856,116, forward strand.
ATTGAATTGGCATCAATCCCATCCACACCTACAGCATCCCACACGAGTTGTCAGTTCAGATTAGTTAGCCCAATTAGGATTAGAATTACTGTAGCTCCTAACTTATTCTTACCTTAACTTTCTTCTTTTTAGGTGGTCGTAGTTTGGAATGGCCTGTCGCCGCCATCTTCGATGACGTCATGGCCCGAGGCCGGCGCGCCCGTGGCGGTTGTCCGAGCGGCCCGCAACTCCCTCAATAACCGCTTCCTACCGTACCACCTTATTGACACGGAGGCGGTGCTATGTGTGGATGATGACGTGCATCTCAGACATGACGAAATCATCTTTGCTTTCAGGTACGTGCTTTGTCTAAGACGCCATACAAATAAGATACAAAACGTTTATTTTACATATAATATATGTGTAACAATGGAGTTGGAGCACTGTCTCCTGTGGTAGCTATAATGTAGCTGTGTTACAGGCGAACCAGTTCTTTCCTTAAGTAGTAACATGACACAATGACATGACAAAGTTGCTGTTTGAGTAACAGACAACAAACAGCAACTTTAGTTGAAAAACTGTCAACTTTTTAATCTTTTTCTTATAAACTTCTGTTTAAACTGTGCCTCTATGGCACGCCTATGGTCTTATATGCTGGTATGGTTTATGAAAAAACTTTTTATGGAAACGGTTAGTTGCGATTTGCATCATTCGGCAATAGTTGTTCGTCTGCTTAGCACCTAACAGATATATTCATTCTGACAACCTCTGAGGCGCATCGGGTGAAAATCCGCCTGCTACGAAGTAGTTTGCGGGTTCTATCCCCTCCCCGCGGACCTATATTTGTACGATCTGCAGATGTGTTCTGGGAGTTTTCGATACTTAACCACCACCTTATAAAAATATCACCAATCTATCTTTATACGACGATCATTTACGAAACAGTAGGTACCTGTACCTACTGATATAATTAAAGACTTGCAACCCCCAACGCGCACTAATGTTATAATGAAAATACGTTATTAAACATGTTATGCTTCTAAGTGATTTGTGATAATTTTATTTGTCAATTCCAGGGTTTGGCGCGAACATAGAGACCGTATCGTAGGATTCCCCGGCCGATATCACGCCTGGGATCTCAACTTCAATAACGGATTCCTCTATAATTCTAACTATAGGTATTTATCAAAACCCTAACTAAATTTGTTAACTTTCGATTTAATAATGACTGAAGTCATTCACACGACACGTCAGTCACAACGGGATATTTAGCTTGATTATATTCTTGAGCTTTCCAATATATCGGCACAGTTTCATGACCCCATGATCACGGAATAACTGCGAGTGACGTTTTATTGACAGACATACCGATCTACCCTCATTTTTGCTACGAATTTTGCCATTGTCGCCTTTTTCGTTATCGAACGCTATTTGATAAGGCTGTACCGAGCACACTAGCGCCGCCACCTATTTTATCCTAGAACCTATTTAGCTTAGAACTACATTTTTGCATAATTTTTGCAGTTCTATCCGTTCCGTTTGTCGTGATGAAGTTACAAACATCCATCCGTCCAAACATACAAACTTTCACATTTATAATATTAATGTGATTATCATTTCCATGTTTAGCTGCGAGCTGAGCATGGTACTGACTGGCGCAGCCTTCATCCACCGGTACTATATGTGGGCGTACTGGCGCACTTTGCCGGCCGCCATCCGCGACTACGTAGACGAATTCATGAACTGCGAGGATATCGCTATGAACTTTCTAGTAGCGCACATCACAAGGCGACCTCCTGTCAAGGTAAGTACTATAACTAAAATTAATTCGCTATTTAGGCCTTATCTTAAATATCTAAAACCCAGAAGTGAGTAGTCGCGAGACACTAAGTCTGATTGCAATAATTTTGTCTTTAGGTTACAAAATAAGCAGTAAGACAAGTCAACATTTATATTATTAATTATTATCAAATAAGAAATAAGTTGTTATCACGGAGGGTGTTTTCGATTTTCTCTTCAATTAAATTTTTCTCCGACACTAGAAGTCACAACACTCCACTGAAGTCGCGGCATGCTTGGGGTCTTAAGTTGGTAGTTCTCCATCTGGCCGGAGGGCGTCCTACACAATGTTTGCCGAATCGCAGTCTCCACTCAAGAACGCGTATACCGCAGCGGTTATTGGTTCTTTGCAACATATAGCCCGCCCCTGCCACTGACTATTTCTCTTGAGGTCTAAAAGAAAAAAAAACACTTTTATATTTGATATGCATCGATAGTTGTACATGGGTTGGCATGTAATGTATTTTTAATCTGCATATGGTGTACAATAAAGTGTTTTTGTTTATTATTGATATATAACTAACCAGTATCCACTTGCAGGTAACTTCAAGGTGGACTTTCCGTTGCCCAGGCTGTCCTGTGTCGCTGTCTTCAGACGAGACGCACTTCCACGAGCGACATAAATGCATACAATTCTTTTCTCAGGTATGTTTCTTCACTATATTCTATCCAGAGAACTGAGTTCGATTTTACTATAGTATCGAGAGGTCTTATTATTCTGTGGGAGTTGATACAGCGCTTCTAGTGTGCGGACAGGGAACTACTCAGTACGTCCGTACTACGTAGTCCCATAACTTGCGTAGTTCCGCTTATAAATAAATAAATAATGCTCCAATCCACACAGCATCATCTAGCCCCAAGCTAAGCAGACTACAAAACTGATTATGTATATCAGTTTTGTAGTACCCAAAACACAAGCTTATCCTACTTAATATTATAAACGCGAAAGTTTGTAAGTATGTATGGATGGATGGATGGATGTTTGTTACTCTTTTACGTAAAAACTACTGAATGGATTTTAATGAAACTTTACAATAATATAGCTTATACATCAGAATAACACATATGCTACAATTTATAAATATATATTGTATATTATCCAAAATACCTATCACCACGCGGGTGAAACCGCGGGGCGCAGCTAGTACACTATATAAATAGATGTTTTTTATTATACATACTATTACTTGAGGTACATACGAAAGGTCGCGGGTTCAAGTCCCCTCACAATCGATTTATTTTGGGATATTGTTTAATTTCTGTTGTATTTAGAAAATGTATTATCATCAACAACCTATAGTAGTCCACTGCTAGACAAAGGGAACCCCTAATGAGCGCCATAGCGAACTGTCTTCAGCTTTCCGCATCCAGCATCTACCTGCAGTCCTTCGCAAGTCGTCATCCCACATTTTATATTGAGATTTATATAAATAGATAGATAGATAGAAAACACTTTATTATACCACACAAAACAGAAAACAATACAGGAATAAACAATAGAATAAAGGAAGCATAAAGGGCGGCCTTATCGCTGAGAGCGATCTCTTCCAGGCAACCTTTGGATGGACTGGACATGAAAGAACAAAATAGACGGTGGTACTTTAGTAAATAAATATATATAAAAAAAGAAAACAATGATAATTAATATCAATAAATTTTTTCCAGGTGATGGGCTACACCCCCCTCCTAACGACGCAGTACCGAGCAGACTCTGTGCTGTTCAAGACTCGGCTACCGCACGATAAACAGAAGTGCTTCAAATTCATATGAGCATACCTTGCTTAACGTAGGTAGGTAATTTATTATAAACTGGTGCCTAAAGTCATTTAAAACGACCATTTTACCATGATTTGATTTTTGAATTATCCAATATCAATCATCATGGTAAATATCCCGTTTTAAATGACTTTAGTATTAATAACCATGATAGTTTCAAAAGTTTTACTGGTGCCTATAATACAATCTTTGTATAGTTATGGCTGGATAGGTTATACAGGTTGTACCGAAAAGCAAGAAAAAAAAAAGAATAATAGAATTTATTTATAGCCCCACACACACAATGTTAAACAGAGTAGAACATAGACAGTACAACAACAATACATTGTCTACTGTGGCGAGAATTACTCTTTTTTTCAAGGAATTTATGTAATATTTTCCCTGTGTTTTATGTTCAAATCTTACTAACGACATAACTTTCAGGGATGGTCCCTGAAAGTTTTGTCCTTAGTTTTTGTTACACCCTGTATAATTGTGCGTTAGCTTATAATGAACACATTCCTCCAATTAATGCCCAAGTGTGTGAGATGTGATTGGAGTTGATGTATGGCCACGTTGTATTAGAATTAAATCTTTATTAACAAAGAAATTTGCAATCAAATAATAGATACAAATTATAACTAGTATTTAAATTTAAACGATTGAGCGAACTGCAGTCTGTTGCAAACAATCTACAGGTAGCTCAACTGGTCTATATAAATACCAGTCAATATTGACAATAAAAAACATTATCTACAAAATCATTATTATTACAAAATTATATAATTATCGAATACAATAATATATTATTCTATTCAATTGGATTTCTATTTAAATAATTTATAAATTGCAGATTTAAATTGTAGATACATACCTGTACATAGTTTTTATGTAATATATATAATAAATAGTTTAGCCCGGCTTTTATTACTTACGTAAGAAACAGAATAAATGGTAAAATCGATCGATAAAATTGCATTAAGATATGAAAATTAATTATTTTCGTGGATATAATAACAAACGATTTGGTACATAACTTAATATACTAATTTTATTGACCTATGTAATATGAAAACTTAAAGTCAAGTCTCTAGAGACTTGACTTGCCTCGGGCCGTGTTGCGTCGCAACACGCTGTGAGCTGACCCTAAGTAAGTACCTTAGGGTCAAGTCATACCGTGATGCACTATATAGACCCTAAGGTACTATTATATTTTATTAAGTAAGGTTATAAACTTACTCTTTTTACCCTTTTCTGGATAAGTGATATTGAGTGAGTCTCCTTTAGAAGTCATATACGAGACGTACATGCATTTTAAAGTACATAATTTAGGTTCGATATTAATTACGTATCTAACGGGTCTTGCAATAATCTGACAATAGCATATTTTTTACTTAAGCCTGCATAACTCGAGCGTGGGAAATTGTGATAGCACACACACATTGATATTTTGAGTAGAAAATATCAATGTGTGTGTGTCTTTCCATGGAGTTAGTTCTTTAATTTTTTTTAATTAGTAAGTGCCTTTCGCTCATTGTTTTAGGGATGCGCCCCTTAATAATAAAGTACCTATGCATGCCACTTATATTGTTATTAAATTCCTATTTTATGAATTTTAATGACACTATGCATTGCATTTTAGTTGCCTCCCTACTAGATATTGTTTTTATAAGTGCTAGCTTGTGCCTGTGGCTTGACACGCTTTTAACTGGTCATAGAATACTACTTCTAAGTCGGATAAGAAGTTTGTGAAGCCCATTACCATTATTTAGCAATGTTAAATTGTATAATTACAAATGTAGAATATGTTTCTTTTCCGTGCCTCGTCATACTTAGAACTCCCGCCTTTTTTTTTGTTATTTTCTTTTTCCACTGATATGATTACTGACGCCTTTAGTCATTCTAGGTAGAATATAAGATTAGTTCTCATGCAAGTTAGAAATAAATGTCTTTAACCAGATTGTTCCCGCCTAACACATTTCTAATATTTGGCATTGTCTGCGCACAAAGCCATTTTCTAAAAAAATATATTTTATTGTGACATTTTTATTAGAATACTTCATTTATATTATAATTCACTTGACACTAAATGCTAGATAATTATGCATGATCTATGTTAGTTTATAATTGATACCAAATTTTTAGTTTGGTAATTGTAATTATGTAAATACTTTATTATTTACATTTACTTAATTTACCTAAAGTACCTTCCATAATAGTGAAGGGAAGTATTTTTTAGATAAGTAAGTAAAAGTAATTTTTTTACATACTAATGAGGTTGTTTATGTTGCAGCAAAACCAGACCTAAATAGTCTACACCTAGTCTGTATTTAAAAGACTGACTCTCCCCTCTTCATCCAAATTGGGAACGAATTTGTCACGTGCGTTGGCAACCCTATAAATATATATGTTAATACAAATCGCTACAGTATTTTTTTACTGACTAGAAAAGCCTAAAGCAAGGAATATACGGAGTGGATTTATTAAATCTGAAACTATGAAAAATAGAGAAAAGTCATTCATAAACCGAAAACGGGTCGAATTCCGCTCTAGTGAAAAAAATGAGCTTTTGTTTTCTCATAAATCGCTGGCTTTTTTTATTTATTTTCATCTGATTTAGCCATACAATCCCATTCCCATAAAGCTACCCTGTGTAAGTACGGCTAAGTAAAATATCTATTTAGAGTGGTTGGCCGCATAAATTAACATGTTGATACCAAACTGCAGAAGAAACATTGTTAATGTGACATAGATTTCTTTTAACGAAATCATTAAAATTTCTTACTTTATTCGTTAAAAATCAATAAAGCCATATTGAAAGGGGTTATTTTGAAATACAAGTACCAGATACGTTAATTTGTATGTTTTTTAATATAATTGTTTGTTGTAATATTGTCTTTATTTTTCTCCATCCCAATTATTACTTCTATTCTGATTCAGAATTTTAAGTACAGAAACTCACAAAATTACATATAGCGTGTAATTACCGTTTGTCTTATTCAAATATTATTTTTGTTTTTTAGTACCTAACACTTATACAATACAATACAAAAATACTCTATTGTACATCAGATACAGAGCATTATGAAAGACATTACATGTGACAAGTACAATGGGCGGGCTTATCGCTTAGAAGCGATCTCTTCCAGGCACTTATCTGATTTCAAGTCAATTTGTATAATGAAATGACGTACATTTTATATTTACACATAACACCACATTTTCGCTAATATTCCATCGACGCAGCAAGGCGAAAGAAAACTCTGTTATAAATAATAAGTATTTATTTGAAAGTCATTGCGAAGATAATAAATTTATGCTTTTCTCGATTCAGATATCAAGGAAAGTTAAGTATATGTATAAGTAACTTAAAATAATAATAATTGAACACTTATTGAAGGTCGTTTGTTACTTTGAACTACATAACTAGGTGCTTATAATATATGGATTCCTACTGAGACGATTTAAACTTTTTTTTAAATAAATCATATGAATTTTATCAATGTAAGTATACATGTGTATTTCAAAAGTAATACCTTTTATATTAATATTTTGATGGTAATTTGGGAAGAAATTAGCATAACTCTTATAAATGAAATATCGATAAAATTTTACAATAATATGTATTCTTTAGAAAAGTGATTCAAATAAGATTTCATACAATTTTAATACACTGAGTCTTAATATGAATAAATGACATGGATTTTGTTAAAACACAAAAGCTTATGTGAGATGTGAACTTACTTATCGACACAATAAAGTTATTCTATTCTTACGGATTTACGTACTTACAACTTAAAATTAATATAAACATTGACCTTTACTTAGAAACGTTGCATTACTTAAGTAGGTTTTAAGTTTTAATCGTTTCTGATATCATCTGATACAAATCAGAAAAAGACATGTTTATTAGTAAGAGGTTCAGTTTAAAAGGTATAAGTACCTACTTATACTTACGTTTTAAGAAATATATTTTTTAATACCCTAAATTAAGCTAAGTTAAAATCTCGAATATCGTAGAAAATATTTTTATTAATGTAAAATTATACCAAGCGAGATGTTTTGATTTTAAATCGAATAAAGCACCAATCTTAGGTGCCTTTAAAAAAGTTAAAGGTTTAGTGCCAATGTCATTTTCAGTCGCACAAAAAAGCTTTCTTGTTTTGACTTTACAATATATTTATTAATTAATTTTAAATGCTAAGTATAGCATTGTTGTAAAGTGCATATTATTTTTTTACAATACGTACCTACGTCCTACTAAAACCTACGTTGTTGTGCGAACAAATTATTAAGAAACAGTGTTTTTTATTCTAGCAGGTATGTGCTTGATTGTATTCGTAATTAAAGACATTTGTGTCTTAGTACCTAAATACATAGGTACATTAATTAAGTAGGTAATGGAATACGTATTTATTTTGTTCATAAATTTTCTTTTTTTAATTACTTACAGTTCACCAACCAACCTACTAATTTTATTATTACTATAGGGCACAGAAAATCTAAACTTATAGGGAAACAGCCATCTTCGATTAAAAACTTTAGATAGAGAAAATCGATTGCTCGTAATCGTGATTCTTAGTGACTACGAAATTTAGAGCACTCGATTTTCTCGATTTAGTACGTATTTTCGTACTTACATAGGTACTTGTAAAAACGAATGTCAACAAACAACATGAAACGAATGAAAGTTTCTTATTAGTTCTTCTTCGTTGTGCAGAAAGAAATCTTAATGCTAGTGACATAAGAAACTGTTTTCGATGAAAACTAATCAGAAACTTTGATTTTAGTTTTCTGAGTGGACGTATTTAAATATTGGTTTGGACAGCATGGTATAATCATGTTACTGAAATTAGGGTGTTTTGGGGCGTGTGATTTTTTTTTATAATGTCGTATACTAATAAGTGTTGAAGTAACGCTTAGGACATAGCGCTATGGCGCTAAGGGCAGGCCTATGTCTAGCGGACTAACAAAGGCTGATGATGATGATTTGAGTGTTACATATATGTAACACTCAAACTTTACTTTATAAAGTAAATCCTTTGTTGGCCTTCTGTTTAGTGATTATTTTGTAAATTTTAGTTCTAAAGGGCTGTTGATTTTGTTTTGTAATAGATAAGTTTCCATATAAGTTTAGTCCGTTATAGGCACTGTAGGTCCTTGAGTTCACAGGTAGTGGTGGGTGACGGTCGCGAGCCGCGAGCTCGTGGCGGGCTCTGGCGGACGGAGCCGCCAGTCGCGCTCTCAGGCGAGGTCGTCGGACTTACCGCCGTCCAGTCGCTTCAGCTGGAAAATAACACTGATATAAGGCACTGAAAAGGCGGTTAGAAACATAGAACAGAAGTGTCAAAAAGCTAAATGAAAAATATTGCCTAGTCCGAAAACAATTTTATTTCATAACGCCTCAGAATGTGCGAGGAGTTATTTCTACATGTATAGATTTTAGCTCTATATGTATAGATATTCCATAGAGTTGGTAGTTGCACTATTAGGTTTGTACAAATGCTTACGCCATGTTCAACAGTCCAAGCGGTGGGTGCTAGACGTCCAGTACGCTTGTAAGAAACAACAAATTAATACGCTGCTAAGGTCTTCTAAACATGTGTTGAGTAATAGGTGGCGCTGTAGTCGTAAGATCTAATCTACGTGCCTTTATTATAAATACCTAGATCATACCATACCATGGCATTCTTGACTTGAAACATGAAAACTGGTCCGGTGCAGCATCATCCAGTAAAGCTTTGGAATTGACGGAAGGTAAGACACACAGTGGCGAAAGAAAGACGTCAATCGTGTGCTAAATAAACTGGCTTTTATGATGCATTGCAAGCGGTCTGGTTTTGTACAAGCCGGCGGCGTTTGGTAGGTATGATTCTACGTTTTAATTCTTGTACTTTATAGTTATTCTGTGACTGCGAATAGTTTACGAGTATCAATGTTAACCAGCTATTTTATGTGGATAAGACACTGTTCATGATGTGATGTATTTCTTGTATTAGCACGAGCTACTCTGTCAAAGCGCCACTATTTACGATTGTACCTACCTTACCTTCTCTAGAGTAGACTGTCAATATCTCTTTCTCGACACTGGCTCTGATTCTATGTTTACCACAGTGCAATTGACTAAGTAATCTTATTCAGCCACTTATATATTATTGTATAGTATGTTAAAATAATATAAATACACACAGTTGGTGAAGTCTTAGCACGAGCTACGTTGTGAAAATGACATAATTTACCAATGTATTGTGTACACTACACTCCTGTACAATTACTCCATAAATCAATATCATCTCGATATATTTATGTGATCGAGTACCTACCTATGCTCAATACCCACCTTTTTCTCCTCACTTGCTACGGTTGTTAGATACGCCAATGAAGTGTTAGCACGAGCTACGCTGTGTAAACGCCACAATTTACCTATGTAGGTATGTGTGACTCTTCACTATAATTACTCTATACATCGATATATTTCTGTGATCAAGGCCATCAAGTATGCTCCATACCTACCTCTTTCTCGTCACTTACTACAATGATTGTTAGATACGCCAATGAAGTGTTAGCACGAGCTACGCTGTGAAAACGCCACAATTTACCTATGTAGGTATGTGTGACTCTTCACTATAATTACTCTATACATCGATATATTTCTGTGATCAAGGCCATCAAGTATGCTCCATACCTACCTCTTTCTCGTCACTTACTACAATGATTGCTAGATACAGCCAATGAAGTGTTAGCACGAGCTACGCTGTGAAAACGCCACAATTGACCTACATATGTAGGTATGTGTGACTCTTCACTATAATTACTCTGTACATCGATATATTTCTGTGATCAAGGCCATCAAGTATGCTCCATACCTACCTCTTTCTCGTCACTTACTACAATGATTGTTAGATACGCCAATGAAGTGTTAGCACGAGCTACGCTGTGAAAACGCCACAATTTACCTATGTAGGTATGTGTGACTCTTCACTATAATTACTCTGTACATCGATATATTTCTGTGATCAAGGCCATCAAGTATGCTCCATATCTACCTCTTTCTCGTCACTTACTACAATGATTGTTAGATACGCCAATGAAGTGTTAGCACGAGCTACGCTGTGGAAACGCCACAATTTACCTATGTAGGTATGTGTGACTCTTCACTATAATTACTCTATACATCGATATATTTCTGTGATCAAGGCCATCAAGTATGCTCCATACCTACCTCTTTCTCGTCACTTACTACAATGATTGTTAGATACAGCCAATGAAGTGTTAGCACGAGCTACGCTGTGAAAACGCCACAATTTACCTATGTAGGTATGTGTGACTCTTCACTATAATTACTCTATACATCGATATATTTCTGTGATCAAGGCCATCAAGTATGCTCCATACCTACCTCTTTCTCGTCACTTACTACAATGATTGTTAGATACGCCAATGAAGTGTTAGCACGAGCTACTCTGTGAAAACGCCACAATTTACCTATGTAGGTATGTGTGACTCTTCACTATAATTACTCTATACATCGATATATTTCTGTGATCAAGGCCATCAAGTATGCTCCATACCTACCTCTTTCTCGTCACTTACTACAATGATTGTTAGATACGCCAATGAAGTGTTAGCACGAGCTACGCTGTGAAAACGCCACAATTTACCTATGCGTGTACTCTAGACTCTCGATACCTCTTTCTCGTCGCCAGCCACGCTGCGGTACCGCGGTGGAGTGACCTCGGTAGGGGGCGCTGAAAACACGTGTACGTAGAGCAACGCCGCCGCTACGCCGCCGGCGATGGGTCCGGCCCAGTATACCTGGAAGACAAACACCAAGTCAAATAAAATTCTTTGAGGATCAAGATTACATAGACGCATCATCTCATCATTATTCTATGATAGAACTCTAATATCATTGAATAATAATTTTATAAACAATTTCAATAAACAATTCAAACAGAACGGTATTATCTTATACGTAATAAGTAATACGTTAACCGTAAACTCGTTAGTTACGTTAGATCCACCTCGCTTTACTACTACAAGCTATATGGATTCGTTTCGATTAACAAAATGAAAATTCTTGTCTGCTTCAACCATTATGTCACCTGCTTAATATTGATAATAGGGACTTATTAACATCCACAAAAAATATCGTTCCTAATACAGTCTTTTTGCATTCGGGTCACGTTTATCAACTTGCAATGTAAATGACCCGTATGTTTTGGCAACTTTCACGCGCGTTTGCAACAAACAGATAAATTATCCCTGACTTACACTAGTGCCGCTACCTATTATAAAAGGAATTTTAACAAAATTACGTTGGGTGCATCATATGATTTTTGAATGCGTTTGTAATAGTTAATTTTGTATATGTTATTTAGTAAGGCAATGATGCGAAGTTGCCCTTGGTGGCCTAACTCTGTTTTCGCAGCTCAGTCTTGTCGTTCTGTCTTCTAAAACTCTCGAAAAACACTTCCCAAAATCAGAGGCTTGCTCTATTATCTCTATAAGACAGTGAGTTAGTCTCCAAGTATAATTTACCCAATGGTCGGCCCACTCGTTGACGACGAGAGCGGAGCCGAAGGAGCGAGCAGGGTTCATGGCAGATCCCGTGTAGCCCACGGCCAGCAGGTGGCCCAGAGTCACCGTCAGACCGATGGCGAGGGGTGCTGTGGCTTTGCTGTCCGGTTTGTTGGGGTCGCACACCTGTGGAGGAATAGTACCATGGTTAGGGTATCTCATTCAGTGGGTATCTACCGATTCGGTAGTAATTTTTTATTGCAAACATGTTTTAGGTACGTTTCTATTCTACAGGGATCTTATAATTCGATTGTGATCTACGTTTTTGTTTAATAACTATCTGAGCGAGAGGTAGGTTTCTACTACGTAACTACACTTACCTATCAGACGCTAGGATTAGGCCTAATTGATAATACAAATCGATAGGAATTTCGAAATTCAATCAATCACATTTTCGTAATCGCAAACAGAGTAGGTATTTATTAAACTGATAGCCTCTGCTTCTGCACGTGGTTTATCCGTAAAAATGTATAAGGAAAGGAAGAAATAATATAATTTACCCTAAATAATGTAGGTATCAACCAGATATCAACAGACTTTCGTTTGACCACAATACCATCTGATAGAAAATTACTATCGAAGATGTATCACGACGATTCGTGATGCATGGAAATAAATACAAAGAAGCACAAAATTAGGTCTCAGTTTACATATAAATAATAATTTTTTGATAAAATACAACAACAAAGTCAAGAAAAGATTGTAACACTTTATACTTTTTTGCAATTTTTACTTTGATTGCTACTCCTCGCTAGATGGCGTTACGAGTAATAATTATGTTGTTTTAAAATAGGCTGTGCACTAAATTGATAAGATTATACGAGAGTGGGTTAAACAAATTGTTTTATTCGGTCAAGTGCATAGTGAATTGTTTTTACACCACTGCTACCGGTGATAAGATAATTATAAACATTGTTTGCACATCATAACGTTTTAATCCTATTTACCTACTCGTAACAAGCAATTAGTCAGGTGCCACTTCATTTTCATATTTTAAATACCAACGATCTTTTAACATGATGGATGCTTCCGCTATTATTAAGCCATCGCATCATGAAATAATATTGTGAGTATTTGTTACGGATATGTTTATCATTTCTGTGGTTCAGGTACATAAGCTGAGGCGTAGATCTATACTAGAAGGTAATATAAGTAACCGCATGTGGTTATTTGGTACCTAACCTATCTAAAAAGAGGTTTACCTAGGTACCTAATCCATAATGAAGCTAACCTACAAGCCAAAATTGTTATTTGCAGTATCTACCTATCTTACCAACGCTAGTAAGTATAGCATTATTATACACGTGCGAAAGTAAACAAAATAATGTTACTAATTAACTTTTAATAATTTTCTTCCGATCAGTTCCGAACGAGTTCGTATAATATTCGCTAACTGCGTATCTAACTATTGATTTATGCAAATCTTCGGCCATTTAGCTTTACTCGGAATACTGAATCCCGACACGCGACGTGGCTTCAATGTCTGGTAAAGTTTCTTCAATCAAGAATTATTTCCTTTTCAATCAAAAACAATGATAGAACATTAACTACCTTCCTGTTTAATTTCTAGGTAGATGTATGTAGTGGGAAAAATGTAGAGACGCGCGTGTTATTAACGAAAGGTTTTTTATTTACTTTTATTAAAACAATGGAATTCTTTTATTTATGCATTATCAACCGTTAAACTGAATTATGATAGACTAATGATACAAACACGATTTTTTTAAATAGGTATCTTAATCATTTTACGCAAAAAGCCGTGTGCAACCGGTCAACTACTCGGTTTTATTAGCAATAAGGTCTAAAACAGAGAGCAGCAATAAGTTTTTTTTTTATCATTTTTTTGCAAAAGGATTTTTTTTACCCTTCTACGTTTGTAGGGTAAGATGAGCCTAGAGTCCCGGATATCTTACCAAATAAACATAAACATACGAAAAACAAAACCCTCGCTGGTTACAAAATAAAGTAGAACATTACGAATTTGCTTTTCATACGGAACCTATCTATACTAATATTATGAAGAGGAAAGGTTTGATTTCTTGTTTGTTTTTTTGTAATGAATAGGCTCCGAAACTACTGGACCGATTTGAAAAATTATTTTACCTTTGGGAAGCTACACTATAGCTTCCCAACGGTAAAAGAATTTTTGAATGGTTAACATAGGCTATATTATAGTTTCAAAAAAGTTATGCTTCCGTACTAAAACCGTGCAAAGCCGGGAAGGTCCTCTAGTAATTCAATAAAAACTACAATGTATCTAGAGTGTAGCTACACATAATTATGGGTACACTAAGGACACGGGCATTTATTTACCAGAATGACATTGAATAATTACCAACATACCCGTCAGATGCCGTGCCTGATTTATTTCATGGACTGAACGATTTAGTTATTTTAATTGCTATATTGTTCGGATTATAATGAGGTATTTCAGGTGAGGAATTCATATATAACTTAATAGAAGGGAAGGTAGCAAGGGCAGCACAGGATCAGACATTGTGGCGATCGTTATGGGAGGCCTATGAGTGCAGTGGACGTCGTTCGGCTGGTAAGTGGAAATAAAACTAGAAGGCCTAATTATAATGGGTGTATTATACATAAGTGCAACGCTGAACTTGACATGATGATGGTAACCTTGAATAAATAATAATAATATAATAATAAAAGGTAAATTAAGCATATTATTAACTGTATATAGCCACCTGCCTAGCATTTAACTTCAAATTTATGTTGTGATGCCCTTGCAGGGTGCATGTTAGATATCTGTACACATGTAAGCAATAAACCATTGAGTATTGAATATAAAAAAGAATAGATCTTGTGATTACTACGGGAAGTGTTGGTTGAATTTAAAAAAAAAATGTAGGTATAATCAATAAACGTAAAAATTCACTTTGCAATTAAAAACTATTAGAAAAAGCTTTAAAGTAAATTAATAGCATAAACATAATACCTACGAATATTGTAAATGCGAAAGTTTGGATAGATAATATGATTATGTATGTTACTTCTTCACGCTAAAACTACTGATTTGTAAGAACTGATATTTTTCATAGATATTATAGGTACTAGGACTACACCACTCAGGCCACTTTGATCCCATAAAATAAATCACTTCCCATCAGTAGAAATAACCTTTAAACGTTTCCATTAAAACGATGTGTTCCCTTTCCGTCGATTCCCGTTCTGTCGAGTCTGTTTTTGCATAAAATTAATTTTTTCGCGTTCACAGGTACAGTCAAACATAAAGAGGACAGTCGTTTGAGACAGACCATTAAATCGATTTTGTTATTTATAAAATCTTCAACAATTTTATTCGCTAATGTGCAATTGATTTTAGTATGTTTCTGTCTAATAGGTACTACTTTTTATTTAAACTTTAAAGGATGATCTATGAAACGTAGATTAACTTTATCGTATGTAACTTATTTTAAGTAAACACTGTGTTTGCATGAGAATAAAGTTCTTTAAACGTAAAAACACATGAACCTGACTGTACTTCAAAATATGATATTATTAAACTCGACGTAAAGGTAATAGAAGCGGGGCTATGAAACTCGACGGTAAGGGAATAGAAGCGGGTCTGAATTCGTAAAGACGTCCTAGGGGCAATAAAAGCGAGATAAGGTTTTCGACTCGACAGAACGGGAATCGACGGAAAGGGAACACATCATTAAAACAATGCGTGCAAAGCAGCGGGCAGAAGCTAGTGATAAATATTTGATTCGTATGTAAGTTGTGGGTACTTAGTGGATTGCACGGCTCTTACTGTTAATCACTGTTCGTCACGAAACGACTGATTAATGAACGAATAGCGATTGAATACCTACCCATTGAGATACCTACGACCACAATGACAGTTTTATGTAACTCTTCGAACATATAGGATATATAGATAATAATAATACTAATACTTCTAAGACCTAGCTATACATACTACCTTAGACGAAATTATATTTAGGATGTCGCTGTCACTTTAATTTCGGGTGTCATCTGCACCCTGTCTGCAGCGAATATCTAGAACTGTTAAAAAATACACAGAAGGAAGCTTTTGCCCAGAAGGGCAAGGGAATCTTCCAGAAGAATCTAGAAGATTCCTTTTAGTTGAAGGGGTCCATTCTTACGCCGTGACTCCCACAGTCAGCTAGATATACCAGACAACAAAAGGAGAGTGGACATTGTCTCGCGTGGATCATCATCAGTAATTGAACATGGTGTTTATTATTTGATAACTCTATTTTAGGCTGTTGCGGTTTTCTTTGCCATCTATTTTCATAGCACAGATAAATAAATAATGTTGGAGAATCCACACAGCATCATCTAGCCTCAAACTAAGCAGAGCTTGTGTTATGGGTACTAGATGACTGATATACTTAATACATAGATAGGTATTTTTTACAATACTGTATATTACAATAAAGTAACAATTTATTTCTGTGTAAAACCCAACGAGTTTTGGCCGCTACCTATGTAGTGGCTCGAAATACAAAATACAAAAGTTTACAGTCTTGGAGTTTTATTTAATTATAGTCTTAGTCTTGATTTTATCATTAGATAGGTACCTATATAATTATATCGGTTACAGTCAGGGCATACATAAATTACGTGAGGAGATTTTTCTCCTCACCTTGATGAGATTGGATGATATCAAATTACGTACCTAATTAATGTCTCCTCCTTAGTAATTACCTTACTATATTGGGTACTAAAGCTAAAGCTCAGCCAGCATTATAATGCTGGCTGAGCAGCTATAGCTGAGCTTTAGTTTTAATCACAGACTAACGTTACTTTACTTACGTTTCCTAGAAAAATATAATTCTTGCAACCCACTTATGCAATGCCGTTTAATTTTATGTCACGAATGCTGCCTACAATGAATAGGAATTTTGTTGTTGTCCTAGAACATGTTAATTGAAGAATGAATATTTATCTAAGTACTCAGTCGTAAATACAGAAATATAAACTCAAGTCATTAGTTGTAGGAATGAATCATAACCTAGCTAGAACCTCTGAAGTTAATTTCAGATAATCTTTAAAGAATTGCCTTAGTACGGGTCCTTAACAGACAGGAAAAACAAAAAAAAAAAATGGAGATCTACTAAAGAGAGTTTGTTCCTTTTGGTAGTAGGGGTGTTCTATGAAAATAATTTTGAAATTCACACTCGAATAGTTTCAAAATAGTCGATGAACGTTTGAACAAAAATGCTCAGTATTTCAGTAATTGTAAGCAATAGAACTAAAATTTTACATGTTTTCTGAAATTTGGCGGTGTTTTGCTATATCCAAGTTTTAACGAAAAAACTAAAGTTTTATCGAATGTGTATCTCAGCAACCGTTAGCAATAGAACTACCAAAATTTACATAAAGATTTCCCTTACAAAACAAACACACATTTGTATCTACATTTTCTGAAAATCTGAGGATGTTCCCCACTGCGATCACCAATTCACCTGCCAAGCGTAGTGATGAAAAAACCCGCCCTTGTTTGGAAGAGGCACCTTCAGCTGAAGATGCTAGTTTATGCTGATGAGGTATTTTTAGCAGGTAAGGTACTTACTCCGCACACGACGAAGATAAGCACGAATCCAAGGAAGAACTCGACTCCGAATCCTTGCAGCGGTGAGACGTCAGTTCCTAGCGCGGTGACTCCAAGCTTGCCGGCTGCTCGTTCCGGAGTTAGGGCCCTAAAAAAAAAAATTATATTCCTTATTATCGTAAGACCGTACAGCCTACCTATAGCAAGCAAATTGTAATATTTTAAAAGTACAAGGACTCTTTTATAATATTACTAGCTGCTCCCCGCGGCTTCGCCCCCGTGGAAATCTATGTGTCAAATTGTTTAAATGATAAATAGTAAGAGTAAAATAGTAAGTATCCTATGTTAGACTCCTGGTTCTAAGCTACCTCTCCACCAATTTTCAGCTAAATCGGTCCAGCCGTTCTCGAGTTATAAGTGTTGTAACAAACACGACTTTCTTTTATATATATAGATTATGTTTGTTTCTAGTTGCAATTTTACTGAAACTATTTAAATTAAAATAGTGTTTACAATAAGAATAATGTACCTACTAGTAGTAATTCAATTCACTTTATTAAACACAAAATAACATTACAGAATCACTAATCTAATGTGTATTTATACTACTTAGTGCTTGGGCGAGAGCTAATCACTTCCTGCAAAAAATACAATGGCCGCTCCAAAAAAAAAAAAATTGTCTTTGACCGTGCATTTATTTTTCGTGAGTTCGCGAAAAGGGCCGGTATTTTGACTCGAGCCACCTCTAGCCTCACCTTTTATCCATAGGAGGTGACATTGCGTTCACTAATCTGCTTGTTTAGCGTTTTTATTGTGGCAAATACCCCTTTTGCACTTTTTTGGGCAGGCCCATATTCTGCAGTAGTTGTTGGCTGATGGACATATGATTGATGAAATTCCTGAGTAGAACGGTTCTGGCAGCGGCGCCTGCGCAATGTGCGATGACGAACAGAAGTTGATTACATATTCAGACAGGAGCACTCGACACGGCTTCATCTTGCTTGCTGAAGCTATGTCGAATGTGACTCCTTGGTTTATTTGGTGGCTGATGGATGGATGATGGAACATTACCTGAGTAAGGCGGATCCGGCGGCTGCGCCCGCGCATTGTGCGATGATGTACAGAAGTGCTCGACACGGCTTCACCTTGCCCGCTGATGCTAAGCCAACAGTGACAGCTGGGTTTATGTGACCGCCTGAGACGTGGCCTATCGCCTGGGAAGGATAACAAACAGAAGCCATTTATTTTTTATACTTGGTGAAGCTAAATTTGTAATGTTTTTGTATTGACTAGCTTCTGAAGGCGGCTTCGCTTGCACAATTCCCGGATACACAGATGCACAATATTTAAGTCAAGTAAAGGATTAAGTACTACATGGATCGCCAATTATCATCTTTATCTGTTCAGTAGTTTTGGACGTTTAAATTGAATTATTTATTACTTTCTCCTTTTTAATATCAGAAAGACCAATTATTCATTGTTTTCTCATGTTTTTCCAAAATAACAATGGGTACCTATGGGTAAATATATTTTTCTATTTTTAGGGCAATGTATTATAGTCTTGCGTGGACACTAGGTCTGATGACGAAAGTATTAATCGCGAAAGGCAGGCTTTATCAGCTGTCAAGGGGTATTAAGTAACAAAACATAGAGGCACGTAATCAAGCGCCATGGTGATAAGCGGCTAGTTCACCACAAAAATAGATAAAGAATCTTATCAATGTTTACCATAGATGGGCAAATATGTCGCTGTGTACGGATGGAAATGTGAAAAAGGGAACCATCCAAAATTTTCTGCATATAAAACGATCGCTAAAAGATTTTGTATTTCATTTTCTTAGACTACCTTACGCACTGATTTATGTATATAATTATATAAATGGTTCCTAAAAGACATCGACTGAAGGCAAGCGTGCAAATTAGGTACACAATGCCGTCACTAATCTGGTAGTACTAATCTGCTAGGTACCTAGTCCGACGTTGTCATTGTTTAGGACCAAGCCAAATTGAAAAACTGTTGGTTCATCCATCATCAATAGCTTCGATACATAAGCAAGGATGTTAAATGATAAAATATGTAACCTTCCACCATGGAGAATGGCCCTAGGCAATTATGTTATTTTATGCAAAATCATTTATTTGCAGACAACGGGTTACAAGTTATTATGCCTATTCTCTGCTTATTCAGTATATTTATAGGAAGAAATATAAAAATATGTTAGGTCTATCATTACGTTCCAGATTACCTATTTAATATTAACTTGCATAAAACCAAAACGTTAATTAATAGGTATTTAGTACTTTTACATGTATTTATTTGATTTTTTTATATCTGTAGGTACCAGGCACACTATATGGATTGAGTATTTTTTTAATTTTCAAGTTAATAGCTGCGTGCGATAGGTGCTGAGATATTCAAGAGGGGAAAAAGGACAGACAGAGCAAGGCCATAAGGGTTTCTCACCCTCATACAAAAGCCTAAAAATAATTTATAAAAAAATATTAATATCGTAATACTTACAGAGACGACAGCGAAGATAGTAAGTCCGAAGGTGAAGGCGATGAGCACGATGTTTCCTGCAGAACTGCTCTTCGAGATGTCGACGCAGGATCCGCAGCCGAACAGATTAAGGAGGAGGTTACCTGATGAAAACTTGACAAGTTAATTTGATAAAATTACATGGCTGGAAACGTGTTCCGAAAATGTGGTTTATACAAGTTTGAGAATTGACAAAATCAGCTTTGGTAAGAACTTCTAAACATAGTCCTAGAAATACATAGTACCTAGGTAAATTCGATGCTGAGAGGATTCCCTAAATACCTCACATGTTTGTTTCAGGTAGATGCTGGATGTGTCAAGCTGAAGACAGGGCGCTATGGCGCTCATTAGCCTATGTCCAGCAGCGGACTAACATAGGCTGATGATGATGATGATGTTTGTTTCGCTAAGAAACACATTCTGTTGTCATGTGGCTGTGAGGATGTTGATTAAAAATATCCAGCATTATAAAGAAAGTGTAAATAAAATCACCCCAGTCGTTAAATTGATAAGTAACATCTCACTCTCGGTTACAATCATTGACTTATAAGACTGACATGATGACTTTTGTGTTAATAATCATGATAGTTTCAAAGAGTTTAATGATAGACTCACCAAGAAACTCAGCAAGTAGTGCCTTGCCGATGCCGGCAGCACCCCCAGCGAGCTCGTCTAGACCCAGTCTGTTTCCTAGTTCACCCATGGTTCTGAAATAAAGGAAATGTCAATTATATAAAAATATTTGTTCGAAGCTTATGTCAAGCAGGTTTCTTATCTTTAAATAGTATTAAATGAAGATGCTTCCGCTGTCTGTTCGCTTAGATGTTTTAAACTACTCAGCGGATTTTAATGCAGTTTGCAGCAATAGATAGAGTGATTCAAGAGAAAGGTTTATAAACATTTGATGTGATGTGTCAAATACATCGATCTCCAAGTGGGCGAAGCCACGGGGTGCAGCTAGTTAGTATATAAAATACTTTACCTAACTTAATATTTTTATTTAACTTTGTACCTTAAATGATTTATATCTATCATGGGAAATATATATAGAGAAAGCATTTGGAGTAGTAGAATGAAGTAGATGCATAGGTATAGCTTAATAAAATATAAATATAAACCTAAGCCAGGCAATTCATAAGCGAGTTTTTTTTAATTGCTTTTTTACTCGTTATAACAGGAATAATAAATCATTGAATAATTTACCTATCTCTCTGAGTTTGAATCTACTTATAACTCTCTCTCGGTACGGCGGCATGTTTAAAAATAACAAAAAGCTATCTTTACTCCACCAGGTAGGGTCATCTATTACAAAACTAAATTAGAGGCTTTCGTTATACGTTGTTGGGTCAGTAAATCTGATAACATTCTCTACTACTCAATTTACATATTCACCAAATTACTTCTCCACTATTCGTAGCTACAATGGAAACAAAAAGATACCGTAGCCTGGAGCGATATTTCACAGAGGGGAGTAATGATAGGCTGACAGTGTGTTGTAGCTGTTATGTCAAAGAAAATGGTTATTTAGGTAGAAGTGAAATTCCCACACTACTACAGAATTCGATCATATTTGATTTTATCCAAGCGCATAAAAGGAAATCATACTATAAATAGCGCTTATTTAGATAAAAATTAAACTCCCGGTTACAGAATTCGATTATAATTGAGATCATAATTGATTTTACCAAGCGCATAAAATCATCCTATGAATAGTCATTGTAAGCAAGTTAGATTACCTACAATTCTACTAAGAGTAACGTTTTGTTTTCTTGAATCGAAAGATTTAGGAACTATCAAATATATTTTAAATACGTAATATTTTATTTATTTATAAATTATTTTTTCATATTATCTATTATTATTTTTATATAGTATCAAGCCATTAGATCCGCCTTTACCAGATACAAAATATCTCAATTATCGCGTAGCAATTCCAAGCTCGTTGTAAGAGCATTTAGAGGGAGTTATTCTTCTACGCGGCTAATCCAAAAACATACATAATTATTTAGCTCCAAACTAGTTTTACGTTTACCATAACAAAAGAGGCCCTATACGCCATGGTGTGAATGATAGGGTCAGGACGACCCATTGATTGGATTTCACGGGTATATGACACCGGACGTTATCAGGTAATTATGGTTAGGGCTATTCACCGGTCTGTGGTGACAATTAGAGGAAGGGAAATTGGGAAAGTCCGCTTCCGTGCATTAAATTACAATTATTGCATTCCGTTGCAATGGCTGCATATCTGAGTGCCTATCTGTATCCGTTGATCTCGGATGCAATAAAATACCCCGAGGCAGGGAGAGAACCTATGGAGAGGAGACTCTACTTTTTGTAGAGTGCAAAGAATTTCCATATTAATAAATCAAGCGGCCCGTCCCGGCTTCACCCGGGTGGATATTGTTTCATAACACTATTGCGATGAACGTAGAGTAAATGTATCTTTATGCACGAAAAAGTGTTTTTATTTTCGGGTCAATATGACACTCACAAATAACATGGCTTTCTACTGGTAAAATATTTTTTTAAATCGGTTCAATAGATCCATAGATTCCCCCTACAACATCAAAAACTCACAAATTTTACCTCTTTATAATATTAGTGTATATGAAATGCTATTCGTTGATAAGCACATCACTTGAGAATGGATCGATCGGTCCATTCCAAGATCTGGTTCTATTTAGTGTACAAGATGGTTATTTTAGAAGAATATGAAAGTTTCCGAGAATTTTCGAATAGGCATAATAATTGGGAGTCTGCCCCTGTGGTTTTTTGGATAGAAGGTCTGTAGGGTCAGCTAGTTTTAACTGTAAAACATGATATAATTAAAATGTATCGTTGTTTTAAATTTATCTGGCAATGGATTCAAAGAGAAATGGCAACCAGTTTACGTCGTTCAAAAAAACCTTGCAAATGCCGTAAAATATGGAATCTACTCGAACTGCATATGCACATATTATATAACCTGGTTCTTGGCAGTGCTCCACGCTGCTTTAGGGTTTGCGAGGGCATCCTCATCCTCACAAGGTCCGGTTAGCCGTGACCAACCGCCACTTGACCTTACTGGATAAAGCTCCATTTCTGTCTTTACCTAGACCTTTTTGTACTGCTGTTTAGTATCTACACCACCCCAGGTGAATTACACTACATGGTATAAAATAAAGTCGCTTCCCGCTGTCTGTCTGTCGATATGTATGTTTAGATCTTTAAAACTACGCAACGGATTTTGATACTGTTATTTTTAATAGATAGAGTGATTCAAGAGGAAGGTTTATTAACTATATTTTGACACATAGATTCCAACGCGGGCAAAGCCATGGATGATGTTTGGATGGATGTTTGTCACATCTTCACGCCAAATGTACTGAACAGATCGGGCTAAAATCTTGCATACAGGTCGTTTTTGGCCTGAAAAAAACATGTCGCTTTTTATCCCATCTTTTTACCACAGCGTTGTACGTTCCATAGAAACAACGCGTGCGAAGCCGCGGGCAGGGACTAGTTGCCAGTATATTGAACCTTGGGCACTGTTATTGGTGCCTTAAATTTATTTGCTCACGACGAACATCGACCGAGCATAAGACATGTCACCATAATGATTTCCTCGAAACTTTTCGAAATAAGTAAAGCAATTTGTTTCAATTACGCTCTACATCTACATATTTTTATTTATTACGGAATATAGAATTTTACTGTTTGAGTACCAAAGCACTCAATATCCTAAGTTGTTATATTAAATACATTCAATGCTTTAGGTAATTTACCAAATATAAAGCCAGTTGCATCACCATTTAAGTACCAAGTACTTAATAAGTTAATTATTTTCTCTTCTTTTCAATCTAACAAGAACGAGCTCAAAAATAATAATTATTTTGAAAGGGTTTTTTTGCATTATGTACCCCTAAGAACAATTACCTGTATGCAGTAAATAACAAAAAATTATATGAATATGATTACGCTATCGTCAGTACATACAAACTAATTTTAAACTCTGAAAATTGTTCGGAAACCTGTATGCAATGAGAAGATGTTGGTATATTAAGAGCGTGCCATACCTCAGCCAAAATGCGAATTTCGCTTCAGTTCAGAGCAGAATGACAAGATATGATTTTCTTGTGAGTGAGAAGCACAGAGCGATAGACGTGCTCCGTATTTTTTAAGTCCTCCGTAAGCGCCAAAACTGCCTAATGCCTAATTACAAGTTATTTACACAACTAATCTAAAAATTAAAAAGACGAAAACGAAGAAATTCTACTACGTTTCTTGACAAAACAAAAATCCAACAAAAAAATTAGGTGGTTCCTGAGATAAATAGCAAAATGTGTGCAAAACATGTATTTTTCAAAAAATAAAAGTATCGAGAAAATTTTCACCAATCGTGTTTTCGAAAAGACGGAATCCAAGATAAATGTTCGAATTATCATTTACCTAAATATGAAGGTGGTAGCTTTCACAGATTCTGAGATAAATAACGATTTCTAACTATAAAATTACATAAGGTACACTCTTATGTCAGGCAATCTTAAATGGTCACTCCAACAAGGTAAGTAAACCAACGCTGGTGTAGGTATATTGTATATATGACAGTGTGTGGCACCATATTTGTTCTAGATTTAGTTGAGTTTGAACACCAATGTGCTAATACTAAAGTTAACAATGGACAGTTCCTATCTTCGTGTTGAACAAAGATGACCGTGTGTACATTTTTCTTTATAGACTTATCCGAAGTGTAAATGGCCTGTCACAGATCCTTAATGTTATTACGCCGTCAACGGTGTATGAATGAAATTTTAAATAATAAATAAGTGACATTACCTTCGAGTTATTAATGATATTAATTTGATTCTGGTGCATGAGGTTGTATAAATTATGCGATTACTATGTTACTACCTATAAATACTAGTTACTGTTGTGCTTATTTATAAATAATTTGCTGCGCCCTTACAGGGTACATGTACCTACACCTAAGCTCAAATTATGTGACAGTGTATTGTATGTAATAAATAAATAAATATGAAGTCTTATTATTCAGCAGTCAGCACTTATTTTGAAGTTCGATAAAAAGGTTTGAAAGCTTTAAGCTTTTGATGTATTTGAACAATCACGATTAGGCAGGCTTTGTCTTTGTTTGACGTCATTAATAACTAGGTATAACACTACGTGGTCGTTGTTTTCTACCTACTTACCAGGTAAACTCTGAAATTTTCCAGAGCCTACTAATGGAACATTCGATCGTCCTTCAATTACACATAAAAAATAGTCGTTATCACTAAGGCATAAGTATTAAAATGCTATAATTATTAACATATTTGCCTGTCTGTGTGACATGTCAGAGAAATTACCGTTAACAGTTCAAGGTATGATGGTAGATTAAATAGAAGTGTGACCCTGCCGCCTGTAAATAAAACGGAAACTACCCAAATCTCATTAATTAAATTCGAATGTGAAATTCATGACTATCGGGATATAAATCTTTATAAAAAAATATAACATCAAATAATTTTATTTTTTTATGAAAGTTTTATAAAATTGCAATATCTAGTGTAAGAACTAGCCAAAGTACACTACACTACTAGCAACAGGTTAGTTTAGTGTGGCGAGATAGTACCTATAGCTGTGCGATGATATCGTAACGGGTTTAACTGGCAATGACTTTAAAAGTATCATACATAAAAACCTTTTCAAGGTTGCCTTGAAATCAGACCACCTTTTTTCCTTGAAGAGGTTGAAGACCTTCGGAGCTTTGGGAGAAGAGCACATTTTTTATATTAATTATGTCTAGTCATTGGATTTTACCCCTGGATTAAATAGTTAATTTTTTACTATGTCTTGCTCGCAAAAGTTTCCTTACGTCAGTTTAAGGTCGGCCTTATGTTGATCCTAAAAATAAAACAAAATATCATGAAAATCTAAACGGACATTTTTATCGAAACTATTTGCATAATATTGAAGTCATGATAAACTGCACTTTAGCTCTAGCATCTTTGTATATATCAATCCAATGCCACGGAAACAAAAAGGGCAAGGTTTTGTAGGTTCGTTAAGGCGAAAGCGATTATCTCTGATCTCACTCATGATAATAATCTTACGAATAATGTCTGCGAACGTTGCCGCGTTCTAAGATAAAGCAAACTACGAGTGCGATAATCTTATCACTGTTTTATCAGAACAAAATTTGTGGATACGTAGTAGTTTAGTAATCTTTCATATATTAATCTTTTTGATAAAGCGCGCCGCCTCGTTATTTAATTTTACTGGTGCAAATGTTTTCTTTGACGTCATATTGTGTAAAGAAAGTTAGTCCTTTCTTTATAGATGAATATTTATTGCTGCAAGTTTCCGTCTTGCGTCATCTGATCATTAACATGGTAGTGTGTTCATAGACATGCCAAGGTGATTCCAGCGTTAGTATTCTGTAGCTAAAGGTCCCTAGGGAAGATCCGTTGGGCAAGTGCGGCCAATACAATGTAGAGAACCTTCGATTTCCATAATCGGTCGTGAGTCCTAGAACACAAAGAGACTTGCAAACTGACCTTATACATATAGCTGACCCACAAATACATTTTTTTATTCAAATTTATGTTGTTCAATACTGAAAAATTTGTTCCTTCTTCATGTTTAAAGTATTTAACGGACTGAGCTGAAATTTTACATAGATGTGGGTCTTAGACTTGGAATAACAAACATACATAGATATGTGTACAAATTAAAAAAAAAACTATGGACATTTTATCCCAGTATTCAATTCCCATGGTCAATGTGCCTATATGGAACCTTTAAATGTTTCAATAAAACAACAACTACAAATAGCTGGTTATGTACCTAAAGGGTGAATGCATAGCCAGTCATTATAAGGTTATAAAAAAGTGCAATAACAAAAACTTAAGTGCTGTAGTTATTTTATGGGTGTAGTATTACTTATAAAGCGCGATGTGGTAGCAGAGGGTTATAATGATCTTCAACATTGATAGGAATATGACGCATTATAGGTACCATTTGCACCGGATACAATGAAGGAAATTATCAACTCGGCATTTAATGATTACACTGAATGGAATCTAAGGTTTCCATGAATAAACAATTACTTATTTAAATTATTGTTCTGCGTGTGGACTCAGGCTCAAAGGCTGAAGGAAAAACTTCACTAAGGCTATTCGTAGAACCTAGGTTTCTAGGTCTATGACACATAATAGGAAGCTGAGATGCTTATACCACCTGCATCACAGCTTCATCATCTCATCTTCGTCATGCGATTCACAGAACACCATGGACCGATATCAGAGATCTTAATGAGGAAATAACATATTTGTTACTAAGCATTTACCACATGCAATACAAAACAATAACAAGAACAATCACCTGACTGACATTTCTGGGAACAATAATTTTATACTTATTGAGGAAACAACAAGGTCCAAAAGCTTTTGTAATGAAATGACGAGACGAACCTTTTAAAGTTATTCTCTTGAAATATGATTCCTAAACCAAAACATCCACCGCAGACTTCTGAGGAAGCTAAGATTGGATAACAACAAGTCATTTTCCTAGGGTACCTAGGTATAAGGATAAAACCAATACCTACTGTAGGAGTGTAGGTTCTTCTCCAATATTTTCAAAGGCTCTTCATTAAATTTTCAAGAGGCTATAAAGTTATTTATTAGTCACTGAGATTTTATCAATACGAAGCACAACTATTCGTATGGCATGTTATTTTCAATTAGCTTGTATAGCCAATTAGAAAATTGCCCCAACGTACAACTGGTCGTGTGGGGAACCAGAAGAATTGAATAACCGGTTGAGATATAGGGGAACCAAATCTTTAAATAAAATTTATTTAAAGTATTATTAATAATACTTATCTCTACCATCTCAAATCTAGCCAATATAACGAATTCATTTGTTTTTTGCGAGTGAGACAGTGTATAAAGATTATTAGCAGTAATTAGCTCAGTTGATAAGTCAGTCCTTATGTTAAAGTTTTTGAAACTATCATGGCATTAACACAAAAGTCACTTTTATCGGGATATTTACCATGAAATCAAATCATGGTAAATATCGTCCTTACGTGTCCAGTGGTAATAAGTTCTAGGTTTCTGATGAAGTCTATGGGCAGGAATGAGGTAATAGTTGGCTTCCCTCAGGGAGGCGCGCCCGTGCCGTGACCAATGACTGACATTACTATTGCTATGCTATGTTCTGGGAATTTATGTTATTTATTTTCTGCTGCCAATTAGTTTCTGCCCGCGGCTTCGCACGCATTGTTTCTATGGTACCGTTTTAAAGTTAATTTTATCTCATGGGAACTCATTAATGGGATTATAGTAGCCTATGTTTTATTTCGGACCTAGAATAATATCCAGACAAGTTTTCAGCCTAATCCATTGAGTAGCTTTGGCGAGACGAAGGAATAGAATAAACATCCATATATACATTCAAATTCTCGCGTTTATAATATTTGTGTGATGTGATTCTATTAGTTTTATAGGTAAATAATATAATATATATATATATAATTTTGTTAAATTGGATATAATAGGTAGGTATAATAAGTAATAATATAGCAGCCTACGTTTCTTACTGAGGGTAGGCTACTACGATTTTTAATAACGACGGACATTCACACAACATCATCTAGCTAGCCCCTAACTTTGTCGGAGCTTGTGTGGGTACAGCATACTAGATAATTAAAGTTTTTAAGTTTCATTTTAAATAGAGGTAAGGCATTCACCTTTATCTTCTTCTGCTAGTGCTATTAGGCACAAACCTAACGAACAATCTCCATATTTATGCCTGTGCAAAGTGTGCGTTTACGAGTCATCAAATTGGGTACATTGAGCTGAGCTTTAGGTAAGCACTAACCTTGCACAACTCACAAAAACGCAAATATTGCTTTACCATTTATTGACCTTCGGAAAGTTTTACGCGGATTCCATAAAACCATTTCAAATCATAACTTCCTTTATGGTAAAAGTTAAAGAGTACTGACAGACATGCATTGCGTTTACTCATTTCTATTTCATTTCCGTGATGGTTATCTCAAATATATAAAATACCACAACATTATCATTTCCGCGTCTTGTCCCCGGATTCAAGGTGATACAGGATGGTACGATTTGTCACCCCAGTGATATTTATTTATTAGTCCTATTAATAACCTTGCTAAGCTTTTGTACGCACGCTTGTCGACAATTACTTGCGTAATATTATACTACCCCACTGTAATTTACCAGACATTTTATTATTTATCATAATTATATATAGTAGTGCGT
The DNA here is from genome assembly GCA_943735965.1 of Eupithecia abbreviata. Lineage (NCBI taxonomy): Eukaryota > Metazoa > Arthropoda > Insecta > Lepidoptera > Geometridae > Eupithecia > Eupithecia abbreviata. The sequence continues at coordinate 6,885,616 of OX030976.1, forward strand.
AAGCCCTCGTACTCGGGGTAATCTCTAAGAAATAAAATAATATCCCAAAAAAATTCGGTTGTGAAGGGAATTGAATCCACCGCTAGAGTCGAACCTTACTGCGCTAGAGTCGTAGGAAGTCCCAAAGATTTTCAACTCGTCGGTCACTTAATCTCGTGGTTAAGTAAGTATCTCGAGGTTAGAGCGTCCCTCTAGTCAGGGGAGAGTCGCGGGTTCAAGTCCCATAGAAATCGAAAATTTTTGGGATATTATTTAATCTGGGAAATACTTTCTTAACAAATTCCTTTCCCAATCATGATGATTGCTAAATAACAAAAACAGACGTTTGGGATACGTAATGGTGTGCGTGCCCAAACGTTTGGTGCGGTGAATGCGCCTGTTAGGTAATCAAATTCCAATTTTCATACCGACATAATAATTTGTAGCCTTATTGTGTAACTGTGGGCACTGGCCGATGAGATGAAAAGGTAATTTGATTCTTCACGCACTACTTGTAGCCTTGTTTATAAGCCACAGTGCACCGGTTTTACACATACTGAGGTTTGTTGTAATTTTATCAGCCCTCGTGAGGTTTCCGAAAGGTAGGTGTAGATAGCGCAAACTGCCTGGTGTAGATAAAGGTAAGTAAAGTATATATTTGGGCCATCGTGATAGGATATTGTTTAGATTTTATTTTAGGTTACCTACTACGTATTTTTACTATGACGGTGTTTTAATAAATAAATTAATAATGTTGGACAATTCATGCAGCATTATCTAAGCCCCAAGGTAAGCAGAGCTTGTGTTATGGGTAGTTATTTTTTTTTGGTTGGTTTTTTTTTTGTTTACCTACCCATGTAAATGCATGAACACACATAGAGTTCACCGAATGAATCTTACAGACAGAGTTTTTCTAATTTTGTAATCGTACCATTGTTATATGTATATGAATAAGTCTAGAGACATACTGTTAGCCCGCTATGCCATACCCTCGGTGACCTACCCGACGGGAGTGTATTGAAAACCAGCGCTGCATGCAGTACAATGCTGAATACACTCCATTTGCCTGTTATCAGTAATTTATTTTTGTATTTAATATTAGTTTAGGTTAAGTAATTTATAGGCAATAAATGATTTTCTATTCTATTATTTACTATAGATTCAGATAACATATATATAGGTAATTAATACAATGCACTATAGATATTTTTTACTGTTGTAGAAAACATCCAGAACAACCTGAGCAAATATCTGCAGATCGTACAAACTCCTGCGTCGCAAGCTGACCTTCTTAGACGTCTTTTTAGTAAAGTTTTACAAGTTAGGAGGATACTCATACTATTTTGTCATTATGGTATCTCTCCTATGTATAGAGTCCTACCGAAATACTAAATAAATGTGAAACTGTGAGAAGTAGTACTATCAGTTTTACACACATGCTTAATAAATAGCTTAGCTGTACCGGGCCGGGCAATTATTTTTTAAATACCAACTGATACCATCAACATTACAACATGTAATCAAATACAAGTTAGCATAAGTAAATTAGATTTATCGTGCATACATTTACAACAGCAACAATCATCCACCATAGCTTATAGAACGGACGATGCCACGGGCTCTCAATTACCTAAGGTAGTTTTTTACCTCTTTTTTTACCTTTCGGATAATAATAGACGCTTGGAGGCAAGAACCTCCGGTTTTATAATTGTATCCCACGAATCGAGAAGGAAAACGATGGGGTCCACGCTTTGTAAGTCCCAATGACGTAGTAATTTTTATATGTAGCTCTTACATCTCTCTCTTTCTATCTTCAAATACGTGATAGGGATTGCGCGTCGATATCCATTTTTTTTTTTCAAAGACACCTTTTGATTGTGCCGGTATCATCTTGCTATACACGAGATGATAAGGTATTTTGAATAAAAAACAACGTTGTCTTCTTGGAATTGACCACTGTGTTTGTTCGACTCAAAGCCTAAAATAAGGCCGCGACTTAATGCAACGGAGTTTCTATCAATGATTCCAACGAAAATCGCAATATGTATCAATAAAAATCAATTGGATTTGAGCAAATAACAATATAAAAGTCTGGTAAAATTTTCATTAACTAATAATTGTCCAATAAAAATGAATTTATTTAGCACCGTAAATACGTCAAATTTCAATTAAATAATTAAATGTAGAGTTTTTGTTTTTTTAGTGTGCAAGCCCTCTCGTTGAAATAATTTTAAGAATATTATTTGATTTCTTAAAATGTAGAACAATGTTTTTCTCTTCGCACAGATTTATCCTTATCGCCTACTGACCGACATGTCAGAAGTTAAATATGGATGTATTGTCCTGCACTCCGTGATTCAGGTCAATATTGAATAAAATGTTATTATTTTGCAGTTAGCAATTGAAAAATATGAAGCAATTATAAGTAGGTTATAAATAATATAAGTCAATGTAAGTAAATTGTACCTCCTTGACTGTTCCAGCAAATTGATTTTATTATTTATATTATATTCCCGTGCATTGTGAGCCAGGTACCTATATATTTATTATATAGGTAATTATACTATTTTATATATAAAATTAAATATATATCTACATTTATTACTATACTAGCTTTGCCCCCCGTGGAAATCTATGTGTCAAATTGTTAAAATGATAAAAAGTCCTTAAAAATATATCCTTCATATGTTAGACTTCTGGTTCTAAGCTACCTCTCCACCAATTTTCAGCTAAATCGGTTCAGCCGTTCTTGAGTTATAAATAGTGTAACTAACACGACTTTCTTTTATATATATAGATTTTAACTAGTAATTTGCTGAGCGAAATAGGTACTTTTATAACAGGCAATTTCGATAACCAGAGCTGGCGGAGCTGAGCTCATTTCCAATAATAATAAGATTATTAATATTTCATCGTGTAGGTATGGTGTCAGACCTTGCGTCATATCTTGTAATATTTCTATGGTCAGCTATCCATCATGGACTGCCTACAACATTAACGATGACATTATCGCTTCGCTTAAGATTTTTACTTGATTGTTTGGCATAATAATGGTGATCGAAAATCATAATAATAATAATGTTGGACAATCCACACAGCAACATCTAACCCCAAGCTAAGCAGAGCTTGTGTTATGGGTATCTACTAGATACCTAATATACATAATAATTAATAAAAAAAATATCTACATTAAAATCTGAAATAAAAATACCAAATTACCAACCCACATTGAGTGAGTGGTTTTTTGACAAAGAAAATGCTTCTTACTTTTCCCTGGTATAGGGTACTGTTTCAGATTAAAATTCTGATAGACGGACAGCATACAATTTTAAGATACCTAATTAATTGGAACCATTTGGCACGGAACCCTAATAAGTAGTTTTGTTATATGTAGAGTCGGCAGATAAATTTGTATTTTATAAGCTCTCTATAAGGGTCTACAAACTCTAACGCCCTCGCTACAACAGCGCAAAAAAATGTGAATCATGATATTATAATTACGTGGCTTGGTTTTTTGCTATGAAACCAGTTCCGTTTTCAATGTCAAGACTGAGGAATGGAACAAATCGCTTGGCCACGTCTGAATACAATTGATTACTCAGGAATAGAAAATAAAACTTTGCATAAATACGTTACTAACGTTGAATACTAATATTGGTATGTGTCTGATACCTACCCACCGATATTTAATACAATTTAATGCATTAATTTCTAAAATAGAAGCGATGTGATCATCGATATTGATATTTTTCTTTTTGAAACAATTTTTTTAATGTATATATCACTGTTTAAATAATAATAATAAATAATGCTGGACAATTCACACAACATTATCTAGCCCCATGATAAGCAGAGCTTGTGTTATGGGTACTAGATAACTGATATACATAATACAATACATTAAATAGATAGATATTTTTTATTATACATAGAAAACGACCAGAACACCCGAAACAAATATCTGCAGATCGTACACACATTTGTTCCGAGGCGGGAATCGAACCCGCAACCTCCTGCGTCGTCACGGGTGAATGGAAATGAATGCATCTATCAATTTTATACGAAATTCATAATTTAAATAAAACCATCTTCAGTGTTTGGTTAGTAGATAGATAATTCCTAAGTGTTAAGCCAATTCTATAATAACAATATATAATAAATAAAAATATACAATAAATGCATAAAATTTTAAAAAGTAACTTGTCGGGGTTGAGTTAAATCAAGCCTTTTTACTGGCTCTACATTTGCCGCACCACAATGCTTTCTAGTAGTTATAAAAACGCGCTAGCAGGAATAAAAGTGCTGCACTCATTTACATATTCATGAAAAGAGGTTGAAGGTTAGATTTATAATTCTTTACCGGTGTTCACATACAACGGACGTCCGGTCCGCATTGCCTTTATTAACTGTTGGGCGGGCGGTCACCCCTAACTCCAAGCTTCTAAGTTTATTTTCCTATTCTAAGGCTTGTTCCTATTCTGGAGGTCATTAGCATCGCCAATTTATTTTTCGGCTCTCGTCTATTTGATAAAATCTCAAACGTTTATATGGCATCGAAGATTTATACTTATTAGCAACCTATTCGAAAAATGGGAAGGTGTTTATTTATTTCATTTATTAACTAGCGAGATATACATATTCTGGATTTCTTATTATAATTAATTAACTACATAATGAAGAAAATTAATACCCACTCAAGCGGAAATCTAAGGATATACATCTCTTTGTAACCAAGATACCAGCATGTACCATGACGCTATAAAATTTGCTTTTATTATGGCTTCAGACAGAGCTTAAGGTTAAGGCGCGACTCCGTAGTAAAGTGCCTTTAAAATTAACTGAGGTGCAGTAGCGTTCATCGTTAATTGACCGCTTTTTATAATATACCAAATAAAAATTAAATTTCTCATTTCTAGGGGGATATAGAGAACATAATATAGCCTATGTCACCCGGGCATAGTGAAGTTTCCCAACGAAAGAAAGAATTTTTAAAATCGGCCCATTTTCGGAGCCTTTTCAAAACAAAGAAACAAAAATATTAATCATTAATCTTTATAATATTAGTATAGATTTTGTTTTTATATAAAACGGCTTGCTGTTTTAACTTTACCGTAGGATTCTAGTTTTAAAAACGTTCTGTATTCATAGAGAATGATTTCAAATGTAACAGGTCAGCTAATAATGAATGCCACTGTACGTACTGAAACTTTTAGATGAATCATTATAATAAATGGGAATTACGTTGTGAAAAAACACCGGCAATTACTTAGCAATTTATAATAATAGCAGGCAAGGTGACCGTTTGTCAGCGTGTCCGCCCGCTAAGATTAGATTCTGGTGATGCATTTATACACTGCAGTACCTAAACATATTTAAAAAAATCCGCCGGTTGATTATGTAACTCGCGACCGGTTTGCGACAGGCGTAAATTAAGCAATCAGTGCCGTCAAACGTCAATTTTGTATTAGTTTGACACCAACTACAACGTCAAAATTGGTCAAAATTGGCGTTTGACAGCACTGATTGCTTAATTTATGCCTGTCGCAAACCGGTCGCGAGTTACATAATCACCATACCGGTCGCAATTTTCTGTGTACGACGTTTTTCAATTACGCCTTCTTTTAAATTAATTGATTTCGTCTACAATTTGAAAATAATACTGTTAATGCCTAGCAAAATAAATATTAAACATGTTCATTTTGAGTTCTTATTTTGTACCTAGGTAACAATTTATTGTAGGTCATTTAGTCAAGGTGACCTGGAAGATTTTTCTTGTTTATCAATAAAAATAAGTAACCTACTGCAGTACTAAGTTTATGCGAGTTAAATATAATATGTGGTACTTAAGAATACTTATTTATTATGGCCGTTTTGTTACAAATTACCGTTGTCATAAGAATTTTAATAAATTACTAAAGGAGCGCTAAATAATCGATACAACCGCTCTATCGAAAGAACGTGAGCATCATGACAACTAATAATTCGGTCAATGATTCGCGAATATACATTATGGGCGTGATTAAAATAGCTTGTCTTTAAATATCTGGTGTTTTGCCAAAAATAATAGCTTTTTGAATAAACTTCATTTTCCAATCATTTGGATAAATAAAGTTTGTGAATTCTTCGCACAGGCGCAAGTTCATTTACTTACAAGAAAGTTTAACTCTCAAGTGTTTAATTCAAACATTACAGAGCTTTATTTATTATAGAACAGGACTTTTGGACAAGGCACAAAACTTAAATTACTGTAAAACAAGGAAATAAAGTAAACACTTTGGTTTTTTGTTCACTTCAATCTTTAAAGTAAGGTAAAGGTAAAGGTAAAGTAAAGAAGCGAACAAGAAACCATTACCCTGTTTGGTTGTTAGTTTTTGAGTTGGAGCATAACTCGTACCATGCCTTTCTATCGTCTAGAAAAAAAATATATTTTGTAGCAAGCCTTTTTACAAATGATTATTAGAATTTATTCGTTGATAATCTGCCGCTGGCTGTCGTAAACTGGTTGGTACGTTGCAAAAGGAATTTTACAGAGAATGTACTTGATTCGAAGACAGGATTGAACTGACTTAACTTATGTCTACGCTTAAATACTAAGGGCATGAGAGTAGTAAACAAAAGTTATCATTTATTAATATCTATCTATGTAATATATTGTATTATGTATATCAGTTATCTAGTACCCATAACACAAGCTTTGCTTACCATGGGGATAATGCTGTGAGGATTGTCCAGAATTATTTATTTATTAATATTGAAAACTAAATGAACTAAGATGAGTAAACAAACAAATGAACTAATATGACGACCGATGTGGCGCGGTGGGCGAAGGTCCGCCTGCGACGCAGGAGGTTGCGGGTTCGATTCCCGCCTCGGAACAATTGTGTGTACGATCTGCAGATATTTGTTCCGGGTGTTCTGGTTGTTTTCTATGTATAATAAAAAAAAAAAACGATCTATGTAATGTATTGTATTATGTATATCAGTTATCTAGTACCCATAACACAAGCTCTGCTTACCATGGGGCTAGATAATGCTGTGAGAATTGTCCAGCATTTAAAAAAAATATATATATATATGATGAATAAATGTTTGTGAGGACTTTGAAATACATTTAGAAGTAAAGATGTGATGAACAAGATAATGGGTTGTTTTGGCGATGGATAGATAGTTCTAGGAACTTGTCTAAAGGAGTAAGTATAAAATGGTACATAACACTGTACCATTAACGAACATAAGCCTACTCGCCATAATTTCTATAGCTACATCCGTTGTCTCATTGAAATAGCTAATAACACATCTAGGCATCATCTAAGACAAAGGTTGCTGTCACCCTTTATCTTGCTTAGGCGTACTGCTGAGTATTGCCTACAATAAAAGAGTGTCATGGTCGACCCGACAGCATTAACAAGTACCCGTATTATCTTGCTGGGTTGGACTACATTCGTAAGAACCGATCAGCATTGAACGGTTGCTGGATGGGAGAAATAGTTTTTTGATTGGGAATATGTCTGGAATTGTTTTGCAGTAAGCTTTCGTCTAGCCAATTGTCGCTGGAAAAGATTTGTGTGCTACGCTGATTAGCCAATACTTTGTATTGCTTGCTACAAGTGAATTGATACCGCCTATCCATCGGAAAACATACAGGGTGTCCTATGAGTGGATTATACTGAAGGTGGGTTTGCGCAGTGACATGGCGAATCGGACACAGAAACAAACGTTTGGGAGTTGTGTATTTTTTTGGAAAATTTGAAGATTTTTACCCTGTTCACATCTTTACACGCCATCCTCATAATTTAAGCAATAACTTCTGATATCTATGGACTGAATTAATAAATTATAGTGCTTTTGAAAATGTTACCACCCAGTATATACACCCAGTTATTTGCTACACATCTTTAAATATCAACTTTAATTTTACGAAACACCCTGTACAGATTTCTTTACCCCTTATCTTCCTGTGGATTTGCAGCTAAACGCAGACGCATAAATTATTCCAGTAGTTAATATCTCCACACATGGCAGTCATGAGAGGATACTGTTCAAATGTTTACGCAAGCCAACTCGCATGGGACACATTAGCTTACTAACTGAAACTGTAAAATTGTTGATGTTTACGAAATGTTTTACGAATGCGACATACAATCTGTGGTAAGACGAGACATGGCAGTTCTTGAAACGAGACCAATAAAAGATGAAGATCAAATGGGCTTTTCCTTATTGCCGTTCTCTGAGTCTCATGAAATTCTATTGATTAAGTTATTTCGGAGAAGCAATTTGTTAATTTGTGTTGATGTATGATTCAGGGTATTTTTTTAAATAAAATAATATACCTATTCACTAAACGAGGCCATCCGCCGGAATCCCCGACTTTCAGATTTATCTATTTTCATGAATCACGACTAACGTCATTAGGAATTAATGTTTTACCTCCTATTTTGTGAATAAATCCTAACGCAATGAACAACTAATCTTACCTAGTACCTAATTTTCAGTCAACTAACAAATATATATTTTGTCAAACCTAATGTCTAAAATCAAACTTAACTTATACGCATAAAACGTTATACTCGTCTATGTACCTCTAGCTAGATAATGATGACAACAATTTCATGTTTGTTTTTAAGAAAAACTAAAAAATAAATTTATTATGAATTATACTCTATGGGCGATTGTGCACTACAAGGAATTTTACTGTCCGAACATCCGATTTTTTACGGTCCGATATGGCACGCCATATAATGTATGGGGAAAAGTAAAATATCGGACGGTAAAATTACGTATAGTGCACAAACTAGTATATACATTATATGGCGTGCCATATCGGACCGTAAAAAATCGGACTGCCGGACAGTAAAATTCCTTGTAGTGCACAATCGCCCTATATGTGTGACTTTACTGTCAGTTATTCGGGGCAAGTAAGTAATTTCTGGGAAATAAAATCTATCAGGATTATTATCCACACAAAATCAAAACAATTATCAAAATCGCGTACCTATAGGTACCCGAAATGAAAACTCCTTTCTTTTTTAAGTCCTTTAAAAAAATTTAACATTTTCATTCGAATAATGACGACTCCGGTTTGATCAACTTCGAAATTAATAAAAAATAATTGTAGAGTAATCCGGCACTAACTAGGTACGTTACGATATTGTAGGCCAGAGGGTTGGGCAAACCCAAATGCTTCTCATGACAAGCAATGTTAACAAGAATCTGTAGTATTTGGACGATTGCCATGTCCAATCGTTTAGCATGTTTTGGTCACAGCGACACGATAATAAAGTCTTTTCTAACGAGACTTGTTGACAATATCCATTTGTGCTTTCAACAGAATTCTTCCTTTATTTTCATGTTTCAATGCTAAGGGTAATCACATAAGTAAACTTCGGGTCGAACTGTGCCTGTAGATGTTATATCATGTTTTTTATGGAGCTGAAGAGAGCTTTACATAGGCCTATTTTATACTTGAAGTCATAATTTATGTTTACAACAGGATACGATTTCAGGTTTTGTTTGTTTAGCAGAATACGGAGTACGATGTTCAGGTAGAGGTAAATAGCTTCTTAGCTCACACTATTTCATAAAATTGTAGAGATTTGTACGACGCTTGGTGGATCTGACTTTAGTGAAAAATTATTGTTTTACCGTAAGTATTCGATTTATGTTGATCGGACATGCAAGATTATAAAAATCTTGATATCTATAAAAGTGATTGTTTGTTTTGATAAGATTTGTATATCATACAAATCTGGTTGGTCCCGGTTAGAGCGTCTAAATAAAATCATAAAATATTATGGTATGAAACAATCTTGTTGCACCGTATAATAAAATGATGTCGAATATCAAAAGTGCAAAAGTGGAAACATTTAAATGTACTCTACATTTAAATTTACATAGGTTCCTACATCGAGTTTCAATGCTAAAGTAGACGAGGGGAAGAATAGTTGGCCATTCTGACATTAGGTTAATTAATACAATCCAGCTTTTACTAGTTCTTCTACAGTCTGCACTCTACATAAATATTCATATAGTTAAAATAAAAAAATCTTAAATCATTTTAAAAAACTTACCGTAAGTGGCAGCGGAGTATTGAGGATCCTTTGGACTTGAGTCAGGCAGGATTCCCACGGAACACTGCACAAATATTAAATTAAAATAAAAACAGACAACAAAAGTTATTCGAGTGGGGTGGTCCCGGCTACCACGACCGCTTCACACGAGTTTTTGATAGCGTTTGATTAGTTATTTTGAATCGGCCCGCGAAGCCGCGTGGAGCCTTGATAAAAAGGGGCGGTAAACGAGAGACTCAAGCGCCATCTATAAGGTACGCGCTGAGTAGCGACATCTATCGTTGAGTAGTGGGAAACTAAACCTATGCTAATGTGGTTTCAGTGCATTTTTGTCTGGGTCCGAATTTTGCTAATCCACTAGGTATAACCTACAGGTGCTATGATAATGGTATTTTCGTAGATCCACCAGCGACGTGGTTTCTTTTTACTTGATCGCATAATTTGGTAATTGTTAATTACTCGTATTAGCACAGCCGCAGCTGCAGCGACGATAGGTTCTCTTTTACACAGATAATATAATACATTCTTTTACTTTGCATTTTGAAATGAAGATATCAAAAGATCTACACAGACCGACACGCACCGTTGAAAGAGCCCTGTCTGTGTGCGTTGCCGTCCGTGGTCGTCGGTTGTGCGTGATGATCCACAGAATCACGCACCGTGGGAACCCAGCTTTAGGGGGACTCCAACATCTCGTCTCCCAAGCCAACCTAACCTGCACGAGGTACACCCTGCTAGATAACGAACTAGGCTCTGGTAATATCAAACAATCTTCATAAAAATGAAAATTTTCTGAGTTATTTTGATAACTACCAACTTTGATACTAACTTCTTTTTTTTTTTCATTGACACTGTCACAAACGTATCAAACCCGACACAATTGCCATTAACAACATGTATAAAATGCCAAGATGTGTCTTTATATATTACTGAGACAATTCTTTGTGTCATACTGAGATTAATTTAATTAGGGCCCTGGTTTACGTCGCGGAGCCATTATTCTGTGAACATTGGCTTGAGACGATTTGTTGAGAACTGTGCATTATTATTTGAAATAAAGGTATTAAAATGGTTAAATCTTATTTGTTAAAAATACGAAGTCTGTTTATTTCATGTACTTTTATTTACCTTAAGATCTACAAAAAAAAAAAATAGAAACGCAAACAGCGTAAACATTGTTTACTATCGACAATTCTTATTTATATTTACACAGGTAGCTTTTAAATGTGCACTTATAAATAATTTTATTACATAAAGTCCGTTTGCTAAATACTTAAGAAGTTTATGTCAAGAACTAATTGGTTTATTTTTAGAGGCTTTCTTTTAATTTAAAGCTTTGTCGAAATATTTCATTACATAATTAATGTAAAAATCTACATGCATACTGATAGTATGTAACAAAAGATCATAGTTCCTCAATTTTAACAGAATTAAATTTACATTCTCGAATGTAAAACACAATCATTTATAATAAGCAGTTCACATTATCAAACACAGCGTGGTATAAATTAAACAAAATGTCTATCATGCCTACATGAAATTGAATTAAACTTGATTATTGTCGAGATCACACCGTGTTGGCCTTGGTGGTAGAATTTCTCTCTTTTCTGAAAATAAATACAAACATTGCAGTTACTAAAACCGATATTAGGACTAAATAAACACTACCTTAAGAATACTTAAGGCGGTACCCCGAGGCACACTAGCGCCGCCACCTATTTGAAAAAACAGTTTTTTTTTTTTGCCCGAAACTTTATTTTTGCGTTTCTACCTAAACATTACAAAATAAAACTATTACAGAGGCATAAAAAAGTATATAATAGGTATCACAAAATCCCCAATGTTATTTCTGATATTTCCTTTGTTCAACGTAAAAGTAAGATAAAATAGGTGGCTCTAGTGTGCCTCGGGGTATCGCCTTAAATTATAAAGCTACCGCAAAATGCGAATAAGGGAATCAGAGGAAGAAGCTTCCTTCTGTGCATACTTAACACTTCCACTGCGATCATTTATTCGCCTGCCAAGCGTGGTAATTATTACAAAACCTTCCATATTAAGGGGGAGGCCTTTTTCAACCGTGGACACAATAGGGGCTGATATGTAATTAATTATCATATTGGTGAAATTTGGTATGAGAGTTCTTACAAATATAAAGCCACAATGATATGATCAGAGTCTGATCTGAAGGTTCGGACCGAGTGTACTGGGATAGCTGTTGATATTATCACAGTTCACTCGGATCATTTCCTTAGTCAACATCGAAAAATGTCATGAGATGAGACGCTTATTTGTACTTACTAGACGCCATTTTGTTTTCCTACTCGTATACGAGCTTAGAAAAGTAGAACTCAGTCCGAGCAGTCTGATCGTGTCAACGCGGTTTAAATTGGAAAATATTGAGTTACGTCAAATGTACAAACCTTGTGATGACCCTGGTGATTTCAAGGCGGTGCTCGCCGGAAGTTTTATACCTTGCTTCAGAACTATTGTTCCATCCTAGAAAAGGTAAATAGTCTTTATTACATAGCTTTCACGTGTGTACTGTACGCGCAACCCTTTACATTTTATGAAATTTTCAAGTTATGTTATTCAGAATAACATAACTTGTTATTAATTGTCTAGTATAATATTTTTTCGTGCAAGAATAAATAACTTCAAAATACATGCTTATATTATAAATTCGGAAGTAACTCAGGCTGTCTGTCTGTAACACTGTCACGCCTAAACGGCTCTTTTTGAAAGGAATGGAAGTATCTCGGAGACGGACATAGGCTACTTTTTATTCAAGAAAAGAACGACGAAGCCGCGTGCAGGAGCTAGTAAAGTTATATTTGTGTGCGAAGTCTACAAACCAAAATCATGGAATAAGGTTATAGTATTATGTGCCAAAATACCAATAATTTCAATAATAGGTGTATTTGCGTGCATATTCAACAAGTCAAAAGTGGACACTCATCGCTTTTATAATCTTACCTTCATTTCAACGAGCCCTTTCTTGGTCATTGCTTCGACCTCTGCCTTGGTCATCACGATTTTCTGTACCTTCACCATTTTTTTGCCGATCTGCATTTCAGTGACGCTTGGTAATTCTACGAAGAAATAAAATAATACCGTCAAAACAAATATTGGTAGCCAGAACTAGTATTTTAAGAAATATTAGATAAAAGCAGGAAAACTTTTTCAAACAACATGTTTTTTCCTTATTTAATCAAAATAAACAATTACTTGTACGTAGGTCATTTTAATTATAATAAATAATGCTGGACAATTCACACAGCATTATCTAGCCCCATGGTAAGCAGAGCTTGTGTTATGGGTACTAGATAACTGATATACACAATACAATACATTACATAGATAGTTTTTTTTTATTATATATAGAAAACGACCAGAACACCCGGAACAAATATATGCAGATCATACACACAATTGTTCCGAGGCGGGAATCGAACCCGCAACCTCCTGCGTCGCAAGCGGACCTTCGCCCACCGCGTCACATCGGTCGTCTACTACTAATTATGACACACTCGGTTCATTGACTAACCAGGAATATGGTAACAGTAGGTATGTACTCACTTCTAGGTAAAGGCATTGGTTTGACTCCTGGTGGCAGAGCTTTGATGGGCACCTGTAAATATATTTTGTTTATGTATAGTGTAATCAACATTGTGGTGACGTAAATGTAACAGGATATTTATGATTCTCCCGAATTTTTGGGAAATTCCAGAACTTAAAAATGAGACAGGATATAAACATACGGTTTGTAACGTGATGACGGATGAGTTGATGACAAACGGAAATTTCTTTAATTCTTTTTTGTATCTACACACAAAATAAAACATAGAAATAACTAAACAGGATATGTACGTATGTACATAGGCGAGCTTAACCCTGGCAACGAGTTTTCTTCCAGCAAACCTTAATAAATTACCTAAATTAATTGCATTCATTTTACTCACCTTTTTAAGAGTTTGCCCGCTCGGCGAGACAATGACATTGGATGCTGGATCCGCCGGTGCAGGCACCACAGGGGCCCTTGGTTCCTCCGACTATGGAAATAAAAATATGATAGAAAGATTATTTATATTATATATAAATAATTCTGGACAATTCACAGCATTATCTAGCCCCCAAGCTACTGATGCTTGTGTTATGGGTAATCAACAATTATATGTACTGACTAGTTGACCCTCTCTATTATTTATTATTAGATTAGTTTTATGGTAAAAATAAACATCTCGAAATCAACTGAAAACCAGGAGTAAGAGTCCGAAATTCCTGAAATTTTCAATAAAATAACCTGATTCAGCCGTTTTGAAAAACCCTTATCTTACAATATTATGAATACCATACGCACTTTTTTGCAACGAAAGTAAGTAAACATGCTATATGCACACTCACTGTATTGACTTCAGCCGCTGGTGCCGTATCTTTGCATTTGCTTTCTTCAGGCTTTGTCGTCGAACTATTGGCTTCAGGATCATCCTCATCCTCGGATTCATCATTCATCTTTTTAACGATTTTTGGTGGTCTGCAAGAAAAAACAAACAAATTTTATGTGACTATTTCTACGAGCCCTTGGTACGCGGATTTGAACCTCGTTATCAGGAATATTAATATATCAAATCGTTAAGAAATCGTTTTGTGGAAATGTTTAATTAGCCTTCAGTATTTAGTCACATAACTACTCATTAGATTAGCTGTTAATTTACTAAATGTTGTTAAAATAAAATAATTATTTAGAAAAGTGAAAGATTTTTTTTAATTCTGACCAGCAATTCTGGAGTCCTTATCATTATAAAAAACTATAAGTAATTGTATTATAATATAATATATATTATTATAATACTATTCATAAAAAGAAGCGACACGCTACCCAAGAGATGGCCCAATAACGGCGAAGGTCACAGAAAACCGCTAAATGCAAGTAGTGCAGGTCCTTTCATTGGCAATGTTTATATAGGCATATATAGCAGTCTTTCAGCTGCACTGGTGAATAAAGATTCTTACACAGGAGACGGTTCCTTGCGCCTTGGCCGGCCTCGTTTCCTAGGTGCACTGGCTGGTGTAGTAGGCGCCGCTGGTGCTGCCTTAGGCTTGCGGCCCCGACGAGGTGTCTACAATAATAATAAAGACCAGTAAAGTGCAATTCTGACACAATTGTGAGGTTATGTATTAAATTATTTTGATTTAGATTTTTCGTTTCAAAGATGATTGATAAAAGCTTTCGTTATTCTCACCTCTACGCTTTTTCTTACTTCGGTTTCCTTAAGCTCTTCTTCCTCTAGTTCCTCTTCACTAGTTTCTTCGTCGTCATCAGGACTAGAATAATAATACAAGTTGTTTATAATTATCAATTTGTATTAAACGCAGTGCTTAATTTTTTTCTAGACTTTCCAGGGCTCTTGGAGACCTCAGAAATGTTTGATAATCTAAGGGTCGGTACATATCTGACGGAAAATGCGTCGAGCGTATCATCGGTCGCGTCTATTCGGTCAAATTAGACCTGCCACATTACGCGTCTAGTCAGAACGGCCTGTACACAAACGATCTACGCTTAGTCTGAATGCATCATACAAAATACACGTATCGCGACACGTTACGTCGACCGACTATGCGTTCACGGAAACGTAACAGACGCTGTACGCTCGACGCACTAACGCATTATCGGTTGAGTGTGAAAGGTTGAAAGATCTATTATATATTTGCCTGTTCTGGCCTAACGCGACCGGTATAACGCGATGCATTTTAAGTCAGATATGTACCGATCGACCCTAAATCCGAGAGTGAGTTGAGGCTGTGAGTCAAATATGTGCCAGAAGTGTCTTACCTGTCTCTGATCATTTTCGCGTAGTCCTTTACTTTGCCAGGCCGAGTCGATCTCCGCACCGGTTCTTCAGTTGACGTATTATCTTCTGGAACATTTCTGATAACCTGAAATTAGATAGAACATACATTGAGGTCTGGTATTCCTGGATTTACTTCTTCCCAAGACTGATCGCGCCTGATTGGTGTGATTAAAATAATTTTATCAAGTTGCTCTGCAAATTTGTTTAGAAATATTGAGTGTCTTCAGTTAAGTACTAAATAAAAATGTTAAATATCAGTAGTTCAGTCCTAATGTTGAAAAAACATTACAAAAAGGATAAAATCTTTGGGGTTTTTTTTCTAACGACTGAAGTTCATTAGATCTTGTAATCGAATGCGGCTTTGACTAGAATAGATTCTATTCTTTCTAACATCAGATATTTCATTTCAGAATTTTAAACACTATTTTCCACGTCTCAGATGATTTTAAAAGACATAAAAGCGCGGCCTCTGCTGGAATACCTATCCTTAATATAATTTCATAAGCGATTTAACAAAAGCATGACCCAACAGACAAATTTTTCCTTAGTGTGGCGCTATCCCTACAGTTTGACATTCGTTGTTTTTCTTAGTACACACCTGGGTCTCTTTAAGTTCTTTGGTTTCTTTGTCCTCTTTTATACTAGCATTCGCTTTTTCCTTGGCTTCTTTTTCTTCTCTAACACTCGCGTTCTTTACTTCTTTATTCTCCTTAGGAGGACGACCAGGCAGTCTTTTCTCTTGAACGGGTTTTTCTGGTGCTGATTTTGGCGTGGCTGCCTCTTTTTTCTCTGCAGCTCTAAAATTAAAGAAATCATGTGTTTATATTTAGTTTATATTTTAGAGTTTGTAATTGATAAAACAACCTATCTTTGTATATTTTTTAATTTAAGTTAAGTACATCACTGGCAAGAGTGGAGTCCTCAAACACAAGCATATGTTTGCTTAAATGGAGGCTCCCAAACCAATTTATGTTTTGTAAAAAAAGGTACAATAAACGTTTTTAATTTAATTTTAATATTTATAGAAATGCAAATAAATATTTTAAGAAGAATACTCTAGAAGATTAATTAATACTACAAACAACCATAGACACGGATGGTAATTTATTCAAAAACTATTTTTTTTAATTGTGTCATACATAACCTACAGGTTAAAAATAAATATGTAAGTATGTACCTTGGTTTCGGAGTAGATGTATGTAGCTGCGAACGTTTATTTCTTGGTGTTTCCATTGGTTTAGCTGGTGTCTTGGAAACTTCATTGCGTGTATTTGTCTGCAAAACAAATATTCATCAGAATTATATTCTAAACTAACCAAACTCAATGTGAAATGTTTGTAAACAAACCACGGTACAAAAAACTAAAATTCATTAGCTTGGTGTCGAGTTCAGATATATGTAGTTGTATGTATTGAAGAAAGGATCTTAAAACGACAAGTAGTGTAAATGTTGTATAAAGAGACGCGGCAATAGTGTGAATTTTAGGTTTAGTATGGGCGGTTTATTTATAAACTTTGTACACCCAATTTGGCTGGAATATAGTTGTTTTTATTGTTATAATTACCCTTTGTAGGTCTTGCAACTCTTTCTCTAACAGACGCAAGGACAGATCACTAGCACCGGCAGCTGAACTATTTTCGACCTTAGCACTTTCGACTCTAGAGTTAGTTTTCTCCTTTTTATCTGTAAAAATAGGCTAGTTAATCGAGAACACGAAACAAACAATTAACATTGGGTAATTAGGATTCATATGAATCTAGGAATAACTTACCAGTGTTGTTTGAAAGAGGCGATGACTGGCGTTGGATAACTTTCCCTTTGTAATCTACTTTCCTGATAATCGGCAACTGAAAGAGATAAATAAATAAATTGTAGAACAACTTTTGATAACTTATGCATCTAGTTTATATGATTTCAAGATATCATATAAGTTTATATATTCTAAATTAATATATGGTACAAACATAAAATTATTTATTTTCCATCATGGCGGATTAACTTAGGCATGCCAGTTTTTTAAATCAATTTATATTAATATATATATATATGTATATCCTATATCTTTTTAAATCGTAAGTTGTGTTTGTTACTCTAGTTAGGATACTTAAGTTTTCTTTTGTTTTGTGCTATATCAGAATAAATATATTTTCATTGAATTTATATTCACCTCCTCAATTTTCTGCTCCTCCGGCTTTGACGCAGTAGTATTATTAGCATTAACAATAACAGATATATTTTTGATGTTAGAGGAGCCCATGCTTCTCTTGACAGCGGCTAACACCGAACTGACTTCCTTCACGGGTTTCGGCGGCTGCGGCGCTGAATCATCCGCTTTCGCAGGTTTCGACGCGAGCAGCGGCCCCGAAGCGTCGAGCGTTATCTCCAAATCTGTAATAATAAAAGCTTATTTATAAAAGTCATAATCATCATCATCAAACTATAATAGTCCACGGCTGGACATAGGCCTCCCCTAATGAGCGCCAAAGCGCCCTGTCTTCAGCATGCCGCATCCAGCATCTACCTGCAGTCTTTTGCAAGTCGTCATCCCACCTGGCCGGAGATGATTGAGGTTTATAAAAGTGCCACCGTCTATATGTTCCTTCATGTCCAGTCCATCCTAAGATTGCTTTGGAAGAGATCGCTCTCAGCGATAAGGCTTCCTTTATTCTCAGTGCCTATTTATTTTTGTATTGTTTTCTGTTTTGTGTGGTATAATATAGTGTTTTCTATGTATCTATCTAAAAGCTATCGTTTATATCACATATATTATAAAAACGAAAGTTTTGATGGATGGTTGGAAATTTTTGCCCGATTTGTTCAGTAGTTATGGCGTGAAGTAGTAACAAAATCTATCCATTCATCTAAACATTAAAAATTTCGCATTTATATTAATTAGATTTGTGTTTCTGCGTGCGAAACCGTAAAAAGAAACCAGTAACTATTTATCGCATTTATTTGATGATATACAGATCACTTAAATTGTAAAAAAATTAAAGCTAGACAAACAAAGGAATCGAATAAGAGGAGTCCTGCAATACAAAATAAATATTAAATTCAGTGCAAAGCTGCATGCTAGATTTATAATATAAGCAGCCCCAAAACAACCCCAGATCAAACCAATAATCATATTTCACTCACCTTAACTAAATAAATACCTGTCAATTTATTTAGAACATACATTCAAGATTCTTAAGAGTTAACTGACCTTCTGATGGATCATTTTCGGCCTCATCATCATCATCTTCCATGGCCTCAGGTTCGGCAAGCTGAAAGACATGTTTCATATGGTAAGATAATGTAAGAATATCATTGAAGGAACTGTTGGTAAGTGAGTGGTAGTTACTACTTACCATATATTCGCCAGCCTTTTTAATTTCTACTACCATGTGCCCATCCTCTTCTTTTACTGAAAATAAAGGAATATTAACATAGTTTTTTTATATACTTGAGCTATAGTTCACCTACGTAACAGGTTGCGGGCGTTTTTGATAAACGCAAGACGCGATGCGGTTCAGATCAGTCTATTTCCAATGGAGGCCAAAATAATATAAAACCGTGCAAAATCATTTCGCGCGCGTTTATTTTTCAAATGGGAGTCGCCTGCTACGCCTGCGGCGTTGTATAAATTTTCCTCAAGACTCCTTAGATAGAAGATTACATTGCGAACGACAACAGGCAGGCTGGTCGCGCGTTAATAGGGGACTAATTTCAAAATAATAATTTATTACCATTTATTGAGCTATCATCCTCATAACCTTCTTCCATTGATTCGCCATCCTCCTCCTCGGTTTGTGTGATTTCCTAAAATCATGCAGCATCATTAGTTAACAAAATGTGTGCACCTATTACATGAAAACACTCCTGATATACCCTACAAACACCGACGACCTCTGTGGCGCGGTGGGCGAAGTTCCGCCTGCGACACAGGAGGTTGCGGTTTCGATTCCCGCCTCGGAACTGTTGTGTGTACGATCTACAGATGTTTGTTCCGGGTTGTCTGGTGGTTATCTATGTATAATAAAAATATCTATATATGTTATCCATTGTATTAAGTATATCTAGGTACCCCTATGTATGAAGATATTTTTCTTTACCTTATCATTCATATCCATTTCATGAGAGCTTGCTATATGCATGTCCAGCTTATCTTGTGTTGTGAATATTAGCTCGCAGAAATCGCACATGTATTCAGCACCTGCAAAGATATTACTAAACTAATCTGACAGGACTAAACATGTTGCCGTCCTTTTCATATTGATCGAAATAAAAAGCATGGACTCAGAACTATAAATGTTTATTCGGGTCAGCTCACATCTAGACGCAGCGCGGCGCCGCAGGGAGTTTTCGTTGTATGTCAATAAAATTTGTACCTTTATGCGTAGTTAATAAAGTTTTATTTTGATCTTAAAAAGTGCGCGCAGCGTCGCGTCCCGTCTTGGTGTGAGCTGACCCTAACATGATCTAAGTTACGTTTTTATAAATTATCAATACTTGGTCAACAGGAGTACAAGGTCTACTGCCTAGTTTTGCTGAGCCATGTAACTAAAGGTGTAATTCCTAACTGAACGACATGTCTCGGCTGCATGTAGCACACACACACACACACATATGTATGTGTGTTCGCCGGCGTTCAATCGTCAACAAATCGTGCCGCACGTGCACGGATATCCGTGCATTCGTGTTTCCGGAATGGCAGCCATCTTGACATCGCGAATGGTTGAAGAATGATGATCGAACGTCGGCAATACTATGTGGTGTCTGCGTTCTGCCTTGTGTCACTGCCGCTCGACGCGTAACGGCAGACGATCGCAATATGTCGCTCGTTTCAGAATTGCATCAAAACAGGCTGGTTTCAGTACCAGAAAATACATACCGTTGACGTGAGACTTGATATGCGAAGTAACAGTATCAACATCATCAAACTTCTCCTGGCACAGCGGGCAGGTAAGACTGCGTGTGGCGTGCAGAGCCGAGTGGTAGATGAGCTCGTCCTGAGACGAGAAGACTTCTTCGCATTCTTCGCAGCGGTAGGATAACTCGGGCTCGACGATGGAGTCGCTCGGGGTGCGTATTAAGTCCATGTGCTTTAAGCGGCGGTGCCTGAAAAACGTATTGTTAACAACGGTTTTATGTATTATTTTATTTAAGACGTACACTTAAGTCTTGTACAATAACCAAGCGTAATAATTGTAAAGGGAAGCACTCACTACCAAACCACAAGTTGTTCTTAGAATAACTTATATTGGTAATGACTAATGAGAACCCTCAATAAGTGTCATGTACTTTTTATGGAATAAAGAATTAATTTTTTAGAAACTAGTAACATCGGTTTTCTATGCGAAAATGACAAGTTAAGTTTTGACCAGTCTGGGGTTGGTAGTTTTTCTAAGCTCCGCTTCCACAACGATTTTTAAATGCCAAATGATATTTAAAGACGAGTCTCTAATCATAAGGAAAATTTAATACCCTTATTCAAACCGTATATTTACGGTACAAAACCGATAATCAACAAAGTCTGGCGTATACCCCGCTGCGGGACGAAAAGGTCGGTTTGAATAAGGGTATTAAATTTTCCTTATGATTAGAGACTCGTCTACAAAGACGTCTTTAAATATCATTAGGCATTTAAAAATCGTATGCATACAGAACCTTAAAGCTAGCCAGCCTTTGGCTTTTACTCAACGTCAAGTTATTTTATCGGTTTTTTTTTTGTTGTACGTAATATTTTATCTTACCTCGTGTAATGATGAGACTTTATGAAACTCTTGTCGCAATGCTTGCATGGATATGCCCGCTCGCCGGCGTGTGTGCGAAGATGCTTTGCCAGTTTAGTCATATTTGCGAACCCTAAAAATAAAAATATGGGAATATGTATTACTAGAAAATATATTTAGATCCATTTGTGTTCATAGCTTTTGTGGGTTTTCATGGCATGGGATATTTTCAGTATAATAAAAACTAATAAAAGAATATAATAAAAACTAACAAAGACGCTTATTTGTAGGAAAAATTAAAATATACCATGACTTTTCAATTCACTTGAAAAATCAAGGAAGTGATTACAATCAAGGAAGAAGACTAAATGTCTTCGAAACTCACGCTCTGGACAATAGTTGCAGTCAAATGCTGGTTTCTTTTTATGACACGTTGTCATGTGTTTCTGTAGTCCAACCATATCAACGAATCTAAAAACAATATTTACAAGGTGTTTTAAGAAATTACTCAATCTGTATGTGAAAATGATTTATTGTTGAACAAGTTAACAACTTAGTATATAAATAAAAACATATCAATGAACGCAAAATAATATAATTTTATGGATTTTATTTCCTACTAGACGGTGGAAATTCTGAGCAATTTTCTTGATTTTTTAAAATCTAAGACGTTTCTTATTAGGAAAGAAAAGAAGATGTATGAAATCGGCAAAGCCGCTCTCAAGTTATAGCGTGATCTGGAGAAATAGAGGTTTTTTTTTGTATATAGATGAAGATAAGAAGTTATAGTGGGATAGACACCGACGAGGTGGGCCTACCTTTTATCGCATACGGTACAAGCGACTCGATTTACGACGCTGATGGCATCATGCTTCGCACTATGTGCATCCAGCTCTCTTTCGGAAAGGAATGTTGCTGGGCAACTTGGACATTTCAACTGAGGCAGGTCTGCGTGTGTCTGCGGAAATATATGTACAATATTTTGGAAACTCTTTCAAGGCGACCTTAATCTGAATTTAGTTCCCATTATATATTTTTAGTTTACCTTTTCATGCCGCTTTAGTTGCTGAAGGAGCTTGAATTTCTTATCGCACGCGACACATTGGAATGCGTATTCATCAGAGTGTATCAGTATCTGATGCGTATTTAGATCATTCTTTGAGTAAAAAGTGCTGAAAAGGAATTTGGTAATGTTTATGACGGATTTTTTATTTATATTTATACTCGTTTTTTCCTATCCCACTGAATTCTATTCTACTGTCGATTGATGGTATTAGTTGATTAAAATTTCGCAAATTTAGGGACTAATTCCGAGCGATTTTTACTAATGTGTCAATAATAGCAACGAATGTAGCAAGCTCCATACTAATATTTATATATTTTTATTGGTCTTAGAGAAACATTTCAAAGAACGCCTACCAAATTTCGCATCACGGATATAGGCATCACGAAAGTTCGAGAACTGATGAAGAAACAGAATTATAGAACCAGCTATAAGTCAACTAAAAAGTGGCAAAAAAACTCATGAACTATGTAATCAAGTGAAGATGCTTACTCTTATATTTTTTATTGGTCCCCTAGAAGCATTTGAATCACTACCAAATTTCTAAAGAAGGCATCGAACATTCGTAAAGTTCGAGGATATGATGAAGAAAGAGAATTTATAGCTATAAGTCAAATAAACTCATTAACTATGCAGCCAAGTTAAAATGCTTGCTCTTTTATTTATTTAGCTGTTGTTGCTTGGCTACTTACGCGTCACAATCTTTACACTTGATGTTCTTAGGTCGGTGCTTCTGCTTCTTATGCACGATGAGTAGTTGCTGCAGAGAATAAGTGCAATCGCACTCGTCACACGGCCAGCAGCCCTCCTTCACGGCAACGGGCGACCGTGTTCCATTTTCATCCGAGTCAGAGTCTATCTTGACTAGAAATAATTGTTTAGAATTATTTCTACTGGCAAGGCTAGATTTCTGTCCAACTATCGATTATTTAGGTAAGACATTTTATTTTGCGGGCTTCGATAAGTTTAGATTTTATACACAGTTTTATGTATCTTCAACGGTTTCATTGTTTAGTGAAATAATAAAATAGGAATTTATGTAAGAAAAAATTCAATTCAGTTAATGAATTTTGAATCATTTCACTTTTATGAATAAATAATGCTGGGCAATTCACACAGCATCATCTAGCCCAAGCTAAGCAGAGCTTGTAGTAAGTAGAATTATTTGCAGCCTGGATAGGAAATAGCTACAAACAAAAAAATGTAATGTTTTCTTACCTGTTGTTTCATAACTTCACATCTCCAACAAAATAAACCATCCAAGTGCGAGTCGACTCGCACACGGATGGTTCCTTACCATCGTACATAACTATTTCTCAAAAGGAACTCAAAAAACGAATACATCAAAATATAATAGCAAAATACCATCATGACTCGGTCAACCATCTAAATACTGACCGCGCCCGACGTTGCTTCATTTATCAGTAATCAACTTGGTTTGGACCCATAATTATATACTTTATTTTAATTCTTTGTTTATATGCAATAGTAATCTACATACTGTCAAAATTCAAACTGTCTACCTATTACAGTACAAGAGATACAACCTCGTTAAAAAGTAGAGAAAAATAGCCAAAAAATGCTGTTAATTTTATGGCCCCTTTTAATTTATATATATATTTATTTTTTGTGATAGCGGCAGAAATAGTTATGTGAAAATTTCAACTGTCTTCTCTTTACGGTTCTTAAGATAGGTACAGCCTGCGGACGGCGTATAGATGGACAGACAAACGGACGGAGCGCCGAGGCTTAGTAATAGGGTCCTTTATTTGGGGACGGAATCCAAAAAATCAACAGAAAGCAGCTACAAATGTACATTCCATTTTCTTAGGACATGCATCCTTCAATACCTTTGATTAAAAAAACTAGCTCAGAATAAAAACGTTTAAACAGAGGCCTCACACAATCCTAAAATCTGCCATGCTTAATAAATGTAGTAGGTATTCATAAATGTTTACAATAAAGGGAATCAAAAGCTATGAACACAAAGACTTTATCAAACAACTGGATGACATCTAATATAAATAAGGACTCAAAATACGTTTTACCTTTTTTGTTTCCTTTCGATTGCTGGTTGTCAACACTTGTAATAACTTTTATACTCTTCGTTTCATCAGATCCATCTTCAATCTGTGAAAGAGGTGGCTTGTTATTAAAACAAACAGTTTTAGGAGCCGATGACAGTCCAGCAGAGTTATGGAAGAATGGCAGTGAAAGGTTTTGCTGCGCTTTGCATCTACTGGTCTTTAAGGTCTGGGAGGAAGAATACCAATTGACGGAGTGGAACTGACAAATAATAATATGCCCAATCCATCAGAGAAGCCGGAAAAATGTAGCATCTACTTGACCGGACCTATTACTAGTTAGGCCAGGGCTCCGATTTAACGAAGGAATTCAATATTGTGAGTGAATTGAAACAGGAGGTTGCTTTGTTACCTATGTTGTTCAATTTGACCCTAGAACACATAATACACAGTCTTTCAGTGGCGGAGTGGATACAAGTTATACATGAGATAATTTTTGTACAATATTTACCTTAACGCTGTATACATTGTCATCGTCCCCTTCCTCTCCACTGTCTGATAGTTCTTCAGCTGTAACTTTTACAGTAGCACCATCCTGAGTCACGGTCTTCACTGAACCAAATTCTGATTTAGTATGTAATCTGTATACCTTAAAAGAAACCAACTATTTACAAACTGCACAAAGGAGGTTTGTTTAATTTCCTTACAACATCCATACATTTGTTTGACTTATAGGTCTTCACTTACTTTATTTAGCAAGGCTGCCCAGTTGAGTGGCTCTAACGGTGTACCATGCTGGATGAAATGCAGGATATTTTTGTCAGATTTCCTGCATACATGTTTGAATCCGTAGAAGAGCTCCATAAAAAATTTGCATTTATTGCAGATATGCTGGGGCATTTTATCTGATGGAAATATCTGAAATGAAATGGTTAACATTGTTAAAATGCCACCGACACTTTACCTCACTGTCGGTAGATGGCACTACACACACATCTCTTTTAGATTCGAGTTTGGCAAAGAATATTCCAGATGTAGAGGGAATGCTTGTCTGAAGATGAAAGCCAAATAAAAGCAAAGGAAATGTTTCATAGCAAATATACAATATATTACAAGAAATTCCGGAGGAAACCAAAATATTGCCGTAGCTCTACAGATGGCGTCTCATGTATATTGTATTTAATCATTGAATTAGTCAAATAATAAAGTCTACTGGGGAAGCTATGAAAACGATTTGATATGAATAATTACCTCAACTCCTATACAAGTCAAAATCTTCGTTGAAAGGGTCACAACACTTTGTGGGGCCTTATTTTTCTCATACAACGCTATTAGCGGTTCATTTTGAGTCAGGCAAAACCGACAAACTTTTAGTGCACCTAACGACTCCTTTCTCGTCTCCATTGTGAATAATGTTTCTCTTATTACACTGAACACAATAATTGCTGTATTTTTAATCCATATCTTTGTAAAATACCAAAAACACTTGCAAAAACTTGGTTGTGAATGTGATGTGATCAAGTGAAATCGGAAAAAGATGTCAGTCCACTAGCGCCACCCGGGGTGACGCGCAATACGGTATCGCTGCTTTTTTTTTAGAATCAATCAGCAAGCAACGTCGCCTGTGAATTAGAGACAGTGTTGCCGGCAGTCAAAATAAAAAAAGCTCAAAACCGCACGCATTAATGGTCGGCTCAATATTAAAAATATCCGTTTTACTTATTATTCTGTGGATTTGTAAAATAACGCACTCCTGACATTGATAATTATAAAGTTAGGCTAAAATTTATAATATGTGTATATTTGTAACGAATTCACGGATTTAGTACAAATTTGGTATCAAAATAGCTTTTATTCTGGATTATCATTTAGGCTAGTTTCATCCCGGAGAAGGACAATGTTCCTGTGGATGGGGCGCAACGAGGCATAAAATAGATAGGTATAGGGATTTCTGAAAAAATAATATCCTACTGGGGTTCGATTTATATTTCACATGGCAATTTTAAAATTATTTGTGATTTTGCGTTCTTCAAGGAAAACACAGAACATCATCATCACAAAACTGAATCGTCATCTTCCCGCAAAGGAAACCAAGATAAATGCGAGCCGTGAACATGTTTGTGCATGCATATGCACGCAGAGTGGCGCGTGCATCTTCCATAAAGAGTTTTTGCTATCAGTGAGTACTGACAGCGAAAACTCTTTATGGAAGATGCGACTCACACCGGACCCGAAGGAAAGGGCCACGCGCACTCCGCTCTTATTTCAAATAATGCAAGTAGGTACATACCCGTCATAGCGGGCATAGATAATCAGGGTTACCAAGCGCCGATTTTTAACTTTTAAAAGCATCTATGCAAAAATATTTTTTAAAATGTTATGCGTCCTGTATACGTTGGGCCAATGCATTGGGCCAACGTGTAGAGACCTACTTGGCGCATGTTGGAAGTTGGCGGCCAACGTAGGCTCGCAAACCGACTAGTGTCGGTTTTTCGTGCACACATCAAAGGATATTGGCGCGCTTCGCAAATAGTGTTCACACGTTGGCTTCTTATTCAGTTCGTCTCTATTCGTCAGCAAAGACAATCGTGTTCCGTGCGTATGAAAGTAAAAAATCATTTATTTCTTTAGGCTTACAAAATAAGCACTTAACAAGTCATATTTTATATATAAATTATTATCAAATAAAATTATTTTACTGTTCACTTCAATTTTTTGTCCACTAGTGGAAGAAGTGAAAAGAAACCACTGACAGCAAAAACTCTTTATGGAAGATGCGACTCACACCGGACCCGAAGAAAAGGGCCTCGCGCACTCCGCTCTTATTTCAAATAATGCAAGTAGGTACATACCCGTCATAGCGGGCATAGATAATCAGGGTTACCAAGCGCCCATTTTTAACTTTTAAAAGCATCTATGCAAAAATATGTTTTAAAATGTTATGCGTCCTGTACACGTTGGGCCAATGCATTGGGCCAACGTGTAAGATTTACTGAGAGATTTTTTTATATAGTACGGCAATATGTGAACGCAATCCGATCAGTTTGCCCAACGCCTCGGCCAAACGTGTACAGGACGCATTATGTTATGTGTCTTTGGCACTTTGAAACTGCCAGCATAACGCTTTCTGGCGTTATACTGGCACCCCTAGCAACACGTCCGTTTATCGATCTGCTTGCTTGACGTTTGATTGATACTCTAGTGGCGCCATCTACAATTTTCATATTTTTCATATAGTTATATTTACTAATGCCCTCTATGCATTATCAACATACACTAAAGTCTAGATTGGGACGCTACTCAACAAGAGATGATGTTATTGTACTATTTCACGCTAAGGTTTTACGCTAACAATTACTGTCCGCCGATTTTTCCTCCCAATTTCTATAAAATAAACAAATTAATAATGCTGGACAATCTACACAGCATCATGTAGCCCTAAGTTACTAGATGACGGATATACATTAGGTACATTACATAGAAAGATATTTTTTATCATACATAGAAATACCCAGAACACGCGAAAAAAAAAACATGTATTTGCAGATCATACAAACATTTGTTCCAAGGCGGAAATCGAACCCGCAACCTCCTGCGTCACAAGCGAATTTTCGCCCGCCGCCGCGTCACATCGTTCGGCGTTCTATTATAATATCACGTAAGCTGAATCCATTATACGGAGACTCGGTCTGGCTATCGTCGGCTATAACCCCTAGTAGAGTTTCGCAGGACATCCCAGACCGCGTTATGGCATGGCATACGGACGGTGCCAACGCAACAGGCGCGGCGCAGCGCTGTATCAGCAAGCGATCTATTGTCTAGTTACTAAACTAGAAAAAGATATACTAAACTTTAGTATATCTTGTTACGCAAATACTTAACTATTGTTAATATATGGTAGATTGTATTGTAGCGGGGGAATTTTGCTTAAAGGGTGACCCCAGAACCTGTATTATAAATACAGGTTCTGGAGTCACAATAGTTTTTTAAGTTGATGCCATAAACATTTATTTTATCTAGTGATGCTGGGCAGCTTTGCAGTTCCAAGCACCTTCTTGTCATCACTACGGGTATCTACCGGGGCCCTAACCCGGGGACGCACGTTTGACAATACTGCGGCGACATCTGTCGTTTCGTTCCCGTAGGTCTACAATACAATAGGCCTTACAATCAAAATCAAATCAAATCTAATAGTTTATTGCTTTAACTTAAATTATTACATTTCAGAGGTATGGGACCCTCTTTTAAGTAATATAATACCAGTGCTAGAGGGTCTCGCTCTGCAGCGCGGCTATCTTAAAGATAATTAAGTTTAATATTTATAATATAGATAGGTACCTACTTAAACATATAACATTTAAGTAGATATATGTACCTAGTACTAAGTTAAAGAACATATAGTTAAAAAAAATGCCAGAGAAATTATTGTTTTTTAAAAGGTTTACAAAATTAATA
Source organism: Eupithecia abbreviata (assembly GCA_943735965.1). NCBI lineage: Eukaryota > Metazoa > Arthropoda > Insecta > Lepidoptera > Geometridae > Eupithecia > Eupithecia abbreviata. Next base: position 6,914,767 of record OX030976.1, read on the forward strand.
ATTTGTGCTAACAACAATACAATACAAGTCATCAAAGTTGGTAGGTATGTGCCGATTATTTATTTATCCATCAGATTATTTATTTATTTACTAACACGATTCTATTAAAACCAATTACACTAGTAATTACAATATCCATGGATTGTAATGATGACGAGTAAATACGTAGATACATAAATATCTGTGAGTAGCTAAATACGTAGGTACCTAGATACCAGCACGCTTCCGAAGCATTCGGTCATTTATCACTTAATTTTTGTGATAAGTCGATCCATAATTTATTTTATCAGGGTTTTAAGAAAGACCTTGACAACAATAAATTAGGCATTTAGTATCGTAAATTCCGTTCAACAATGTTACCGTTCGCTTTGATATAATGGACAACAACGAAGAAATAGAAATTGCCCGCCTCTCTGTGGACAGCTTTGGCTCTGAAAGTGACGAAAATGTTGTAGAGATTCGGAATAAATCTCCAAAACCAAGCATGTAATTATCACCTACCTATATTTATAATTATTATACCTAATAAGTACTTTCGTTATGATTTTAATATTTAGATTGTTTTTGGTCGTAACAACCGATCTATGTATGTAGGTATATCAATGAATCCGGGGGATTCATTGATTTAGTTTGATCGATTGTGTTTAACACTGCTGTAAAACATGAACTCAAGTTGTGGTTTTCAGCAGATAAGTACCTACCTACTTCAGAAAGAGAAGCTAGGTAGGCGTACCTACAGTACCTACTACTTAAACGACAGAAACGCCAAACCAATATGCCGGCTGGTATAATGAAACTACAACCCAAGTCCGATTTATGAAAATTCAAAACTTACCGTTTAATTCGAGTCGTTTAGGAACTTCCGTATCTAGTAAAGATAATACGATAGGATCATAAGAATGCGATTTTTTTGTATATTCATAGATGGCGTCCAAGTTCTCTGACCCAATTTATAATTCCTAAAAGAAGAGAATCCAGAAATGGAAGCGTTTATGACTCCACCCCTTTACAATCACCCGACATTGAGGAGACCAGCTCTATTGTCTCTCGAAGAGTATCAAGATTATCACAAGCCAGTGTAACAAAAGAAGAACACGGAACGACAGTTTCTGTGGTTGTCGTAGAAGCAAAGGGCCTACCGAATGCACCCAGCGATGGAAGCTCCCATACTCTCTATTGTAAAATACGGTAAGAGATAGCCAGATGATATCAGTGAAACATCTAGTGGATTTCGAACAAATTGTAATGTAATTAACTGACTGATGGTAAGCTAATTAAATATTTGACGACCTCTGCGACGCAGGAGGTTGTGGGTTCGATTCCCGTTTCGTGACAAACGTCTGTACGATCTGCAATGTTGTTTCGGGTGTTCTAGTTTTCTATGTACAATAAAAAATATCTATATATGTAATGTATTGTATCATCATCATCATCATCAGCCTATATTAGTCCACTGCTGGACATAGGCCTCCCCCAATGAGCGCCTATCGATCCATAGGGGGGTTGATGCCCATAATCCCCACGCTGGGCATGCGGGTTGGGGATCGCAGTATAGGGAGTGTGCTGCAAGGGACGCTGCTGCCCGCCCCCCGATGCATGTCCCTTAGTCGCCTCCTACGACACCCACGGGAAGAGTTGGGTTGGTGCTATTCTATCTAGGCCGACACCACACAGCCTAATGTATTGTATTGGTACGTATATCAGTCATCTAATACCCATAACAAAAGCTCTGCTTAACTTGGGGCTAGATGATGCTGTGTGGATTGTCCATTATTTATTTATCTATATTGCCGTGGCGGTCGCCCCGTAAGAATCTCACAACTCAGCCCGTGGATGCCGTAAGGGTCGGCTAAGGGGGAACCTTAGGCAGTTGTCTCACCGGCAACGATGAACGAGTAGCGAGCAGAGCTAGAATGTAGAAACGAGTCGGCGGCGCGGCGTGAAGCGGGGAGCGAGTGCGTAGTTCTGATAGTTGTGTAGCTCGGCTATAAGCGAGTGTGCGAGTTAGACGAGCGATTACTCGCATCACTCGCTCGCGGCGGCCAAATGACAGTCCTGCGCTAACCTGCATTGTAGAGAAATTTTGGTTGCCGCTGGTTGCTCTCTCGGCGTGAGTTCTGATCGCTGACCGAGTATCGCTGAGCAAGTGTTATTTTCCTGGCTCTTGTCGCCCAGCGACAAACTAGTGAAGCGAGTCCTCGCCAGCAGTGTCAACAGTCTGCGATCAACTATTAGTATATGCATCTCTTTTGTTTACACGGAATGTATATCTATTATACGTTTCTTGAGCGAGAAAATAGCCGATAGTTAGTCGTTTTCTCGCCGGGACAACTGCCTTAAAGAGGAAAGGCAGCCAGCTTTCTTCTGTTTATAGTTCAACACTCTCATAATCCGCCTGCCATGGCACATCCAGAGGCAAGTTTAGCAGATGGCATATTATGTAAACAATAAGAACAAAATAAACAAAATCCTTTTACATTAATCACAAATCAAACAGTTCTAAGGTACTCACACTATACCTAACTAATATTAACTTAGGAGTAAACTTAAAAGTAATGAAAAATATTTCCGGCATAATTGTTTGTAATGTACCTAAAAGAAGCTCCGTGTGTTGATCGTATAATATATCGGTATCTGGCAAATACCCCATTTATTGGGAAATATTTTTGTTGACATGTTGTTTAGTGTCGTAATAAGGCGTTTGAAAATAGGTTTACTGCTTTAAAAGTAGACACATATAGGTACAAAGCTGTCTTGTAACGGGAGGTGTATACGTGACCTTTTTCAGGATTAGTACCTAGTAAGGACGTAAATAAGTTGATAAGAATAGTAGGTACTTAACTACTATCAACGGATGAAGCAATGTGTTGTTTGTTATTGTAATTTGATTGTTTTGAAAAAACTGACTACAAATTCCTTTGTATTTTTATACAACTTTTTTTTGTTTTTCGGGATAAACACTTATCCCTCGGGAATATTTTTTTTATAGGACGACCTCAGGATCATCCATCCATAAAATAGTGAAAGAATTATCCAAGTTTCGTCGGTTAAAAAGTGATAACTACGTTCATAGTAGGTACGATTAGATAAAGCATTTGCTAGGCATCCTGATTCATTATGAATTGCTAACGTGATTGCACTCTTTACATCTTTCACTACAATAACCATTCTTGTTTAAAAAGTGGAAAACCACTGATCAGTTTCAAAATTGGAAGGAAAATATTTCCTCTCTACGCTCCTTGATGCTTGATAGTAATTGCGACTAGAAAACGCGACAGCAATCTTTACTGAATAGGCTCGCAGGATATTCCGTTTAAAAAGTGTTAACGCACTGACTGCCCAGCCTGGCCTAGCCGTCTGACGCCGCGGCGCCTCTGCTGTTGACGCATGAGCGTCTTGGCTTGGGCAAGTGCGGACACAAAGAAATGAAAAGTTGTTTATTTAACATGCTTCAAGATAACGGTATTAACTATTTACGATGGACGTGATGTCATAAATCCTAAAGGTCATAGATAATATTTATATTTACTTACCTTCTTTCTACTGAACATGATAATTTTACTTTTTTATTGATTTTCCAGTCTTGGTTCACACACACTGAAAACGAAATCGGTAAATAGTTCTCAACATCCTGTTTGGCAAGAGAGATTGCAGTTAAGACAGCATGGGGAGTATTTGCTTCGAGCTTCATTGTGGGATAAGGGCAAACAGAAAAGTTTTATGGGCAGGTAAGTTACGACTCAGTCCGTGAATGGGCGTTTTCCTCATGGCCTAACTGATTTGGCTATGAATGAATTAACACTTTATTGCACTTAAAACAACAAAAAAACCTTTTATCTAAATATAAGTACAATAGACGACCTATACGAGGACTATGGCATAAGTTCTTTTTCTTTCTTCGCTATAATCAGATCTTGTATTGCGTCATTTTGGGCCAATGTCAGACGATCTAAATGATAGCTTCCTCAGTATTAACTACTAATAACATCTTTAGCCCTATGTATAGGCTCGGGCTCTCTGTGCACCAGAGTGGGAACTGTAAGTAGGTAGATTTCTATTTACATTTTAATGTTTATTTTAATTTATTTATAAATAACCTATGGTATTCTTTTTATGACCTGAAATAAATGAATTATTATTATTTATAATAAGACCCGACTATGCGAGAGAAACTATACCATGCGCAGTTACGCATTCGTGCTATTCGCTGAAATCATAAAGATTTGCGTACTTATACCTACTATTAGTTACTCATCATCAGCATATGTTAGTCCAGTGCTTAGGCCTCCACCAATGAGCGCTACAGCGCCCTGTGTTCAGCTTGACGCATCCAGCATCTACCTACAGTCTTTCGCAGGTCGTCATCCCACCTGGTCGGATTTGTTACTACTTACTTACAATTCCCATATTTCAGTTGCGCTTTAGATCTATCACATCTATCCGACGACCGCACCCATGAAGTATGGCAAACACTGGACGATGGTTACGGGAAGATCCACCTAGCAGTAACGATATGGGACAACCAAAAGAGACAAAATATATCGCTTGAAACGAATCTTAAAGAAAAATATGTAAGTAGACTTTGAGTTGATCATTATGATCATTTCCATTTAATCAAGTAATTCAATTAAATCATGTATTAAACAAAGCTGTTCCAGCAGTCAAGCTACCAGGAAGCTCACTGAATTGTCCTGCTGTATGACAGTACTTATCTCTCCGACCGCTCTTCGAAAATTGGTTCTGATAAAATGAACAGTTAAAGACAATTTTATATAGCATGTTCCTTAAAATCTCTTCAACCATACGGTCCAAAAAGGCCTATTAGAAGAATTTTCCCTCAACGGAAACAAATCATGTGTGCAGGACATAATATTTATAGACCTATCCAATTCATCGAACAATCAATGCTATTGTTAAATTTATTCCTTATTTCTTCCAGGCTTTATTCAACTTGCACCAACTCGATTCAGTTGGAGAGCTTCACGTAAGGGTTGTCTCAGCAAAGGGGTTGAGCGGCAAGCCTTACTGCGTAATGCAGGTTGATAATGAGAAGGTTCAAACACATGCCGTCAATACATCTACAGAGTACACTTGGGATAAAAACTTTATATTGTAAGTAAATTAGGACTAATGTTTTACAATTTTTTTTATCTAAACTCATAGTCAGCGTATACATGACGTAGCTAAATTAATGCGTAACATGCTACGCCGTAGCTGTCGTACCACGTAGCACTGGGCCCCGCCCCCGCCAGCTATAGGTATTGTTAGTAAATTAGGACTAATGTTGTACAAATAGTTTTTTTTTTAAATCTAAACTCATACTCAGCGTAGACATGGCGTAGCTAAATTAATGCGTAACATGCTACACCGTAGCTGTCGTACCATGTAGTACTGAGCCCCGCCCGCCCAGATATAGGTATGAAGAGTTATCTTAATCAAATAATTGGGAAATAATTATGTTGTTCGCTTAGACTGATCAGTAAAATCGAATATAGAGTTGTTTTCGTTTGGTATCTACAGAAAAGAAAGCGATTTTACGGATTATAGGTATAATTTTTAACCTTTTGTTCGTCATTATCTATTTTTAAAAATATGTAGAGTGGTTAAATTGAAAATATCAAATTTCCTTGTACATAAAGTATAGTATCCATAAATGTATAGTCATGAAAAATATTTTTCAGCAAAGTATACGATGTGACATCGACCCTTGATCTGAAAGTATTCGACAATTCCCTAGTGTCCTCTTTCCGCAACGATTGCATGGGCCGGGTCATTATACCTCTCCTGAGAATCAACAATGGGGAGATGAGGTGGTACGTTTTGAAAGACAGAAGTAAACGTCAAAGTACGAGAGGGAACTGCCCAAGAGTGCTACTGGAAATGACGCTCTATTGGAATCCTGTAAGTACTATTATATTATGCTTAGAAAGCACTTGTAATTATATTCACTTTTCTATGGGAACCTTTTCTTTCAGATCAAAGCCTCTATAAGAGTATTCAAACCAAAAGAAGTGAAATATGATAAAAAGCCTCGAAAATTTGATATTGGACTTGTTTACAAAAATATAGAATTTATACGAGATGTGTTTGTCAGTCTTTTACAAATTGATGAGGAATACAAGTAAGCAAACTTTTTAAAAACTTTGCTACAAAATTGTTTGTTTATCTCCTAACAATGAAAGCCTTTTTAATTTAGTTTTAATTTTTAGACTGTTTCTTGAATGGGAGAACCGAGAATTGTCCTGCATGGTTTTATTCTGTTGGTTATTCTTCTGGTACAATTTCCAAATGTGGGCAACGCCACTTCTACTGCTGGTCCCTTTCGTTTACTCCTGGATCCTTGGACGACATCAAAGTAAGCCAATGCACATTTGAGAATATTTTGATGCAACAATCTGTCCAAAGCCTTAATCAATGAAAATGTATAAAAATTCGTCACTTGAGACGAAATCTAAATTGCGTTTAAGTATTTAAGTAATTGACTTATATATTCCAGTGATTTTCCTTTTTATTAACTTACAGAAGAGAAAACATTTATGAGAGGATACGGCATAGTTGCGGAATCTCCTGATGATTCAGTTTTTGACAAACCTGATAAAAGCCTGACTGGCAGGATCCAAGAGATACCAGAGATGACGATCACAATCACAGATGGAATTGAGTACATAGCGTCTTTGTCGGAAAAACTGTACAAGTAAGAGTAATAAATGTTATTAGAAAATAGTAATTTTAAAGGTGCAATTCCAGCACTGCGGTACACCGCAGCCGCTAGCCGCATTGTCGCCTAAGGTCTGCAGCCCATCTCGAATTTGTACTTTAAGGGTCTGTTAATTACGTTAGGCAAAGGTAAAGGTACTCTCCCTGTACCTAATAGCCTTAGATTTAATTTGTAGCAAAGAGATCGGTAGCTGAAAAGTGCCTTAAGGTAGTTCGAGAAAAAGGTTCCCGTGCCGGGCTTACGAATTCCACGAATTTACTTACACTAAGGGAGCATTTTAAGAATTTATATAAGAGCTTACCTATAGGAAGTCCCAGAATTGGCAAACACATAACCTATGGAGTGGAAATGTTGTGATTTCAAGTCCTACCTGTGTTAATTTTTGGTATAAATTCTAAGAAGTAATAATGGTTTTTATGGATGAGGGATTCAAGGTTTTAAATTTTGTTTTTGTTTCAGCTTGACAAGTTTCAAAGTACCATTCCTGAGTTACCTGACAATGTTTTTGCTAGTTATGGCATCTATTGGATTTTATTTGATACCATTCAACTACATGATGATTATATTCGGTTTGTACTTTAGCTTATCAACTTTCGAAGTCCAGTCCAGTCTGTTTGAAAACATGGCGTTATAATCCTTGTCTTTTTAAATTAAATAAACTTTTTTAACAATTATTTATTATTATTGTCTTAATTTTAGGTTTGTATAAATTTTCAAGAAAATATTTTGACCCAGAGCGAGTGCTGAACAATGACATTATAGATTTCCTTTCAAGATTACCTGACACTGCGGAATGGGTAAGCAACCAGTACCTACTATTGGGTAAGGTAGACCAACCATACCTAAATATAATAAGGTCTCTCCTTTAGGGATAATAAACCAATCAACCGATCAACCGATCAAACCAACCATTCACAGCTGCGTGATGCTACAAAACTCTACGCTACCGTAGAATAGCGTGCGCGTTTATGTCTTTTGTATCAGGAATTATTTTCGTAGCAAGCACATGGCACACAATGCCATGGACGAAAGACTTAAAAAGTTGTTGAATCTGTTTTTAAATAAGCGCAAAAAATAAAAATAGCGCTACTATTGTAACTATACCATAGAGCGAATGTACAGGCTGGAAGTTTTAAAGCCATGTTCATAGACGCTACTCTGACCGTTTCATTATTTTACTTTTGACAATTCTAATCCTTCTGAAGCACCACCGATAAAACTTCGAATCGAAAATGTCAATTTTCTAATTAAATTATTAATATTTGTACCTATATTAACCAATATTATACGTTATGAATAGTGAATGCAATGCCGTGTATGCTAAAATATAGTTGGATCGCTTGGTGGATAACATCTTCCCTTGTATTAGATGCTATACAAAGTTCTTTGTTCAACTTAATGTGATTATATTCAATTAATATTTATTTACAGAGAAATTGGAAAGAACTCAATGTACCTGAACCATCGCCATGTTTAAACAACAGAAGAAACGGTGCATGGGCGTACCCAGCTTCTGGCCTAGGAGGGGCAAGTCAAATTTTTTAGGTCGGATCGTCCGCGTATTTTTTTCATACACACTAAACAAACACAGCTACATGAAACATTAGGTATATGAAGTGTAAGGTGTAGGGCGAACAGCCGCAAATGATCCATTATAGGTAGTTAAATAAAAAAAAGTTAATTTGACTATGCATGCATTTTATTTTATTTACCTAAATCGTTTCTACTTTAAAAGTAATTTTCGAGGATCTTCTGCAAAACGGTTTATAATGTCTTCCGTGAAAGAATCGCCCATACTGTTTACAAGTTTTTATGTACACTGAGCAAACAAAGTCCAGGTTAAATGGACTTTGTTTGCTCAGTGTACATAAAAACTTGTAAACAGTATGGGCGATCTTTAATCATTGTTGATCTCGAGATACGTTTTCACGCGTCTGAGTGTACTGAATGATCTTTCAATTGAAAGATCATTACCCTTATTTCACGGCTACAATTGTAGCCGTGGAATAAGGCATTGCCAGTAAAATTTCTAGGGCTGTTTTCGTAATGTAATTAGGCGAGTTCATACATCTCCTGCGAGATTTCCAGGGGGGGGGCAGCTGCCTCCCCCTGCCCCCCCCTGGGTACGCCCATGAAACGGTGGAGTACCAAACTTTGCACCGAGTTATACTGTATTATCAGGAAATTGATAGGATAAATCAGATTTTATTTTGGTAAAATGAAATCATTTGTGTTCTCTTCGTAAGACAATGTGCGGCCATTATTTTAAGTTTAATTTTTAATTAATAAAAATATTACATTACTTAAATTTGTATTTATATGATTTTTATCACATTTTTATGAACAGTTTCTCTAGGTAGGCGAGTGTTTGTGGCTATATTAATATTCCATATCATGAAATTTAGTAGGTTCATACCTGTAACCTAAAACACAAAATCTAATTACCCTCTAATTGTAAATTAAGTTGTAAATGCAAAAATAGGTAATAATATGTTTTTTTTAAACATAACTCATAGTCTCATAGTCAGATCAAAGAGTAAAGCAGTTATTTATTTAATATGATTTATGAACTGATTCTCGTCTACGGTAGAGTATGTCAGATATGTTCCGTTCTCCGTTATCGTATGTTCTTTGATTTCCTCCGTCCACGGTTGTACCAAATTACCGAAGACTACGGAAAATAACAAAGAGAATATAGTTTTTTTTTTCATTTTTATTTGCCTAGTTATCGAAATCGTAAAGCACTTTGGCACTTTGCAAAGCGAATTCAATAAGCACTTTGTTGCTAAAAATTTTCGTATATTTATTTTCAGTTTTTCGAATGCGATTTCATATGAAGGAATAAAGAGAAAAAAAAATTATAAGTTATTTTTAAAGCATTACCAAAATATTAACAAACTCACAAAATAGTCTTATGACACAAAAAAGTGGTTTCAAAATATTTACAGAGGTAAGAACATTTCTAAATCTAACGCTGGTACCAGCCTGGTACATGTTTTCATAAGTTACTTAGACATTACTTTAGTTGAATAAAATAAAAAACAGTTCACTTATTGTTTAAACTGGAAATGAACTGTTGAAATTTTAGTTTTCTCCCCAGAAATAAAAATATTCGTACAAAATTAATAGGTGCCTTCGTCTTAGACAACCATGACCATGAACCACTCAAATATATGGTAGGTACTATATTGTCAATTCTGGCTTCTTCTTGATGCTTTACACCCAGCTTCTATTCACCATGTAGGTATAGCGTTTTTTCTATTTGGTTCCACAGCGAGACCAAAATAGGTCAAGGGCTTCCTCCGACTCCGGCTCTTCTAGGCACCAACTAATTTTGCGAAAAAGAGTTATTAATACTTTTTATTTAACAACTTGTTTCTGATCTCTTTCAGGGATTTTTCGAATTCCTTGACTTAAATATAGTTGGACAACTTAATGTGAAAGTAATATCAGGCAAAGGGTTAGGCGCCAAGCCGTACTGCCTACTGCAGGTCGATAATGTTATATTACGAACAGAAGTCACCAGTTCGGGTCGAAATTTCGTTTGGGATCAAGATTTTAAGATGTAAGCTGCAATTTTTGAGTGTTATACATATTTTGAAAACACTACGTGGTAGATACGGGTAAAATTACATGTTTTAATTGCTGGGTGAGACCGTGCGTGGAAAGCCAAGCATGCAGTGATGTACCCTAATGAAGGACTATCTGCGCCCCGTGGTGTTACCCGCGATGATACTTCCTAACGCTCAATGGATTTGGATTAAATTTGGTATATTTAAATTTGGTTTTATAGCTGATATCCTGGATTTAAAAAATTTAAAACCTTAGTTACTTTTGATCCCGGAAAAGTGCGTTGTTCTCGTACGTTGAACAAAGATATCCACCGCGGATGAAACCACGAGGCGCAGCTAGTTATTTAATAACAAAGAGAACAAATATAAAATTCAAAATATTTTATTTTCTTTAGACTTACTAAATAAGCACTTAGTCATACTTTATACAAGATCATTTTACTGATTTACTGTTCACTTAAATTGTAGTATGTTCATATCTCTTATGTGTCTAATACGTGGTTATTTGCCTATGTATAATATGATTCGATACATGTCAATATTTAAGTAAAGCTATGCACAACAACAAATTACTTACATACTATTGTCGGTAATATACCTTTACAGTAACGTGTACGATGTCACTTCAAAATTAAATCTCAAAGTTTTCAATACCTACTCCATAATTTCATCTGTACGCAACAACTCCATTGGAAGTGTGTTGATACCCCTTTTAAGAATACGCAACGGAGAAATGAGATGGTACTCTTTGAAAAACAGTGGAAATCGTGCCAATACTTTAGCGAACGATTGTCCGAGGGTGCAGTTGGTAATGACGTTGTACTGGCATCCGGTTAGTAACGATCAAAGTTATTTATTTATTTACTGAGCACTCGGTCGACCAGTCGTTTACCCTATGTTGCGTTGGAAAAACAGTGTCGGGCGGTCGAATCTACACGTTGTATATGCTACTTTCTTGTAGAAGGGGTGTTTAGTGAGTGATGGTGTGTAGGTGTAGTAGTAGCCAATAAAAGCGCGATAAATGAGTTCTTGAGTGAAGACCGTTACTCGGAAAAAGTAGTGTAGGACGGTCTCCGACTAGGTGATGACTAGGGATGGCGACCTGTCTAATACTGCAGGCAGATGCTTGATCCGGCAAACTGAAGACACAAGGGCTATGTCCAGCAGTAGATTAACATAGCTGACTGATGAGTAAGTAATATGTTTATGTCATGATGCTTACTCATCATCATCATCGATGAGAAACCAACCACAAAAAGTATGTTTGAACCCACAGATAAAAGCATCATTAAAAGTATTCAAACCAAAAGAACTGAAATATGACAGTGTACGTCGGCACTTCAACATAGAACTTGTTTACAAGAATATGCAGTTTACTAGCGATGTAATTTTATTTATGAGAAAAATCGACGAGGGATATAGGTAAGCAGAATATTCTTATCAGTAGAAATTTCTCTACTTACATAAATAAATTCACAGTTATAAAGACAGACTGTTATATAGAACTAGTTTCTGCCCGCGGCTTCGCACTCGTGTCTAGGATTCGTTTAAAGATTATTTATGTCCCATGGGAACTGTTTAATGGGATAAGAAGTAGCATGTTTGATTCCAGGCTTAGAGCTACATCTGTGCACCTGAAATTTCAGCCGGATCCGTTTAGTAGTTTTAGCGTGAAGAAGTAATAAATATACATCCATCCATACATCTAAACTTTCACATTTATAATATTATTTAAGACTACTATTGTGAACGCGTGCCGCGGGCAGAGGCTAGTAAGCTAGCCTCTGCCTGCGGCACGCGTTAACACGCGTTTTTGGAATAAAAAGCAGCCCATATGTTATTCTAGGTCTAGATCTCTGCTCGCCAATGGATCACCCGCTTTAAGCGGGTGATCCATTGGCGAGCTAAGACCGCTGGAACGCCACGAGCCTGCGAGCTAAAGGTATAAACCGCCAATGGAGCACCTACAAAACCGCGGTTTTAAAAGTTCGCAGTTTGGCTCGTTGGCTCTTCGTGCATGCTTGAAATCCTAAGACCGCAGTATAATAAACGTTCAATGGATCAGCCGAGCTTTGCGAGCCGACAGTCCAACGAACCTACAGTTATATACCGTTATACCGTTGGCTCGCCGACTCGCCAATGGATCACCCGCTTTAGTGGGCTAAATTACAGATTCTTTAGTTTTGGCGTTGTCTCCAGCCAAACATCTTCGCAAAGGCTTTGCCTATATACTATATAATATTAGTAGGATTAGAAATATTTATAGTTATCTAAATTAATTTGTCTGATTTTGTCAGGTTTTTGTTAGAATGGGAGAGCCGAGAATATTCGTGCATGTATTTGTTTTGGTGGTTATTCTTTTGGTATTTCTTCCGAATGTGGGCCACGCCGCTTCTACTGCTGATCCCTTTCATCTACTCTTGGATATTCAAACGACAAAGGCGTAAGTGACAAGCACATAGTATTTATGTATACATATGTACATAACTCAGGAGCCCACGAACCAATTATAGAAAAATAAAAAAGTCGCTTATACAAAAAATGCTAGTGGTTCCCGCACTAGGTCCAGAATCTGTGTCGCGGGAGGCCGAATTACAAATAGAATTATTAATATTCAAGACAGTAAACAGGGCAGCAATTCGTTGTTACGACTCAGAAAGACAGCAGTAAGCCATCTGATGGAAAGATACAAGCTAAAATGTTAAAACTCTTTTGTTGTTTATAGCTAGAATTTTAAATCTATTATATATATTTTTAGATATATTATATCTTTCTGGACCTGAAATAATGGACTTTAAATATTATGTCCAGGCGAAACATCGTTTATGCGTGAATATGTTATGGAAGAAGATTCTGATGAAGATGTAACTAAAGAAAGTATCGCAAGAAGCTTTTCTCAAAGACTCCTATTTATACAGGAGTTGTCGATCTCAACAACAGAAGCGATTGAGTACGCAGCATCTTTGACTGAGAAGCTGTACAAGTCAGTATACATTTTGTACGATCAGCAAATATTGTGTTTACGTGTTCTTGAGTGAAGACTACGACTCGGTAAACGTAGTGTAGGACGTCCTCCGACCACGGTGGGATGACGACCTGCGAAAGACTGCAGGTAGATGCTGGATACGTCAAGCTGAAGACAGGGCGCTATGGCGATCATTGGGCGACGCCTATGTCCAGCAGTGGACTAATATAGGCTGATGATCAGCAAATATTGTTTTCGGGTGTTCTGCCTATTTACTGTTTTGTATATGAGTCATCTAGTACCCATAGCCTATGCTAAGTTCGGGGCTAGATGATTTATTTTACTTTTATTCTAAAATTATTAGGAAAACTTACATCTTCTATCATGCCGCTAAATACCAGCGCATGTATGCTGAGGGCTAATTAACTAGTTTCCAAAGATATGTACTTAAATAGAATAACAAATAGCAAACAGCGAAAGAGAAAATACGCAACACAAAGCGATATTAAATTAAGTTAACTCAGGATTCAATTTAGTTTTTTTTTCAGTTTGGCAAGATTTAAAGTACCATTCTTGAGTTACCTAACAATGTTTTTGCTGGTTATGACATCTGTTGTATGTTATTTCATGCCGTTCAACTACATCATGATTATATTCGGTTTGTACGGTTTTTTAAATAACCCAAATTTCCAGAAAACAAATATTATTTTTTCACTTTTTTTTAATATACTCCAGATTTTTTTTTCTAAATTGATCATGTAGCTCCTAACAAGACTTTTTGATAACCCGTGATTTTAGACTTCCTCTCAGTACCCTAATAAAATTCACCATGGGTATAAAAAAAGCAAAGCTTTTGATATTTCTTACTGACATGATTGTTCTCTATTTTTAGGTTTATACAAATTTTCAAGAAAATATTTTGACCCAGAGCGTGAACGGAACAATGATATCATTGATTTCTTTTCTAGAATACCTGATACCAAAGAATGGGTAAGGAATCTAATTTATATATCATACATTACTAATTTATTTTTGACTCCGAGCACAGTAACGATTGCAATGATAGTTATGAAAACAAACGTTTAAATAATTATAAGACTGGCCATATTACAAGAGGCCATACAGTCGTCTAAATCTAGCAAGGTGGCGTTTATGTTCGGATTTTGAGCTCTATTTATATCTTTTCGGACACCCGCCTGGCTACCTTCGAATGAACTAGGTATGTAATCAACCTAGCCGCCTACCTACCCCTACCTGCAGTGCGGCCATGTCCCAACCAGGGCTTGCTACCGGTACCAATAATACAGGTACTTCCAAGTATCGCTACTAAAAAAGTACAGGTAAAATTTATATCGATACCACGTCAAGGTCAGACGTACCGGCACTTAAAAAATATCGATATTCCAAGCCCTGGTCCCGACAGTTCCTAACGTTCGCTGTTACGAAGCTCTAAGCCGTAGAACAGTGAGCGCGTTTATGTCTTTTCTATCAACAGAAGTTGATAGAAAAGACATAGAAGAAGTCGTCAAACGGCATAACATTTATTAATCCTATTGATAGCTAGTTGATGACGTGCGAGTCCGATTTTGCTTGCCGCAGCATGTTTTTATTTATTGATAGATATTAGACACGGTACAAAATTACGCTTTAATAAAAGAGCTCTAGGTTGGTACCTCCTTAGAACTTACCCAAAGGTTCTTTCCTAGAAATATATTCCACTCATTTTGTAAAGGAAAATTCCATGTTGTCAATATCATCAGCAGCTGTTATTAATGGATAGAGGGATATATACCCTAGACGTGTACGTAACCCAGAACAAATTGAACTGTCTAGAACTCCTAAGACAGCCTTATATAAAAAGAACTGTTATGCTATGTGTGGTTCTATATATAATAAAATCCCTAATGACATCAAAAATTTACCTTTAACAGTATTTATAAAAAAGTTAAAAAAAAATTCTTTCTATAGTGTCAAAGAACTCATGGACCTAAATTTGAGAATTAAGTAGCACATTATTGACATGTTCATAGTTTATAACTTATTAATTAAAATCATTTTAAAATGACATTGTATAGGAACCTATTTTTAGAAATGTTTGCATGCCATGTGTTTTGGTGAAGTATGTGACACTACCTATTTTAATGTTTAAGACCTTGTATTATGGCCATATTTCTTGCAATAAATGAATTGAATTAAATATTATTGATCGGGTATTTAAAGCTTAACGTGGGGGTTTTTCCCTACGTTTTCATCGCGTTGCAGCGAATGTGGTGAAAAATTAAAGAAAAGTTTTGTTTTATAATAGGTCTTTAAGAAATTTCGTTAGGTTCAACAGGCTAACTAAGGAGACTTCTTCATATTAAAATGAGAAAACATCGTTTTGTTTATTGTTGTAGAATAGTTGGAAAGAAATTGATTTTCGTGAAAGCAGACCTCAACGAATAAGTTATGCTGATATATTAAAAGGTTGGAAATAAATTGGGTAAAACGAAACCAAATTGTTATTTAAATTGTATTTCGTTAACAACTATTTAAGTGAGTCCTTGTTCAATAAAAAACGTTTATAAATATTATTGTATTTATTGACTAACTCATTTTAATGCTAGGATAAAGTAACATTACTTTGTAGTACGTTATTATTAATAAGATCACATTTTCCATAAGTCATATAGAAACTCTATATTTTACCTTCCTTGTACCAAAATTGTAAACTTACTATTTTAAATGTAAAATAAATTCAGTAATACCTACTTAACAACTAAACACCTTTAAAATGAACCTTTTTTTGCTGTAGCTCTCTCAGTCGCAGAATATAATTTTCTGTTTTTGTTTAATGAGATGTTAAAGAGAGAATACCAATGATATTCTACAAAATTCATTTAAAACGGGATATTTACCATGATTTGATTTTTGAGTTATCCAATATTTCGGCACAGTTGCATGCGCCATGATCACGGAGTAACTGAAGGCACTGCGAGTTTTTATGGGCAGACATACCAATATAGTTACTCCGTGATCATGGCGCATGCAACTGTGCCGAAATATTGGATAACTCAAAAATCAAATCATGGTAAATATCCCGTTTTAAATGACTTTAGTATTAATAACTATGATAGTTTCAAAAGTTTTATTGATATTCTACAAAGTAGGTAAGTAATCATTATATAATTGTTTTGTTCAGAAATCACATTATGTAATTTTTCTTGATTATAAAGGTATACGTATTTTCGACTAATGAGACGCCTTTAGCTTTAGGCGAAGCCTTTAGATATAAATTAGTCGGAAACCTGACCACCCATCCTACGAGTATATTGACATTTAAAAGCCCTTTGAGAAGCCTTGAAATCCCTTTGAATGGCCTTCGTAATTTGCAGTTCTATGGCAAAGACCATTAAAAAGGCTTGGAAAACCATTGAAATGGCTTTCAAATGTCAATTATAGGATGGGTGGTTTTAGCGTAATTCTGCAGCTGCTGTGGCATTACGCAATACGGCCTTGAAAGCTCTTTTAACGGCCTTCGCCATACAATTGCAATTACAAATTGGGTTATCAAGGCCATTTAAAAGGTTTTCAAATGACACTTATAGGATGGATGGATAAAGCGTAATTTTAACGGCTGATCGATGTTCCAGGACGTGATGTACCATTCGTAGCGAGCATTAAACGTTTCACCGAGGCACCTGTGCCCTCTCTTAGCGCCTTCTTTCCCTACACTGACAGCACGAACGCTCGCTGTGAAACGTACATTACGCCGGCTGTAAGGCCGTAAGCCTGTATGAAGTGTATAAAATAATATTGAGACTTGGTTCTGACAGAGTTCATTACAGGGACTAAAATCTGTGCCGATCCCATGAATTGTTCAACAAAAATAAGGTTTACAGTTGTTTTCACATAATCTACAAATAACCATCGACATCTCAGTTGGCGTAGTCTTACCATTAATAACAACATTAATACATTTATATATTTTTACAGACCTACTGACAGTAGGTATATAAATGTGAGTATCCAAAAAAGGGTCAACCTTAGAATTCCGTGACTACCAGCTGGAAACCCGTATACGCCTAATATGATTGGATAATATGGAATGCATCAAATCAGGCAAGAAATGTTGGCAAAATATGACATCTTCCCTTTCACCCCAGATCTCACTATTCATATAGGATAATGAAATGTAAAACTATGGCACATATACACAGAAGCTTAAACGCTTTTGATAGCTTAGCTCTACCGTTTCTTTGCAGAGTTATTTCTTGATAAATCTGGCTCCGGGACTTTCAGCTCTCGCCATTGTTTCTGAAAATATAATTTGTTTAAATTAATCATCATTATCTTAATTTGTCTCAGCCGAACGACGTCAACTGCCTGTCATAGGCAAGGATCGACACAATAATAGATGAAATAATAGCCGGTCGTTCATCTACGACCGGCAACGCAGGATAGATGAACGACCGGCAACCCATCCTGCGTTGCCGGTCGTTCATCTTTTATGGGTATATACATACGATGAGCAACGCAGGATGGGTTTCCTGTGTTGCCCATCGTTCAGCTAAGATGACAACAAAGATCATTTATTTTGTCTGTAGGCCAAGCACGGATTATTGCACAATTGGTTATGTGGTTACAATCGTGGGTACAATAGAGAAGAATGACGTCACTTTGTCATCAAATGCGTAAATTATTAGAAGTTCATTCTTTCAACTTCAATAATGTACTCGATGTATGACGATGCGATGTCATTATTGTCTATTCTACCCTAGAGAATAATCCCCATGCCTACGGAACGGCAAGGTCAGCAAAGGATTTCTCGAAAAATGATTTCTGGTATCGGGGGCCAAGATCCACTCCGGGTCAATGTATATCCTCTTATCTTGCGTAAAGTTAGCGTCAAACATGTATCAAAATGTGGTTTTGATATCGAATAGAGAGACCTTGCATTTTAACATGTTTAGACGTGCTATGAATGATCTGCCCTCGGGTCGACTAAAAATAATAATATGGTTGAACGATTGAAGGTATCTTATCAAAGCATTTAGAACCAATTTTAGAAATTAGAAAACTTTTAAGTATTCTTACCAAAATCTCATTGTCTGGTACTCTTGATATAAAGTCTAGGATGTCATTATTTGGAATTCTATCTGGATTTAGGAACTTTCGCCCAAATTTATAAATACCTGAAAAATATACATATTATATAAGTATTAAGTACGATAAAATCTTAAAAAAAATACGGTTTTAACGTACTTATACGTACATATAATAAATTAGAAATTGAACTTACCAATCGCCATAAATAAGTAGTTTATCGGCAGCAAATAAAGGGCAATAGAGAGCCCTACTAGAGCTGCTATAGCCAAGTAACTTAGATAGGGCACCGTGAAATTAGTCAAGCTGAAAATAGAACATTTAATTGAAACTAATTAAAAATAGTAGCACAATTTTTGATGACCGTTGTCAACGTAGGGATAAGGGGTACATAGGTATTTTAATTTTACATAAACTGTACCATTACATATTAAATATTTCTAATTGCAAATAGGTAACGACAACATAAAAATCAAAAATTAAATCAATTTATTTGTATCAGACAAAATAAAATTTAACCATTACAACTAATTCGTATAGAAACAATAGGTACTCACTTGATAATTCTTTCAAGAAGCGAACAAATAAAGTCAATCCCTTTTTTTATCGTGAGAGTTAAGTCTTGCAGCCCATATATTCGGGTTTTTAATGTCTTGTCATCCTGTTGACAAACATATTGGTTAAGAACATGACCCAAACTTATCTTTACTAGTTTTTGCCCATTGCTTTTGCAGCTTCCCATTGGTTTTTCGTCATTGTTTACATGTTAATTCAGGCTTAGAACTACATAATCCAAAATTTCAGCCCGATCAATTTTGGCCAGGAAAAGGCACAAACATACATCCATCCAAACATTCGGATGCTCCTTCCACCTCCATGAACTTCCATGAACTTTCGGAAGCCCGTGGCTTCGCACGCTTTTTCTTGAGATAAAAAGATGCCTATACGTTAATCTCAGTCTAGAACAACAAACTTTGCAAAATTTTAGCACGATTCGTTCAGTAAGTAGTTTTTAATAAATACTATTTCATTTCATTTGCGTGAAGAGGTATAAATTACCATCCAAACATCTATCCAAACTTTCGCATTTTTAATATGAGTGTAATTGCGTTGAATAATCTGACTTATCAAAACTTACTTTTGTAGACTCAAGGTCTTCGTCTTCAATTTCTTCATCGGACGATTGACTAGGAACTAATGTGGTGATACCTGTAACAAACAATTGTCAATTTAAGAAAGTTATGTGGAATCTATACTCCTTCCGAATTTAATGTAAAATATTTGTAAACAACCCACAATAAAAGCACTAAATTTCTCATGTTGATGGTGGTATGTGATTTGTCCAACATTATTTGTTTATTTATAGTTTACGAATCGACGTTACGGGAATCGACTTAGAGTCGTCATGCAGGGAACAATTCGTATTGTTTCGTGATACAAATTGTTACTTACTATTACTTTGACTGGCTATCCAGAAGTATGCGAATGGCACCACGAGAAGAAGTGGCGTCATCCACATTTGGAACACCATCCAGAATATTAACCACACGGCCAGCGCTATCGCAGATAATTCTCTGTTGTCCCATTCAAATAAATACCTGAAAATAATAAGGCTTTCGTTAATATAGTGCGTAAGTTTCTAACGGAGCTAGAGTCGTAGGAAGTCCCAAAGATTTTCGAATCGTCGGTTATTTGATTTCGTGTCTTAGTTAGAGCGTCCCAGTACTGAGGGGAAGGACGCGGGTTCTAGACCCGCCAAAATCGAATATTTTTGGGACATTATTTAATTACCTGAAAATAATGTTCAGATTAGAAACTTAAGCAATCTTTAATATTGATACGACTGCGTAAAACTAACAAATAGCGGAGCCACTAGACTGATGGTCTCGCACTATCAATAAAAAAATTAACGACTTCAAAATGGTGAGGATGGTTTAAGCTCGGCTGAATGTTTGGGTACAAAAAAACCACAGCTGAATCTTGAGTTGCGTTTGGGATTTTATTATAGTGTAGGATACCTAGGATACCTACATTACCTACACATGCGTACATACGAAAAGATGACTGCAGGCAGCGTCCGCGTCCGCGCCCGCGCCTCCACTCTGATGGGCCCACGCCTCTGCGTTCGATATATTTACGTTGGTTGGCTGTCCCGCTCGCACACACTAGCGCTGTCTCACATAGTTTGAATTCATTTGACTTTTCTTCTAAAACTAAGTGAAAGGAAGCTAGGACCCTTCCCTACAATAGTATCACTATGAGGACGCCGTAAGACATTGCTTTACGTATGCCCTTGGTTAACAATCTAGATACCTAATATTATTGCACCACAAAAACTTAGATAAACACTAACTTATGTGTATCTTACCTAGGTATGTAACTAGATAGAATCAAGATTACATGATGTATCTATTGAAACCAGCCGTTAGTTTTTGTACCTCTCAGCTATAGAAAAGGCTTGCGCGAGGAGATTTATGATTACTAAAATACTTACAATAGACAATGTATATTTTTGCTGCTGACAAAAAACATTGACGTGTTTGCTTGTAAAAACTAACCACGTGTAAAAACCCTCGAGGTTTATGTATTTAGAAAATAATAGAGGTAGATAGGTATTATTAGAATATTGCAATTAGGTACCTCATAAGTGAACAAAAACAGTGATTATTTATTAATCTCAGGTAAGTATAGAACTAAAGTTCTCCAAGCTAACAGGAAATCATAAACAAACATTCTTAGCTACTTCTATAAATATGATTAGTTATAAACTCGGCAAACATACCATAAAAAGTTATATAACTACGAAGGCAAAAAAAGGTTTTGCATTAGCTTTAGTCGTATAATGCGATAATTACAGGTTGGCTTTTTGAGTTGGGAGTGGATAGCCAAATCCAAAACCATGAGAGCTGTGAAAGTAGTACCTTGTTTTATGAGGAAATAAAAACTGCTACTTTAGATTTTTTTATCTTTTATGTTTGCAGATACAGAATTTAACAAAAGATTCTTCAAAACCTATGCCCTGGATTCGGTTGCTGATAAGGAAGAATCTTAACAAACAAATGCATTATTATAAGTGAAAGGATATTGCTACTTATTACAATTTTAGTTTGAATACTGAGCATCAATGTGAACACTTTAAATAATGTTTTTAAACAACTGGTGTTTCTTTTGCTAGCCATGATACTTACATAGTCTGTATATTAATCCGGTTTATCTAAAAACAAAACATCTATTCCTAATGAATTTAGTAAACTTTTATGAAACACCAACTTTTAAATAAGCATGCAGTTAAAATTTTGTCATTAATGAAGCCCATGACTAATTTCATGACTTTCCTCTAAATCTCATAGTTTCGGATTTGGATAGCCACTCCCATCTCAACTATCCATCCTGTATAAACTCATCATACCAAAACAAGTGACGTGGGTAAATAACTATGATAATATTTATAAAATAATTAAAAGTAGCTGTACTAATTTATGTAGAAACAAGTTTTTAGATCACGATAGCTCGTTTTTAGCCAATTAGCCCGCCTCATTTTATGACAGCTCAAATTGCGCTTTGATAAATTTGATTGTTTTGAAAAATTATAAAACCTACTTCTAATCTAACTTATAATTAACACGTAATAGAACCGCTAACAAGCAACTTGTATTGTTTTAGTTAAAGCGATGAAAAAATATTTCGGCCTACCCGCTTTTACATTATTATTTTTTCTACACAAATTGAATCTGAAATATTTCCATAAAAGTTAGGATATAGTTTTAAGAATAGATATAATATATATACATTTTAGTACATAGTATAGATTTTTGTGTTGTATAAAGCAGTAAGTAAGTCACGTACCTACGAAAACATAAGTCCGCTATGCATATTTATTTAAAATAATCTTATATTTCTCTATAAGTGAATGTATATTCTTTTGAGAAATAAATTTCTAAAAACGTAAAACCGTAAACCGTAATCTTTTAATTGTATACTGTGTTTAAGTTTTGCGGGATAAATACGGGACTAAAAATTCCCTCCACCTCATTAGTTTATACAATAGCGAAATTTTCTTAGATCCCATTATTAACTGAGCAATCGACGAACATACATAAAAAAAATATTTCCATACAGCCGAACATTACAACTCTTTTCGAAGGTGGTTTATAACTAGCTTCTGCTCGCGGTTTTACACGCTTGTCTATGAATAGTAGCCTAGCTAAAAAACATCGAAATATACTTACTTGACATGTTCATTTCCCATTGAAACAGCCGTAAAAATATCCTTTATGAATTTCAAGTTGTTATAAATTAGTGGAATGCTAAATTTGTCTGGTTTCTTGAGATCCTTGTATTTAGATTCTTTTGGGCTTAGCACTCGGAGTGAAGCTTTTACCTAGAACAAAGTGTTCATCATTATTATTGACGATCCATGTGGCGCGGTGGGCGAAGGTCCGCCTGCGACGCAGGAGGTTGCGGGCTCGATTCCCGCCTTCGAACAATTGTGTGTACGATCTACAGATATTTGTTCCGGGTGTTCTGGTCGTTTTCTATGTATAATAAAAAATATCTATCTATGTAATGTATTATATTATGTATATCAGTCATCTAGTACCCATAACACAAGCTCGGCTTAGCTTGTGCTAGATGATGCTGTGTGAATTGTCCAGCATTATTTATTTATTAAAATATAAAATTATATAAAATATATTATGTATTTCTGTAAAATACCACTAGTACTTTTTTCAGGGTTTGTTATGGCTCAGAATAAAATGCTTGAAATAAGAGAGACTCAAATAGAGAAAAAATTCCGGCTTGGTGTCATAATTAAACCGTACAAAATGGAAGGTTGCGGGTTCAAATCCCGCCTCAGTCGTAATTTTTTGGGACACAATAAAACATTCTATGAAATAAAAGTTGTTCATCAAACTTGTATAATCTGTACTCACAGGATTCCAAACCAAAGACATCTGCACCAATATTCTGGGGCAGTTCCCTTTCGCGCTGGACTTCTTGGAGCGATTCTTCAGCGCATACCATCGCTTCTCATCATTCTCCACCCTGAGCAGCGGTATCGAGATCCTGCCGAGCTGTTCGTTGATCAGCGACTCATCGTATACCGTGATGTCTAGTGTAGATGTGATGTCGTTTATTCCACTGAAAAAGAAAATATATTAAAGTTAGTAAAATCCGTGCACGATTGGAATGTTCTTTGGCAGAGAAGCTTGTCAAAGTTTTCTACTTAGCAAGACGATCTGTGTAGTGAAGGGAGAATTTTTTAAAACATTTTTAAAAAATTCTCCCTTCACTACACAGATCTGGGGGGCTGTAGGGAAGCAGTGGATCCGACTGGCACATAACGCCAGGGGTAGCGAGATAAGGAAGAGGCCTATACTCAGCAGTGGGTGTTACCAGCTGATTAGATTGATAGAAATATTTTACGTCTCGTTTCCTTTAAAAATGTTTTAAGAGTGCTTTTCACGAAAGAAGTCCGGTGGCAATAAGTGAAACTAAATTATCATCGCTAAATTCACTAATCTCATTTGGTCGCACTGCCTACAGGCAGCGCTGCGTCCGCGAACTTCTTTCGTGAATTTATTTACCATTTTATTTATCATAGTACAATTGAGATAAATCGGTGCCAATTCTACCATCATGGTACTGCCTAATGGTACAAATTGTCCGACGGCTCCATGACCAAAATGGGATTAAGCCTTGTCAAAGTAAATCCGACAGGTTTTGTTTCAGTTTGAAATGTTTCCATCGATTTTAATGCGGATTAATATAACGTTTCATTTATCGTAGTCTGCCTGCAACTTCGCTCAGTAGTGTCGATACGTGGATAACTAGACATAGCCGTAGCACCTACAGAATGGTATCATATATCTGTATGAGTTTTTTTGGATTGGACAAGTTGCTATGGAGTCTCCTCCGTTAAAACTATTTCTTCACTCGCATCTTCTTACAGTATTAAATATCTTAGTTTATATCCTACTCATATTATTAAGCCGAAAGTTTGTGAAATATTAATTTTATTTTGTTACATAGGATCTCCAATACTGCTGAACAGATTAAGATAAAATTTCACGTACCTACATTTAGAATAAAGCCTAACTTAGATAATAGACTACTTATTACCAATACCTAAAACACGCGTGATAAGCTGCGCACAGATGCTAGTAGACACATATGAATTAGAATGTTAGTTTTTTGCTGTATTTGTGACTTTTGTTTCATATTTTTTATCTACTCCTAGATTATGTTTTAAAAATGAGCACCTTCTTACTATTAAGTAGGTAACTATCTATACTATATGTACTATACATATTTCGTGCAGGTACATACAAAGGTTCCGCCACTGTTAGATATATTTGTATTTGATTCACACCTCTACGCGAAATAAGACAATCTTATTTTGTTTGTAATTGTACTTATAACGTTACACAAGTTACCTATATAAGTGTTATTAAGGACCTTAGCTATTTACACCTTCCAATGTGAAAATTAATATCACACTAAAATTATAAATGCGAAAGTATGGATGGATTGATGTATGGATGGATGTTTGTAAGTTCTTCACGCCAAAAAACTGAACAGATCGGGCCGAAATCTTATTAACAGGTACTTCTAGGCCTCGAATAAAACATGCAGACTATTTTTCCCATAAATCAGTTCCCATGGGATAGAAATAACCTTAAAAAGTTTCCATAGAAACAACCCGTGCGAAGCCGCTGGCAGAAACTAGTCTTCAATATTTCTGTGGTTTTTAAAGGAACAGGATTTAAATTAATCCTGAGGTTTAGGTGTGTGTTAATAAACGTGGAAATACCCAAAATAAATAATACCCAAACCTTGGACTTTCTTGATACTGTTGAATACCTATAGCAAGAGGTTGTGGTTTGGTGTGGGTTTATTCCTATTTGCAAGTGTAAATGTCTGTAGCTATAAGGCTACTGATTTACGCCATACAAGTTCAGTGGTTTTTTACTTGCATTTTCATGGTCATTTAGTACCTATAGTAAGGTACCTTTAGAAAGGTATTTCAAGTCACGGCCTTGAACAGCAAAATTTGTTTACGTAGGTAATGAGTTTACGTCAAAAATGAATGCAGGTAACTTTTTTGTAGAGACTATTTAAATTTTAGTATTTCACCTAAAATCTAGAGTTTTGATGGTATATGTCATCAAAACTCGAGATCACCATCAAAGAATAGAATAGAAAATATTTATTGGCGTTTCGAAATATAAAATAAGACAAATTATGAACTAATAAAAATAATTTAACGGCGAGAACATAAATAGGCTACCGGCTCAGCATTAAGAGCGTGCCATACCTCAGCCAAAATTCGAATTTCGCTTCAGTTCAGAGCAGAATGACAAGATATGATTTTCTTGTGAGTGAGAAGCACAGAGCGATAGACGTGCTCCGTTTTTTTTATCGACGTAAGCGTCAAAACTGCCTAATGCCTAATTACAAGTTATTTACACAACTAATCTAAAAATTAAAAAGACGAAAACGAAGAAATTCTACTACGTTTCTCGACAAAACAAAAATCCAACAAAAAAATTAGGTGGTTCCTGAGATAAATAGCAAAATGTGTGCAAAACATGTATTTTTCAAAAAATAAAAGTATCGAGAAAATTTTCACCAATCGTGTTTTCGAAAAGACGGAATCCAAGATAAAAGTTCGAATTATCATTTACCTAAATATGATTGTGGTAGCTTTCACAGATTCTGAGATAAATAACGATTTCTAACTATATGTACAATTACATAAGGTACACTCTTAAATGCTCGGCTGAATTGACACGGGTGCCAGCCAATGCAGCTCTGGTTATCAGCGGCGCCAGAGAGAAAGCAAAAAAAACAAAGCTCAGCATATTTCAACCCTGAAGGTAAATTGAAATCAGTGCGGTAACTATTACAAAGCTATTTCGCTGCGGGAAAATTGTATGTGGCCTTGAGACAACCTTGAGACCGAGTTACAAAGTTTAATGATAAAATACATATTTATGATTTCTACTTACAAGCCGATCATCAAGCTCCAATTTAAGCAGAGCTTGTGTTATGGGTACTAGATAACTGATACTTAATACAATATATTGCATAGATAGATATTTTTTGCTATACAATGAAAAATACCAAGAACATCCGGAACGTATGTAGTAATAGGTATAGTTCGTGATTCTGTCGAATGTAGCTGTTTTTAATCGAATTCATAAAAGTAAGAGATTGTCAATTCGACTGTTTTTTTTTAAATGTTTGTTACCTCAGAACTTTCTACTGGGTGAACCGCATTTGGTCCAGTACTGACAGTGGCATCCATGAGAAAATCTTATAAGTCTTAAATTTCCTTTTAATATGTGCGCGACAAATGTACGCATAAATCAATATCACGCCAACCGATTTCTAAGATTCTTCTTTTAAAACTAAGTTTTAAAGCCATTTGTTTAGGAATTTGATGTCAATATAAAACACTTTTTTAAAACACGCCAAATTATTTAGCTATGTTGAGATAAGAGTCTGAGATAAAGGTAATCGCTTTTGATTTGAGTGATAATGGTTTTATCCCGTACAAATCAAATATTTTTTAATAATAACTTGATACTTACAAGGTTCTTGTCCCAAGTGGGGACCGACGAGCCAGACTGTGTGCGTCTGTACCCGTGAGTTGTCCAGCTCTAGCACGCAATACGATTTGGCTTTGCTGATGCTCTGTGTACTCAGCCCCCGGGTGCCGTGCACTGTCACTCTCAGCTGTCACACCTCGCTCCAGTCTTCGTCAAGATGGTACCATGACTGGAAATAACTTGATACTTACAAGGTATAGTTCTTGTCCCAAGTGGGGTCCGACGAGCCGGTGACCGTGTGCGTCTGTACCAGTGAGTTGTCCAGCTCTAGCACGCAGTACGAGTCAGCTTTGCTGATGCCCAGTGTGCTCAGCCCCCGGGCGCCGTGCACTGTCACCGTCAGCTGCCCCACCTCGCTCCAGTCTTTGTCGAGACGGTACCATGACTGGAAATAAGTCAATTAAATTTTACCGCTCATATTATTATTGATGATGATTATTTATAAAATTAATGAGTTATCAAATGATGAAGATGGGTTGATATTTTTACCAGAGCCTAGTTCGTTATCTAGAAGGGTGTACCACGTGCAGGTTAGGTTGGCTGAGGAGACGAAATGTTGGAGTCCCCCTTACACCCTAAGATTTCTTTTGATGATGATTCTTTATTAATGGCAACTGTGTCTGGTTGGATTATTTTGTGCCAGTGTAAAGTAATGGAAAATAATTGTAAAATAAATAAGATATCAAATTGTGAAGATTGTTTAATATTTTCACCAGAGCCTAGTTCGTTATATAGCAGGGTGTAGGCACGTGTGTAGGATGCCCTGGGAGACAAGATGTTAGAGTCCTCCTTACACCCCTACCGCTTACTACTATTGTAATTCCGCCTCTATTCCATGACTATGAAATTTCTAAGAACTGGACACTGACAGAAAAGTGATGGTTTGATTAATTTCATATAACGGATCCTGATGGACACTACAGTACATAACTACTTTTTTCTTTAGTGTGGAATAAAATCTTAAAAAAACCCACGAGGAAAAAGATCGTTTGTTGATAGCATTCATCATTTTTAAAGCACACCGATTTGAAAGTTCATAAATATGCAGGGTTTGAGGTCTTTGAACTTCACCGTTATGCTGAAGGTTGGTATGTCGAACGCTTAGTTTGCAAGTGCTTAACTTCGAATAGACAGAAATCCTCTAGAAAATGTTCCTGGCTCCTAATTTTGTTTAAGGTGTATCCTAAAACCCACGTTTTGACTGTACCTAAAATCAATTTGAAGGCAAAAAATATGTTTTCCTTGATATGCCTATCCCGCGCGGTTTTCGCTCGTACTTGTCTCGCAAAACCTCTAAGCGCAAAACCGAGAACGTCACCTTAAGATTATAGGCACATTTACATATTTATTTCTGTAGTTGTTTATGTAAGTTACTGTAGGTTTAGTAGGGAGGTATCTGCTACATAACCAGTTCAGCAAAATAACAAGACAAAGACAAAATCCGGAGTTCCTTTTGACAAACAACCTTAGAATAATCAAAAGCAAGGACACTAGTATAAATGGTACGCAATTATACTAATTTTAACAACTGAGTAAATAAATAAACTAAAATTAGACGTGATAACTTGTCTTCGTACACTTCGTTAACACGTCGGGTTTATTAGATTTTAATAAAAAGTCTATTAACACATAGAATTCATATTAAAATCCACTTTGGTTCATCTGCGTCATCATTATTGGTTTTTACATGTGAAATGATAATATATAGGAATATTCCAGTGGTTAAGAAACCGGATTTTATATCAGTCTGTGAACGACAGGTGACTCACGACTTAAACTACAATACAAATGCGAGGTAAATACCCTCACAACAAAACGAGAAACAAATTGTTAATTTTAAGGTTTAATACATACCTTAAAAATTAAATTTTGAGAAGCTAATACCTACCAATTGACTGGGGCTGATGTTGCGCGGCGGGCGAAGGTCGCCGGAGGTTCGATTCCCGCCTTGGGACAAATGTTTGTATGATCTCCAAATATTTGTTCTGGGTATTTTCCATGTTAAATAAGAAAATATCTATCTATGTAATGTACAATAG
This sequence comes from Eupithecia abbreviata, assembly GCA_943735965.1. Classification (NCBI taxonomy): domain Eukaryota; kingdom Metazoa; phylum Arthropoda; class Insecta; order Lepidoptera; family Geometridae; genus Eupithecia; species Eupithecia abbreviata. The sequence goes on from OX030976.1 coordinate 6,943,761, forward strand.
AATTTATCAGTATATGAGTCATCTAGTACCACACGGCACAAGCGCTCTGCTTAGCTTAGGGCTAGAGGCTAGGGCATAGTGATCATCCGATCACTATTTATTTATTTTAATGTTATTACTTCAATACGTAAAACAACCAAGCAAGTTCATAACTCTGTCTGATCCCAACAATAATATAAAAAGGCATTAGAATTGTATCAGTATCTTATATTTTAGAGGCGAAAGTCCGAAAGGCAAAACGACCGCGCAAAAACGACTTTCCGATTTTAAAACTAGTTTTCGTTTGGGAAATAAAGGAATGAACTAGAAACACCTTCTTAAATACACACATATACTCACATCTCATTCAAGATATTAGAAATAAGGTCAATAGTATGCGAAACAATAACAGAAATCAAGAATTTAAAAATAAGTTAACCACTAAAAACCAAAACAAAAACGGCAACAACGAATAATTGCACACGCGCAAGAAAAAGGTGCACATTAGAGTTCAAAATAGGACCAGACTCAAATTATGAATTAATGAAAGAAAACACTCAAAACTAGAAATTGTTTCGACCTTCGGCGATTTTCCGATCAGTGTCGTACAATACAATACAATACAATACAATAATTCTTTATTGCACACCATAAAAAACAGATACACTGGACAGGAAAAAGACAAATAAAGAATGTGTTGTACAATGGGCGGCCTTATCGCTTAAAGCGATCTCTGCCAGGCAACCTTTGGATGGACATGAAAAGTTAGAATAAGTATAGACGGTGGCGTGTTATATATAGAATAATATTTAATTGGGACAAATACATATTGATAGGTATAAGTATAAATACAAACATAAATATATAATATAAATATAAAAAATAAATATATCGTCCCCGTAGAAGGAAAATTAAATAATTAACACATTTTGCGAAATCGACTTTATTGCATTTCTATAAAGTCTAATTCAAGCTGCATCTTTCTGTCTTACTAACGTTTCGCTATCTTAATTTATCAAAAAGTTATCTGTAATTGAAACTTGCAAGTCGGAACAGATGGAAAAATAAACTTCTCAGAATACACAAAAAAGTAGCGAAGGAAAATTAAATAACGCAGCCATAAATAGATAAGTGAAATCATTGATCACTTTGCGACAGCGTAAAGGCCATAACATCACTTATTTAGTTTTCCCTCGACAAATTTATGGTTCATCAGGAGCAAATGAAATAGGTAAAATGAAATAAGGTAAGTTGTGGAATTTTCGTGTGTTATGATTGTGGTTTAATAATAAAGTACAAATTAAATAAAATCATTTATTTAAATTGTCTACTAGAGCTCTCTGGTTTTTACAAGTTTAGGACAAGTAGAACTAGATAAAGTATTTGTAAATAGAGCAAAATGGAAAAGGGAAGTTGAGAAGAGAAATAAAAACAATTGTCTGCCATACAAGTCTAAAAATGGAAAAATTCAAGATGCCAAATTGCCGAGAAACTCGTGCAATGCTTCATGTCGATTCAAATGCAGCGTAAACTTCACTAATGACGAAAGACTAAAAATATGTAAGGAGTACTGGAAATTATGTGATTTTAAGCAACAAAAAGAATATTTACTGAAACGAATAATTATCAAACCTGTACGCAGAGTTCTTAAAAACATACCTGTTGAAAAACAAAGAGCAACTAGCAGAGAATACGGATTTATAAAAAAAAAAAAAAAATTCCTCCTCCCTTTAACAAAACCTCAGACGATGCAGTTAAAGAAGTAAAAGCTCATATCGAGAGTTTTGCCACTAAAGATTCTCATTACTGCAGAAAGAACACTCGACAATACCTAGATGAAAATTTGTCCATTTCAAAAATGTACCAGTTGTACCGAGTGAAAATGCAAGAGTTGCAAAAACAGCCAGTCGAGATGAATGTATACAAAAGGATTTTCGGAAGGGATTACAATATATCGTTCTTTCACCCCAAGAAAGAGCAATGTGCCCTATGTAATCAATACTTTAGGACACCAAATCCCAATGAAGCCATCAAGAATGAATACATCGAACACGTTGCAAGAAAAGACGCATCATTTAAGTCTAAAGATACAGACAAAAAGAGATCCGAAGTAGATCCTACCTTCCTATGCGTGAAAATGGATCTGCAGAGCTTGCAAATTCCATCTACCGCTGACAGCCTCATGTATTACTCTAGGAAGCTAAATCTTTACAACTTATCTGTGTATGAATTTAAGCCTCCAAGGAACAACGCGCTTGTTTGATATGGACCGAGGTGAATGGGAAAAGAGGCAGCACAGAAATAGCTTCAGCCGTTAATACATGGGTCAAAACCATCCCAGAAGAAGTGTCGAATGTCACACTCTATTCGGATACTTGCTCAGGCCAAAACCGAAACCAATACATGTCTGCCTATTTTTTACATCTCGTTCAGACAAACCCAAATTTGAGTATAGTCGAGCAGAAGTACCTAGAAAGTGGCCATAGCTTTATGGTGGTAGACTCCATGCATAGCTCAATAGAAAAGGAAAAGAGATACACAAACGTGTACTCAGTAATTGACTGGAAAGGTATCATGAGCAGAGCGCGATCCACAAGGCATAACAAAAGTGTTTCCCCATACAATGTTCATGAACTTACATTTAAAGACATGATAGACGTTAAGGAACTGGCGAACAAAATTATAAAAAACAGGAATATCTGTACCATCGGAGAAAAAGTCAACTGGCTTAAAATAAAATGTTTAAGATATGAAAAAGAGTCTCCAAACATCATCAAATTCCGGTATGATTACGATGGCCCATATAAGTCACTGGACACCTCTTGTTCTTCAGGACGTATGACTAGGAGGGCAAAAAACGTCGAAAATACCCAACATAACATTGCCCAACAGGTACTGACTATGGCTTATGGAAATCATCTTCCAATCACGGAAGCAAAGAAAAAAGACCTACTTAATCTGTGCAAAAAAAACATAGTACCCCATGAATTACACGGTTGGTATGAAAGCTTGCCTTCGTCAAATACAATAATTGATGATTTCCAATCTGGAAATGATTCTGAATAAAATAGAAACCACTAATAAATAGTAAATGCATAGGTGCAACCACAAAACAAAGTTAGTTCAATAGGATTACATACTTATGCAGGAATAATAGAATTAGATGTTATTTTCTAGTTTATTGTCTTTTCAATGAAAAGTTGTTCGTCATTTTTAATTAAGCTAATGAGCCGATCTCAATTTTAATTTAAGTAAGTAAGACTGAAGTAATAAAGCTACATAGTTAGTAGGACAGAACTTAAAGCCATTGAAGGGATCTCAAGTTCAATTTGATTTGAAGTGATTTTATAAAGATGAGACTGAATCAGAGTTGATTATTTTAAGGTTTGTTAATTAAAGTTTATGTACCCAAGTGCATTGTTTTTAAATAATTTAATAGTTTTTGTGTTCTAAAGTTGTTTATTTTGTTGATTTTATGTGAAATAGTAGTAAGTTTGATAAATAGTAGGTACCTAACGTAAACATTGATTTTATAAGTCTGACAGTGAAATGTAGCCGTTTCAGGGGATTTTTTTATTCCTATGTTATCTCTTAATAAAAAGAAATTATAAAGTATGAATAATTTGGTTTTCTTTTGCATTTTATTCAAATGAATAGGATGGTTTTACAAATTATAAAGTAAACAAGAAGGCAGTTTATGATTTCATTGATGAAGGAAAATTAAATAAGGGCATTTACCGTATGCTTTTAAAGTTTCAGCGGAGAATATTGTCGGAGGAAAAATGAATAACTAGCATACACAATTAAATAACTGACATAAACAATCAAAATTCTGGCGAGGGAAAAATACATAGTTGCTTTTGATTTTTTTTCTTATAAACCAATTACCTTAATTTTTTGTTTGTTTAATTATAACCTAGGTAAAATTATAATCTTTAAAATATCAAAAAGTGGACACTAAATTTATTTGCCAAAAAAAAGTTATCGGCATTTTTGTCGCAAAAAATCGGTAAATCGCGTTTTTCTCGCGATTTTGGTTTTGTCAGTTATTTAATTTTCCTTCTACGGGGACGATATGTCGTAAATATATTCCAATAATATTTCATTGTTTTACCCGTTGTTTACTAAAATATTTAGTTTTGTAGAACTTAGAACTTAGAAGTATACTTACTTTAAACGTTACGTTTTACGTTTATTACTTTAATATATGTATGTAGTATACATATTACTATGTAAGTATTATAAGTATTTTATTTATCATATATCATAACCCAAAAATACACAGATCCCCTGGTACGGTCCACGATCCATCCATGGTTGTCTGGTAGAGATCGCTCTTGAGCGATAAGGCCGCCGATTGTAATTATTTCTTTAAGTTTTATCTGTACATAGTTATCTATTTAAAGTGCAATAAAGAATTTTCTATCATCTATCTATCTTAAAATCTGTACCAACAAATGTCAACCCTGAACTGAGTTGGTTTTGGAATTAACATTAACTAAGTGCATTTCCTTTGGCATTTCCCGATAAAAACAATTGACATGCAAACGACGTCGTCGGCTGAGCTGGTAAAAGACAAAGGTTAGCCGATGGCCGATATCCCGTGTGCATACTGATACTTCAAAGGATTTATTTTCCTTTCAAGAATCTTGGAGTGTCCCCGGCCTCGAATCACATTAGAATATGGGCCTTGATTACAATGCGCCTAGCCAATAAATATGAACTCTTATAGCGTGGCACCTCGTAACCAGTTTTGAGATTAACATTTTAATACAAAGTTTATGACGTCATAATATAGGAAAGATATTTTAGTTTTTTACATTTAACGGTAGAAGAACAAGAATATAATTTATTAAAATTAGTGACGTCATAAACTTTGTATTGTAATTTAATTCTCTAGAACCAGTGGAGTTTATTCATTGGAATGGCAATATAAAATTAAGCTACACAAGTTTATATTTTACCAGTGATTGTGTATTTTAAATGATTTAACCAGTATTTTGAAGGAGAACATGAAATATGTCTTTTTTCTTTCACGGAAATCAGAAATCACATTCACGTAAAGGCCTGCTTTTATTCTCCAATATACGTAATCGTTTATTTTGTATAGTTTTTTTTATGTGCAATTAAATCGGTGTATTAGTAAATTGGGCGAAACGAAACACGAAATTTCGTGTTTTATAATTAAGGACAGGGGTCGTTGCATACTTAGCAGAAAATGGTCATCAAGTATAAAATAAATTAATTTTTTTTGCTCAATCATAAAACAATTAGTTTTATGATATTTGTGAATACATAAAATGTGTGTACGTATATTTTTAGATGCCAAGTAATTATTTACATTTATCTTGAATTGTTTGGCTATGGAACAAAATTGTCATATAAAAGATTTTAACGCGCTCGATACACGAATAATGAAATTGAGAATTGCGAAGATAGTTGATTGTTGAATTATGTTTAAGGTTTTTGCCATTGCTTAAGCACTCACAAATTGTGTAAACCCAGTGTGTTTTCTAAGAAATTTTATAATGTATCAAAATAAAATCATCTTCAACGGGTCGTGGAAAAAAAACTTGGACGTTATTAAATTATGTTTATTTTTATTTTTTGTTCCACAATGATTACCGTCCTAAGTCAATTTCACATCACAACAATAGCAATTCCCAGTCCACTGCTGGACATGGGCCTACTATGATGTCAATTTAAAATGCGTCAAATTATAAAACATCCACCTTTCTGTGAACGTTTCATGAGGTAAAGTGGGCTATAATTTAAGTTTCCCTTTTATGGAAGGGCCGATAGGTGTTGATTTGTTGATGCTGTCCTCCTAGCAGTTTCTTTGCCAGTCTCAACGTAGACTAGCCAGCTGCTCAGGACATAAAGTACCCAAGTGTGTGTGCTAACACAGGTGCACTCTCTATTCCTTCACTTTCATAATGCATAGATGATAGGTATGTACATATATCCATCTCGTGCAAAATCTGGCTAGTCTGTCATAAGATTTTTTTAATTTTGGTTTAGTATGGAATATTTGCTCGCCAACATTGTAGGTATCTTGAGATTAGCTAGTGGAGTCATAAATAGGTTAATATAGGCTAAATTATCAGGTAATAAGTAATTACAAATACTGGTCACTCCTTTTCTTTTTGCAAGGCAGACCTACACGAGCAGCCGCCAACTACCTGATTCAGGGTTATTCCTGTGAATTGCGGTAGGTAGATACTTACATAGTCGTCTGCTGGAGGAGGAACATGCACCCCCGTCGTCGTAGGCACGTTGTCCACTGCCATGATTCTACCGGATCCACTGACTGTCAACAGCATGTGGATAGAACCGAACCCGCACTCTAGCTCTTGCCATATGTCGTGGGTTTTCTCTTTGTCCAGCCGAGACAGGTCTATGAGACACCTGAGAAAAAAAACGTATTTTTTGGTAAAGTTAGCTTCGATCATTATCAATCATGATTGTTAAGGACATAGGACAAACATTTAACATCACTACCGCATATCACCAAAGTAAGCATTCAAATATGGGCCTAGACTCGAATCTTTCGATAGATTTATAGTGACAAACAGCTTACAGCAAGCTTCAATCGCGTGGCCAGCGACCTGTCTGATGTAGTCTATATAAAAGACATGTAAGTAATACACTACACATTATAATGTCAATTATGGTACTAGATTTGCGACAACCATATGCTTCTATAAAAAAAAAAATACCACCAGCCCTACATATCAATTACTGATAGGTACACACAATCATTTACTATAATGTAACATTACTGGGCCCATCACGTATATCCCGAAGATCGTAAATGCAGGCTGCTATTACGATCTTCGATTAAACCTTGTCCTTGAATAAACTTTGTTTGTAAATACTACACGTAAATGATTGCTGGATAATGTACCCTAATGCTCGAGTAGGTTTCATTGGTTATTCAATAGCATTTGGTTCAAATTTATTTAAAAACCCAACAGATCTGAAGAGTTTTTGATAACTCATTTATCATTGCTTTACCAGTGACTTTGCTTTACCTACAGCCGGTGGTTCCTACTGTGGTTCGTACGGTGACCTTAACTTAGAAATGACCAATTCTCTTGTCACCGTTTATTGGACAAGAGAAAGGAGTATTTGAATACACATTTTGATAATTGATTTTGTTTATCGGCGTGTGTATACGAATAATCAGCTCTTAGTCGTTTTTATGCTTTAATAGAGAGTCCGAAATATTGAAGAAAATATACATCAACTCACAAGGTAATTATAATCGTCACTAATTTTAAAAAGTTAGGTTAGGTTAGCTAATACCCACTTGCACTTACGAGGATAAGGTAGGTATGTTTGTATAGCGAAAGGTTATGGGTAACAGAGATAATTACATAAATTAATACGAACGAGACAAAAGGAGGTGATTAGTGCCACACCAATGAACAAAGGCTTCATAGCATTGGTATTTTCCTCAAAACTGGTTCTCCATTGTTTATAGAAAACAAAAAAAAACAAATAAAACGGGATTTGTTATTGGTATTTTTGAAAATTTTCTATTGTGACCTTACTTTGTATGCAAATAAACGTGCAAAACATACATACCTGTGCAAAAAGTACTAATGTTTGAAACATATGTACATATTTTTTGAATACATTTGTCTACAAAAACGACTTCTCGTACACACCAAGATATTTTTAACCTACACCGACGTGAATGAGAAGATATGTACAAAGTACCAACATATTAAGGTATCTTTGTTTGTTTTTGCATAGTTCTGGGTACTCTACGTAAAGGAAACTCATATTTTTTTCTAATCTATGTAAATACTTTAGCTAGTTCGCAATATTCATCATGGAAAAGAAGGGTCATTTGAGTCACCTATTGCCAGTGTTTTCGGAACTTATGAATAGATAAGTAAAAAATATACAAAGATTTTGAAACAGGTTCCGAACCACACTGAAATCAGCGAATTTTTTTTTCATTTACTTTTACCAAATGCCCATCAATGACGACAAGAAAGTAGTTTGAAAAGCTGTTTGAGTCTAGACGGTAGAAAATAATTGGGTAAGTGTGCTACGAATGCTTCTGTACCCCATTTGATGTTTTCATTCAAAATCAAGTGAATATGATTTATAGTTTTTAGGGGTATGTATGCTTACCGTTTTTTCTTTATCAAAGAAAATTACAATCAAATAATAGACAAATAATAGAACTACCATTGTACCTGGAAACAATTGAGTTAAGCTCAGACTGGTGTAAACAATCTACAGGTATCTCAACTGATCCATATCAATACGAGTTGCAAGCGACCCCAAGACGCTCTGGCTGCATTGCCTCGCATGGCAAAGCTGATGGGCTGGGCCAAATACTAACCAGCTCTCGGGTCACGCGTGGTTTCGACCAGACACCCAAATAAGTAAGGCGGTAGGTACTAATTATTTTGTCTTAATAAATGAATCCTAAATTAATGGATCAAGTCGCGTTGACTTATTTTCTATAGTTCTCGAAAACAATAAACTTAGGTAAATAGATGAAGCTTTAACGAAGGTTGCTATATTATGATTTAAAGTTTATTTTATGTAAATAAAACAGACAAATCATATTTACCAGTAAGTATGAACAAAGAAAACACGTCCTCTTATTCTGATCAACACTTATGAAAGATCGTTGATCTTGACTTTTAAGAGTAGGTAATTCCCACATTGGCAGTTAAATGAAGGTCATCAGACAGGACTGGCGGAACAAGTCTTGTCTCGGTAGAAAGTTACGAGTCTTCTGGGTGCAATACAGGGTATTTTTTATCTACCCAGATTGTTTACTAGTATAATATCAGTTTGATGAATTAAGGGATAAAATGTTGGTATTCAGAGTTCTTCCAACACCAACAAGGTTCGTAGTTGACCCGCTCGCATTTTTAGATATTCTTTGTGAGCGAATGCAGGGTAGTTATGTATTTTACATGTGTATTGGTATACATTTAGTATGGGTATATATTCGGTTAGATACGGAGAGGTTCGGATTTCTGACGATGCCAAAACCTGATTCCCGAGCGTTTTTTATCAATACAACTATAAAAAAATTGAGGACATAGGTTGAGGCTTGAGGCAAAGAAAAAATATGCAAACTGTTCATTTGATTCCCAAGCAATACTTTTTAATTTAAACACTACTAATACACTACTAAAATCGATTTCCGAGGCCACTGAGCTCAGATTTTCTCACCAGAACACCCTTAATTGAAATCTAATTTTAGAGTTAATAAATCATTATACATAATTATACACCAACAACCAAATTTATAATGATCATTATACAATAATCATCATAAATTTGGGGTTAATAATCTAGAGTCACTCACCTTCCCATGAAATTTTTCTGTTTTCCTTTCTGCCAGACGGTGACTTCAAGGTGGCTTTCTTCGTAAATGTGGAGGTTGAATCTCTCACACCACATCGGTTTTGACTTTGATACTTGTTTCGATTTGTGGTCTTCGTTTCCTAGTCTGCAACAAAAAAGTGAATGTAGAGTTCTCCTTAGTACCACTCTTATCCACCAAACAAGGGGAGTTTCGCCATGATCACCATGCTTGGTTTGCGGATTGTTGACCGCAGTAGACGTGTTATAATATACGGAAGGAAGCTGCTGCCCTTTTCTTCTGGTAGATTCTCTTGGTCAACATACAAGATCCACAGGCGCATTGGACGGGTTGATGTTTTCGCCGTAAACACAGCTTTGTCTACAGCTGTATTTATTATGTAGTTACACTTACCTACCCTCTTATATAAAACCTCTCTATTTTTTTACAATTGCTAAGCAGTGTTTTGTCTTATTCTGGCGCGTGCGAATAGAAGAAAACAAACGATTCTTATGTGTGAGTGTGTTTCTCACGTAAAGTATACGGAGACGTCTATTTATTTTTGTAACTATACCCAGTACTTTTTTGTCAAGTTACAAGGAGTTAAAAATATCAAACAAGTTATTCCACAGAATGCAACAAAAACTTTAATTTTTTGCACGCAACGCAACTCCTTTTGTTGGTATTAATATTAAAATGCATGCGTAGGTACCGAGGTAATAATGAAATGAAAAGGTTTGTGGTTACCTACGTGATGAGTGAATTTATCTTGGCAATTATGACTCAACAAATGGGTAGATAACTGATATGGAATATTATAGATACTTTTTATAGGCAGGCAGGGACGTAGAAAACACCCAAACTCGGATCAAATATTAGCGGGTTGTAAAAAATTTATCTCGCGATGGGAATGCCGCAAAATGCCCCGCTTGCCGACGAATGACCTACGAAGCCCCCAACTTGTTGTTCACGCCCAATAGGGTTCACATTGTGATACTAATCTATACATAAGAACCTACTGATTAAGCCAATGTGATGACAACAATAAATATATTGAGTATTGAGTAACACATAAAACTTTTTCTCCGCTTGTGTAAGGGGCACCTCCTTTATTTACCTACTACCTACTTAGTATAATACTACTTTATTTACCCGTCCCTTATGTACCTATTATTGACTTGAATTATGCGGAGTCCTTGTCAAGATGGAAAAGGATGCTGCACAGAATACGAAGTATTTATAAATGTATGATTAGATAAACAAACACTGAACTGCTTATACATAAGAGAAGATGTAAGTAGCACTTCTATAAGGTAATCTTATAATGACAAAAAAAAACTAACTCCAGTGAAACTAACTACTAAGGTTAGTTTTTTGCATACGTGAGATGAAAATGACATAATTCTATCAGCAGAACGATGTCTATGGACGTCTTGGATATCCAGGAGGCCTATGGAGGCCTATGCTTCCTCTAAATATCGCGCCTGTTATATTTAGGGAAGAGCCATAATTGCTACGCTTGGCAGGTGGAATGGCGATCGCAATTTTAGTGTTGGTCTGTTCTACATGGGCGATGCTGCTCGCCCCTGGTGTCCCTTAGGTGACTGAGGGATTATCTTACGATACCCCTGTGGGAAGAGTTGGGGTGATGCTTTTTCGAAGCCGGTACCACACGGTATTTATGAAGGGAGGTATGTGTTGTAATATCCATCTTTAAAACAGAAGGTATGTACGATCTTTCGAGGTCATAATTTTATTTGGATTGATCTTTGAAATTTCTTAAAATTAGTAAGCAACTTACCTAAATTTACAGTAGAGATTCCCGGCCGGTCCGTCTGGCAACTCCTTGGCTTCGATCAGAACTACGTTCACGATAGACTGCCATGACTTCTTCAGAAGATCGAGCTTTCGGTTTTTCCAGACGTACTGTAAAATATTCAATGTTATTAGCTAATGTTTCTTACTACAACATAAGATCCAGCATCCTGAAAATAATGAGCTGCTAAAAATTCAAAGACATCAATTCCTGCCTATCAATTTTTTTTTATTTATTTGGTACTATTTGGTTGCCGCGATTAACATTCTATGATGTGTTTGGGCTCAGTAAATTTTAATGACTTACATAACTAACAGTTTTTTTCTATCTAGGAAAATCCAGAAAACATTTTTCTTTTAATGTTTGAGGTAATATTCGTTTTGATAGCAAAAAAACAGTCAAATATCTTTGTTATTTTCTTTTTCCAAACAATAAATTTAAATACAAATATTTTGAGACAACCTTTGAGACTTTATCAAGGAATGACCCGGACTTAGATACCTATTTATTTATCAATCGCCTTACCCGACTACGTGCAAGGTCACGACGTATTTTGTTCCATTTACCTAATTTACAATATTATTATGAATATTTAAATAATGCTCGATCTTCGTTAGTCAGAACTTTACATTGACTTACATCATTATGATTAATCTTGACAATGTTTACACCTCTCATTACTGACGCCAATTAACGCGGTAGTAAACTTCATTCACTTAGTACATTATCATTTCGAAATAAACAAGGAAGAAGCTATAGCTGTCCGGAAATGTACCTTTTGGACTTTTTTCCCATGCTCCCTGAGCAGGGTCAGGCCACTTCCGATCCGGTCCATGAACTCTGTGGAGACCGCTAGCGCGGTTGGCGCCAATGGGTCCATCACCAGTCCCTCCGGTATCGCGAATGACCTGATGGCACAAGAAAACACACACTTTACTAAAAAGAAAACATTTTAAAACCGGTTGAGAGGGGATGCCAGATGCGCAGGAGCTTTTAAGTTCACGGACGCACTTTGATCTACACCGAACAAAGGACACCATACGAAACAAATAATGGAAATTATTCGCGCGTCGCTTAAGCGTAGACTAAGTTAAGATTGTATTGCCAAATAAATAGTAGGAAGTAATTAGTGACCCTGTATAGTGTTCTGCTGGGTGCGTGTATCACCCGCGGCGCATGACGAGGTACTCAGCTCAGTCCTCTCGAATCGAGCACGTTTTTTTTTCGAACCTACGTCAACAGTTTGAATCGATGTAAGTGGATTAATTCTAGTTTACAGGCTCTAATGATTTTAATGATTAATGACACTATGAGAAGGTAAACACACAAATTATTTATTTTAAACCGTGGGTTTTTTATTTATTTATAGATTTGAACATCTAGGAAATTGAAAAACAAAATTTACCGTACTTCCTTTAAAAAATCTTGGTTATGGCAAATTGTGTACCTGTGCTGTTCTTTTGGTTAATTAAAAACTCTTTTGGTTAATCACCAAAACAAGAGTGAATAGGTATCTTCTAGATCTTCGTGATACATCGTCGGCCACATCTTCACTATCCATCAGCTAAGTTTGTGGTCAAACGAAGGTCTAGGTGACTATAAAAAAGAATCTACGTACAAAAAATATATAATGGACCTACCCATTATATATTTTTTGTTAGATAAGTAATTTTCCGTTCTTTCTTACGATGAGCAAAGCTATAAGAAACATAATAAAGCTTTTTTAACTGAGCAATAAAGTAATATATGTATGCATAAGCAGACAGATGGACAAATAAAAATCAAAGTACCTCACTACTCACTCAGGTAGGTATTTGTTTTTTTAATTAGCTTTGTTTGTATTTAAACAACATTCTATGTATAGTGCAGGCCGAAGGTGAGCAAAATTTGCTCTATAATAAAAATCTGCACACTAGATGCTATCTTTTTCCTTGAATTAATCAGAGATAAAAACCCGTCTATAACAGGTCTACTTTACTATACTATACCACAAAAACAAATCAGGTTTAATATGCGTTCGTTTCGAGTGATGAACGAACTGCTTTAAATTCAATATTAAGTAGGCATTATACATAAATAATATTTATTATACATTATGTAGGAAGCTTTAGACGACCAATGGCGTGGAGGGCGAAGGTCTGCCTGCGACGCAGAAGGTTGCGGGCTCGATTCCCGCCTTGGGACAAATGTTTGTACGATCTGTAAATATTATTTACTGCTGTTCTGGGTATTTTATATGTATAATAAAAAATATCTGTCTATGTAATGTATAGTATTATGAATAACAGTCGTCTAGTACTCATAACGTAAGCTCTCGCTTAGCTTGGGGGCTAGATGTTGTTGTGTATTGTCCAGCATTATTTGTTCATAGGTAACTTCTCTAAAAACCCGAGGTGAGAATATTTTAATAGCTATATTGGTTCACTGGGCACTGCCAAGCGAACAAGTACCTTGTTGTGTAGGTACTAATAAATAATATCTTAAGTATTATTACTTAGTTATAATAAATTTATTATAATTTACCATGATCTCGGCCATAAAGTGACCCGGTCTATTGGAAGGCCGAAGCCAACAGCACAGAGGCCCTTTGAGAAGTTAATCTAAAGGCGATGGCTACACGTAGCGGGTATCATCCTCGGGTGCACAATATGATACACCCAAAGATGGTATCCGCCAGGTGTAGAGACTATTGCAAATAAAAATGAAAGAAATAAAACCAGGCTATTGTGATGGATGGATGGACTGGGTAATCGGGCTATAGGGGAGATTGCATATAATAATTATTATAATAATTATTATGTGACTTGTAAATATTCTTTGTTACCAATAAATTGATTATTCTTGATTATTATTCCAAAATTGTCTTTGTATACTCAGACACGTCCGAATATTTAATATAACGAATTACGAATTATATTTATTAACGAATTATTATAATATAATTTACTAAGTTTAGCTGTACACACATATCTTTACGGTACAATGTAGATTAAAATTACTTTTTTATGATTATTTTAGATAACATTGTAATGTGTTTTGTGCGTTTAAATAAAAAAAAATAAAAAATAAAAAATTTTGGTCAGATATTTTGTTTGACCAAAATTGTATTCCAATTTTCACATTAATATTTTCAAGGCTCAAGAAAGCTTTTGAAGATTTGTAAAGTTGTGTGTGTTGTCACGGGACAACGCAAAAACTACCTAACTTAAACTACTTAACAGGTTCGGACTGAAACGTAGCTTGAATTCAAAATGCAAAATTTTATAATTTACTTTGCAAAATATTCATAATATATGTACCTATATACGAGTAGGTATACATATGTATTAGGTAATACTGTTTTTCTTCTAAAAGGTGCGTAAGCTGTAAAGCGGAAAAAAATAGTCTATAACGTAATAATTAGGTAGGTACCTATACCTACCTATCTAAGCGCTGTGGTTAATACCTCTTACCGAGCTAGGAGAGAGGTAGGTACGTAGGTGGTATTTATTCAGTGCCTGCACTTACTAAATTACCTACTTCCGTGATTGACGCGTACAAAAAGTCGAGACGCTGGATAACGGTAAACCTTGAACATCTGCGTAGCATGAAATTATCTTGATACTTATTGATAATGGCAGCTGTCGCAGATCTACACCGCACCGCTGCCGCACAGCACAAAAATGTGCTTTCAAATATGAGCTCTAACTAGTAATATTTAGATGCGTTTAATATTGACAGCTTAAGATAACAGACAGCTCGGTCCACGAGTCGCGGGGGGCGGAACTACCTTGCGGGTAGATATTTTTAACCGACGAAAACGTTTAATTTCATGTAGGTATGTTCGTCAATTATGGACCAATTCGGCAAAATTATTTCGCTATTCTATGGAGAATGAATTTTATTTATTACCGAGGAATAGGTATTTGTCCTAAAAAACTTAAAATTGTGTAAATACTAAAGAAAACGGTATTTATTATTTCAAACAATTAAATCATGGCACTGTAAATGTAATGTACCTATAATAATAATTTTTATCCTGGGCAGGATCTCTGCTGGATGTAAGTACATATGTATGTACCGACATTTAAAAACAAGTTATTTTTATTTTTGGCACTTAACTACAATATGATAAACTGTTCCAAATCACAAACAGCGTCACTGACTTACCCTTAGGGTTTGGTTTTTCTTTGAGTAGTTTGAACTCGAAACAGTTATAGAATCGAAATGTTATTGCTTTTTATGACATGCCTATGTGAAATCAGATAGCTCTCATAAATATTGCATCCTCTTATCAGTTGCGTTGTGTCAATCGCTTTCATAATTAATTCATAACAACTGCAATATATAATTGCAATTAGCTTCCCAATGGTGATAAGTAAAGCGCATAGTTACATAAGGTTTACATAATCTAGATTGATTTTCTTTGTCGGGTTTCGGTCAACTGTTTCAATTGTAAATAACTTAGTTCTAATTTGATTGTTTTTAATTAGTAATTTTCTAGTTTAAAACTTATTTTTTAGTCTTCGAGTAATAGGCCGGCGAGTCTATTCCGTAACGACTGCGATCGCTTTGGTTATCGTGATGGCTGTCAAACTATCTGTATAAAGCATTGATCTTTAGTCTATAGATAGGACCTTAATATATAGAGATAAATAAATAATGCTGGACAATACACATAGCATTATCTAGCCCCATGGTAAGCAGAGCTTGTGTTATGGGTACTAGATAACTGATATACATAATACAATACATTACATAGATAGATATTTTTGATTATACATAGAAAACGACCAGAACACCCGAGACAAATATATGCAGATCGTACACACATTTGTTCCGAGGCGGGAATCGAACCCGCAACCTCCTGCGTCGCAGTCGGACCTTCGCCCACCGCGCCACATCGGTCGTCAAAATCAAAGTGAGATCACGATTAGTCTTAGTATATTAGCAATAATATGAATAAATTTAAGTTGATGTGATGGTTGTATTATGTACGCATGTTGCGGTCAAATAAGTGTATTATTATTTTATACAATTAGCCTGTACCGCACATAATTTTACCGTGCAACATGGCGGCGAAGACACACAGCAGATCTATACTATTTTATTATAATCTCTACATATTTCAATCAATTTAGACAGAAATCCAATGTCTGTAAATGGGATTTGGATTCCATATCAATATCAAATAAAAATATAAAACATACGGCGCATATAATATAATAAAAATCAAAGATGTATTGTGATATGGGTCTTTTTGTGCTTGCAAATAACTAAATAAATTTTTCTCTACGATAAAAAATATGTTTATATAGTGACAACAAGACATAATTTCGACAGCAATCGATAGTGAATCAGCTCACGGTTGGGTAAACAGAAAATACGTCACGTGTACGATAGTCGTGTCCTCCTAAGGTAATTCCACGTGGTTATGACGTAATAGAGTGCTCTCTTGGAACATAACGCTGACGGTCAAAGTCAAACATAAAGGACTTAGCACATACCTACATAAAACACTGCTACCACACGAAAGGCAACTGCTTAAAGCGTGTAACCCGCACGCTGTCTGCTGTTTTATGCCGTTACTATAACCAAATGTAACAACAATGAATAAGGACCGTTTGAATGCACATTTTTGAGCTGTGCAGCGGTGGTGCAGTCCAGATCTGCGATAACTTTAAGGTCTTAATCAAACTATCATAAATGTGAAAGATTAGACGTCACCTCAACAGATCAAGCTAAAATTTTGCATATGTGAAACTCTACCTAGAATAACACATTAAAGTATAGTAGGGTACTTCAATTGCGGACAACAGCTAGTTACTAATTTAAACTTAAAAGCCCAAGTAACACATCATAAGTTCAGGGTTGGCAGGACCCCGAATGGGCATTGTCCTTTAAAAACCGGAACTTGATTTTTATTCCTAGGTGTAATTCCAAAATTATAATTCCGGCCTACGCACTTTGCCTATATTTACCGAACAAGAAGTAAAGATTGCCAAAATGTTGAAGGATGAACATACAATTATTATTTGTTACGCTTTTTATTGTTGTAGTCAAAAGTGTAAAAGAGTCAGCTCAAACGAGTTATCATATTATGTCAATAAAATTAGTAACTTCTTGTATGTACTCGTACTAGGGTATATGTATACAGTGGTTTTTATAGAAGGGCGGTAATGGCCAAGTCCTGATCCACGAGAGTTAGAGAAAAGTCCTGAAAGGAGTCCCTCGATTTATAAAAAAACAATAAATGCATAAAAAAAACCCTGTATAGTTTTTAAATCAAAGAGCGCGTATCGTTGCGTCGAACACACATCGAGCACAAGCGCAACGAAAAAGGAAAAAATGCGAGTTCGAAAACGGGCTACAGACGATAGAAGAGATGAATTAAACAGAACTACTCCAATTTACACCGATGTGTCAAAAAATATTTTCCAACAATATTGCTTTGATTTTATAATCCCTTTGTTTACAAGAAATTGCTAGAATTCTAGAACCGAGTACCTGTAGATCTACGTATTTATTCGTTACGTCACTCACTTATCTCTGAGAAAGCTGTCCAAGCTGGTACAGCTTGATGATCTTCGCAAAGGGCGAGCATCTACACTTTGATTGTCTATGAATATTTTATCGGTAGAGCAACTGCGTCTCCGACGGATATCTTTGTGCACTTCACAATTCAACACTTTATCATCAGGACTTCCTGGTATTTCGCTATTTTTAGAAAACAAAACTTTCGGAATAAACGGTAATAACTTCACTTCGTACTCCGCAAATCCTTTTCCGAAATTCGCTAACATTTTATCACAAAACGCTCTTCTTTTGTGATTATCACTATAATGCTGGTGGGTTGGCAAGCTTACAGGCATTTTTTTAGATTTGTGTCAATGGATTGTAACGCGGCAATTAGCTCTCGCGGTGTTTACAACTATGTCATTATTTAGCAAGTTTCATCCACTTCATCAAATAGCTGTGATTCAATAGAAATTATGGATTTCCCATACCTAATTTTATATTAGCCCGTAGGTACAGTAGAATGATGACATTGATGACTAAGCTACACTGACAATGTGCTTGCTAGAGACAAATTAAGATAAATTAATAATTTTCGAACAGTTATCCTCGACAGATTGAGCTAAAAACTATTTTTTATTTATTGTATCATTTATTTTTTCGACTAAATGAGGTTAATTTTTAATTTCACATTTATTTTGAAATCCAAGATGGTGGAAAACGTTTTTTTTGGCTGGCATAGGTACTTATGTTAGTGACAATGTTATGTCAATACCTGTCAATACTATCTGTGGTGTGGTGTGTGGCTTTCATCGCTAGCTCACCCCCCTCCCTCCCCAGTTATATATTATTAAATTTGTTGTTTGTAAAATAAACGGCTTGTAATATTCATTGTACTGAAAGATTCTAATATTAAAATGGTTTTGTATTTATAGAAATTGACTTAAAACGTAAGCGCGTAAGCTAACAATGAACGCCACTGTACCATCGAGCTGTTCTGATGATGGAGACAGAAGATAGACATCGAAATCGAAACGACTTAACCCAGTCGATTTTGTTTGTGGTTTTGTTAGATTTGTTTTTCTGCACTTCGGTCCTTGAAGGTGAAAGCTTGTTTGTAAAAAACAAAATTAAAATGTATTTTTGTTTCTGTATCTGTTATGTATAGTGGGAGGTTGCGGGTTCTCGTCCCATCCAGGTCGTTAATTTTTGGGGTAGTATTTAATTTCATAGCAATGTTTGTTCATCAGCAGCATTAAGTAATTAACTATACCTGACTTGTGTCTCCTCAGATAAAGAAGTATCTTATTCAATTAAAGATTTTATTTTAAAAGTGACTTGTTTTTATCACAAGTTTTCGATAACGACAATATACGCAGGTTTTTAACTAGGTAGGTTTACAATTATTTAATTTAACAACACCTTGGTTTAACAAGATTACTATGTTTTTAACCAGAAATCGATGTACCTATATACTTTATATATAAATGAACCCATATTTCTCCTGGTTACTTGAAAAAAGAATAATAAAATCGTTAAAGCCAAGTTGGCTTTAACGATTTTATTATTCTTTTTTCAAATGTTTTGTTATAATACGTAAAGGTTTAGTTACATAAAAAAATTAAGGAAATGGCGCAGAAATTTCCACGGGGGCGAAGCCGCGGGGCACAGTTAGTAAATAAATAAATGTGTATACAATTTCTAAGTATGTATACATTAGAATTTAATAAGTAGGGACATACTTGAGTCAGCCAGAGGCGAAGGTCCACAGACGGTAGAATACTAATGAGTCAGCTTACGGTGCTTATTACTGGTTCTTCGAGTTATTTCACCGCACATATTTCAAAAGCGACTATATCCTTTTTGGTCAAATATAACAAAAGGAAATTAAGAGGTGTTTAGATACCGCGAGTCACCGGTCGATTGGTCGCGATCGCCGCTTGGACTTCTATTTACTGTAAACAATAGCACTAGGCGCTCGGCCTCAGACTGTCATTCTGGAAATGGATCGGATCGAAGCATGTGTATATAGGCATAAATTATTGACTATCGTCATCGCTGTGTAGGTGTGTATCGTGTGAAATAGACATTATACTTAGCGCTGTAATATGTATGTTGAGCGCACATGGTTTGTTACAGTTCAGAGTGGTCGTTGTCTGTGGTCGAAATACGGCTAGGAGGACATTATCATTATCATTATCATCTAAGCTCTGCTTAGCTTGGGACTAGATAATGCTGTGTGAATTGTCCAGCATTATTATTATTATGTCTCTCATTTACCAAGATCTCGGGCCATAAAGTGATCCGGTCCTTTGGAAGGCTTGCGTGGGGCCGAAGCCAACAGCACAGAGGCCCTTTGAAAAGTTAATCTAAAGGCGATGGCTACACATAGCGGGTATCATCCTCGGGTGCACAATATGATACACCCAAAGATGGTATCCGCCAGGTGTAGAGACTATTGCAAAGAAAAATGAAAGAAATAAAACCAGGCTATTGTGATGGATGGATGGACTGGGTAATCGAGCTATAGGGGAGATTGCGGACGTCTGCCATAAACAAGTCAATCATAATGTTAAGAGTGGCAGACGGTGGCTTGCCGAATGGGGGATGGGATCCTTATTATTATTATCATGAGTCATCACTTAGTCTGCGTTGTTTTATAACAAAACTCTATTTTCTTCTATAAAAACTTTCGAGCTCGGTATTTGATAAAATATATGGTATAAAATATGACTTGTCTAAGTTTTGTAAGCCTGAAGAAATTAGTAAAGGATTTAGATTTTTTATTTATAATGTTTTGCTGATAATGGTCTATGTGCCTAATAAATCTGAATTCTCATCAATCGAATAATCGAACCCAATAATTTACGTGAGACTTCCAAAATAGGTATTTTTAAAGTGAATATTTTAAAATCTGTGCATGATTGTATTGAATTTGTGTGAGCTTGCGTTATTGGTACTAGATGACAGATATACTTAATACAATATATGACATAGGTACCTAGATATAATTGTTTATACATTGAATATACAGAACAAATATTTGCAGATCATACAAATATTTATCCCAAGGCTGGAATCGAAACCGCAACCTGCTGCGTCGGACCATCGCCCGCCGCGCCACTGATGTCTTCTAAGTATGTTAATTACGCGGATTGAGACAGATTCAATAACCTAGCCCGACCTTATTTACGTAGCAGTGACATTCAAGTCGATAAATCATAAAAGATTAATGTAACCTTTGTGACCGGGGTTCAAGCTATTGTTATACGAAGTTATTTTATTGATAATTATATTAATCTTATTGATAATTGCCTAAATAATTAAGATGAGCCAGACTCGGTTCTAAGATCAATGATACTTTTTGTAAACAAAGTGATCTTTCAACAGTGTTACGGCGGCGGTTACGGCCATTGCCTTAAATCAACCCGTTGGCAGACAGATTAGTGATCATATACCATAATATAATGTAGGTGTTAACACAGAGCCTAATAAAAGCAATTTCATAAATATGTAGGTATGTCAAAGTCAAAGTCAAGCATTTATTTCTTTAGGCTTACAAAATAAGCACTTAGACAAGCCAATTTTTATAGTATTCATTATTATCAAATAACATTATTTTAATTTTAATGTTCACTTAAATTTTTTGTCCACTAGCGGAAGAAGTGAAAAAGAAAAAAGTATGACAAATTTTAGCTCATTCGGTTGATGATAACTGGTCTAAAATTCAGTTGTATGATTTGTCCTTAACTAACGAGGCAAGTAGAATAATGGCAATTTAAATTTTATGCCAGTTTGTAATTTACATAATAACAAACTTTCTTAATCATAAATGTTTTCGAACTTCTGCGATTTGCTCCGATGATGTACTGTGTCGTACAATATTTTTTACCAATACTACTTTGGCTTTAAATTCTCTTTGTTGTCATAAAATATCTTAGGTTATACCTAGAACCTCACACATTTGTACATTTGTAGGCTGTTATGATAGCGTCCGCATAAATTTAATACTAGACACCTGCATATGTCAATGTCTTGATAATGACGATGTTATGTGATGTGACCTTTGTTTCTTCTTAACTTCATAAGTTAATACAATACAATACAATACAAAAATTCTTTATTGTACACCATAATCAAATTAAACATTACAAAAATACATTATATGCGACAGGTACAATGGGCGGCCTTATCGCTTAGAAGCGATCTCTTCCAGGCAACCTTTGGATGGAAAGAATTATATGAATTTAAGAAAAGGCAGGGGGTGTACCATATGTTATCTAAATAAGAATACTAAAAAACAAATAATAAATATTACAAATTCCAAAATAAATAATATACTACTTAAATACATAAATAAATAAATAGTAAGTACCAATATTCATTCTTTTGGCAGGAAAAACTCCTTGACGTGAGCTTTAAAAACAGGCAAGGATATAGTTTTTCTTTGAGTTTTACTAAGAGGAGTTAATGTTAAGGTCTGAGGTTTAATTAACCTATACTTATTAAAATACGAGTACGATCTCAACCAGGCACATATGCTTGATTCAAAATATATTATTTATTTTGAAAAAAAACTAAAAACCGACTTCGAATCCCTTAATTACTGAAACTAAACTAAAAACTGTTTTTAAGGTTTGCAGGACAAATACTAATCCCTTGGGACTTGGCGGGGTCACAGTAGTGGTCCTGCCAAGTCGAGGTGACGGTCGTCACTGGGAACCCTTTACTCGAACCATATCGAGACACGTTATAGCTATAAATATTTTTTATGGGACCACCTCGGAATAATTCCTATAACATGTATATTCTTATAATTCTATATTCGCTATTGTAGCGAAAGAATTTAAAAAATCAGTCTATAATTGACGGAGAAGATAATTTGCACCAATTTAAAAGCAAATTGAAGCATTTTTTACTAGAAAAATGCTTTTATAGCCTCAAAGAATATTTTGAAAAATAGATACCTACAATTAATTGATGTTCCTTGTTCTCTAGCCCTGTTTTAGTTGTAGTAGAGTAGTAGTTTTAGTTTTAGTAGGTATTAAGCTTTTAGTATAAGGTATAATCTTGTTTCTTTTTTATGTGACTCTTCTGAGTGATTAAATATAATATAATTGGTTTATAATTTTAACTTGAAATGGTAAATTAAGCATATTATTAATTTTATTGTATATAGCCACCTAGCATTTAACTTTAAATTTATGTTGCAATACCCTTGCATGTTGGACTTATATATAGTTTTTAAGAACTTTTGTACACATGTAAGCAATAAACCATTGAGTATTGAGTATTGAAATCGACGAACATACATAAGACCTGATCCTTTTTTCGAAGTCGGTTAAAAGGATGAGTTTCTCGATTTGGTTGGATGTTTTTTATTTTATTTATTTTAGTTTAATAAGACACAAACCGATTATAATTTATAATTTAAAATTAATTTTAATTCTTTAAATTAACACTAGGTTCATATAGCTATGTATACACCAATCAAGATGCCACTAATAGACACATTAGTTACAAAAAACACACAACGTTACATAATTAATGTAATCATTCTCAACTCTTAACTATTTATTAATAACAACACAGAAATCTTCAAAACCTATCCTCCAGACTGCCAAGGTTCTAATTCCAACTAAAATATGCGCGTTGAAGTCTTTTCTATCGCGTAGAAATTCGCGTAGCAGGCCGTAACGCCTGCTACGCCAAACGCCGCCGGGAATTATGTGCTACGAAGGGGTCCCTTTTTCTATTCTTTCATACAAGCTTTCTTTAACATTCGGATCCTATTGTGTACTTACATTAAACGAAGCATTAAACACAAATAACTTCGTATTCAAACATGACCACTTTGTGTATTATAGGAAACTAGCGGACCTTCCTGGCTCCGCACGGTTTTAGTACGGTTCCCTAACTTTTTTGAAAATATAATAGCCTATGTTCACTGGGGATAGTGTACCTTCCCAACGGTGAAAGAATTTTTCAAATCGGTCCAGTAGTTTCGGAGCCTATTCATTACAAACAAACAAACAAAAAATCAAACCTTTCCTCATTATAATATTATAAGTATAGTATAGATAGACTAGCGGCCGGCTTCCCGGCTTCGCACTCGTATGTATTATTTTTATCATTCATAATTTATTCGCTATTTTTTTAAAAATATAATATAGCCTTTGTTCATCGGGGATAGTGTATCTTAGCTTCCCAACGGTGAAATAATTTTTCAAATCGGTTCAATCGTTTCGGAGCCTATTCAATGCAAATGTAGATGCAAACAAACAAATAATCAAATCTTTCCTGTTTATAATATTAGTATTTGTCTACAAGCTTTCTTTAATATTCGGATCTTATTGTGTACCTACTTACATGAAACGAAGCATTAAACACAAATAATTTCTTACTCAAACATGACCACATTGTTTATTAGGAAGTATACTATTTAAACTAAAAACTAAATTGATGACTAACAGCATTGAAAGCCCTATCACTGTCCAAAACACTCTACTAGAATATGTCTCAAAATATGTCTACCTCGGTAAACAAATATCATTTGGAAAAACGCGACACCGTGAAGAGATCGAAAGAAGAGTCAAAATGACATGGAACAAGTTCTGGGCATACAAAGAAATTCTCAAATCAGACATTCCCATAATTTACAAAAAAAAAAATTTAGACACTTGTTTGCTACCCTGCCTATCCTACGCCAGCCAAACTTGGATCTTTAACAAATTCACATCAGACAAGATACAAACAACACAAAGAGCTATGGAAAGGAGCATCCTAAACATAAAAAGAAAAGACAGACACAGAAATACCAATATTCGAAAAAAAACTAATGTTATTGATGCTCTACATCAGTGTTTTTCAATCTGTGGGTCGCGACCCCTAGGGGGGTCGCGAAGCCTTCCTTAGGGGGTCGCGAAGCCTTATTCGGGTGATCGACGGCAAAAGATAAATGACAAGGTTCTACACTACAATAAAAATACAATATCAGTGAGAAGGATGTGCTTGTTTATTTTTCAAAACATTTTCAAAGCGTGGTGCTTTTTTAGAAAAGTTTATGATTAAATCATTTTCTAGTAGTAGCCTGCTTCTCTTTTTAGTTTTAATGTCCACCATTGAGGAGAAAGTTAGTTCGCACAAGTATGAGGTGGCAAATGGCACTAATGATTTTAGAGCTTCCCTTGCCAGCTCTGGATATTATTGTTTTCTTTTCATCCAAAACACGTCAATACTTTGCGAATGATATTCCATTTTCAGCACGCCGCCGTCAGAAGCTAAATCTACAAGTTTTTCCTTCAGATTTATAGCGAAATCTGCCAATTCTATTGACTTATCCAAGAAAGGGACCAAAATCCACGTACGCCCATTGTCAGCTTCAGAGTGCAAGTCTGGAAAGTATGTTAATAATTTCTCTTGCAAATTATGTAAGCTCTGTATCATAGAAGGAATGTGAGCCTTTGTAACAAGTGATTGGGTTGTTGCATTATCATCAACAGTCTTCTGAACACACGGAAAAGACTCAAATATATTGTTTTGCAGAGAAAATCGTACCATAATAGAGAAAATCGTAAACATACTAAATTAAGTTAATAAAGTTTTATTTGTATATGTGTTAAGGGGGTCGTCAGAATTTTTCATCCTGTAAAGGAGTCGCGTATACAAAAAGATTGAAAAACACTGCTCTACATCATTGTCGAAGACTGAAATGGAAATGGGCACGCCATGTTGCAAGAATGAGCAAGAAGTGGACAGGAGTGGTAACAGCCTGGCGGGGACCACCTGGTAAAAGGAAAAGGGGACGTCCACTTGAAAGATGGGTCGACGAAATTTTGGAAACAGAAAATAATTGGGCGGCCATAGCGAAGGATAGAAAGAAATGGCACAGTCTGGAGGAGGCCTTTACTCAAATAGAGATCAAAGAATTATAAAAATCCTTATTTAATAATGCTCAATAATTACAAAAATAAGAAAACTTTCTTATTTTTGTAACAATGTTCAATTTAATTTTATTATAATTCAATTATTATGTAATTTATTCTTTGATAATAAATGGCTTAATTATTATTATTATACTATTTATATCACTAGTATCAGGACTATTATTGTCGATCTAATTAAATATAGGTAGCGATCTCAGCGATGACGTTTTGCATGATATTTTTTCGAGAGACTGAAACTTAAGTACCTAAAATTATAATACTGAGGTTTGGACGTCAGCGCTTACATCAATATTACCAGTTCCATAAGTTATGCCTTTCCGTCCAAACATCCTTTAGGTGGAAAAGTTAGTAATTTTCCACATAAAAGCGACCGTATAGGTACTAGTACTAAGTATGTATAATACATACATAATGCATATATTTATTCTCTGTGTGGATAGTCAAGGTAGGGGAAACAGGGTAACAATGGGAAACAAACGGGTAAATAAACGACAAAAACATTTCACATTAAAAAAGACTAAAAATTACTATTTACTAGGTACTATTTTAAGCTATATACGAGCCCCTTGTGATCATATCTTGAGTCTGCCAATCCAGTTAGCACTGAGTTACAAAAGTGAATAGCTGCGCTAATGATCCGAACCTTTTGACTACCATACCATACCATTCAGTCTGGTTTGTTTGATACGTCACCTATACGGGCTCTAACGGAAGGTCAGCGTTGACTAGGTCTCTTACAGAGCTATGCTGCCAGAATTATGCTGACTTTTTATACCTTTTTATAAAAAGGTGTATAAGGTTGTTATTTATAACAACTTACAAAAGTCTATTCTACAAGTGCGTCTTTTGTTGTTATAATAAATGTCTTTCTATTCATATGAACAAAAACTAAGATAATGAAAGTAAATACAAAGGAACATTGGATTGTTCCTTGATACAAACGGATACCTATATATTTTAAGGTCTTTAAACAAGGGGGCACTGTTCCCCGGTCTCGCCTACCTATTTTAATCAGTTTGACATTCCGAATACCAGTTTTGGAGACATGACCGCGGAAATAGCTGAACAACTAACCTTTCCAAAATCACATGATGTGTTTTTGCTCAGTCTGTATGCAAAGCAATAAATAGGAATCGTATAGTTATTACATTACCTACGCCCGCATTAGGTACCTAGTTATTCATTTGTCCTAACCACTGCAGGGCAAAGGACTCCCTCTAAAGGACTCTCTCCCTCTTTCCAGTTTCAGTACCTACTGAAACTGGGAAAAATGAGGACCTACTGAAAATTATTTTTCAAACCGAGATCTAAGCTGCTCTACTGGAATTTTCGCAATCATCATTCACAGCCTAAGCTATTTTCACTCATTATGGTCATGAGGTCTGTACACTACATCTCTGTGCCACTATTAGGGATCCTGGTGACCCCGGTTAGTAAAAAAGGGGCGGCCCGTACTAAAAAAAAGGGGTTTGGGGAGTTGAACCCTCAAAACACCTTTTTTGTTTTAGACCTCGTTTTTGAGGGTGAGAAGGTAGCAATTATCCTTTTACTCTCATTTCATTTTGGCAAACTATGCAACAAATACCCTGTATATCCCGCTCACATGAGATTCGAACTGAACAAGACAGCTTGAGCTTATGTAGGTGTATAAGTAACACAAATAACGTGTATGAATAAGATGAGACATATTGTGCAATGTGCTGTCTAATTAACCTTGCTGACACCACCTACTTTAGATTGCTACTCATATCCGGCCTAATCACATTAAAAAGGTGCTTCACTGATAAACATAGGTGTACATTTTGAAAAATGTGTAAAAAGTAAAAATTAAACAAAACTGATAATACAATGAACATTTATTACATTTATAAAATCGTATCCTTACGTAGGTACCTAGCTAATATTTAATACTTATCGATGTGCAAAAAATATTTCAATACAAAATCAATTTGCTAATTTTCTTCACAAAGGCACCCATCTCTTACATCTCGATAAACAAAAAAATCAATGAAAATCATACTAATAATGTTCGTATCTACAATACAGATACAGTCTGCAGAACTTATTGTTTCGTATTTTTTCTATTTTATTAATTTAATCTTTGTTAATAAAGTTTATCAAACAAGTTGAATATGTAAAGAATCTAGTAGTTAATTTTATTTAGAACAAACATGTGTCTAATCTAAGGAATATTTAAATGCTGATTCTGAGTTGACACCATTTAAGGCTATTTAAACAATAGAACTGGGTTTCCTGCATCAACCTTTAGCCCTTGTGGTTTTGCCCCCGATGTTCACTGAGGACAATAAGAGGTTCACAAAAGGTGAATTTTCTTTATTCTATTGCATCACACAAAACTGGAAGCAAGTAATTCTGCATCATGCAAGTAGGTAATTCTTTAATAAACTTAAGTCAAATGAAACCATTTTCAACAGAAAAACTTAGTTAAATCATAGAATTTTAATTAACTCAACCAAGATTTTATGTAACTGTGAGATATTTTCTAAAAATTTCAGCTGTTATTGTATTGTATTTATATGGTATTTTGAAAAGAAAAAATCTAATACCTAAATCGTCTACATACTTACAATACAAAGTTATAATTTTTTTATGCAAAAAACTATAAAAAATATAGTATAGCTAAGCGAAGCAATAATTAGCTCTACTGGTCAGTTGTCATGAAGACCTACAGCTGTACAATAATAAATGCATATAAACTGTTAAAATTCAGTCTAAATTTCTTTGATAACTGATGGTCAAAATTTTCTATTCCTAACTTAAATCATAAGATTATACTAATTACTTATTGTACAATATTTTGAACATCAATTATTACTATATCTATAATACCTTATCTGCATAAGTGTATATTCATACAAAGCTGCACTTAAAAGTTATATGTAATTTTAAAGTGTAAATATTAATTTCCAAAAAGATAATGTGCAAAAGTTTACAATACCCATTTACAGTACGAGTGTTATCCCAATATTCACGACACAAATCATATTTAAGCACATTTCATGTCATGATTTTTTGGCATTTTTCAACGAAAATATATAATTATATCAAAAACTTGAGATGTGTTTAATTCAGAGTATCATTTGAGAATTAAGCAATAAGGTTCATAAAAAGACAGTTAAAACACAAACTATAACAGGTGGGTATGTTTACAACAAGTCAATAAAAGATTGTCAAATTATAATTTTAGCAACTAGTCAGTAACAAGAGTATATTTAATACTAATACTATTATTTTCTGTAACTTTGTAACTTAAAATTTCAAGGAATGTGGAGTCACTGAGGATAGGTACTACTTTACTTTTCAGATATGTCCAATGCAATACTTTCCAATGAAAGTCAGTCTTTTTGATTGTCTATGCCAATGAACACAGTCATACTCAGTGAACTGTTAAACAGCATCACATTTTAGTAGTGGCCTCCAAGGAGCGCAGGAGGGGAGCGCGGGCCATATACTAGAAACGATCCTTGGATGCATGCAGGTCCGGGTTTGTGAGGTACTGCAGTTCTTGCAGTTCTTGGAACTTCTCATGATCCCGGATGTGGGCATAGTTGGCCGACAGGCACATCAGGTAGTGCACTAAGCTCAGTATCACCAGCACACAGGACACCATCGCCAGTATAAACATAAATTCAGCTTTTTCAACATAATCCTTACAAAACAGCTTCAGTTTTTGTGCCTCACATATTCTCATATCTTCTTGTTTCACAGTAGATGGAAACATGAAATCGAACTGCGTAAAATCAATGCATGTTGACAGCTCTACATTCTTCGGCTTTGAGCATAGTTTCCAGAAGATGGTGAATAGGAATGTAGTTATGACCAGGAAGCCAAGCAACATAATCCAAACAAATGTGAGGATGTATGTGATGATCATGAATATGGCACAAGAAATCCGTCCACCGACTCTGGCTCTCCAGGCTCTGTAGACTTTCTGTCTGGTGGCACCTGTTGCCAGGCAACCGAGACAAAGAAGCATGAACCCAAGTGCAGCCATACAAGCACTGCCAACAGTAAATATCATCTGTAATGCTTCAATCCATATCAATCGGAAATGGAAGACTTCGTCGAACATACGTATCGATAGTGTCGAGGCTCGGAACATTGTTCCGCAGAACACACCCACGCCCAAACAGCACATAATCGTTGCGACGAGAGTGGCATGAGGGACTCTCGTCAGACAAGCCTGGCATCCATCCCCCATTATGATTTTCCAGTGATGATATTTACAATGCACTCAGTTTACTTTACTTTTATCAACTTTCTAAGCACGATACACGTTAAATGGAAAGCGGACTAAATATTTTCTTTTACGAAATTAGTCTCACACAAATTGACAAGAATGTACGTACGTCACAACTTTGAACCGAATGACATTTGAAATGACATTGGCATTATAGTTTGGTTTGAAAGATTGCGTCACAAAAGTCTGCTACACAGTCGATAGCCATAACCTTGCAACTACAAACACAGGTGAAATTCCTTGTAAATCTGCCATCGATGTATTGAAGACGATAAATATGGTAACAACAGCTCACAGTTCGATAACTGTGCTTTGCCAAACTAACCTAATTTCAACTCATAACACATCTGGATCGGATCCATTAGATCCCACTGGTCTTTTCTCCCCCTCCTTGCATTTGCATACATGCAGATCAGCCAAGCTGTTAAATGCAGTCAAAATATTCGACATCAATGTCGGGGCATTTTTTATAAACGGTTTTCTCAGTTATGTTTGGAGCATGTAGCTGAAAGTTTCGACAGTGCGGTTCAAGCACAAATCACCCAGCCAAGGCCATGGCTAACAACTATATAGCAGGCAGTCATAATCTACCAATAAAGTACACAAGTGGACGAACGGAAACGGTCGTCCTCGGTCAGAAGCCACTTCACGTTATTAATTGTGGTGTGCTGTTTGTCTACCCATGTAAGGCCTTCGAACATTGTCTGGGGAGATTTTTGTTAGGAGGTTTCAACCTTTAATTTCTTAGCATGTAGCCGAAACCTCCGACCAGCGTGGTTCAATTCAAACAGAAGTTACTCAGCCAAGGTCACGGTTATGCGGCCACGATCCATAGAGTGGGTAAACAAAGTGAACGACTGTAAACTTTTGTTCTCTGTGGTCTGAACAGAAGCCACGTCACGTTGTCAATATGTCACGTGTCAATTTATGATTTGTCAATCAAATCAAAGTACAAAATTGTTCAAAATCAAAACAAATGTTTTGTTTTGCAAGTTTTGGTAAAAAGAAATACTACCGTACCGCGATTTTAAAGAAATAAATTGTTCTGTATATGTTCTAGAGTTTTCTATATAACTTGGAGCAGACAATGGAAGTTTTATATCATCAGACAAACCAGTTAATCCAAGAATCAACAGAACTTTTTCAAAAATT
This sequence comes from Eupithecia abbreviata, assembly GCA_943735965.1. Classification (NCBI taxonomy): domain Eukaryota; kingdom Metazoa; phylum Arthropoda; class Insecta; order Lepidoptera; family Geometridae; genus Eupithecia; species Eupithecia abbreviata. The sequence continues at coordinate 6,974,753 of OX030976.1, forward strand.
AGAAAGAGATCCAGGCAATCATGTGGCGGCTGAGAGCGCTATTCAATCCAAAATTAATGCAATTAACGCGTAAGTATTAATTTTTTCATAGGTATTGTAAAGAGGCTTTTAAACGGCCAATATTTTTATTGCAATATGTGGCTGCACTAATGCCCGGCCATCAGACACATGGTATTGCAATTAAGTATTATACGGCTGGGTCATATGTGTTGCGATGTATGTGGGATAATATGGTCAATGATTCAGACTCGTAAATGGGCTATACAATCGGGCAATAATTCTCACAAAATCACACTTGAGCAAGCGGCTTTATATTATTTTTTTTTTTTTAGAAAAATTTACAACTGATATAACTATATGAAAGTGCAGAATATAGCAATTAATTAGGGTGTCAGTGTCACTCACAGCAAAGTTCATGTCCCGTAGAAAGGGATACACTATGCCATAACAATAGAAAGCTACTGAAATACCAACAGAACTTGCTGAGGAATATTTTAGTAATAATGAATGTGCAACCTATAAAAACGACATTAGCATTACCAAACATGTCTAGTTATATGGCCAGGACATTACTGAATCATAGCTGGTATTGCTTGCGATGTTGCCAGCCACTGTGTTGCCCCTAAATATAGCTCATTACGAAGCCCGAACACAGTGCATCTTTAAATTAAATATGGTCCCTAACATGATTCTGGTAAAAAAAAACACTCCACAAATTATTCTACTACCAACTTACTATCATTCCTTAATGGAGGGTTCAATACCCACACCGACAACCAAACAATACCCACACTGACAACCTAATCTAACCATACTATTATTTTTATGATAAGGATTAATTTCTTTTCGTTGTGTAAATGATTCATAATTGTATCCTTGAATTATTTTAGGAACTGTGAAAAATTAGATATTTTGGTATTCAAAACACCAATCAATCAGAGAACAATGGCAAAAATGAGAGTTGATCAACTCAAATATGATAACAAACATATACAGGTAAGCGAAGCCAAATCCTTTATTTATTTGGTTTACCAATAGTTTAATACACAGAGTTCTTACATCTACATCTGATATCTTAGAAAAATACCAACATTTGAGAAAAATGTAGTTACAGAATACAGATTTTTTTTTAATAGACTAAATTATTAATAAGTGCACAAACCACTTACACCCTTTACATTTGCATGACCTTAACATACAACTGTGATAAACTTCGTTATTATGTATGTGTCGATTCACATAATATCTGGCTGGGTCTCAAAATAACTTTCCACACCATCATTTGAATATTATAAATGCTTTTCACATTTGCCCTTGATGGGGAACAAGCAGCATCTAACTGCAAGGATTAAACTAAACACATCATGTAGTGTACCTTACCTAATTATGACACATTTGAATGACTCAAGACTCAACCCAAAATACTTTATGTATTGTGATAAAGCTATTGACGACTGATGTGGTGCATCGGCAAAGGTCTGCAACACAGGTGGTTTCCAGTTCGATTCCCGCCTTGAGACAAATATTTGTAAGATCTGCAAATATTACTTCCATTTACTTTTTATTGTATTGAGTATTACCCATAACACAAACTCTACTTAGCTTTGGGGCTTGATGCTGTGTGGATTGTCCAGCATTATTCATTTATTTATTTGACCATAATTTTTCTGGTTTCAGGCATCCCTAACAAACATGCAAGCCAAAAGGTTGAGAAGAGAGCAAGAAGTAGCAGACCGGGAACAACTTTTGACTCGGCGCTTTGGCAATGACCACACGTCTATCAACGTAGACTACCTGGGACAGGAGCAGATGTCTTTGCAGAACTCACACAGGAATGTTGATGAAATGATACACACAGGTAAAGTTCATTTCTTATAAGCTCTAACGTGGGCTGCTGATAGAATCACTATATTAAAAGCTTACTCTATTAATAATAACATAATAATAATGCTGGACAATTCACACAGCATTATCTAGCCCCATGGTAAGCAGAGCTTGTGTTATGGGTACTAGATAACTGATATACATACATAATACAATACATTACATAGATAGATATTTTTTATTATACATAGAAAACGACCAGAACACCCGGAACAAATATCTGCAGATCGTGCACACAATTGTTCCGAGGCGGGAATCGAACCAGCAAACTCCTGCGTCGCAGGCGGACCTTCGTCCATCGCGCCACATCGGTCGTCAAAATTTCGTCAAAGTTTCGTCGGTTATAAGGCGAAAATCTGTCTGTCTGTTACCTTTAACGCCCAAAACGGCTAAACAGATCTTAAGGAAATTCGGCAAGGAGGTAAACAATATCCCTGTTACAAATCAAATCAAATCATTTATTTCGGTTGTACACCATAATTGTAAGTACACCTACCTATATACTAGTAACGACTTAGGCTTAGGCTTCTTAAAAAGCGCGTGTAAAGCCGCGGGCGTGGCTAGTAATCAACATAAGAAAAATAGCCATTAATAAATACCTACCTAACGTTTTTTTAAAAACTTTTTGCCAAGCTGTATTACTGTAAATTCAAATGTATAAGATCCGGTCCGACGACTATGCCGAGTGCGACGCCTAAACAAATTTACTGACTGCGCCGCGCTGCGTGCTTCAACAATCTTGTAGGAGTCACACTCGCTTCTCGATGTCGCCTCTCAATTAATGCGTATTTAAATAATGAAATGAAATAAAAATATATTTATTACAATACAATACAATACAATATACCTTTATTGCACCATCAAATATAAAGAAAATAATAAAAATAGGATCTTAATACTAACTAAATCTAGTGGCACAATCGGCGGCCTTATCGCTAAAAGCGATCTCTTCCAGGCAACCTTTGGATGGATAGGATCGGTACGTATTAAAGCTGACGGTGGCGTAATTATTTAGGATAATTATATACGAGTAATATATAAAATAATTAATATTTATTCTGACCAAATTTTTTTTTTTTTATTCTGACAGCCAAAGGAAAATATAAAAGGCTAGCTGTTTCCCGCGGTTTCACCCGCGTTAAATTCAAATTTCACATTTCTAAATTTTAATATAGCCTATGTTCACCGCGGATAGTGTAGCTTCCCAATGGTGAAAGAATTTTTCAAATCGGTCCAGTAGTTTCGGAGGCTATTCGATACAAACAAAAAATCAAACCTTTCCTCTTTATAATATAAGTATAGAAAAGTATCTATAAAATGCCATAAAGATATAATGCTGTAAATTTATATGCATAAACTAGTTTGAAACTTACATACTAACTTTTAATTGATTTACTGACCAAATTTCATTTTGTCTACTAAGTCTGGTCTTTTCTTGGTCCCAGGCAGAACCAGTTTTGAACTAAGGGATTCGAAGTCTGTTTTTAGTTTTTTTTTAATATTTAAATAAATAAAATGTGATTTTAGATACATGCCAAATGGATCTATTTGTGGAGTTTCTAGAAGTGGAGAATCGGAATTCCTTCCTGAACTTCCATTTTTAATTTTTTGAAAAGGCACTCAAATAGAAAATATGTACAGACTTTTGAGAGCCAACAAAACTTGTCGATTACCCACCCACCCTGACATTCTTAGTTGTTCACTGGCAAACTTTATTTCACTAGCCTGAGGCATGGAACCCTTTTATGTGTGCAAATGTCTCGTGTTGGTAGGCACGAGAAATGTAACTTAGATAGAACTAAGTATTTTGTATTTATATCCATATCTAAAACTACATTTTAGTTGTATCGGTTCTGCCAAACTGTGTAACAGTTGTCGGCAGTAGTGTAACCTACTCTTTGGTCCCAAGTTTTGGTTTATTTGCAAACATTCTACATCGAGTCGCTCTCAGCGATAAGGCCGCCCTTTTTACTTCTTTATTGTTAGTATTAATTCCTGTATTGTTTTCTGTTTTGTGTGGTATAATGAAGTGTTTCTATCTATCTATCATGCAGCATAAAGCTTAGTGCATCTAGTAGCAGTACCTACCTTGCTGGTGTTGTTGGGATATAATTAGCTGAGATAATTATGGAGGTGATTAATCGCACAGAAACATGTCATTTTTACGCGTCACTCAAAGGTTTTATAAGTGTAGGTAAAACTCTGTGTAAAACCACAGCTATTAGATTCGTTCTTATATCTACTTGTTACTATAAGTAAGCTAATGGGATTCAAATATCGTACGAACGAATCCTAGGTACCTAATACACTTTAATTTATATGTAATCTACGAATAAATAATAAGTATATAATGCAGTTATAAACTGCTTGCTGTTTTAGTGTGAGTCGTATGGATACGGAGATAAAGGCGAGTTTCCGTTGATTTATTATCTACCTGTCAAAATGCAGTAGATGTGAGGTCATAGTAGGCCATGGTCGAGGTCGTATTGACTTCGGAAATCGCTATTTTAGTTCAAAATAACATCGACATATATAATATATTTATTATGTCTTTTGGATAGAATCAGTTCCGAATTGAATTTATTTACTAACAAAATAATGTAATACACTTACCACATTTTTATCCGCAAATATTTTCAAGGCACTGACACTTCACTCATTCAAAACAGTCAATTTGTTATTAGATTGGCAATATAGCGATCCAGCGGGCAATACACCAGCTAGGTACCAACTCAACCTTGTAAGCGTTCGACCGGCGACATGATCGTATCAAGGTAAACCATCTAACATCATAATACCACCCATAGATAACCTAGATTCAATTTTTGTATTTTAAACACCAAAACTGTTGTTAGGTTGGAATTGAGTACTTCTGCTCTCTACCGCGGCTAATAAGCGAATAAATTATTTTCTGTAACATAACCCCGGGTGTTAGGAGTCTTTTTACGCGGCGTCTAGTTTTCCTTGGAAGACATAATTTTTGTAACTACTTAATGAGCTTTAATAAGGCGCGGGAAGCAATTTCGTTCCACTACGATTTTGATTGTTTTTGGCAGGGAGGTACGTACGAGTACATCTATGACGCCGACGTTCAAATTGCGCATATAATAATCAAAATTAAAGCTATAATTTTATCCAAGGTACCTATTTTACTTTAGCTTATTAAACATAAACTTATCTCTATTACAATTTACATTAAAGTACAAGCCGAATATTGAACGTCACGAATTTAAACAAACGTTAAGAATAAAGATAAAATTACAATATATTTATTTACTCGTTTTATTTCTACTTAAAATCGACTTTAAAATATACATATAATATAAAATAAGGATGATACATAAGTATTTAATCGAATGAGTTTTTAATTACCCAAAGCAGGTAAGTATTATTAAATGCATATGATGTGTAAAATGTTATTAAATAATGGTACTTACTAAAACATATACAAACTATTTATTGGTAATAATAGTTCAATGATTTGATAACATTACATATTATAAGGTATTACACGAAGGTGTATTCGACTTAACAGCTTATCTCTCATACCCAGTTTGAACCCATTTTTTGCTTAGGTGACGAAAATTAAAGTGTGGAAAATAAACTCGAAACAACTACCTGAACCATGTTTTGGCCAGTTAATTATTTCTGTGCAAGCGAGGCTATATAATATCCTTCAACAACAGCCGCGGTTACTATTGAGTTCACGCTATTATTTTCATGGACAATAGATGGGACAACAGTTTAAAGTCTATACTCTATTTGTTGGCTCATATGTCTCGTAATAATAAGTGAATTAATTCTCGCGTATTCAGCGAAATAGGAAATGAGTCCGTTCTATTGTTATAAGCGAACAATGCCGTGTATTGTAGTCAGATTTTTCCCGCTTATTTTCCGATCGGCTCTGGAAAAATTAAAAATATATAAATTCCTATCATTTTTCATTGAGTGTTGTTAACTTATTATTATTATGTACCATCATATCCTGTTGAAATGAGAGGCCTTTTCCCAACAGTGGCTAAAAATAAAGTAATAGATATACTATGTTTTAAAATTTTTTGTACCTAGATTTTTTTATTTTATTTAACAAGCGAAGATTTCTTTCATAAATGCCATTGTTGACATAAATTATATTGTATTCTAGAACCGACTTTAGTACCTGACTCTGTCCGTGATCCGTGATCCGTGACAGCTATTTTAGGCCCCTAATAATGTAAATTACGCTTATTATTTAAATTAACACGGTCCTTAATTATTCCAAAACTATTCCTATAAGAAGTGGTCCAATAAAATAATAATATAAGCGCTCATTTTATCTTCTTACCTGTTTCTATATACATATTTAGCATAATACATTTTAACTTATAAAAAAACATGATCTTGAAATAAAATTAAGATTTCTCTGTAAGTGAATGCTAGCATTCACTGCAAGCTTTTTGATACGGGCCTAGGCCCGTATCAAAAAGCTTGCTCAGTCATCGATTTATGCTTAAGCAATAATTTTCTATGGCAGAAACTTTACTCAAGCATAGGTCAATGACTGAGCAAAGTTTAATAAAACGTGCCTAAGAGAAATAAATAATCTTGAACCTAAATAAAACAATGAGCAATATTAAAGCCGTTTCTATATTTATCGGAAAAAACTAAATATAAAACAGCCAAGGTTACGATTAAATACAAGCGTGGTGTGGTGATCATGGCAAAGCCACCCTTGTTTGGGGTAGGTCTTATTATTATTTGTTGTTAGTAGGAAGAGAAATACAAATTCTGTGAAAATTTCAACTTATCTTTACGGTTCATGAGATATAGTCCGCTGACATAAAGACAGACAGACGGACGGACAGACAGACAGCGGACGCTTAGTTATAGGGTCCCATTTTCACCCTTCGCGTACGAAACCCTATAAAGTACTGATAATCTGCAATAACTCGGTTAAATATATCAGTTTCTCTTCTTTTCAGGTTCAGTTATGCTGGAAACGCTAAGGTTCAACAGAGAGACGCTAAAAGGTGCCCACAGAAGGATAATAGACCTGGCTAATACTCTAGGCTTGTCGAACGCCACGATATCTCTCATAGAAAAGCGAGTGGTGCAAGATAAGTACTTTCTGTTCGGTGGTATGTTTGTCACAATAGTCGTTGTTGTGCTTGTGATAGTTTATCTGACGTAGGTTGAATTATTACTTTAAGTTAAGCTTTTGCCAGCGCCTTAATCGTAAGATTCTGTCTGTGGCGTATGTAGTCATCCAAATCCTGAACTCGAGCCAAGTTTCGTCTTTATCCGACCAATAGTTTCAACTTTATTTAAAATATATTTTAGGTTGATGTTAGAGTGGCAACTCTAGGGGTGGTTATTATATTTATTTATTATTCTTTTGACTTTGTTACGGGTACGTACATTGCCCATAGGTACATTATTTTGTTACTCTTTCACTGTTCGATAAAAAAATTAGTTATGTACGAATCTAGTATTAGTAAATGTTATTTTTGTAACTCGAGATATATTACCTGTTTGTGTTGCGTTTGTTTATGACAAAAATAGACCCGAGTAACTACTAAAGTAGAATGCAGTTAAGTCTATGGTCTTAACCTGCCAAAAATTTTTATTTTGATAAAATTACATGTTACACTGCTCAGGGTGGGTGGTGAGAACGGGGGGTTTTGCCCAGCAGTGGGACAAACAGCTGTTATGTAAGTTATAATCAATTAACCTCCAGGCAATACAGTATTTCGTTCGCGCAAGTATATTACAAAATGCATCATTAACATTCCAACAACTACCTTTTTGCACGCAGAGGATATACATCTGATAGATATTTAACATCACTCAGGCGATGCAAATAAAAGGTCTCTAGGCGAAACGATAAATAAATACAGTAAAATAATTACCAAAACAGGCTAATAACAAGCTGTTAGATACAGAGTCAGCAATAAAAGAGACGCGAGCGACCAGAGATGGGCGTCGTTACCATCAAACAGTACCTAATTTAATAGCCATTGCCTTGAATGACAGTATAAAACCAGTAAAACACAGTAATCTGGAGGCATCAATGTACACGAGAACAAGCACATAATTTTGAAAGTTAACTTATTTCTTGACCTAAACTTAACTTTCATATTACCTTGTGCCCGCAGCTTCGCAATCGTTTTCGGGATTAATCATAGCATATGTTATACTAGTTCTAGGTCTACCTCTATGCAAAATATCATGTAGATCCAAAAAATGGTTTTGGTTTTTTATTATATAATGTAAAGTGATGTTTCATATTTGAGTAGTTTTCGGGCTATTTCGTGTACCTAGGTATAATGTGGTTAATGTTTTGTGAGAACTATATATACATAGTTTTCATATTTATTTATTTCTCCGCTACACAGTTTTAACTTTTGCGGCAGTCAGCCCACAATTGTACCCTATACTATAAGTCTCTTGTTTCGAATAAAGATTTTTGTATTTGTATTTGTTGTTAAGACAAATATTTTATAACGTGCATATAATAATTTATAAACCTATTTTATATATATGCTCTATTATATTTTTTTGTAATAAACATAATGTATAATAAAAATATAAATGAAACTGGAACTCTTATTTTTCATTCTTCAACATCCAAGAATAATAAATCCTACATACTCGCTAATTGCATATTCATGTGTGTATCAAATATGACCTGTCTAAGTGCTTATTTGTAAGCTTAAAGAAATAAAAACTTTTCATTTTCATTCATTTTAATTTTCATGACGATTATGATTTCTAACTAGATAATAAATTAGTATGCCGCACGCTGCTAAAGAACTAAGGCAAGTTTATTTGTGAAGTCTAGTTTAATATTTTCATCAAGATTAATTTGATGGGTATTTTAAGGAATCTTGACTAAAAATAAGCAAGCAATCAAAATATATTTATTTATACTAAAATATAATTCACAGTCTTTTTTCTTTATTCTTGTACTCTCTCAGCCCCTCGCAGCCGGGTTCGATAGGTTCCACTCGGGGGCAGGCAAAGGCTACGTCCTCTTCCTTCTTGGGGGCGCAGGGTCCTGTCGCCTCCGGGGGCGGGTTCACACACGTGTCGACGGTAGGGTCGGGTAGACGAGCGTACTGCATGTTAGCGACTGCAGCCGGAGATATAAAAGGCACTTCTTGACGCATAGCCTTCGCCTTCTCGTACGCGTCTGGTGCTAGACGCATGAAGTCTGCCGTCTGGAAGATTTAATTTGGGATAATTTAGTGTTCTTTGAACATTGACGGAGCTCTATTTTAATTGGATACGATTCAGCGCTCAAAATAACCAGTTCTGATCAATTTGACCTTAGATTCGCGATTCGGTCTATGATCCGCTCTAAAACATGATCTAAAAATATCATCATAAATGTACCTAAACCTAAAACAAGTATTATACCTACTCAAAGGTTATGTGTAAAGGTTACTTTATTAATACTTCCAATGCCCATGACGCACATGGCTGCTCAAATAATGGCGGGCGGTTGTGGCCAGACACCGCTGAGGCTGGGCATTGAATGTGTTAATACAACTCATACATAGTATCTTAGAAATAAGTTTATAGTATCCTTAATTCATATAAAATACGCATATATCAAACTTAGTTATTTTTCTGTCTCATACGGAAATCATTTGACTATAGGTCGCAAAGCCTTGACGTGGTGGTTGACCACGATTGAGCTGTAGTAATCCAGGTCGTCTTCAGGTATTTGAGAATCCGCGGCTGCGAAAGTTTACCGGGGCGCCCTGATGTCAATACTGCGGCCACATCGGTCGTTCCCGTATACAAGTCATTTATGTAAAATATCCTTCGCGGACGTAAGGGCCATACGACATCCGTGTGGATCATGGACGAAATTCTTTATCTATGTGTGGATATACGCACCTCTTTGCAGTCGACTCCGTAGGTGCCGAGGTAACCAGGCAGCTTGGCCCGAGCGCGGCCGTCGTCGTCCGAATCGCCGGTTGTTGCCGAGTGCGGGATCACCTCGTATGCGCATATATCGGCGGCACGACGCGCTGCACGCTCCTCGAGATCCTGCGATATTCAAAAGAATATATAAAATGCTGGACAATTTAGCATCATCTAGTCTTAAGTTAGCAGAAGTTTTGTTAGATGGAGATAATAAAATAAATAAATGTTGGACAATCCAGATCGAATCATCTAGCAGAGCTTGTGTTATGGGTACCTACTAGATGACTGATGTACATAATACAATACATTAAATAGATATATTTTTTTTATTATACATACACAACGACCAGCACACCCGGAACAAATGTCTGCAGATCGTACACACAATACGTACGGGAATCGAATCCGCAACCTCCTGCGTCGCAGGCGGACCTTCGCCCACCGCGCCACAGAGGTTCGCGAAGGTAGAGAAGTTATAGAAAACGTTGATTATGATCTCACATCCACTGTTCGCCTATACCTTCCCGCCGGATGATTATGTAACTCGCGACCGGTTTGCGACAGGCGTAAATTAAGCAATCAGTGCTGTCAATTCATTTATAATGAAATTGACTAGCATATACTAGGTTGAATCTAAAAACTTTTGCCTCAGATCCGAGAATCCTAGGGAATGTAGGTAAGGTAATAATAGTGAATATTCTTCTCCATTATTTATAAGGTAACCTAAACAGCATTTTTCAAGGTAACCTTCGGCTTCGTCAATAACATCTAGGAACCTTAGTAGGTATCTATTTGAAGAAATTTAATGACTAAATATGATGAGCTATAGTTAGGTAAATTCTAAAGTTTATAGTTCATTCGACTGTACCTAGTTAGACCCTTGAACCTAGAATTGTTCGACTCTCTGGTCTGTAATATTTATCATCAAGTTTTGTTGATGTTATTGAGATTTTTATTGTTTAACCAGTTAGGTGCTTTATCGATATAGGTATATATAAAAGAATATAGTAGGAAGTCGTGTTAGTTACACTATTTATAACTCAAGAACGGCTGAACCGATTTAGCTGAAAATTGGTGGGGTAGCTTAGAACCAGGAGACGGATAGGATAGGTACTTTTTATCATTTAAACCATTATTTATTTAACACATAGATTTCACGCGAAGCCGCGGGGCGCAGCTAGTGAAATAATAAATCCTATACTCACGTCTGCCTTAAATTTGTCGCAGAAGTCAGGATCGTCGGTGAAGTGAGGCTGTTCTCCCGGAGGGTAGGTGATATGTTTCTTGTCCCTCTGCTCGTGTTGGTCCGTGGACGGTCCGGTGAAGCACACCACTTTCTGGTGGTCGTCGCGAGCGGCGCCCGACTTGAGGATGCCTTTGAGCGGGACGAGGTTGTCGCAGGTTGGTTTACTAGAAGACAGAGATCCAAATATTGCTAGGATTTCTAATTTGCTGTTCTGTCTTGTTCTACTTTTAGGTGGAGTACCTAACTTCGAGTTTGAGTTAATACGTAGGTACACTTACCTTATAAAAACTCAAGTCGCTTCCCACTGTCTGTCTGTCCCTATATATGCTTAGATATTTAAAACTACACAACGGATTTTGATACGGTTTTTTTTAATAGATAGTGTGATTCAAGAAGACTGTTTATAATTAATTCGACACAGATTTCCACGCGGGCGAAGAAGCGGGGCGCAGTAGTAGCTTATAAAAAGCTAAAATAATTATTTCTCATATTTTCCATAAGAAAACGCTCGGTGTTTTATGTGAACTGTTCATTAGCAGGTACCTATATAGGTAGGTAGGTACCTAACCTAAGTATACAACTGTTTCTAGAAGAAAAATCGGCTAAAATTGAAAACATAAACTGTGAGTCGAGATTTTCGAGGAGAAAATCAAATGCTCGTTGGCCGTGAAAGATTAAAAACATTCTACGAAAACTTTAGTCTGCAGCGTGCATTTTCTTGAATTTTACGGCGTGGAAGAATCTAATAACTTTGAAAACTTTCCAAAACTTTCGCAAACAGACATGACACGAACTGGTTTTATATTATAAACATTATTTAGCTTTCCAACATTTCAGTAAAATATGATGAACGAAACCTTTGCACTAACATATTATTCAAAGTACCTTACCTATTAAGAAATGGAATTAAATTTCCATTTCATGAAATGAATAAAACATTCCGTACGAAATGTATGCAAAACCGAAATATTTGTCCCGGTTTTGTAGAGACATCCAGTTAATTAGCGTCATACAGCGCAGAGCAATTTACATTTCACGAAATGCATTCGCGGACAAAACGGAGCATATGATCCTAACATTGTATAGAACATAATATTTTCAGTCTTGTTTATTAAAGCCTTGTTAGATACCTCCATCTGTTAAAATTAGGTAGGTACCATATCACCGAGGAGTGCATGATACAAACATTGTGGTTACATATTATGTAGGATGTAACCACCGACAGTCTCTACCACATATGAACTTCAGGTTAAGGTCGGTTAGTTTATAATACCAACCACAGTTAGTATATATACATTATGAAGGTGCCCACTAAGGCTGCCAAACATTTAAAAGTTGCTTTAATACTTTTTTGATAAGGAAGATTTTGCAAGAAGTTGTATCCAGCAAATACCAAGATAGTGCAATTTACTGGGCTCAGATCACCATAACCTACTCGTATACCTTTGAATAATTTCTGCGATTACCTTGCCCATCATCAAATCATCACCTCACCACCCTATCTTTAACACACTCTCTGTGCCCTTGTGTTCGAAAACAATTCAAAATTTGAAAAAAATCTGGCACTTTATCTAAATAGCTTTTGAGTAATTTCTCCGTTCGCTTACCTAGCCCTAAGAGCTCTCAGCGTGTCATCATACGAAATGGTATCAGTGGTCATAGGCGGGGTCGGAGGTCGAGTTGGGGCGGCCTGTCCTTCCACGACGTCGAGTGCTGTCAGACACTTCTCCATCGCGCTGGGCTGCGCCACGGCTGCGGCACCGATCTTGCCCAGTTGAGCTGTTTTCTCAGCAGCTTCTTCTTCTATGCAGGCGGACTGGAAATAACGTGAATTAAATATTTAGCTACATACCTTTATATAAAGGTTACATCGGACGATCGTTATTACGCCAGCGGTCGCCGTGATTCAAGAAATAATATGGCACCGAAAGAAGGGGCGTGATATTCCGGAGGCCTTATTCCATGAGTTGGACCGGATGTTATAGTATGATAAAAAGCATAGGAATATAAACATTTATGGTGTGCCTATTCTTACTCAACGCGAAAGTTAATCTATAGGGTACCTACCTATACCTATGGCATTAGATTACCTAAAGTAGCTTTATATTAATCGGAAAACACATAAAAAGTGAAGAAAAATTTTCGTTCCAGTTTAGAAACAAGCACGTGCCAAAACGTCTAAAGTTTTCTAAAAAGCCTCTTCGGTGGCCATTAGGAGTCTTAAACGATCGTTGTTTAACAAAGATCTAAGTCTTTAAATACGCAAGGGAAACGTGAATTATGCCAACCTATTCTGACGAAGAATACCGAAATGCGATATATCCGCCAATTGTGAAAAAATCTAATATGACTCTACATAAACAATACGATAAATTCATATGTTTGCTTTTGCATGTCATATAAACACATCCATCAATTGGGTAGTGCAACATTGACATGTCCCGCTATAGCACAAAAGCTAGGCGATCCATCATTTAAAAAGCTTTGTCGAGCGTATACAGAAACATCCAAAGAAATGTAGGGAAAACAAAATTATAAGACTTTAAAAGCTACCATCAATTTGCAGTAACATTTTCGACTGAAAACTGCCAATCAATGTCATCTCCCGTCAGATTTGCAAGCACGGCTAGTCAATCGTACAGAAAAACTGGCTTCCATTCACTTGATTTACAGAATATTTTTTGCTGCTTCTGCAAAATATTTCTGAGTTAAAACCATTTAGAACCAGAGATATAATATTAAATAGGTACCTTGAGCTCGTCTTTCAGGTTGCCTTCTCTCATGTGATAGTTGCGCACATTGTCGATGACTTCCGGCGGGAACTTTTCGATGTTGGCGCTCATGTACCGGTACACGAACAGGTCACATCCCAGGATCCGGAACCGATGCTTGTACACCGGAATTATCGCTCCTGTAAGGGTTTTAGTATGATAAAAATGAAAGCTTTTAGGACTAAGGTGAAGGTTATCTTCACTTGGCTCTAGCGGTTCTGTGAATGTTTTTCAGTAAGTTATAAAAGAAAAATACCTTGTATTTGACGACGTTGGTAAATACACAAGAACCTCGATATTATACAATAAACTAAATAATGTCAATTTCTTCTATAAATATTTTGAGAAATATAGGCGCTAACTTTCAACGGAGCGGAAATTAAAATTTGCCAGTGATATTAAAGTTGAAGATGCATCTTTAACTTTGTCAGTCGGCATTACAATTTAAATTGGAATCTACAGTCTTTACTCCAAAAGCGCCAACTTGCAGACGCCCATTATTCAGAAGGGTTCGTTATTACTCAGTAGGAGTATTAATAGCCTTGTCTTTAAGTCCCACAGCGGACTGTCTATATGCATGTAGTGTATACGTAATAGTTCAGATTAAAGCATTCAATCAGTGAGTGAGCATGATAGATACGTAGATATTACAATTTGTAACACCTTTTATGTCATTCGTAACTTCAGAGTGTAACCGCTTTGTCTGATTTTTTTTCTTTGTACTGTGATAATTACCTAATTCTCTATCGGCGAATGCTCTAAATTGAGTTAGGATGCATTACAGGCGAGTTCTCCCGGTTGAACACAGATTCTAAGTATTTAGGTATGTTCAGCTAACCCATGCCCAGCGTGTACTTAGTTTTGGTTTACGAATGTGGATATCCACTGAGAAACGGATCATTCTACAATGGATCAAAGGACATAGTGGATCGCTAGGAAATGATGCTGCGGACGAACTGGCACGGAGAGGATCGGCGACAACCACAGAAGGCCCACCGCGCGCCGTCCCTACCCCTGCCATTCTCGTTAATTTAGACATGGACCAAGCTCAGAACTAGAATAAATTGTAGACAAGCAAGGGCGGCGCTCCCATCAACATCACCGAAGCTAACAAAACGCTTTCTAAACCTGAACAGAGTGGACCTACGTGTCCTTGTGGGAACACTTACAGGACACTGTCCACTGAACAAACACTTATTCACCATCGGCGCGACGGACAGCCCTCTCTGCAGAGGATGCCTCAGCAACGACGAATCAGCTGCCCACGTACGTACCTAATCCTGGAATGCGAGGGAGTAATAGCGCAACGTATAGAAATCCTCAACTTGCCGAGGTCGCTCCGTGAAGCCTGCGAAGACCCCAGGAAGATTCTGCGCTTCTGGACGGAGCTTGGCTGGCAAATGCGGAAAAAGGAGTAGTAGTAAGAGTAGTAGTTACCACCTAAACCTAAACCTGTGTACTTAGTTGAGTAGAATCAGAATCCGGCAGCTGCATGGACTTGAGGAACTGGGCTTTTTTGATGCCCGCGCCAATTCTTTGATCCTGATGAGTGTGGACTCATCAGGATCAACGAGTTTTATCCTCGCTTTATCCTCTTGTACAGCCAGGCAGCCACCTTCCTTCCAGGCAGGTGGATGTTTTAGCTTACCAATATAAATTTTATCTGGCGCGTAGTAAGTAGGGTAGGATTAGAACCCGGCAGCTGCATGGACTTGAGGAACTGGGCTTCTTTGATGCTTGCGCCAACTCGTTGATCCTGATGAGTCCACCTGTCTGGCTATACAAGAGAGCGCGGCCGCTGTCTTCCACGTTGTTTTAGCTTACCAATATAAAACTTGTCCGGCGTGTAGTAAGTAGGGAAGCTGGGATCTGAGTCAGGCAGCTGCAGCCGCATTGACTTGAGGAACGTTCCTTCCATGATGCCAGAGTTGCGGCGCGGCATCTCGTTGATCCTGATGGTTCCATCTGCTAGGCTGTACGAGAGAATGAAGCGACGACCGTCGTCTTCCGGGTGGACCCAGTCGATCTCGCATAGGTATCGGAGTCTCTGGTAAACAAAATGTTACATATATAAAATAGAAGGATATGTGGAATGGACTGCGACATGTTATATTTAATACGCACTACTCTTTTAATCTTTAGGGTTGGCGCGATTAATGAATTTAAGTTTATAGCAAACCTATGAGGTTAGGTAATCTGGTTGAACGTAATTAATTCTTGGTACATTAGTTAGGAATATACATATAAGACGGTTATATAAAATTCTGTATGTTGCGATTTCTGTGTGTTTTGATGTTTTTTTAGGAAGCTATATATTTATTTATAAAACCTTAAGAACTTAAATCGACATACTTATTGACTAAACAAAAGGCCAATACAGGATTAACATTATGTCAAATTTTTAAATTGACTATCAATATAAATAGCTTAATTCTTAGTGATATTGAATTTGGGCCGAATACGGCATATAAAGTGGGACGAAAGCAGATTTTTTCATGTGGGCCGCAATTCCTAGGGACGAATCTGGCATAAATCAAATTTGCAAATCTTCTTATGTATAAATACTTGCAAAATAATTATCATGAAATTGCGGGCCGTCAGCATGACACTATGCTTATTACCTAACGCAAGTATTTATCTGAGTAGCAAGTAGGTCTTTCCTCTTTGTCCTGCGCACTCCGCTCCAAGTTTGATTGAGTCGGGAACAGTAAACTTAATATCAAAGCATAATTTATGTTGCTGGATGAAAATATTCGCAATAAAACTTTCATCTTGACTCTTTAAAGTAGGTCAAAAATTATACAGCCATTGCTTATACTACAGATAATGTAGTACTGGTAGGTAAATAAATAAATAATGCTGGATTATTCACACAGCATCTATTTCTCAGGCTAAGAAAAGCTTGTGGTTTGGGTAACAGATAAATAAAATAGCTCATATGCTAAATAATATGTATTACATAAATAGATATTTATTATTGAATTGATCATAGACAACACCCGAAACAATCTGTTGTCCCGATGCGAGAATCGACCTCAACAACCTCCAGCGTCGCAGCTTCGTTAGCTACGACACAGAGATCGTCACTCGCCATGGTATAATCAAAATAATCAACTAAGTTATTGAAATATTTTACAAACGGCGCAAGTTGGAGGAGGCACTAGTATTGTCAATTTAGTAAATTGTTCGATAGTAAATGCAATATTTGGCGTAATTAAGCAAATTAATTCAGTGTATAATTTCTTACCTTGCTGGCATTCAAATTGTATTTGATGACGTCTTTGTGGACAGGTTTCGGAATCAATCCATAGCAGGACTGCAGTGAATCCTCCGGGGCCCCAATACCGATGTGAGGCGGGTAGGTCTGAGCAGAACAATAAACAATGTAGCGTAAAAACAAGACTTGGGCCCTAAAAAACAACCAAACACTTATACCTACTATCACATCATCAGTATTAGCATGCATTCTGGTACATTTCTCCCAAATACAGGAAATAATGCTGCAGACTACCATCGCCGTGAAGGGCAGTATCTAAACTTGTATCAAAGGACGTGCTCTCACCCTGGGAAACTGTTTCTGAGTCTTTTCCTTGACTATGACGGCCGGTGGCTGCTCTATGTTTAACATGGACCTAGGGAATAGACGTACGAAGCTGTTAGAATTGAACACAATAAATAATGCTGGACAATTTACACAGCATTATCTAGACCCAAGCTAAGCGAGCTTGTGATATGGGTACCAAATAACTGGATATATATATATTTTTGACATACATAGATATATTTTATCATACATAGAAAACGACCAGAACTCCCGAAACAAATATCTGCAGATCGTACAAACATTTGTCCCGAGGCGGAAATCGAACCCGAATCATCGAACCTCCTGCGACGCAGGCACTAAACGCTCTGTAGGTTGACGAAATATTTATATAATGCTAAAAAAGGCCCGTATTTTTTAAATCAGGTTTATATAAACATTTTTACGTTGTTTAACTAAACGCGAATTATGTTATAAGTAATTGCGGAGAATAAACTCATTCATATTCAGAAACCACCCTTTAATAAGAGTCGTTTAGGTAATCTATATTTATACATGACATGACATTTAAATCAACACAAATGTACATCGTCTAAGATAAGATTATCTAAATGTTAGTAGTTCTATGGTCATGATGCTAGATAATGATCAATTAATGTCGTCGAGCGCCAATGTACTGGCATTGGTACTTTGAAGTACTATTAATAAATAGGCACTAGGAGCTAATAAACCCGGAATACCGTCGTGCCTTATATTTTGTAACTGCCTAGGAAAAAGGACACATTTTCTTCTTCGAGAAGGTCGTCAATCCTTATCTATTTACCTGATCGTCAATGAAAGTCACATAATATTTAACTTCATAAATGACGATTTGTGATAGTTAGCCCTTAGCGTGGAATTTATTTACTACACTAACAACATTTGTCTTAACATGATTATCGTCAGTACTTAACAAGTTCTGCTAGTCAATAATACTTGGGTAGTAGGTACTTGTAGGTATATGCAATAGCGATCGAACCAGGTACTAATTATCTATAAATAGTCTGCAAGTCGATCATTATAATGGTAGCCTAGCGACGACTACCGTGGGCATTCTTCGTATCTTTCTTTTAACAGTTGTCGAGTGATTCCAAGAATTTGTATGCAGTTAATTTACTTTGTAGGTCAGTCGATTTTTTCCTTGAAAAAAAGACTCAGAAAATAATGGAAATCAACGTAGAGTAATCAAGTCGAGATTAAAAGTAGGCACTTTTTACTTATTTGTGTAATGTGTTCTAAGGATAGCTTGCGCTGCAGTAATGAAGTAATTAATTTTATCTGTCGAAATCGCAAGTAAAGAGACAGACTCGGAAGACTAGGTATTGTGTTCTGTTAGATTAATGGACCGATTGGGCTTGAGTTGAGTATCCTTATAAACCTAGATAATGTCCTCCTAGCCGATATTTGACCACAGCTAGTCTGAACGTAGCCATGTTGCTGGACATAAATTATAGTGCACAAGTGTGTCCGCAAACACAGGTGTACTTTATATTTTGTCACTCTCATATGATAAACCTAGAGTACATTAGTTAGGTGCTGTTATGTCCCCAAAGAATTAGATTTAACAAGTTTAAGTTATTTTGTAGCGCCCCAACAGGGCAAATGTTTGATACTA
Organism: Eupithecia abbreviata; assembly: GCA_943735965.1. NCBI lineage: Eukaryota > Metazoa > Arthropoda > Insecta > Lepidoptera > Geometridae > Eupithecia > Eupithecia abbreviata. The sequence goes on from OX030976.1 coordinate 6,993,763, forward strand.
TCCTTTTGATAACCTAAAACCTATGTAACGATATGTAACATATTATAAATGATTCTATGATTCCCAGAATACAAGTTACTAACTTTTGTCATCAATGCACGTGCAAAATGCAACCATTTATTTATTTAATGTTAACATTGTAGGTAAGTATAAATCATGTATTTATAACCGTTTTCCTTATTCATTGGTTTCAATAACAACAAATAAATAAAACCCAATGAAGCTTCCTTCATTCCATCAATCCATCAATAAAGGAACAAATGAAATAGGCTACGTTCCTGTTTCTCGTGTTGTTTTCTCTTTACTAATGCAAGCTGGAAAATTGAGAAGGGTCTTGGCGGTCTTGATATTTGTTCCTCAGAGAGCGCAGAAGAAAAATATTATGATTGGAGCTCAAAGATTTATTTCAAATCAACTGCCTATCCGAGGATTCTGAGGTCATAAATAATGAAACCTACTGTTAGAAAGGGGAAAGTAAACTCTGCAGTGCGTAAGGGCTGCATGTTTGTAGCGGTGGCCATCGGCTTTTTCAGACGTGCCAAGAATTTTATTACATTCTAACTTAGTTACGCAACGAATCCGGTGGCCAAACGCCGTTGCCCGTCTAATACTGATTTTATTACTCGGGTTATGACTTTGACACAATAGCTACAGTAAGAGATAAGTCGTTTTAAAACTTGCTTATAGCCCCTTTAACGTAGGTAACCTGCATTTAAGAGGCTAATTACACATTTTCGCTAAATCTAAACCATGGCATGAATGCGAGGGTTATTGTCATTTATTATTGTTTTTGTTACTTTTAAAGTAAGGACATAACACTAATATAATGCGAAAGTTTGGATGTTTGTTACCTTTTCACGCCAAAACTACTTACCGGGCTTCATTTTTGCATTGTTGTAGTTCTAGACCTAGATTCACATTATAGGCTAATTTTATCCCAGAAAAACGCGTGTGAAGCTGCGGGCAGAAGCTTGTTATTCATGATCCAACAACTGTTTCAGCCCTAGCAAAGATAATGTCTAGAATCCCCACCTATAGTAGTGCCTTGTGAAGGGATCACAATCACACAGCAGGAACCTGCGACCCAGCACGAACACAGTCTGGCCCACGATGAGGTCCGACGGCGCGTAGTACTCCGTCACCTCTTCTTCGGTCGTCTCCAATACCGTCGATGGAAAGGAAACTGTGAACAAAACTTTATATCACACAACTGTGACTGATAAGAGCAAGCATTAGCGGTGGCAAAGCGATAAATTGAAGGATCTAACTACAATTTATTTCTGGGTACAAAAACAAAGTTTCTTCGATAAAGAAATCCAAGATCCTACCAAGGTAGGCTGTCTTATCGCACATTAACTACATCCAAAGCTTTTTCTACCTAGCGGTGCGGGTCTATTCGTAAATAAATCCGTAGATAGGGCACAAAAACTTGAGCATCCAAAGCTCTACTGGGAGTGATTACAGAGACGTCGCAAAAAGAGCTTTCTTCACTTGCAATAATTCATAATCTCCTTTGCAAAGAACTTCGAGACGGTACGGCCCGCCAAGTCCTCAAACTTTCATGGCTTAATCTTCTTAAAAGCGGCCTATTAATATAAAGTGAATGCCGTATTTGCTCACGTTCATTACTAGCAAAATTTAACGTTAAACGCATTAATTATACACAGCTTGACTCTCAGTTAATTGTTTAACTTCCTTCTCTCGAACTTTTGTGTTTCGTGGAGCTAATTTTAACTAGCTGTACTAAATATACCTATTTTAATCTCTCCCAGATTGCTTAGTATCTTTAGTTCATGAACATAGCCAGACTGTTCGTTAACGATGTCAGAGTAAGTTGGCTATTGCAAATCGATCGACACCCTACCCTACCCAATATTCGATTAAGGGGAAATTTTGCAAGCGTGTGAAGTTCCACAGTCGGCGCCATACAGTTAGAATCTGATTAGAAGGTACCTTGTAATTATGGCAAGCTTTGTAAACAAACATTAGTCGATTATCTGCAGGTATAGAAGATAGACTACGTATGAATCTGGTTATTTTTTTAACTAACCTGTTTTTTAGAGGGGTTTTTTAGACATTTCTATTCTAAAAAGAAGACGTATTTTTTCATTCTTTCTCCTGTCCCTCATTATCGGCACACATACCTACGTCCACTGCTGTACGTGCCTCCCCAAAACAAGGTTGTTATGCCATAATGACCACGCTTGGCTTAGTGATGAACTATTTATTTTGACCAGTAATTTTTTCTCTATTTCAATGTTTCCAACAGAAAAACGAATGCCAATGGGAACCTCTTGTACATAGGAAGTACTTATTTCAACTATCTGCCTGTAGGGATTAACTAGGCGCACTCGTCCGTACTAACTCTGACAAAGTGGAACATCGAAATGCTATTTGAAAAGCTAAAAACGCGGAAGGGAATTATTTCACGGAGTAAATGGGAATGGTTTAAAGCCGAAAAGTGTATGGAACAATTTGAGTGTTAAAATGAGAGAATCCGCCGTATACTATTTGTAAGAGCGTTATTTTTACTTTTTTTACACGCTTTTTTGTTGTTACTTTTTGTTGCTTTGATGCGGTGAAATTTATTGAAAATAGTTCTCACGATAACTTGTACATATATTCCTTAGATTAGGTAAAAAATGACACATGGCGAATTAGTAAACGGATGATTTATATAACACAGAATATAACAATGCCAGGAAGTTTCACGTATGGACAAAGAGAATCAGATCAAGTATTTATAGGTTTAATATAAAAGTATCTACTAATAGAAGAAAATAGGTCACCATGATACCGTAAGTTTTGTTATGCATATTAAATTAATGCAAGAGATGAGCCGTTGAATATTGGCCACTAATGAGCTCTAATTTCAGGCAAGCGGATAATTATTCCCGGAATCTAGCCGCATTGATCTACTGAAACGTGAAATATGCACAATATGAAATAGAACCCTAATATGCCTAATAGGGTAATAGTATTGTAGGTATGTTATGTGTTTGTCACGTTTATCAAGGCCGACAGATACTAAGCCGTAATATTGTCGTTCTAAGTTGGTGATTCTAGATAATTTTGAACATTTATCTGCAGAATTAAATTGTGGCATAGGCAAATCAGAGTTTAAAACCTGCGATACTTATGTTCTTTCTTTTGGTATTATAAATTATGTAATAAACAAGAACAAGTAGATACTTATTGCTGCTGCTGTGGATATAAATAACGGCGAGTGAGCGAGCCGCGGTTATTTTGAAGTTTGGTTTAGTTGGGTTAGCAACACAGGCCAGGAAATTAAGGTGATAGCGGCATTTACGTTATGAATAAAAAAAAGCCACCGAAAAAGAGTGGGAATTTTTTTTGAACTGGTTGTGCGTGTGAGTTTTCGTTGCCATCCCAAAGTACCTACCCTTGGCGCGTGGTAACCGGGGCTGACCGCCCCCCACCCCCTTACTCCGTTGGTGTTTAAAGGATCTTCTAAGGAAGTTTAATTTCTACGTCTACGTCATAACGCAATGACAGCTCTACGAAAATGTTTTGCAGACCACTGACGGCTACGGCGTTTACGTAGGTGTATTAGCTGTTGCCAAGAAAAAGCTTATACATTAGAGAAAATATTAGAAATGCTATAAAATATACTCGTATATCATAATCTCCTTTGAAGTAGAAAATATTACCCGGTTTCTCCTTAAACTTCTTGGGAAGTTTAGTTTTCTTCAAAAGCAGAGGGAAGGGATCTTTGCCGCCTTTGCCGTCGTGTAGTTCCTAAAATAAAACATAGATAATTTTCATTTAGATGATACCGTGCTTAGTAAATTGTCAAATTCTCGCGGTACCTAAATATAGGAAGATAAGCTTATTTACTGGGCAATGGACTACGTCTGTAGGTACCTACCTACACCTACTATTGTAGGTATAGATATTTCTTTTTACATTTGCGCGATAGTATTTTCCTCGAAGGTACCTACTTCAATACGAATGTAGAGTAAAATTCTAGATAACCACATTCTTATTAATTCTCCTATCACCTTGTACGCATTTATTTTCTTCTTGACACATGCATGCCTATAAAGTTCCCTAATTGTTGACAGATGAGTGAATGAAGACTGAATAATAAATGTACTATTTCATCACCGTCATTTCGACGCCTGAGTGAGTATGACTGTAAAATAATAACAAATGTTAAGTAGTAAAACCAAATCGGTTAAGTCCATTATAAACTAAATTTATTGTCGCAAAAAGCAACATCCTTATGCAGGAATATTGTGTAGTGAGCGAAGCCTCGGGGAGGAGCTTGAGTTGTTTTATGTTCTAAGCACCCAAAGTTCGAATTATTGTTTTTTTTACACAGTTCATAATTGAAGTGAGCCCGACTTCAAAGCACCAATAAATATTCATTGTTCTGATTTCCGAAACCCGCGCTGTTTCCAAACTTATAACAGAAAAGTTGAATAGCATCAATTATTTCGTTGCTAACGAAATTACCAGTTAATTTGAGAATTACGCCATTTATCAAAAAAGTTTTTTCATTTTTATGAGAAACCGCCATAAAGCTGGCATCCCTAAATTATTCTTAATACATAAACAAATCTTATTTGCATATAATTGTAGAGAATTAATACAATTTTATTCCCTAACTCTGTTTCGTTTCTGTTTTTTAGATCGTAAAATGTCAATAGAAGTGGGGTAATTGAAAGCTACCCACATCAAAGCCTGTAAGAGGAGCAAATTACCCCAGATGTTGTTCATTGAACCGAGTGGCTACTTTTATTCCGACATATTGTATATGAATAAAACCTTCGTCACTGCGTTAAGTACTGGGCCTTGGCAGTCTCGCCGAAATAATAGGCCCCCTCAGCCTATGGTTTCCGTAAAGGTAGACAAGGTACCAGCAGCTTTCTTCTGTGTATCTTTAACATCTCTACTGCGATCTCCAATCAAAACATTAATCGCAAAACCGCCTTGTTTGAGGTATACATTTTCAGCAATGATCGTATTCGCTTTGTGTATAAGCTAAATAATAAATCTTTTGAAACTATCATGGTTATCAACACTAAAGTCATTTAAAACGGGATATTTACCATGATTTGATTTTTGAGTTATGCAATATTTCGGCACAGTTTCATGCGCCATGATCACGGAATAACTGAAGGCACTGCGACTGCGAGTAAGTTTTTACGCGGTTGGTAATTATCGGGAACCTGGAACCCTGTTGTGAGAATGTGCAAAAACCGCAGAAGTGATGTACCAACCGCGTCGCGTTCTGATACCGTCAGTATTGTGTGTCGTGATCGAGCTGCGTTCGATAATAATGAAACCGGTGGTAGTGGTAACGTTCGTAGAAAAAGACAAAAAATGAGGGTAGATCGGTATGTCTGCCCATAAAAACTTACTCGCAGTCGCAGTGCCTTCAGTTATTCCGTGATCATGGCGCATGAAACTGTGCCGAAATATTGGATAACTCAAAAATCAAATCATGGTAAATATCCCGTTTTAAATGACTTAAGCTAAATAACTTTAAAAAATCTTTGTAACCATCCTGATTAATGTGCTGATACTATCTACATATTTACTCAGCCCGTAAGTACCCACTGCTATTACTGTGGTTTTTGGAAATATGAGAGTGTTAAACAATATAATAATTAAATATGTCTGAAAGAACGTATAACGGACTGTTTTTTAAGATTTAGAAGAAGAAGACGGGTTAAATAATAATCCCAAGAAAATAAAATTTATGCGATTTCTTTGGGATCATTTTCTATTCAACTGCACAAAAGAATCATCCAACTCCGTCCACAAATGACGGAGTAATCGACGGGCTTACATAAAAATATACATACAGCCGAAAATAGAACCTTCTCCTTTTTTCGAAGTTATGTAAAAAATATAAATCACCTTGACAGCGATGGTATCGTCCTGTAGAAAGTAGAGCAACTTAAACTCTGTCAACTCGCCATTCTCTGCGTCACGGTTGTCCCAATACACCTTGAACCTGCGTAGAAAATAACAGTTGTTTAATCATTGATTTCAGTTATAATATACACAAATACACAACAAAAGGTAACAAAATTAAACTAGCTAAAAGTCATGGATTAACTTTCTATGTTTTAACGGCACAGCATGTAATCTATACTATTTATTTAGTTCTAAATAAGAGGCGACGTGGAAGGCCCAGGAAGAGATGGCGTGACGAGCTCGAGGCACATCTTCCAACGTGGCTTGTTGCAGCGTTGGATCGCGAAGAGTGAAAGGAAAAAAAGGGAGGCATTTGCTCAGCAGTGGGACAACAATGGCTAAATAATAAAATAATATAAACCTATTTAACTTTGCTTTATCAATCGATTCTTAAGACCACTACCATTGCTATTATCCGTGGAGGAACCGTGGCCCTAATACGCATTGAAACACTTTTGTTTCGTTCACTAATAGGCATCTATTAGGGATAGATACGAATTCAAATTCTCCTTGATGACGATAACACAAAAATACCCCTCGAAAACACAGCTAATCCGATCTGGTTAAAACAACAAGCTATTAATCTCCCAATGTCCTTGTAGTGTGTGAAAAATATAAGGAGAATACCTACAAAGTAAAAGCAGACAAGTGTCCCATCGGGGTCGCAGAGCCTCAGTGATTTATTAACAAGACAGCCCGTGCTTATTATTATGACTGGAGATAAGATAACAAGACGTTAGTAAATGATATAACAGCACTGATTGATCAAATGTAAAGTAAAATAAAAGTTGGATATCACAACATCAATAAATGTTTTTTATCTTCAAATAATTCAAGATAAATGCTTTTGTCCGATGACAGTCCACGAACCCGACATCCGAGTGTTAGGTTTAAGATGCATAAGTACATCTAAATCTGTTCAGGAATTTAAGGTTCTGTTAAAGGTTTCTAACGATACACTATGGTGTATTGTAGGGTATCGTTAGAATTATTACATAACTGGCTACCACTTTAAAACAAAAATAAAAAAAACAACGGGTCGATAGCGTGGTCAGAGTACAAATCTGAAAATAATCTAAGGTATACGTGTACGTACATAGTACATTACTTTATGAAAGATACCGATGTTCATTCCAGAACTGTTGTATGTAATATTTTGCAATATAAAATGTAATCTACTGCAATGAGAAAAACACAAAATCGAAGTGTCTTGGATAATTCAAAACTATGATATCAAACTTAGTAAAATATGAACACCTATAACAATACAACCTTGGTACAACGGGGTTAAAGTTACATCATTAAGAGCTGCAAAATTATACGTTAACGTGAAACAGATGGAGCCGAAAAGGGAGACTAAACCACTGAAGGGAGAAACCGCTCGGAGGAGGTGGCAACCACGACATTCGATGCGAACGCGAAGCACCCCCGCAAAAACATAAATTGATTTTAATACAGAACTAAGATTCAAATTTCGGTGCCTCTGGTTCGGAAAGTAGAAAAGTGCCATCTCGAAATTCTTATTCGCCACTTAGTTATAATTACGGTGTCATTTTGATCCTCAATTCATGCATAGGGAAAAAAATACCTTCATAACTTAGTGGAATTGGTGTTTACCGGGCTTTTGTGAGATAGGATCTACTAACCACAAAAGAACACGGAAATAAGAATTGGGGATTTGGGTTTACTTATATCTAGCAATAGAACTGCCTACTCTATTAACCGATAAAATTTAAAAAAATATTAAAATCAAAATATTAATTAAAATCTACATCAAATAGCCCTAATATGTATCAAAAAATATGCAGTCGTCCAGTGTTAGAGACTTCAGTTTCCAGCCTCTAACTAAGCAATGAGGTGTAGGTTCGGTTCCGTCAGCTATATTAACCAAGGTACAATCAGACTTATACACTTTTGTGTACATGGCCTTTAAAAAACGTCTTGCCTGGTGCAATACGGAAACATACAAAAGCTAGCATTTTCGCTCCGGTGGATAATGCCCTGTTCTAAATCCAAACTACGTTATGTTATATGGTTTAGATGCACATCAATCACACCGTCCTTTACTACCACAGTATCCAAGCATATAGGTCTCTAGTTAGCTATGCTGGAAGCGTCTCCGAATTTATAGTCTCCGAATGGCTGACGCAGAGGAAGAAGAACATGGCGAGCACCCCTGGCAGAGGTACACCTGCATTTTGCAGGTGTACAATGCTCAGTGAGTCGTGGCCTGGGGATTTTCCTCGGTGTCCTTCACCACTAGCGCAACAAAAGGAGAGGAGGTCGTCAATTCAGCTGTATGTTTTTTAGAACTACTACCACCGAACCATTACATCAGGGTCATGTTGTAGTAACATCCAAATTGAATAATATCGAAGAACTTATATTTATTTTGTCGACAGCAGCTGTGCGATAATAATCCTTCCTCAGTTTGTTTACTTACAAATACAAAACTGGACAAACAGAATAATAGCGGAAGTAAATGTAGCTTTATGAGCGTAATTTGCTGTATCAGAGAAACTCAATACGATCGTTCCAATGTTTACCTTCGATTGCAATTTAAATCATGTTCCTGCTGGGGGGAGGGGGGGGGGTCTTTAGAGTAGGGTTTGTATATTGTTGATACTGTGTACAGTGTGTTTGATAAATTAATAATGTAAATAATAATAACAGAATAGTTTACTGCTAAAAATATAAAAAATAATTACTCAACAATTTGTCTGCCAGAAATATTATGAATATGTATGAAAATTCCGGTTCAAACAAATATGGTCTATGTAGGTATAGGCGTGCTCCAAAATTGAGGCATTGGTGGAGTGTATGACTGTCTACTTCTAAGATAATATTTCCGTGGGTCACATATTGAAATAACTCGGGCGATATTAACATATTTTTACGGTCTTATACGAATGTAGTCCTATATTTTCATTAAAGGAGAACTTGATATTTACGGCATACCTACTTTGAATAAAAATCCCTGGAATGATATAGGCCGCTGTTTATGGATCATAAAAGGCGGCTGCGGCTGGAGACCGATTGTCGAGCTGAGAGGGAACTTTAGGCAGCCACTTACAATGCTGTATAATGATTCTTGGAGTATTAAAGGGAATGGGAAGGAAAATTCCAAGAGTGAACCAAACAACTAAATTAGCCAATACTTAAAGAAAGTAAAAGCAAACAACCGAATTAAGGCAAAACTTTACAAAAGTACATTATTCACGGGCTTAGCTAACCTGCCTCTGTTTCCTCGAAGGTTTGATACCTACTATTATGACGTTTTACACCTACTCCTACCTACTATTAAACGCAGCCTGTGCTTAAATTAAGCTAGATACTGTGTGAATTATCCAGCATAATACAGGGTGCTCGACAAAAAGTTTGTCGTATAAAAACTAGGGTTTACTGAAGATTATTAGTAATTTTCACTTTTTAACATTGCTGTTTTATTTACCTAGATCTCACGTAAATGTTTTATTATTTATAGTTCAAAATTTCGGAAAAAACAACTTAAAATACGAGTAGCAGAGAGCTTATCAGGGTTAAAAAAAGCCGCCAAGTTATTGCATCTGGGTCCACCTACACCTAGTTTCCGTATGAAAAAACATTGCACCGATCAACCTGTACATTTATTTCTTGTATAGAACGATACAAATTCAAATTAAATTTTGTAGTATGAAAGCTCCCCACTTTTTCATAACAACAAAGTTAACAGCTGCGCTTCCATTTTCAAGCTTTTACACAAAAGGATAAAGTAAACTTCAACAAACGATATCGTTAGAGAATAGAAAGGTCAAACCGGTTGATTGAACACTTTTAATCGACTTTGAAATATACTGCTTCTAACTTTTACTTTTATCAAACCTTGTCAAAACACAGACGATCTTAACTTTACATGCTACTTTTTCTTCCTGGTTTCCTGAGTTCCTGGTTTTAGATTAAAACGAAATAAATTTTTGTTCGACCATCAGATGCAATAGGAGAGTCTAAGACAAGACACAAGTATTTTATGAGGATTAATAAATAGTTAAACTTCATATAATCTATACCTAATCTTATATTTATATAAATCTTATAATATTTTATTCTTAGTACATATATTTGTTTTTTTTCTGTTATGTTTGCTCTAAATTTCACTTTTGTTTAAATATTCAGTACTTAACTTATTATTTTTTATTATTCACATTCTATTTTTATTTGTATTATTGTTTGATTTTATTTATATTGGTGCGTTTTTGTTTGTTTGCTTGTATAGCGGTAGTGAGTAGTCAGTCCGTAACGCCAACACGTTGCTTTGCCGGAAGACCAGCGTTGGTTGCTAGCATGCTAGTCATCCAACTCATGCTGAGGCAAAGCCATTTTGTTACTGGACTTACATGATTACCAACACGTTTAGTTTACCTTTAAGTTTAAGTTTATTATGTTCTGTGCAAGTCTTTTAACAAATAAATTCATTTCATTTTATTTTTTTTTCATTTCAATTCATTTCATTTTATTTTCATTTCATTTCATTTCATTTCATTTCATTTCATTTCATTTCATTTCATTTCATTTCATTTCATTTCATTTCATTTCATTTCATTTCATTTCATTTCATTTCATTTCATTTCATTTCATTTCATTTCATTTCATTTCATTTCATTTCATTTCATTTCATTTCATTTCATTTCATTTCATTTCATTTCATGCCATATCATTTCATTTTCATTTCATTTTCATTTCATTTCATTTCATTTCATTTCATTTCATTTCATTTCATTTCATTTCATTTCATTTCATTTCATTTCATTTCATTTCATTTCATTTCATTTCATTTCATTTCATTTCATTTTCATTTCATTTTCATTTTCATTTCATTTCTTATTTCCGACTTATACTCGAATTATGCCGTGGCCTTATTAAGCCCTTACTATTATTGACTTTCGTCACATACAGATCTTTAAGTAAAGAAATATATCCAAATAGAATTACGCAGACATCAGTCAGGTAGGTAACAAAATGTTGTTTATTAATTTACCAGTTGATCTGAATTCCAACTGTTTTAAATAATAATTTGTTATTATGTTGTGTATTAATTCCTAATGACGACCTCTGTGACGCGGTGGGCGAAAGTTCGCTCGGGATAATTGTGTGTACGATCTACAGATATTTGTTCCGGGTGTTCCAGTCGTTATATATGTATAAAAAAAATAGATATCTATGTAATGTATTGTATTATGTATATCTAGTAAGTAACCATACCACAAGCTCTGCTTAGTTTGAAGCTAGATGATGGTGTGTTGTTTTACCAGCATTATTTATTTATTTAATTCCGATAGTAAAAACACCTCAAATCTATAACGATATAGAAACCGCCAGCTAAGCATCAGGCACTCACAAAGTTTATCCGTCATGCGACCTCTGACCGCAAGGCTTTCTGTCAGTACCCCTCGCTCGAAATTGTAAAGCACTTTAATTTGGACAAAATGTAAAGGAACTTCATTTCGTAATTAAAATTATACTTTGGGACTTTATTGAGAACATTAAATTACCCTTCAATTTTCCAGACGTTTAGGAATTCAGAAGAATAATAATTTATACCCATCGAAATTATTTGGCTGAAGTTGAGGAAAAGCTTCCAGTGGCAAATCATATAAGTTTAGGAATTATAGCTATCTGCATTTAGGGTCAATTTAATACACAAGCTTTACTTAGCTTGGAGCTAGATGATGCTGTGTGGATTCTCCACTTTATTATTATTATTAATTTCGGAGCAGGATCCCTTGGCTCTTATAGAGAATCTTAGTACATACATAGTCACTTAATTAGTACCTACCTAAGTGAGTTTCAGTTATCCCGGTTCATAAGTAATTTTATTAAGAGATAAAATTTTTGCAACAATCGTCTGCGATTGTTTCAATTCTACCTAAATAATAAATAGTTATAATTTGTGTAGCAATATTTGAAATTTATTTGTTTATATCATACTAATATTATAAACGCGAAAGTTTGTTTATGTTTGTTACTTTTTCACGCAAAACTACTAAATGGATCGAGATTTAATTTTGCATACCGGTAGTTCCAGGCCCGAAAGAAAACATAGGCTCCCATACATTTAAATAGAAAAAAAAATAGGGTAGAAATAATCTTATAACTTGTTCATAGAAACAACGCGTGCGAAACTTAATAATAAGTTTCTTCATTATTTGTTTACTTTTAGCTAGAGCAAAAAAAAGCACCTAATTTTCTTTTAATAACTTAATTTGCGTACTTCATAATTCCATTTGCTTTGCAAGCCAACGTAGCTCAATTCGAAATCCCGAAAGTGGACATGCGATCTGCGACACTTTATAACTAACTTTTGCAATCCCATCGCTTTCCACTTTGCTTTTTTTTGGTCTAGATATAGTAACGGCATTATGGTTACCTAAACTTAATACTACAATGCCTTGTTTTAAAAGATGGGTCTCTACTTTGTCGCAATTTTTTAAGAGTTTCTTCTGTTAGGTTTTAGTTGTCCTTGCGTATGTATTCGTCATTCCCTCTCGTATGTATAGATAAGGTACATATATTTAGTTGTAAAATACAGTACTCTTTCTTTTTATTGCACTGCCCACTTCAATCATCATTCGCAAAACACTATGCAATAAGTTTGAAATATGAGTCTGTAAGGAGTGCGAAGTACGTAATTACAGCCAGCAATTAGAAGGAAGGTAGCTCTGGGCGCCCCCTTTGCCAACTTCTCGGTCAGCTTGCGGCCACCCTCTGCAGACTACAATACTAATTATTATTCAAATCCTTGTACAAAAGAATGGTAGAGCAGTATTTAAGACTGTTGTTAATATATATATATATATAAATTTTAATTTTAGATGATAGTACCTTATAAAAAGGTATCGTACTCAAAGGGAGAAACAACAGAACAGGATCCTTTTGCTAAGCCCTACGCTGCTGTCTCTACGACACACAGAACATAGGACTCAGTAACTGTTATGTGTAGCGCTTTTATATAATTTTTCATTGTGCATAATGTAGTAAGGATTTTTTATAAAATCACTAGGACCGATATCACATAGAATACCTACAAAAATCAGGTTGCAAAATTATGTTGTGATACTGGAACGTCTTTGTACAATCCCATGAGGTTCTTAAGTCAAAAGTTTGTATGTTATCTTTGTAATATACATTAAATATGTACGTAGAAGTTATAGACATCAAGTGTATATGGAATAAACAATTACAAATACGAGACCGACTCCTACTTGGCCGATTTATTGCAAAGTATGCAATGTATCTGTTTACCGAACTCCATTTACCAAGATCCAAAAAAAAAATGTGTGGTATATTTCTTTAAAAAATATCCATCAAAATATTTAACACAATTTAAACACAGTTTTTAATTAAGATCCGCCTCGTAGCCATAGCGCCGTACAATTCCATTTCTATCCTGCCTCCACCGGACCGGGCCGGCCAACTCCAATTTTCCACTGTTTACCTGCGAGGGGAGGTCGAAGGCGTAAAGGTAGACGGGGTGGGAAACAGTTTCCTCGGACATAATGGCTTAATTCAGCAAATACTAACCGTAACGGCTTTAAGATTTTAGCCCAGAACTATACTGTTTTAATATTTTTACGAAAATACTATACGGAAGAAGGGAAATGGTGTCTTAGGCGATTTTTAGATGGAGAAACGTGTCTCAATGGTAAAACGGAAGAATCACGTTTTGCATTTCATATTTAACGTTTGAGGGGTAGAATGTATCTAATATTAATCTAATTTGTTTCTATTCATTGATACTTACATTTGTAAGTATCAATTAATAGAAACAAATTAGAACTAGTATTTACAATTGAAACAATTGAGCTGACTGCAGACTGACGTTGGTTGCATTGCCCCGCTGTATGACAATGCTGATAAATTATCAGTGATAATAAATAATTTGTAAGATAAGTATTATTCTATGTACATACTATATGTAGTTCTTCAACTTAATCGGAGAAACGGAAATGGAGTTAAATTACTTTGACAGATACGGACGTGATGTTAGTTTCGTAGACAATCCAGAGTTGGTTAGAGCGCCCAGAGGGACGTTCGCTTACGAACCCACTTGGCAGTTTAAACTGAGTTTCAACCGACTAACTAGTAATTATATTTAGGTACACTCAGTGCCAAATAAATCGAGCATTCAATACGTAAAAAGCATCAGGCGCGGTCCCGGGGGGATTTTTGAAATTGCGCGCGCGCCGGACATTTTCCGGCTATTTCTTTTCTTTCTCGCCTTCTCCGCGCAGCGTACGTTTGTCCTTTTCTCGCAAATACGAGCCCTACTGCTTGAAGCAAAGCAAAATGTTTGCTACGAGTATGTTCCAATTTATAGGCTATACTTTGTTGCAGTTGCAGGCAATAATGCAAATAAAGTACCTACATACTTAATGCCATACAATATTTGAGGGAGGCACGTTAAGCAGTGCATGTAGGTATGTGTGCTGAGGAGGTGGAGGAGGAGGATCATTCAAGTAGCATTAAAATATATATATTAGCAGCATTTGTAGCAAGCTCAAACTTAACTATGATACTACATCTAAATAAAAAAAACATTTACTGTTGTTTGCTCAAATAATTTAACAGGCGATTTCCTCACTAGGCTGGCATTCGTCATTTCATATCAATCGAAGGCCACATTATAATGTATTTAGACATTGTACCGTCAATCTCATAAGTTTGTAAAGAATCATAATCATGAAATACAATCAATTGTTTTGAATAAACGAAAAGATCTTCAGTTTTTCACAAATCTTTAGTTTTTTTTTTTTTTTAAGTTTTGCGGAATAAATATCGATAAAAGAATTCGCTCCGGAATATTTTCGACCACGGGATACAACTGCAAAATAATCATCCAAATCGGTCCACAAATTACGGAGAAATCTACGAATATACAAAAAAAAACATACAGCTAAATATGAAAAGAAAGAAAGAAAATACATTTATTGATTCACAAGTAGGTACAGCTTGCTACTAAATAATAATAATAATATATAAGTAAACAAGAACATAAAGAAATAAATAAAATTAACTACGTATGTATTATATACAAGCAACAAGCGACTCCACAAAGCGAACCAATAGGTCCTGTCTCAGCATAATGTTGCTCTACTTCTCCTCAAGAAGTAGAGCAACGCTGGTTTAATGACAGAGCCATTGGCGCGCGCGTGTCCACACGGGTGGCAGACCACAGATAAGACAAAAATATATATACACATTAAATTGACATCTTACAACCTAAGATTAACTCTAACTTAGCACTAAACACACGATCATGACTTCACAAGAATAGACATGTTCGTCCAAGCATCTATTGAGATAACACTTACAATCCAGACGCAGATACCAGCTAGAAGTTGAAACTGACAACTGACATCGCAGAAAATGAAACATTTAACGAACATAACACAGCTCCTTTTTATAGCTTAGCTCTTATTCATATTTGCAATAAAGTATACATAGGTAATATAATAAAATAAGCGCTGCTGTTAAAGTAAACTGAATAATTATGTTTGTTAAACTACTTCATACTTGCTTTCAAACTATGGCAATTTCACACCGCAACCGTTCGCCCTGCACAATCGGGAATTATGTGGTCGGCTGATCGTTAGGCCATAATTGAATGCGGTTCAGATCTGATGCCAGAAAATTAAAATAGGCCGCAAGAGATAGTCATTATGGCAGATCTGCATAGAGACGACTCCCGGGGGCATTCGAACGAGGTTAGCGGTAGACAGACAGACAAGATCGACGCTAAGATTGCATTCTGACTGTAATTGTTATGGATTGACGGGCCTTGAGACGAATGTAGCTTGCTTATGAATTAATACGAAAGTGCGCTGCGCTGGTAGGTAGATATAGGTAAATGTTCATGAAAATAAGTGCACGTTCACACAGCAGTCCGTTTTACTATTCGTTTGTCTGCGGCGATGGTGGATGAAGTTGTATGAGCGAGTTCATACACATGACAGTTACGTATTCTGGATCTAGTAAAAAATATCGATCCGACAAAATATACAGGATCCGTTTTTTTTCAGATTGAAGCTGCGCGGTGCATGACACCGTAACCTCTAGTAGCGACGTTCCGTTAAAAACGGTCATGTAAACTCGGTGTGAATATGATCTCCATTAGCAACGGATCCGTTAAAACTGTCCTGTAAATACGGACTTTCTGTGAGAACGAACACTAACAACTAATATTATAAAACTATCCAACTTCGGTGAACATAGTGTAGGACGCCCTCTGACCAGGTGGGATGACGACCTGCTAAAGACTGCAGGTAGATGCTGGATGCGTCAGGCCGAAGACAAGGCGCTATGGCGCTCATTGAGGGAGGCCTATGTCAAGCAGTGGACTAATGGCTGATGATGATCCAACTACAATAAAACTATCAACATTTTTTTCACAGTAGTATAGTGCTTCTATGCGAAGCAATGTTCTCCCTACTTCCACACCTTTCTGTTTTGCTCCACTAAGAATGCCTTCAAGCCGTGGGACAGTATGGAATGGGTATCATAAAAAAACGACTCCTAGAAACCAAAATGTTCATAGGCGCGTGAGCGTTCGACCTTGAAACAACGTGTAAAAATATAGGATTTTAAAATACTTACGCCAGAACTTTCCCATCATACTCGAGGAAGCGTCGCAGGCGATCCTTCTTGGGGGCAGCACGCCTCGGTGGCGGTATCGCTTTCCAATGCTCCTTCTGTGTGAACTCGTCCTGTGGTAGAGCCTCTTCTTTAGCTATCTCCAAACCCTGGGATTCCAGCCACTCCTGTAAATATAGGAAATAAGTCTTATCACTAGTCCTACTAACATTATAAACGCGAATGTTTGTGAGGATGTTTTTTGCTCTTTCACGCAAAAACAACAGAAGCTATATTATTGATGAAACTTCACAATCATATAGCTTACATATCAGAATAACACTAGGCTACAATTTATAAACATATATTATTCAAAATATCTATCACCACGCGGGTGAAACCGCAGGGCGCAGGTAGTTATATATGTATATTAAAACAAAGATTCATGACGACGGTGTTATATATACAGAATGCAACATGTGTTTGAAGCTGAAGAGGTTCGGTCCAGAATTGCTTCCGATTTTGGACCCCGAGTGGATAAACTTGCGAATAACGATATTAGATAACAATTGAATAATATTTTTATTCTCTTTTAAAAAAAAAATATTTTTCCTAATTCCTCCATTCGTATTCTTTTACATTCACTTTTGCATTATAAAATATCGAAACAATATTTTTTTGCCATGAAATTATTACAATAAATATGTTAATACTTTGAAATTTCAAAATAATAATCTAAGAACCCACACAAAAGAACACGGATATGATGAAAAAAATCGAAGATAAAATTAGAAATTCATAAAAAAATCGTAGACAGAACAAAAGTTTATCCCCTCGGATCCAGAATCACCCGCTTTCGGCTTAGAACACATGTTTCGTGACACCATAATATGTAATTGGTTACTGTGTATTGTTATTGTTGCGCACACACATCATAAAGCATGAGTGACGTGACAATAATGGAACCCGTTATTTAATTTCGACTTAGTAGCCAGTAGCCTTCGTGGCGCAATTGGTTAGCGCGTTCGGCTGTTAACCGAAAGGTTGGTGGTTCGAGTCCACCCGGGGGCGCTTTTTTGATATTTTTCATTTTGGTTTTGAGTAAGTATTTGAAGAACTTCCGTTTCTTCTTATCAATAGTAGAAACTGTTTATTATATCAAAAAAGATAAATATTTATGTTTTATGGCTACCGCTTTATTAAGCTCATAGCTATTAAGCTACTTGAATTTAGGAGTTTAAAAACGGTGTCCTGACTAGAATAAAGAAGATGCCCTATGAGTTCGTTTAATTTTTTGGTCAACTTATGCAACCTACTGATAGGATATCGTTAAGTTGGATTAAATATAACTTCCTATTTACAACGGAATGATGAAGCTAATAGCATAATTTCCGCTAACCCCTGCTCCATTTAACCCGAGCCGCGCGCCAGCGTTTTGCTTACAACTAACGGCTAGGCTCTCGATAATATCAATATTATTATTCGACCTAAGTGATTTCAGTTGCAGCCTTTATCGTTATGCTTGAAACCTAGCTTAATACACATATTGTAATATTTGTTTTTCGTCGGTTTAAAATATAATAATTTTAAACCGACGAAAAACAAAAGAGCTTGATGTTTTATGTTCGGTTGTATGTTTTTTTACGTAACTTCGTCTATTTCTCCGTGAATTATGACGCGATTTGGTAAATTCTCTCCCAATTTTATAAAGAAAATGATCCCATCAAAAAATTATAGGTACTCGAAGGATATAAGCACATACTTTTGTCCCGAAGAACTTAAAAATATATATAAATGAAGAATTAAGGAATTTGATGCAGATTTTTATTTCTTTCATTTCAATCAAAATACATGTATACGTATGTTGAATCATTTCCTTTTCTTATCTCATTTAATTATTTACTTTAGGTAGGTCCCTAGTACATATTTGAATTGTTTACCAAATCAAAATTGTATACCGTATTGGTTGGACTTTTGTGATACTATTTTAAAACCTATCTGTACACATGTAAGCAATATAAACCATTGAGTATAATATTCTGTGGAAGAAGTAAGTATAGAAACGTCTTTTAATTAAATCCAAGCGTTTTAAACCTTGTGTATATGTGCAAAAACGATAAATTTAGTCTGTATAATTAGATATTTCTTCATTTAAGTCTCAGCTTATTGAGTAAACCGGTTCGCCTCGTATTATAAAACTAAAAGCAAAGTTCAATGACAAGTAAACGTAAATATTAATCGCGTGAAGTTACCTCAGTATCCTTTGAACATAAATTCTGCAGTCTCACGAATGACCAAGCGTTGTTGTGTTGTGTTGTGTTAACTTGAGTAAAGTTGCGTGCCACTGGGCAGTTCAGTTCAGAATGGCTCCCTTATCTTTGGACAACGTACTGGTGCAAGCGTACATTGCTCACTCTGCAGTGCTCGCTGTCAAGTTGCTATTGCTAGCAATACTGACAGCTGCAAACCGTATAGCGCGAGGATCATTCCAGAACCCAGAGGACGCCAAGTTATTCAGAGGCCAAGTGAGGCTGGACAACCCCGCTGTTGAGAGGATTCGGAGGGCGCATTTGAACGACTTGGAGAACATCGTGCCGTTTTGGGTGCTCGGTGCTTTGTACCTGACAACGGGTCCCATCACTACCTGGGCATTGATACTGTTCCGAACCTTCACTGTTTGCCGAGTGATCCACACTCTGGTGTACGCTATTATTCCGCTGCCGCAACCGACTAGAGCCATCGCCTTCGGCATCCCCTACATCATCAATTTATACATGGGGGCGCAAACAGCTCTTTACTACGTGACTGCTTTATAAGTTTTGAATCAAGTGCTAGAGTAGACGAATGAGCTTATTTGTCAATGTTATAACTAGTTCCATTCTGAACCAGGTAGGTAAGTTTTTGTTGCTTAGTTTTTATGATAGTAACAAAGGTAGGTAGTTAACTAATGACGGTATCTACCTGTCTTTTTTATTATTAACGAGGTATATAGAATAGAATAGAAAATTCTTTTTTGCGATTTAACTATAAACTATGTAGGTACACGTACAGTAAAAACTTAAGTACAATTGGCGGTATTATCGCTCAAGAGCGATCTTTACCAGACAACCATGGATGGATAGGATCGTGGACAGTACCAGGGGATCTGTGTGCTCGTAAGTTGTGAGATATTACAAATAAAATACTTATAGTACTTACATAGAAATATACTACATACATATGTACATATCATAAAATATATATAAATATACTACTTATAAACATAGGGACTCAAGTATTCACAATAGAAATACAAGAAACAAGGACAAGTTACACATCCCATCATTTAGATAACACAAGGTAGGGAAATCATTTATGGGCAATATATATATATACCTACCTCTTTAATAATAAATGCAAAGGAAACGGATACAAATACAGGGAATTCTATACCTACATTAGATTGTATTTAGACTATTATTAAACGTTATTACTAAAATATAGTATAAAGATTATAAATAATGTGTGCTGTTTTTGTTTTCCCTAATTGAGTCCTATGACTCCTTACACGTCCTAACTCCAACTCCCATAGTTTTAGATAAGACCTAAACTCATCTCAAAAAGCCAATCTGTATAATGAACATCATATTATTATAAAGATTACCTGGTATAAGAATTGCATTTTTCCTCGGCATGAGTTCTACGAGTATTATTATGAAATAAATAATTTAACAACTAATAGGGGTCGATACGACCAAAGTAGTATAAATCTTATCCCGAGATTAAAATCGCAATATTAACTACTCTGAACTTTGCATTTAACAAATTTTTAAAAATAGGTTCCAAATCTATCCGAGAGTATTTCAATAAAAACCGCCAAAATCCAAGCAGTAAACAAGTTATCGGAGAGTATTTTAAAGGCGACCGCTAGAACAACTAGCTGACATTGACTCATATCTGCCTGCGAAATTAAGTAGACACAAAATATTGCTTTACGCTGTTGCAACAATTGTTTTTCGATTTTTTTTTTCGATATTTAACTGGCTAATATATTATATCACCATTTATTCATTATTCATTAAAGTAACAATACTTAGTATTGGCTTCTCGACGCTTGCGATGGATCAACGCAAATGCTAAAAGCAAATAGCTAGATTGATTGATAGAAAACACTTTATTATAACACACAACTATAAGAGAATAAAGGAAGTATAAAGGGCGGCCTTATCGCTGAGACCGATCTCTTCCTGGCAACCTTAGGATGGACTGGGCATGAAGGAACAATATAGACACTAGTGGCACTAGAATAAAATAATTATAAAAAAACCAATACTTACACTACATACCATTTAATACCTACATTATAATAAACTTACATAGACTTAAGATATGGCTATCAATCTTTTCGTTTTTTGAAGATGCTGTCTGCGAGTAAGTCCAAAGAGTAACATTTATACCTACTATTTGCCTTAATGAATATGCTGAATGTTTTTGTGAGTAGGTATTTCATCAATTATCAAATCTTAATATTTTTATCTTATTTACTTGTCGATTACGTGACATAATTAAGGAGGATTACCCATACCCACCTAGTAGGTTTAGGGAAAGTAAGTACAAAATGACATACGGACCAAAGGAAACAATGGCACTTTCCTTGAATTTGGTGGGCTTTGATGGACTTCCTGATCCGGTGAGTCAGCCGTCTTTTCAAAACGTAGAGTCCTCTGCTTTTTTTACATTGCCAGCCGCAGTCAAAACATTGTTTATTTATATTCGGCAAGTTCTAGTATTTATTTTACCTGAAAGTTTTTTGTAGGTTTTCTGGAGGTAATCTGGTCATTGTTACGCTTTTAGATATTTTATTTTATTGATTTTAATTAATTCCGTTGTAGTACCCATACTTAATCGTTTGTGATAGTCTATATAAATTTTCTCTACACATTTGCATTTAAATTTCATTTTAAGAAGGACCGAAATTCGATGTCTTAAAAAAAAAGAATTTTCTGAAAGGTGGTAAAAATAACCTTTAACATACAGTACCGAACTTCATCCATGCAGTATAACATATAATATAATATACGTTAGACTGCATAATATACATATAAATTATAAAAATTGCTATGAAAATTCGTCCAGGGGCAGTATTTTACAATTATTATTATATTATACAGTCATGATTTGACTTCAATAATAAGTAGGTAGGGAGTTCCATCACCGAACAACTAAAGCTTTATTCACTTATTCGACCAGCGAACTAGTGAGAATTACATGAATATTTAGGTAAGATAGTATTTTCGGTATTTTAGGTAGGTATGGGATCATGCATTGCATGCCGCGTCTCTAGTAGCGTCAAACAAACTTGTCAATCGTTTTGGGGTGATATTTAAAACCTAAGTTCACAGGATGTGGAAGGTATCAGTTAACGTTTCCCCCTTTTTTGTGGAGTAGTAGAAAGAAGATAACAGTATACGACCAAAATTATATATAGTATATCATTTTGGTCGTACCTCCCCTACCTAATCATACCTAAAGTGCAGATATAAGCCAGGTTGCAAGCAGAATAAAGGCCTTGCTACACAGTGAAAGTTAATGCGATGGCTAACAACAAGATAGGTAGAGTGATTGCACTCTAACTACGAGTAAGTTCTCTAACTCGTAATTTTTCTATAATGTCAATGAAACATAATCGGACGATCAATTAGTTATAGTCTTATTCTAGTCCAGATGATTTTAAAATAGTATAAAAAATTATAGTTTACACCTTTTTATCACGGATAAACGCGTATAATGCGGCGGGCAGAAGCAAGAATCTAATAAAATGAAATGACATGACTATTTGAATGTCTGTACAACTACCAAACAGTAAATAACAGAGTGGAATAACTTTTAGTCAGATGTACTACTCGGCTGGCAGCTCTGAATTTCTCGTGAGCACAGTCTTGAATGTGTGAAATTACGCAGGCTATGCTGCTCCACCGTAGCATTACAGCAGGCACACGAAATTCTAAGAAATAAAACATTTAATGTACTGCGAAGGAAGGGGCCTCCCTTAAAATCGAAAAATTTAGTACATTGAGAATAAAAAACAAGAGCTTACCTTTATCAACGTAAAATTGCCACTCGATAGAAATCTTCTTGTTTCGAAGATATGGAGAATTTATTTATTATTTAGTTTGTTTTACAAGAATGGGTGCGCGTTGAAGTCTTTGGTATGCCTCGCCGCGCGCCGCCGCCGCGCGCCGGTCCGGCGTAGCATCGTAGCAATTGCTACGATAATGTACAATCAAATTCATGGGGGATTAAAGGCGATAAGGTACATCTATACTAATATTATAAAGAGGAAAGGTTTGATTTTTGTTTTTTTGTTTGTATGTTTGTTTGTTTGTTTGTAACGAATAGGCTCCGAAACTACTGGACCGATTTGAAAAATTCTATCACCGTTAGGAAGCCTAAATATCCGTGGTGAACATAGGCTATATTATATTTTCAAAAAAATTAGGGAGCCTTAATAAAACTCCAATAATGTAGCCAAAGGTTCTAATACCCGTGCGAAGCCGGGACGGTCCGGTGGTAGTATATGAAAGGCAAGACGGAAACTTTTACATAATGGTAAAATCCGCAACTCTCTACAATGTCGATAAATAAGGTTTCCGTTTTTTTCGCGCAAGAGGCTCTGGCAACTCGTGCAATAGCCCTTTAGCTCAGAATAAAAAGTGCCTCGCGCGTATGTGTGCAAAAGTCATCTTTAGCACACATTTTAATGAACTGATACCGATAGCAAACCTGTACATAGGTGGACTTTGACCAACTGATTCTGTCTTTATCGAGTAATCAGGACATGCGGCAGTGATGTAATGCAACATAAAAACTAATCATCAGTGAACACGCTGCTCACCATGACGCTGCTAGAACTGTGTCTTTATTTATAACAAAATAATCAACGTCCCTTACATCATTCAAGCAAAAGCGCCGCTAGTAGGTATACAAATCTCATAAAAAAAACTTGCTACAACAATGACTAATATTATGGATCTACCTGCTGTACAATCGTACATCGTGTGCTCGGGTATTCTAGTCCTGAAACTACTGGGAACTTCGATACTCACGGCCAGAATGCGTTTTGCCAAAAAAGTGGTGGCGAATCCCGAAGACGTTAGGATCGACAGCAGAAGCAAAGTGAAGTTCGACGACCCTGATGTTGAACGAGTAAGGAGGGCGCATCTGAATGACTTGGAGAACATTCCCGCGTTCTGGGTGGTTGGAGCATTGTTCTTGACGACCAGCCCCGCCGCTGCCTGGGCGACGCTGCTCTTCAGGATCTTCACAGCTGGTCGCGTCCTACACACAATCGTGTACGCGGTTTGTCCTCTTCCTCAGCCGGCCAGGATACTCGCCTTCGGAATTCCATATTCCATCACCGTTTACATGGGAGTTAAAGTTGTGCTCCATTACATTAGTGCGTTGTAAGTTAGCTTACTAGTTAGTATATATTATTAGGACAATGTGTTTTGTGTTCAAGTGAAACATGACATTTATTATAATAAAACTTTTGAAACTATCATGGTTATTAACACTAAAGTCATTTTAGAGTGCGTCGAAGTCTTTTGTATGGTACACCGCGCCGGGCCGTAGGAGCATCGTAGCGTGACAACACAAAGCTCTACCATTAAATATTTTAATTATCTAGTTTCCTCGATGTTCAGAAATATCTTTTATACGCATTTAAATTTAATGATAACGATAGCAACAACCTAAGGAACTCTGAAGACGAATTGAGAGTATTTCTGGATACGGTCATTAATTTAGATAAAATAATATTATTAAGATAATTATCTAACTACATACTCGTAGGACTTAGGAAATTTCTTCTGTGTTGAAATTTTATTTCATACGTTATGTCTTTCAAAGACCGTAGCAGCCTACGTTGCGTATACTTTCTCTTAGATGTCTTTAAGTTAATTTGCAACTGTCTGACTCGCACAACACATTCATACTAACCCCAGTAACATACAGTTAAACATGTACCGCAACACAGTTGCGTCCAGAAGCGACTTTTGTATAGAAAATAGAAAATGGTCGAGTGTCTGCGTCGGTGTGGCTGTATCTAACCCTGAGAACATCCATTCGCTCCATGATCACCAATGCTGCAACGCAATGGAAACGTAGGGAAATATAAATCACAAAGTACCTACGCGATAAACAAACATTAATAATCATAGAAACCTATTACATAATTACCTAATTGAGGACTGACCTACTGACTATGGCTTTTATCTTTATCGTGTAATCAGGCCCTATGACAGATATAATATAATAACGAACCAACAATAAATTCGCAAGTCGCAACACACAATGACGCTGCTAGAACTACGCCTCTACATAAAGTGTAATAAATAAGCAACGTCCCGTCCCTTACACCATTCAAGACGACACCACGACGCCGCGCCGCTAGTGTTCACATCATTCAAAAAACAAATACAAAAATGGCTAATATTCTAGATCTACCTGCCGTACAGTCGTACATCGTTTACTCGGGTATCCTAGTCCTGAAACTACTGGGAAACGTGGTACCCACGGCCAGAGCGCGTTATGCCAAAAAAGTGTTTGCCAATCCAGAAGACACTATTATAGTCCCTGGCAGCAAAGTGAAACTCGACGACCCTGATGTTGAACGGGTGAGAAGGGCGCATCTGAATGACTTGGAGAACATTCCTGCGTTCTGGGTGGTTGGAGCATTATTCTTGACGACCAGCCCTGCCGCTGCCTGGGCGACGATGCTCTTCAGGATCTACACTGCTGGTCGTGTTCTCCACACAATCGTGTACGCAGTGCGGCCGCTTCCTCAACCGGCCAGGGGACTTGCTTTTGGAATTCCTTATTTGATCACCATTTACATGGGAATCAAAGTTGTGTTACATTACATAAGTGCATTGTAAGTTAAGTAATTAGAAGGCAAGTAGATACATATTATTAGGGCAATACTTATGTTTCGGACTCGAGTGAATCAAGACCTTTTAATTCTGCCAGTATTGTGTTAAGATAACTTTGTCACATAAAATAGTTTTTCTGGGTTGAATTGAATTGTAATTGTTTATCTAATATTATCTATAAGAATATATTATTGTATTATCAGTTGACATATTATCAGTTGATAATTAAATATCTGAGTCACTATAGGTAGGTACGTGTATTAAACCACTAGATAAGGACAAGAATGTATTTCATAAATTATAGATTTATATTTCCTTTGCACTTTTTGTTTACTGCCGCCGTTTTCTTTTATAATCAATAGACCTTGTTACATAATTTGACTACCTACCTAGGTACCTAGAAACCTTACCTACTCTACAGATTACCTATACAGCTCAGGCTAGTACCTAGGCAGCTCAGGCAGTACAGGCTAGTGCAAAGTAAGGTAGATACCTACCTACTCGATTCGTCCCGAGTCAACTGCTGGTCTCGCGCATAACGCATGTAGGTAGAGCTGTACTCAAACACCTTACTTAGCCTGGTGGTAGGTACCTACCTATACCTACCTACTGATTACCGACAGACACTCGGTACATACAGCTCTTGCACAATTACAATACGATTGTTAGTCACCTCTTGCTGTATGCGAGAGGGGGGCGTATGAAAAACAATGGGCATTCTCAGTAGCGACTGAAAAATAAAATGAAACGAATAAAACCCCTTCAAGAAAGACTTGGTAACAAAGACAGAGTGTTAAAAATTGTATTCATGACCACAACAGCGTTGACTTGCAAGATTTCAAACGATGGAGGAAAATTGTCCCGCCACCAAATAACGGGTAATTAACGATACCTACATTGAGTTAAGCGATATTTTTTTGATGACTTCACCAATAAATTATTCTGCAAGCAAAGGATCTTATTTTAACGCCCAATGCACATGAACAATACCGCAAAATAAATAAAAATACCGAATTGAATGACAGTTGACATTGGTGCAGCCAATGGGCAATAAGACAAGCCGGTCTTCGAAAAGATATGCTACCAAAGTGTCAGAAATCTCAGTCCCACCCGTGTGTGACTAGTGCACGCGGGGCCTTCAAATTTCAGTCCCACCCGTGTGTGACTAGTGCATTTCAAGGGTTAAGATGAAAGGGGACAGTTTATGTTGTTGTTAAAAAACAGTCACAATAATCACCAACACTCTGTAGCATACCTTTTTACGACTCTTATAAATCAGAAATAACCATGTTTTCTTTCTTTATGCAAATATCTTTAGGTAAATATTATGCTCATAGGTATATACACAAATCAAATTTTAAACTTGATTATTGTTTTTTTATCAAATAAATGGTCTCGTGTGAAGACTAGTTTTCATAGATGTAAGTAAGTATTATTTGGATGCGGTCTGAAGTCTGCGGTCTACGAATCAGTCGCAAACTAAACTGACCCTATTACCACCGTGATAGAGTCAGTGTTTCAATAACAAACAACCAACACAACAGTAAACGCTATTCACCATGACCACGCGTAAACTGTGGCTCGACAGTAAACAATCTCAATGACTCTTACGTCATTCAAGCGTCGCCGCGCCGATAGTATACACATCTCTCGCTCGAGTCTCGACAAACAACTACAAAAATGGCTAATATTCTGGACCAGCCTGCCGTACAATCATACATCGTATACTCAGGTATCCTAGCCCTGAAGCTACTGGGAACTGCGATGCTCACATCCAGAGCGCGTTATGCCAAAAAAGTGTTCGCCAATCCCGAAGACGCTAGTAAAGTCAGCGGAAGCAAAGTGAAGTTCGACGACCCTGATGTTGAACGAGTGAGAAGGGCGCATCTGAATGACTTGGAGAACATTCCTGCGTTCTGGGTGGTTGGAGCCTTGTTCTTGACGACCAGCCCCGCCGCTGCCTGGGCGACGCTGCTCTTCAGGATCTTCACTGCTGGTCGCGTTCTCCACACAATCGTATACGCAGTGCGGCCGCTTCCTCAGCCGGCCAGGGGACTCGCTTTCGGAATTCCTTATTTGATCACCATTTACATGGGAGTCAAAGTTGTGTTACATTACATAAGTGCATTGTAAGTTAAGTAAATGATATCAACTAGTTTATGTAAGTGATATAGGTATTATGGCAATGGTGTTTTGGCAAGTAAGAACTGATAAAATAACTTACATTTCTTCCAGTTTTGTATTATAGGGTAAATAATTCGAATAGCATAAAAATTTGAATTCTAATATCTTATTTCTATGCTTAGGTAGGTACCTACCTTTTATAAATCTTCCAGCACCAATAGTAGGTAGTATAGGAACATAAGCTGTATTATTTTGTTGTTATGTGGACTTTATACTGATAACAGTGGGTATATAACGTAGTGTAATATTACGGATAATAACAGGAAGCAGATAAGATAAATAACTGCATAACCTTAACGGTGATGATCTAAATAAATTGTGATTTTATATTTACTTGATTTTTGGTGTCACCTTCCTATTCCTTTATGAGTATTAGTATTCAAAACAAATGAGTAGTTCGTTTGAAAACAATATTATACCTAGCAGCTCAATGAAATACACCTAATCATGGACATACCTGCACTCATTGAGGACCAAAATTTAATTGGGTAGTACCTACCTTACCTACCCAATTCAATTTTGGCCCTCAATGAGTACTGTACTGACTTAAAATTTATTTTACTGTTTTATATGCCCTATAATATCAGTTACCTATGGACAAAGTAAATAAAATGAAGTGTAGACAACATAAACTATGTAAGTTTATAAAGTGGGTAGTGTGACCCATAACCCTCTGTTTCCTTCGGCTATAAACACATTTCTTTAAGCTTCTCGACCTTACTTTCGGCTTTATTCGGGAAACCATTCGACGGTTTTACGGCGGTCATTCGTTTCACATTATTGCTTTATTCCTGCTTTAAGGGAATGTGAGACTTTAAAACGACTTAGGTATTGAATTGAATAGGTGTCTAATGCCTTTAGCAAATTAAAATTAATGATCTAAGAATTTATAAGATCATAGGTAAGTGTACCTACCTTATAACTCTAATACGAATTTATGGGAAATTATTAGGCATGGGCAAATTAATAGGCATACCTACCTATTATATAGTTAGCATTTGTTATTTAAAGGGTATTTGTATTGTATTATTCTTAGAAGATTAGTAGGTAGCCTTGTTGGTAACCTAACCTATTATGAAGTTTAAGATTTAAGGCAAATCGGTATTATATTATAGCCTTAAACTATTAAGCACAACATTCACGTTCACTTATCCATTTTTAAGTACAACCTAAGTGGACCCAAAGGGAACCGTGCCTATGTTGATCTACCGATAAAAACACTCTAGAGACAACCCAGCTTGTAATGTCCAGCGACCTTGTACCACAGATAATCTGCAGTTACTACGCTCGTGCGCCGCAAACAAATTAATAACCTAAAAATAGGACGCTGTGCTCGCATCGTACATTTTTGTGCTTCGCAACCAACACTGGGATTTTAAACGAAAATTTTAGAACACAGGTAAGTCAATGTTCTTTTTATAACAATGCTATAAGAGCAGATTAACTTCCAATTTTAGGTTATGGTAGGTATGATAAATAAAGGAAGCCAAATAATATTGGTTTTATGTTTGAAAGAGACAGAATGACTTATGTATGATAGGTTAGGTTAGTGACCGTCGTCGTCGGTCGACCAACGTGAAGTTCTTACGGATCGTACCGTTTCCGACATTGAATGTATGTTTAGTTTAATCAGTTAAACATTCACTCTATCTAGGTAGGTAGTACTCATAAGTATCTAGGTAGACCTATACAGCGGAACCGGGGTCAACAACTCAAACATGCTCTTTGTCAATGAAGATAGTGTGCATTCAGATCTATTTCTTATGAATATGTTTAATACCTAGGTTCCAAAAATAGGTTAGGTAGGTAGGTACCGTCAAACCTGGCATCGTTGCCCGCTTTTTTACATTACCTATTTCGAGTATTGACATAAAAATTCTAAATGTAATGTTTTATGTATGGTTAGGTAAGGAACCATTTATCATAAATAAGGTTTTTTAATAAACTGAAAATAATTGTAAATAATAGCAATTATTTGTATAAAAAATATTAAAAACAGGTGTGTTTAATAAATAAGTCGTTTTGTCAACATTGCCCACTTGCCGTTATTTATCTGTAGGAATTGTAAACTTTACTTGCTATAAGTATCGTACCTACATATAGTGTGGTAAAAAAAAATTGATGAATATGCTATACCTATAGTAAGACTAGCACTAGAACTTATTTGAGCCTTATTTTACCTTTTTTAATATTAATATTTTACCTTATTTGAACCTCGAAATTCAGTGGACAAAGTCACATAGCAATTCTAAAAACATACATCATAAATAAATAATGCCGGACTTACCTTTGTGAAGAGATCACAGGAAACAGTGTGGAACACCTTGCCATAGATGCAAATATCCCTGCCGTTGTTCAAATCTTTCCAGTGCCAACAATCTCCGATGTCATTCTTCGGAATCTTTCCTCTGGTTACCATTCTGCCTTGCCATAAGCCGGAGTTCTGTAAAATAAATTGAGAAATATTAAATACTTAGGTAGGTATAAACCTTAACCTAGGTCAATAGCACATTCATCAATAGTTCAATACAAACATTCATCGATAGTTCAATAATACATACGTAGGTAGGTACTATACAGGGTGCCACAAATATGTGTAGGTACTAAGCCGAAAGGGAGTAATTGTGGACCCCGACGGGATTAACTTAGGTTCTACGATTACTAACATTTATACAATTTTTCCTTTCCTCAATATTCGTGTTCTTTTATGTGTATCGTACACCATACTATATTAGTAACTATTGTTTTGAAATTTCAAGAATCTACATAGGTTTTTATACTTAAAATTTTTATGACAAAACACTGGTTTTGCTGAAAAATATGCCAGAAAACATTTGTAAAATATTGTTTTATGTTAAATTTTAAAATAGTGCTTGTAAAAAAACACGAATAGGTAGGTTAATTAAATATGACACCATGCATCCCATTTAGGGCATTTTGGGGCGCTCTCGCCGCTTCCGCCCCGCGCTGCATTCGTGAGCGGTATATTATTGATTCAAGTTATAATTTTAAAAAGTTACCAATACAAATAAAACAATTGCATGGATTAAATGACAAACCTTTCATATCCTATTATTATGTCTCTCATTTACCATGCTCTCGGGCCATAAAGTGACCCGGTATTATTATTATTATATAAATTATCTGGTCCTCCCCAATTGCAACACCCGAAATGGATGATGTTATAAATAAATGAAATGTCATGTGTAAAAATTATAGCTAACCCCATTCCCTACATAAATAATCAATTTCTAATAGGCACGTTCCCTGCCTGCCTTCCATCTGCTAGTTCAGAACAAAGCGATTTAGAACGTTAAAACGGTTTCGCGATGCATTCACACGGACTACGGAGACAAACGTGTGCTCATTTGCTATCCCGCCCGGCGGGCGGCGGCGCGGCGGCGGCGGCGCGAGCGACGACGACGGGGCGCGACGCGGCGCGGGGCTTTCCGCCTCGGATTCCTTCACAATTTGTACCTACTCTTCAAAGCTTCCATAAAACGAGGCAAATTGATTTATTGGACGGTCGTTCGTTATTTCTCACTAGGTATACCAACGTTGTAAAATTGTACCTAAATCATTCTATAGGACATAGATTTGCCTTTAAAGTCTCTCATAAAATACTTATAACCAAACTTTTTGAGATCAGAATCAGGGGAAAATACGAAAAAAAAACTGCCTAAACTGGAAACAGTTTGTCCAAATTGAACATTGTTGTAAAAAGTTAGGAATTATACAAAAAACATTAAATAAAATCAATTAGGACGCAGACAACACTTAACAATAATTTATTCTAACTTAATAAATTGAAATTTGATTCCGCAAGGAAGTGTTTTAGGATGCATCCTGTTCCTAATCTATATAAATTACCTGCCTAAAATCGCTGACTTCTTCTGCTTCCTGTCTGCCAAAGCCCAACTGACCCAAACTTCAAAAGCTACCAGTGTTGGGGCATACGCTAACCAGCTTTTATAAAATGACGAAGGTCTGGCTGGCGGTCGCAGGCTCTTAATCCATATTGTTGTGATTATGCACTTTGTTATACGTTTTACTACGATTTACTCTTGGCTAACCAGACCCTAGCGAAATACCTGAGATGCAAAAATTTTTTAACAATAAAATATTATAAGCCAGTCTAGTCTTTATACACAAGCAATCTCGATGTAGCATATTAGCACCAAACCTCGACACAAATAACAAAACTCACTCGTTTGGCGTCGAGTTTCACATATAATTAGTAAGCAAAATTTATTGAAGGATCTCAAATCGACAAGTAATGTAAATGTCGTATAAAAAAACGCGGTAACAAAGTGACATTTATTAGGTTTGCTTAGAAACATTCTACATCGAGTTTGGCTAGTGTATAAAGACTAGATGGGCTTATAATTTGCTTTTTTTGCTTGCTATTGTGAGGCATAGCAGAACCACATAATCTTATAGACCTACGGTAGGTATGGTACACGAACCCGTTAGCATTCTTACTCATTATAGCGATGAGCTCGTTAGACGAGTCGCGGCGAGAAATAGATACCTACCCGACTATAAAATAATGAGTGCAAGCGAGCGAACCTTCCCCCCGGCGGCGGCGGCGGCGGCGGCGGCGGCGACAGAAAATCACCAATCAAAGATCTTGAATCACCAAGTTAAATATTTCATAATAGTTCTTTTAACTCATTTTCTTAAATCCACAAGGAATGTTAGTTGCGCAAAATTAGTATTGGTAATTTGTTTACAAACATTAAACCGTCGGATTTGGCTGGAGTACACAGGGTCGCTTCCACTTACATTTCAGAAAGCCATCCTGTAGATAGAGTATTTTACATAAAATGATTAGGTAGTATAATAGTATTAGGCGTGTTTTAGGAAATTAAAATTAGCATGAGTAAATGATAAATCAAGGCCAAGAACTTAATATCACCATCATCACCATCCACTAATATTAGTCCACTGTAGAACAAAGGCCTCCCCTTTTGGGATTGGAAATCCTCTAATGAGTGTCATAGCGCTCCGTCTTCAGCTCGCCGCATCCAGCATCTTCCTGTAGTCTTTCGCAGATCGTCATCCCACCTGGCCAGACTGAAGGAACTTGTTAATGTACAAAAGCAAAAACATATTTTTTAGATAGCTGCTATATAAATTCCAATAAATATCTTACGTTTCTTACCGTTTGGAAATAATCGAGAACATTCTATAAGATTTTCTAACTAGAAAATAATCACAGAGAGGTTCTCTGTGATTATTTTTAATGATACTGTGAGCTAACTTGAATTACATAAGCAATTTCAAGGCAAAGTATCCAACTGGGATTGAATGATCTTAAGATATAAAATTTAATCAATTTCACCGCAGAGTATCTATGTATAATAACGTTAACATTCTAATATAATAAATACTCAAAGAATGAGCCTATGACATCCAATTTATTTTAAGCAACATTATTCTGTTACTAGATTCAACTAGGGAGATCTTAATACTGTACATAACTTTCAGAATAACAATTATTTGGTTCTCGAAATCAGTGAGCAAAATCGATGTTTGCTTTCATGTGGAACAATTAACTATAAACGAACACTACGCAATTTTTGTTGAATGTGCCGATATAAAACCCTGAGCTAACAATGTTGTCTAGAATAAAGTTATATATAAGGCCCAGACTCCACTAAAGCGGAAATGTGCGGATATGTCCGACGAGGAGACGGGAAGAGACGTTTTTCATCTAGAGTGTATCCACTGGAGCTGTGTGGAGATGCGTAATTACTAGCTAGACTGGAGGATGTGTGCTGGCTAGAGTGTTGATTGTTTGTTGAGAGCAGCGCCTCTCACATCTCTTTTCGTCGCCGCTCCGTGACATCACCTGCTTGTGAGGCACAACCAGCTCACATCTCCACTTCGATAGTGCTATACAAATATAGTACATCTCCACTCGGTGGTATCCACTGAAGCGACGGGGACGAGATGTGTTAATACCGACGTTCTATTGGTTGCTTTATACAAGTCTCCTCTCGTCTCATCTCCGTTTCGGGGGAGTCCGGCTTTATGCGTAGTGAGTGACACTATAAGTAGTCATGGAGTACTGATAGTTATGCGGCAAGCTGAAGACAGGGCGCTATGGCGCTCATTGGGGGAGGCCTATGTCTAGCTGTGGACTGCTATAGGCTGATGATGATGAGTTATGATAGTGCAATGAGTAGCTGTAATGCTGTATTTGTGCATAATATCTGTAAATGTCGCCGAAAGACAAATTAAACGACCTGAACTAATTTTCGTATAACGAAGATGAATATAACGAAAATGAATTTCTGCCTCGCACATGTATCACCTAGTAACTTTGCGTAACCTACCTACTTATTCGTTTTCAGTCAATGACACAAACTTGGCAGATAATTTTGTTTTACCAAACACGTGCAGCCACGCTTGTATGGAATGCCAAATATCTAAGCAAAAGAAAATCGATGGATACAGATTGCGAAAACCTTCAACTTGGTACGTTCACACAGTAAAATCCGTTTTTACAGGACCGTTTTTAACGAATCCTCCTAGATCCGGAATATTGTCGAGTGTGAACTTGCTCCTATAACTAATATACCATCACGAAATAAAACGGATGCCATGTGATTGCGCCCTTAGAAGCCAGATGCTCGTAGGTACATATTTACAGATTACAGGATTTATAAATAAATAATCAAACGATTAAGACGATACGAGAAATTTTGTGCAATAATACTAACACAATGTAAGAATAATTAATTAAATATAATGCACACAGATCCCCATGCTTAATCTAACGATCCTATCCATCCACGGTTGTCTGGTAGAGATCGCTCTTGAGCGATTACATCGCAAAATTGTCACATATTTATTATAATTTTTTCAAATTCTCTTTATATCTATCTACAAACTTACTCTGACTCTTGGCTCCATCACAGTCATTGAGTCATCCTCGAGAAAGTACACCAGGTTGACGATCCTCACTCGGTACTTTTCGTCCTGGCTGTCATAGACTGGTTGCTTGAAGAAGGCCGTGAAGTTTAGACAACGCTTGTCGTAGTGCACGAAGTGAGGAACTAGCGCTGGATAGGCGGACTGCTTTACCCTCCCGTATGTCAGGGACGGGTCGTAGCTGCAAGAAAACTAGCGTAAACCAAACAAATACTGTTGGACAATTATCTCAGCAGAACATTGTCAAGTGCTTAAAATAGGCCTCCCCAAAGATACTCAACTAACGTGGCAATTATGCTATAATCGCCACGATTGGTAGGCGAGTTGGCTATCGCGGAACGGTGGTGGGTCAGTTCTGCAGGGAGTGTAGCTCACCACCCCCGGTGGATATCCATTTACGACAGCCGCGGGAAAAGTAAACGGTGGTGTGTTCATATGTGATCACAATCATGTATCATGGCCGCAGTGACACTCAACGGAAATAAATACGGTGTAGTAATTTCTAAGCTACATACTGCCTATTGAAGCTACCGCTTGATTTTATTTTCAGCTTCAAATAATGCTGTTACGTACAGACATGTGGGGCTCATCTCTACAACATGTAATTTAACGACTGCGTGCCCGTATGAATAAGTTTATTAAATGGATAATCCATTTAATAAAGTTCAACGTATTCAAACCCTCAAGAAGGTAGTCCCTACTTCAAGAACTGTTTGCCTTTCTATTACATGTACTCGTATAATGTCATCTGAGTTTTGTTCTCAAAAGGTAGGTGCTTGAGTTGTATGATACAACTTTTCTAACAAATTTTGTTGATTCAGTTAGCGAAAAGACATCATGTCATATGACTGACTGAACATCCACGAAGAATGGTTTGTCGTGTTATTTTGGCGGCACTTATACAAAGATAGCGACAGACGTCCAGAGATGTCAACCCTCTAGCTAGTATCCATTCAAAGTAATAACGATTTATAACCTAACCTTCTGATAAAAGTATTCTTAACAAACTTACTTGACCGAATCATCAGGCATGGCGAAAGCATTGCTATCAACATCAGTCTCCACTCCACCGGGTGCTCTGAGTGCGGAGTCGGGAAACCGATACCCTTGGTAGAATCGAAGAGAGCTTTTTATATGAAACTGTGTCTTAGTCGGGTCGTTGAATGTCAGGCCCGGCAGCTTTGGTAGACCCCACGCCATTTTTAACTATACTGGTACCTTTGGTAATAAAAAATCTGAAAAAGGATCGACACGTCATTCATTAAGATTTGAACTTGGCTAAAGAAGCTTTTCCTTTTGGTAGTTAATTTTTGGCTTAGACTTCTAAATAACTTCCTAAATTATGATAAATAAGAGAAACCGATTACGAGTAGCTTTGTGACGACAAACGGTGGTATATAGGGTGTCCCATAAAGAGTCAATAATACTGCAGGTGCGAGTGCGCGAGAGCATGGCCTATCATATACAAAAGAAAAAAAAGAACGTAAAAAAGAAATTATGTAATTCTTTGCTAATTTAGAAAATTTTGTACTGTGTACTTAATTGATTCTGACCAATCGAACTCATTTGTGAAGAGTATGATCCACACGAGAGATGTTTTTTTGTGTTCCTGACTCAGCAATCAAGAAGAAAGTCATGAGGGCAGCGACGTCGTCTAAAATTAGTAAATTTCGAATGGTAATAAACTGATATTGTCTAATCCCAAGGAGTTACTAATCATTTGAACCTTGTTCGAAGCATGGACAAACGAAATTATCCTTTTTATCGAAAGTCGAACGAAGTTCAAACCTCATTCCTAGTTTTAAATGAAAGTTCAGTGGCGAGCATGTGTGGTAGAGCTTTTGTCCCATATGAGAGCAAAAATCATTCATTCTCAATGTTTTTTTAGCATTAGGGTCATAATTTTTGAACTATTGTGTTGAAATAGTAAGTTTAATGAATTAGTTTTTCGTAAAAATTGCACTATCGATATAGTCATGGCCATATATCAGTGAATATTGTTATAAAATATCTAAGTTTAGTAGCGTTTTCGAATTCTCTTAAAATGCACATTATTTAACGTACTTGGCCACTGAGGTTTTATAAAAAGAAACTATACTAAAAAAGGTGCTTGTATGTTGTGTTAACTCTAAAAATTAACAAAACTGAAGTTCATATTTAAAGATGTCTACCAGGCGTAGTTATCGAAACATTCGAAAGCACTACTATTTCCTAATTTGTAAGTATGGTGCACAAAAATATGAACAGGGGCTCATATTATTTAATTATCAAAAGATTTCATAACATAAACAATTGTACATTTTTATTTTGTTTGTGTCTAATTGGCACACACGCACTGCAATATTATTCACTCTTTATGGAACACCCTGTAATTATCACCAACTGTACAAATCCACCAACAACTTTATAAAATAGGTTTGCAGCAAAAAGACAAAATAGATTCAGTTGTTGCAATTGAAACTTCGCTCGGCGTTCGTATTTGCTATAGCTAACTGGTTTTCGGAAGTTGCAAATTCACCCTGAGCTGATAATGATTCGAATTGCTTTTCGAATCACATAGAACGAAATCGAATTGCAAAAACAGGTGATTCTTGAGATTCAAGTTGGGAACTATTTAAAAATGTAGGTAAAAGTTCGGATTTCTATTGAGTACTTTCCGAGAGTTGCTGTTGAAACGCAATGCTATAATTCGTTGAGCTGCTTATTCGTTTCCTATCAACGCATCTTCAAGATAAATGCATACCTACCTTCCCCTACCTCCCATGCTCACCTATCCAATTCTTAAAATGGTCTAAGCATGGTCAGGTATCATGTTCTGATACCTACTACCTACCAGCCTACTTCCTACTAAAAACTCTGCTTTGACTTCCCATAGACTAAAACAAGTTTTACAGCCTCATGATATCTCAAAAAAAACTTACATTATTTTTAAGCCAATTATCACAGTTTTTTAAACATGTTATAAACAACTAACAATAGTTTCAAAAAACAGAAATACTACAACAGGAAGGTACCTAGTAGGATCAGAAATAATGCAACAATATATTTATCTAAAAAACTCACCAGGCCATCTCAATGATTGACAGTAAAAGATAGGTATAGGATAAATGGGAATTCCAATAATTAAAATATCACAGATCTAATGCACAAATAAATAAACACAAAATTATTTCGCCTGTTGTCAATGGTTGTCAAATTATGAATACAATTTGTACCGAAGCGTCGCTAGGCAACCAAGACAATGACGCTATAAACTCCTTGGTCCTTAGATATGCGAGGGTGTCTCTCTGGTCATATCAATCCTCCTTAGCATAATTCGACCGAAAAGAGTGGAAATAAATGAGGGCGCTGCTGTCGCTTAGACGGCAACACGAAAATTGCAACGCAAACAGTCTTGATGTTTTTGCAATTTTTAGTTTAAAACGATAGTTAGTTTTAAACGATTAGATAATAAGGAAAAAGACCGACCAGAATGAGTAGAAATTAATTTATCAATGAAATAAAATGTACTATACTTTAAACTAGCAACCCTTAATGAATGTTTAGAATGTTTTTTTTTAGAATAAAATATCGTTAAACCTAATGTTGTTTATAGACTAAATGAATTTATGCATACTTAAATAATAAATAAATAATTCTGGACAATCCACACAACATCATCTAGCCCAAGCTAAGCACAGCTTGTGTTATGGGTACTAGATTACTGATATGTATACATAATTATAATACATTAAATATAATTATATCTATATTGAAATAGAAACAAACAAAACATTACCACCGTAGTTTTAGCAGCAGAAAACAGTGAAACTCTTATAAGCCACATAAAGGACACAATCGCTAAATTAAGCAGTTGGTTTCAAATGAATGGCTTAAAACTAAATGAAAATAAAACGGACATAATATTTTTTTCAACGACTATACAAACAATACATATACCAATTACCTTATCTGACGGGAACACATTAATTAGTTCGAAATTAGTAAAAATGTTAGGCTTTGAGTTAGATCCACTATTGTCTTGGAAGCAACATATTGACTCAACATGTAAAAAGATGGCTAAAGGAATTTATGCACTTAAGAACAGCTAAAATAAACAGCTTCGACCTATTACTGCAGCAAACGCACTAAAGGACATATACAATGCATATATTCACTCTATAATGTCATATGGCATTATTTTATTCGGGAGCTCAACAGATTATGAAAGAGTATTGAAATTGAGCGTGCCATAAGAGTGTTATTAAAAGCTAAATATAGAGATTCATGTCGTGATCATTTTAAAAACCTTCGCATACTTACTTCAGTAGCAGTATACATAATGGAGGTCATTAAGTACGTCAGGCTACATTTAGGTGATTACACCTTAAGAAAAGTTTTTTTTTATTAGTTAAATTAACCTTAATATTACCTGTTTTGACGAGTCGTATCCTTAGCATAATTAAGGTATATATATATATATATATATTATATTGTACACTTTTATGTAAGAATTATGACAATAAAGAAATCTGAATCATTTAAAATACCATGAACGCAATTTTCCAACACAACGTCAATCGAATTCAGGAATGAAATGCCCTGTGCATTTCATTGCCTTAATTAAATTAACGCTTAATCATTTAAGCGAGGCAGCTTTCACTTTATAAAGACCATAGAATCAGAAATGTATCAGTTATCTCAGAGGTTCTTTGCTAATCGTCTGAAACGTCGGGCCATAGCTTTCTCCACTTGAAATTTTACTACTAATGTAATGAACCACTTGTCTTATTCCAATGCGATTGCTTTCTTCCATGTTGGATAGATTTATATATACTTATTTTATTATGTCGTTACGGTACATAACATTGGCATGACCAATACATAAAACATACAAGCCCAAAAAAGTAAAAAAAAACAATAATTTTATTAAAAATATCGGTAATAAAATAATCGTAGGTTACAATTCTTCTAAAAATATAATACTTCTTATATTCGACGTATAAATATATATTTATTTTTATTTTTCTTAAAGTAAAGAAAAAGTGTATCGTAGCTAAGAAGCTGGAAAACTCGTCTCTACTCTATAGCGACTATTAAGTATTTTTTCGTTTTTATTTTAGTTTGAAATCATCAGCCAGTACAAGACATTCGACCTCTTACATAAAAACTCGACTTTTTGGTATTCCATTTTCAAAGAACAGAAATTTCATTATAATGTATTTTTGAAAATGGATCTGAAAGCGCCTTCTTGGTAATTGTGAAGGGTGTGTGTATAAAAGAACCTCGTCTATAATAGTGTGTTTTGGTCCCTTATGTAAAAATATACTATACTTCATTTGATATTTTTCGTACTGATTTTAAAATTAACATGTTATACATTTTTGTCAATGTAATAAAGAGAAGCTTTGTTCGAACATCCTGTAGAAAATACAGGGTGTTCGTCCAAACGCTTGCCATACGAGAAGTGGTTGTTTATCTGTGTTATGGGCGTACATTGCCACATAAATAAGTACATTTCTTTACTCGTGGGTGATAGGAGTAGGAAAGTAAATAACCTTTAATGCTTTCTGAACTAATATCAACCTATGTACTTCGTTCAGGTAGTATTTGCATTGATAACTTGGTAAAACATTTTTACCATATTTCCACGCTCGACTAACAGGGAACAGCTTTGTTGAGTGTGAGTTAGCCGAAATCCGCACGTTTAAAAGTGCTAAGTCACAGCACAATACCTTTCATACTTCCCAATTCTAGCTTTATCACGCTAACAAGTTTATTTGCAAGCTAAAATAAATGGTTAAGTATCGCAACTAACCAATATCCTTTAAACACTACGGTCAAAATTCCAATTGCTGTTGCTATGCTAGGAAGTTACGGAATGAAATGCCCGAAGGCCCTTGCTTCTAAAAATAGGAATATTAGTCCTTGACTGGAGGGTACAGGAATGGGTATACTACCTAATCTTTTGCACGTGTTGGCAAAGAGAAAAGATTGAAGGAAAAAACATAGAAAACAATATAAGTCTAATACTTAAGTAAGCGCTAATAAACTACATTGACATTTTAGGTGGTATAAAATTATAAATATGAAACATGTGACATACGTCAGTAAGTAATTTTATAACTTGTATTATTATATGATTGTACGTTAACTATAGTAGATATAATCAATTTATATAAATTAAATGAGAACCAAGTGCTTAGATAAACTTTGGCTTGAAGGCACTGTTAACTAAGTTATGTAACCTACTTGTAATGAATAAATTATCTATCTATTTATCTATCTAACAATCATGATTACTGATTCATTCTTGTAACATAAACAACATGTTTTCCTAAACAAATATACTATGTGCGCACATATGCCCATCAAACAAATGTAACGCTAAACCAGTCCTTAGTTGATAAAATACCTTCTAGTCAATTTCAATGCCGTACTGTCGTAGGTACTGACAAAACCAATTTGCAGTCGGCGCTCTTTTTCAATTTAAAATACCAATGTATTTTTAGCAATCGCTAATGATCTGATTCTATTTCCAGATACGTATCAGGATGGCATTTCTGCTGAAGTTTTCAAAGGGCCCTCAATTTAATGGATTTTTCCGTAGATATAAAACGTCATCGCCAATCGCATTTTCCGACGAAATTAAACACGCAAAAGTTAAAGGTCAGCCAATAGTCGCCCTCGAATCCACCATCATCACGCATGGGATGCCGTATCCTCAAAACTTGGAGACAGCTGTGCATGTTGAAAACATCATCAGAAAACAGGTAAGAAAAAATAAGATGAGATTGACGCGTAGCCAAATGCTACGAAATAGTTCGTAGCACCCACGTAGACGTGCTACGTAAGCTCTGTAATTCGAACCATCGATTTGCATAATACAAATAACAACCTCCATGAAAGTGGCTATTAGTACCATTTTCAATATATTTTAAGTGTTATAATAGCAATCGTGGCCAACTTAAATGGTTGAAGAAATATAATTATTGTTGTTGTTAAGAACAACAATCATTATGTTTTTTTAGTCATTTTGAAGAATAACGCTTAAAGTTTTTCTTATACCCTGTCTTATGCATTTTCAGGGTGCGGTACCAGCAACAATAGCAATACTAAAAGGTCAATTGACTGTTGGTCTGACTCAAGACCAGCTTGAATACTTAGCTCAAGCCAAGGGTGTGGTGAAAGCTTCTAGAAGGGACCTGGCCCCAGTAGCGGCTGCTGGCCTTGACGGAGCTACGACTGTTGCTGGGACCATCATCGCTGCTGAGTTAGCTGACATACCCATATTTGTTACGGGCGGCATTGGTGAGTATAAATAATCATTTTCGGCAGACACATCTAATGCTGAACGCACTTCCCCTAAATAAGCGGTCAGTGGGAATTTGCTATAATCACCACGCTTGTTACTAAGTGCATCGGTGATCGCAGTGGAGGTGTCAAATACTCATAAGGAAACTGTTGCCCTTCTTATAGTTCCCTTACTTACTTTACAACAGGTCAATTGGCTCTTACGACATCCACAAGCTAAGTTGGTGGAGTCGATATTGACACCGCGACTGGCACGGACACGGCCATACGAGTATTTAATAATAATCTATTGTAAGTTCATAGCTAAAGCTGTTTGTAAAAAAAAACAATTGAATAGCAAACTTGAAACCAGCTAAACGAAGTCAAGTGGTGGCTCATTGTTCGCTTGTTTTCGTAAGCGGCTCCAAACTTGTTCATTGGCGTGCACTCGACAGCCCACGCCACAGCTTTATCCTTGGAAAAGTATCTCGTTGTAACGTACTTCAACTATTAACTTAAGAACACCTAAAAAGAGTCAGAGAGATATTAACCACAGAGTGAAGATAAACGTGTTTTGTAAGCGAAAAATCTGCTTTCTTTCTTAATCAATGATTTCTTTACCGTGGGTAGAATTCTTTAAAATATCGGACCGAAGGACGTCATGATGCTACTCCTGCTTACTCATCACTCAGCTATTAAAAGCGTCTGAATTCCTTTTATTTTTATTATTATTAGGTAGTGTTGTTTGGCAGCATGTACGCTTTAATATTCTTGAAAATGTTCGGCAACTTCTATGGAAAAATATTACTGCTTTCACGTCATGCTACTTGTGAGAGTTATTGCACAAACTCGAGAAAAAGCTATGATTACGAAGACGGAATTCTTTTTGTGCGAGCCCAATAATATGCATCTTCGTTCCGTAGAACACGG
Organism: Eupithecia abbreviata; assembly: GCA_943735965.1. Classification (NCBI taxonomy): domain Eukaryota; kingdom Metazoa; phylum Arthropoda; class Insecta; order Lepidoptera; family Geometridae; genus Eupithecia; species Eupithecia abbreviata. Next base: position 7,036,551 of record OX030976.1, read on the forward strand.
GATTGCTTTATGCATCTAATATTTAAAAGAAAACCAGTGCAATCCCTTGAGTCCGCTGTAGAGGTACTTGTTTATAGATTGCTTCCAGCTGTGTAATGGAAAATAGAGTTCTCTTACTCAGAGTTTTCATCGTTATAAACTGGCGGCACGATATTACATTGTAGGTTTTAGTTCTTGCAGATAACATCCACACTAATTGAAACTAAATCCGTCAGCTCAATTCCGCTACCTATCAGGGATTGAGATCATTCCATTCCCGTTTTTGGCACGTTATCGTGAGCCAGGGAAACGCACCACGAATACTTCAATTAATCCGTTAGATGAACGCCGGAGATATTCCGCAATTCGGTAACGAGCGATTCCAATGAAATGTGAATAACTCGATTCTACTTGTACAGCTCTATAACTGGCTAGGAATTGGAATTCTACGCTTTGGAGCGTGATTTGTCACCTACGCCACGGACGCTCGCTCACTTGCCTGTGAAATCGTATTCGCCCGCTCGCCATGGCATTCTTCCGTTCGACCTAATTCGATTACTACCTACAACACTTATCTGATTACAACGCCCTGGCCCATAAAACTATTCCGATATCAATTAGCACTGTCTTTCTAACGCTCTTCGGAATTATTCAGCACGTTTCGCCGTCTGCTAGCCCCGATCTTTTATAAAGATATATCGCCGAAGCGTGGTGCGACCTAATTAGATGTAAATCTTATTCAAAGTAAAATCAAATATCCTTCATAACGGAAAAAAGACAATTTCAGGAAATTGCGGCGTTCAGTGCCGATTTAATAACGTTTATGATTTCTGTTTCTGAATTCATTGCGATCATTGGATCGTTAAGATGAGTGTGTGTGTATGTCGTACAATTCATTAATGGACATTTTATACCAGGGCCCTAATTCGACTATATTAATCGTTTCACCATAACAATGGTATAAACTCTGAATGACACATTTTGGCACGTTATCTTTGATGAAAAAAACTACTAATGGAGAGACTCGTGTCAAAAATGTCAAGGTTGAAACCATATACAGGGTGTCACAAAACGAGTGGATAGCGTTAAAGGTACATGTGCGGGGTTGGGCAAGGCGAATGAAAATATCGTGACCCGTTTGGGACTTATTAATTACTTTAAAACTTAGAGAAATTCCTACATATGTTCACATTTTTGGCCTTTACGCGCACAATATTAACAATTTAATTTATCTTTGGAATGTATTAAAGAAACGTCTTTTTTATGATCTTCTATTAAAATAATTGTTAACCAAGACCAGTAATTTAGTAATTAGTTACCAAAATATTTTAAAATGTAATCATAAAACCGACTTTACCTTAATATACAAATAGCATCGCACGCACTCTTTAGAGTTGGTTAGCAGAATTCGGCTTATTTTTATACTCGTAATACCTCGTGAATACAGCGCAGTACTTACCTAATATATACCACGTACTTAATACATACCACGTACTTAATACCTTGCATGCAGGCACACACAAAAAAAAAACAATGGAGGCACGGTTGACGGTACATACATTGTTTCCTAGTTTAATAGCTCAGAGATGTTTATTATAACTAGGTACTTCAAGGTCTAGCTTCTAATTATTCTATGATTCTATTAGAATAGACTAGCAGCGCCCGCGGCTTCGCCCGCGAGGAAATCTATGTGTGAAATGGTTTATAAACTTTCCTCTTAAATCACTCTATCTATTTTAAAAAATCGCATTAAAACCCGTTGCGTAGTTTTAAGCATACATAGGGAAAGATAGACAGGGGAAAGCGTCTTTGTTTTGTACTATGTAGTGATGATGTGTGAGAATAAGTGCCTTAACTATTGCCTCTTCTATCTTCTTTCATCACTGATGATAGAAGAATAGAGGCAATAGTTAGGGCACTTGTTCTCACACATCGAAATACAGAATTGGCCCCTGACAACAGCTACCATGTAATTGTATTTCATGTAACAGGTGGCGTACATCGAAAGGGAGAGACTACATTGGATGTGTCAGCCGACCTGAACGAGCTGGGTCGGAGCAGAACGCTGGTGGTATGCAGCGGAGTCAAGTCTATACTTGATATAGGAAGGACTCTTGAATATTTGGTAACGTTTTTTCGCCTTTTAACTTTCAATTAATCCAACTTAAACAATCAGACCACTTAATTTTGTCAATATTTTGGAACAGTCTCAGCTCAACTGTATCAATTTTAATTACTAGTTCTAATTATGTATCTATGGTTGAATTGTATTTTTTTATTGTTAGAACATTATATCAATCAAAGTATTATATAACCTACCTTCGTCGTCATAAAAAAAGAAAAGCTGTCTGATAGCTTTAAATATTTTTACACTTACGCGATCTGTCATCCCGTGACCACGACAGTGTGTAAACCGCTTGAAACGTCGAGAAAAATAGGTAAATAATCGCGATAAATACCCGTTGTATTAGTGCTTATAATTTTCTGATAGGTTCTTTTCATTTAACTTTCACCTGATTGTTTCTTTTGTAGGAAACACAAGGAGTATGTGTATGCGCTTATGGAGAAACCAACGACTTTCCGGCGTTTTACACGCGGCGTTCTGGTCACCTGGCCCCACACCGCGTCTCAGACTCGACGGCAGCCGCAGCCATTTTACACGCCTCGCGGGATCTCGGTCTTAGTTCTGGAATAGTCGTCGCTGTGCCCGTGCCAAAGGAACATGCTATGGATGGTGAGAAAGACTCTTACCCACATATCTTGAGACAATACTTCAACGAATCCTTCACTCAAACTCGTCTAATGTGCCGCGAGCATTCCTTCAAAATATACACGAGTTCGATATACCTTCGCGACTGGTATTGTAGTCTTTATCGTATAGGCTATATCGTATATTGATGAGCATTTAAAGCAGGTCGCTAGGTACCTTGAGATAACAGTCCATTTCTTCACTTGAATGAGTAAGATTTTCGAAATTTCGTTCGAGTGAAGGGATTTTTTACGATCAAGCTTAGTGAAACGCGTTTGGAGTTTGAATAGAGGTTGAATCGTGGTCGAGGTACGACTAAAGATATGGAGGTTAGTAGATAAGAGACTGATGAAGGCCTAAACTTAACAGTCCGCGCACTCAGGTACTTACTCGACGCTTTACTAATGCCAATTAAAAATTACTGCGTTTTGGTTATTTTCTATGTTCAGTAGGTAACTACATACACACTCACGCACTCACTTTTTCTATGCATTATATCGGCAATGTTACAAAGCTTCTGTAAATAGTGAACTACCCTATTAAACTTCATCCATACAAAATATTTCATGCGTGCGATGTTAGTATTTGCTATAGGAAGCTACCTCGGTCTTAAAATCTTATGACTCTATTCTTCTATTGTTTGAAGACATTGTGTTGAGCACTAAAGCCGAGGAATCCAGAGTAGGCAGTAACGTTGATGGTCAACATAAACATAAATACCAACATGCGCTTGTCCATTTCATGGATGCGTTTATGGTCCAAGTTTATATTACTTATGGAAGGGAAGTTTCTTCGGGGAGTTGTAGCTGAATTACAAAAGTTTCTCTCTCATAGGAACGAACGCTTTGTGTTAACGACTGTTATTTATATAATAAAAAGCTGCGGTATATAGATACCTACTCGCAGTACTTATATATGTACTATATGTATCAGCCAAAATTATGTAGGTAGAATACAGAGTTAACCATTTTCTAAAGGTTAATTGTATATAATCAATTACGTTCAATTGGAACTAAGGATGGTATTGAAATAGAAAGAACTCTCTTATTTTGCTTCAAGTTGTTTAGAACGAATTCTAATTTCTAAATGTTTTAACACTGAATTCAAAATCAAAATATCTACAATAATGATCTAAAATAATGACAAATATCAGTTTTTTTTATATTAGAAATTCGAAACATATCATATTTGTACATCTCATTAATCATTATTGAATATTTTCAGAGGATAAAATAGAAGCAGCCATAAGTAAAGCTTTGGTGGACGCAAAACAGAAGGGAATCCGGGGCAAAGAAGTGACACCATTTATTCTGGCTGCAGTGGCGAATGCAACTGGCGGAGCATCTCTTAATACAAGTATCCTTTTATTCATACAGAAAATTCTATGTTTTCCTTTATTCCGCGAATATTTCTATTGTAAAGGTAAAGCCGGAAACCTTTTGACCTGGTTCTTAAGTAGTATTACCTGCAAAGGCTTTACTTCCTTGTCATACAATGAATTATGAAGTGAATAAGTTCACAGTTCCACCTTCTCTCCGTGCATGGACACCTAATGCTCAGAATAATTTCGTCCCATTAAATCCTTAATGAAACCTTGGTGCGCCCGTTGCTACGCAATGTTGTCGCAAATTAAATGTTAAGAAATTGCAACGTTCTTAATGATAGTACTGAAACGAATTCTTTCTTAACGTCTCTCAGACATCGCACTAATAAAAAACAACGCTAAAGTCGGCGCTGATATCGCAGTTCAGTATAAAAAGATTGAAAAATTGAGGTTAGGAGCGCTAAATATCGGCTTTGGTTTGGCAAGTCAAGGCTCAAGGAGGAATTTTCACACTTCTTGCGATAGGCGTGGTTGGTGTGAAGATGAAGATTTGCCGTTATTCGACGCGAGCCAAGCAGACGGAGACGTGCTAGTTATCGGCGGAGCAAACGTAGACCGAACCTACAGAAGTACTGAGAATGTCCACGTAAGTTTTCTCCTTACATCGCGCATCGCTTAAGATAATGTAAATAAAATAAGACAACATTTTAACAAACTCTTTATTTAATGCATTTATTATGATAATATTTAGCTCTCAGTCGCCTAGTGCGTACCCTCGGAAAGTTGCAACAACTCTACTATAAACACGATTATTTAAATAAAACGACAGGCGTTCACCCTGCCCAGTCAATCGTTTCCATGATAGGTATATTGAATTGTGCACGTCGAACGTTCTTGTTCAGCGCGATGCGCCCGTTTATATTGAATTTGCTTTCTGAAATGAAGTTGTCTTTCAGTTCTAGTTTGTTCAAAAAGGTCTGAAATTATATATGTAGGTATTTCGAGAATGTTTTAGTTTATTCTGAAAGAACCCATCTGATTCTTAGATCAAAGTAGATAATTTATTAGGCAAGGTGAATCACACGTAAAATTAACATTTACAGTATCGTAAGTTTAAATGGGGCAAGGTTTATTAACCACCGATATTCCATCGAGACAGTATCTCCTTATTTCGTTAAAAGCCCCTTGCAGACGATGCACAGTAGATAAAAGCCACAAATCTCTATTTATTGTTTGCATCATTTCATGGAAAGAGAGTAACCTCCCTTTGCGAATAAAATATTGATAATGCTACAGTTTTACGTGAAACTGCACATCGTCAGCAAGCAAGTTCAGTTAGGATATTTAACAGTAGGTAAAACTAGTAAAGAATAGTAGGTCTAGACAGTACTAGGCAGCACATCAGAGACGAGATAAGTAGGTAATTCAATTTATTTATAATATTTAGTTTACAATAAACGTAACGTCAGTTATACAATTTTACAAGCCAAGGCACATGTCTTTTTATAGTTTTTTTTTGAAGAAATGCAGTATTTAGATTGGATCCTAGCTACAAATTATTCAACTTTCCGAATATAGGTACAAATTTTATAAGATTGGTACATTTATTTATGTGACAACAATATTAAAAAACTATGTTTCTGCATAAATTCACAAAATATTATACCTACTCTAAGCGAACAAAACTCCATACCCATCATATACATTAATATCTATAAATTTACTTTATAATAAGTAGAAATACATTATGTATGTAGGTACAATACTGGGTAGAACATGATCATACAGCAACGGGATAGTGTGAACACTACGAGCAGGAGTCCGCCCGCCCCGAGCGCCGCCCTGCGCTCTAATATGCGACACCCGGTAGTCCCTTACACACTGCTTTAATAGGTTTCACCTATAGTTTACGACACAGCCTTTATTATTAGGTACCTAAATACATTGTGTCTTTATTTATTTTTATACTGTGCGCACTGACCGTCACACAATCTTTTTCTCAAACAATTTTGCATCTTCAGTGTAAATTTTTGGGTCAGATTCAAGGACTCAATTTGACAGCATTATACTCCGGCCAAGGATTAATTTCCTCTAGCTTAGTGAAACAATACAATTTTTCATACACACGTAATCTGTTAGCTCTATAAAAACCAAAACTCTCGTTATTCCCGATATATTTCGGGGCGATAGAATCGCATCAATATTGTTAAAAAGAGTCTATGAAATAGTGCATTATTTCACTCAGTCAAAGAAAATAAATGCGTGGGTGGAGCATCAGTGTTAATCGAATAATAGAGACACTCCAAACAAAAATAGACTGCCAATAAAAAATATACCTCCCAGTTAATTTAACTCAACGTAGAGTCTGTGAAATTGCGTCCGTTAATTCTTCCCATAAGTTAAACTAATTGTTTAGTGGTGTAGCTTTCAATTAAGTTCTCCGAATTCACGTTTTACTGGTACAAGCATATAATTGTAGGCACTACGTCAATAAGCTCATATCAGTACTATGTTTGTAAATCTGTTCATGCACGATTATTCGCGTACTACGCAAATGCAGAAATTATTTCTTATTTATTTACACAAATAATAATATAAACTTCTAACATTTATACTTAAAAAACAAATGCTGTTAGATGATAATCAAATAACCAATAAAATGCACTACGTAGTAACACGTAGCTAAATGCAGAAAAAGAAACACAAGTATTTTTCAGAATTTTCCTATTTTCGAAGAGTTACTGCTCTACTACTCGTATAAGACTAGAAGCTGGCCTTTTTCTGTACTCCCGCAAAATAGCACAGATGGATGAAAGATTTAAAAGGATTCGATCACCTTTTGTTTTTTCTCTTTACATTTGTTACAATGATTATAATTCGTTGATTTAGATTCAATAAAGTCCAAACCATGTCTATATAACATCTAGAACCTTGTCATCTTGGGGGATGTTTGAATAAAAATCACAATTTAATGAATCTACTTGCGTCGCCGATTTACTTCGGATTACAGATTCAGATATTTAACGAGGGTTGCACTAAAGTTGATTGAAGTACTAAGATATCTATCAAAATACAGGAACAAAATCTAGTTTGCGTTTGGATTGCTATGTAAAGCAGTAGAAACATTCTAAAGTAGGTACAGCTACAGATATAGTTTAGGATGAATGTGCAATTGATTACTTTGACAAAATATTCGATACTTATAAATAGAGAAACATTCAAATAACCTTCTACATAAAATATAAATACATAATAATCATGCCAAGATATTATAAAAGCTCTAAATTAATGTATAAATCATTACATTAAACGTAAACAAGACATTTATTTGTTAGTTAACTGAAAACATGTTATCTTGGTTAGCAAAACAATACTACTATATCGTTTACAGTAAACTTTTGTACGATTACCATAAAACAACTAAACAATATATTTTAACGGTTTTCCATAAATTAATATAAAACAGATCCAGGAGATATTATGATTCAGGACGGTAAGCATATTAATTAGTTTTTGCAAGCTATGTCAGATCTACCAAACTAAGAAAACAATTCGACTGTGATTCAGATTACAAGATCCTTGCAATATTTAGAAAAGTATGTAGGTATAGTTAGGTACAATCAAAACTGATCTTACGATATAGATATCAAAGTAAGTGTGTATATTGATTCCCATTTTCAGTGCTATAGGTAGGTACTTGTTATGTATCCAATTCAAACCAAACTCAGAGCATCCACACATGCTCGTAGTCTCACCGCAGGCTTGAACTGTCCGCAGCCCTATCTAGCGAATGCACCATTACACACTCTTGCATAACACTATCATGAAAACCATTACGCTATATAGGGATCATAAAATGAAACAGGTTATCTAATTATACGTAAAAATCCATTTGACTCCGCATCTTGTAGGAACTAAACACAAGCCTCGCTCGTGGGAACGATTCACTTCATCACGTATACGCGAAAATCGTCCAACATGCGAATATTCACTGTTAATACTTTAGAACCAATCACACAAATCTATCTAAATCCGACAGTTTGAACTTTAGTACTACATTAAATGTATGAGTTCGCACAATTGACAGTGGTATCGACCGAGTCGTGAGGTGGTGCTCACAGCTCGAACTCGGAGCGGGTGTGGCGGCGATGGTCGAGGCGCACGCGCGCTGCTGTACGTCGCACGCACATGGCGCCCGCCGGCAGCTCCGCCTCGTACCCGGCCGCCGGGAAGGAGCGCCATCGCCGCCCAAACAGCCGCTCCAGGTAACATCTTAGTCAGATCCGAGTCGCGGCGCTGTCCGCCGCCAGCGGGCGGTACTCCCCGCGCGCCAGCTCGCGCATCTCACAGTTGTTGTTGCCGTTGATCGTCTTGGGCCCAAGCATCTCGTCGTGGAGGCTGCGGCGCGCGCCTCCCTCCGCGCCGCGTCCCAGCAGAGCCTCGCGCTCCGGGCTGCCGCCGTGCGCGCGCACGCCTCCATTCGCGTTTACCGCGTTCACGATAACCGTCTGCGACAGTGGCCCGCCGTGGATTGGGCTCCCCTCCATCAACTCGCCCGCGCTCAGCTCGCTCCGTAGTATTCTTATTTTTTGAATCATCTCTTTTATCTCGTATCGGAGTATTCCGAGGAAGCACAGTTTCAAAAACGCTATGACACAGTATCCTAGAACGAACAGTGCGTCAGCAGTCCTTCGCAGCCAAACGAGTAAGCGCTCCGCACAGGCGGCCGTGTGCGGAGCGCAATGTACCGGAGTGAAGGGAGCGAGAGAGGTGGCAGCCGTGGCGGCGGCGCCGAACAGCGCGGGCGCCGATGCCGGAGTGTGCGCTGGGATTCGGCAGCAGCTGGGTGGGAGCATCGTCCTGTTGAGGGCCGCGAAGTCCGCCGGCCCGTTCACGCCGCAGCAGCGCTGCTCTCTCTGCAGACGATCCCAGGCCTCGGAGAATTCGATATCCGTATCGTAGTCCTTGGCGAGGCGGAGGCGCAGCTGGGGGCGAAGCTCGCGGCAAACACGCTCGAATCGGAACGCCCAGTAGACGCCGATAGCTGCGTCGCCGACGAGCAGCGCAAGCAGTGCGAACCAGTACGCGTTGAGCATGCGCTCGGAAAGGCGCAGCGCCGCAAGGCAGCCCAGCAGCTGTAGCAAGCCTGCCTGCGCCGGCAGCGCCGCGTACCCGTAGAGAAAGCCGGGCTGTGCAGCGCCGAGCCCGGGCACCAGCGCGCGCCGGTAGTCCGCCAGCGCCCGCCCCGCCGCCGCGCAGAAGGCGAGCGCGCCCAGCAGCAGAGCGCCGTTGCACGCGTAGATCCAGATGCGGTAGTAGCGCATTGCGCGATGCGCGGCGGGGTGCGCGGGGCGCGTGGGCGGCGGCAGCGTCATGGTGGCGGGCGCCGCGTCATCGCGCCGCCCGCGCCCGCGCCGCCGCCACGCTCCGCGCCCCACGCCTCTGCATTACAAAAATACACAATTATAAAAAACTATAATAAACTAAAATTTCAATTTGGATTTCAGTAAACTCGCAGAGAGCGGTCTCAGTCATTTCGTTTGCCTATAAGTGGAAAGATAGCCCGTATTTTGAATCTCTTTATGCAAATCAGTTTCCTAAAAAATTACACTGAAGAACTTGTTCAGAATTTTAGAAGTTAAGAAGGTGCGTATTTAAGGAATCTACGATGTTCGCGCTACAGGGAAATACCATGGGACTGTACATTTTATGGTTCCTTCCTACCACTCGACACAACTGACACTCGCTACACAAGCCTCGTTTACTGAAGCCGAGCCGGGCACAAAGGCTGCATGCATCATAATAGGATTAAAGCGGCCAACTTTGTTACATAGGAATATCTGTCAGTTTTTGTCCTTTATGAAGAGTGATTAACTCGTCTACGAACTCTGCCGGTCTCTTCCTATTAAATTGGCTGTGTAAAGTGAATTTAAATTAGCGATATCACATAACTTTACGTAATGTAATATTTGTTTATCTCATTGGTTCTCTGAGAGATTTTACGAACTGAAAACAACCTTTCTTTTTATTCTAAAAACAGACTCAACGAACTTGAAATTCGAAGGATTTCAATCGGAAAATAAGTTGAATTATCGAAAGCTTATGCAATTACACAAACCTGTTTGATGAATTCAGTTGGTTTAACTTCGCAAATAAGGTTTTCACTTTCATGTTCGAATACCTCCCCCAGTAGAATTACGCATTCTTAGACCCTTGGCCGAATTTTGGTAATGGGTTACAGTAAATAGGTTTCGTAAGTAAATGCAGGAACTTTCTTTATAGAATTAGTAATGGTAATAATATAGATAGATGGTAACTCACAATCCGCCGCCCGTGCCGTTGACCAGGAGCCTGGTTAGTCACAGGAGCGGACGCGCGATGGTCACCAACACTCCTACCACTCCGGTACGAGGTCTGAAATAAATAAACAACTTTAGAACATTCGTATAAACTTCCTTTGAAGGATATTGTATATGTCACGAGTTACGCCTCACACTAGATCCTAATATTTGACGGGTAATATTTACCAAGGTTTGTTAAGGCTCTACATAGAAACCACGCAACGGCCGCGAACCGGCCGTTCCCTTCTACATAGAAGCTAATAATGTGACAGTAAGTTTGTAATATTTGATTTAGAATAACTCAAAAACCTTGATAAGGCCTTCAAACGGAAATAGGGCAGAAGTTATTTCAATTGAATAAATCATATACGTATTAATCTAGACAACTATTAAGTAAGCGTTATGTTTCGTGCCCCTCCCACTCGATGCTTGTTTAACTAAAATCGAATAGTAATTATGTGATAGACCGTTTATCCGACTGTGTTATTGTTACCAAAATTTTCAATTAATTAATGTAATTTCAATTTGCGATTCATGAGTTCCAAATTGTATAAACATTGAATCGATTGAAAGTTCGGGTCCCAGTTGCGAGTTCGTCGTAACAATACCTAGTTCAGTCAAGTTCAGTCTCGATCCGAGAGTTACCAGAGACACATTTACATGAGGAGCGCACGTTCATTGAATAGTCAGAACCAGGGCTACAATAAGTCGAGAAACCAAGGCTTTTGTTGTCGGTTACTATATCAGAGCATATGGCGCATGTTGGATCTGAGAACACGCGCGAACTTGCGCCTCACTAACATATAATCTACATAGTCCATATGCCTCCATACAGCAAACAATTCACGGAAACTGTGCAATATGCCGTAGCTTGGGAACATGCCATTTCGCCAAAAGCCATTAAGTAAGCGGTTGTGTATTCCGGTTCAAGCTAAAAGCTTAAAATCTATACCTGACTGTACCTACATTCCTCCTCTGTTTACATAGCTTCGATAAGCAGCTTACTGCTTTACCTTACCTCGACTTAATTTTACATATTTTTATTTATAGAATAACCAGAAGCAAGAGAGACCACGTACATACACGACTTATAAATACCAGGAAGGTTCTCAATATTACTTATTCAATATTGATGTTATTATTTGGTGGGCAATATTACTTATTCTATACCTACAAAGAGTGCGCTGCTTTCCATACCTTCACATATCACTGTGCATTCTATCAATTGCCAATTTCCCTGCTGGACTCTACCGAATGGGATTTCCAATCGTGTAGCGAATGTTCCGTATTTTAAAATGCCTTGTTCTGTGTAAAAAGAAGTTTAGATTCTAAAATTATTATTTAAATATGTGCATAAATAACAATATTACTTTCTCTAGGATCATTAACATTAAGTACCACCAACTTAGTACAAAACCACAAACCCACCTACAATTTTTTCCCGAAACTGCTTTGAGTTGTTTTTATTCGTGAACACTCCTTGCCTTCTTATTCAGTACATATGTGTATAAGTGATTTCCTGCATTTTAGTGCTTACATAGAAGATTTTTAGGGGTATAGGTAATAAGTGTCACCGTGTGCCGAATAAGCGGTAGCGGCAACAATGTTACAACAAGCGGCAACAATGTTACTTTATTGCATTGAAAAGCTGATCGAGAATAGTGAATATTTAATAACATCTGAAAGAATCTTCGATTTCTTTCCTATAAGAGGAATCGTGAATAATCGAGTTTCTATCGATATACCTACTATCTGTGGGGAAATCATATACGTAGTTAGGTATGTTGCGGATGTAACCTTCAATAAAAAAAGAAATCTGGATACATTTTGATATTTCGTGTTTTCTGTCTAATATTTTGTGAATTGGTTTGTGCACAGATTTGATACCTACTACTAGGTATAATCCATTTTACATACTACGAAGTTATAAGTCTACCTTAACCCGACCTAGAGCACTCTTGTAATTTTGAAATTGCATTTCAGGCAGCTAAATCTTGCTGGACTGTGATATGAAATGCTGCAGTGGCTCTAGGGAAAGTAGCTTTGCAACTGACTTCATACCTGTTTATTATATTAGTTTACTCAAACACTGGCTCTAGTTAGAGCTTAGTTCGACAAGTAAAACCCCGTGTCAGCCTGTGAGTCGAATTTTCCCTGTTCTCGCAATTTTCTTATTGATTGGCAAGGTTCGACTACAAGTAGCAAAGTTCGAGTACGACCTTTGCTTATTCGTAGACTTTGTTTATGCAGTACATAGTTTGTAATTTTTGTGACTTATGTGTTTATTTCTTTATCTGTCTAGCTTGATAGATATTTAGAAATTATATAACGGTTCCCAGTTTAGCACCTATTTATGGATAACGTAAGGTTATTTTATTCTGGGACCCACGTTAAAAAGTGCTTTCGACCAGCAGTGGTGAATTATTCAACAGCTGACGCAGGATTCTAAGTCGGTATTAAATTCACTGTGATAGGTTGCTGAGGTTCCCATTTTGGTCCGACCTACGTCACCCGTCCCAGTCAAAGAGCAGAGTTCTCCACAAAAAACGGACTTGCACTTTATTACAATTTTAAAATAGCTATTTTACTCAGTAATCTGCGATTAGCATTATTCATAGAGGAGGTTGTTAAAGCGCTAACAAAAGGTGGCTCTCTCCATGACAGAATGTTGCTGACAGAGCATATGAAAATGTGAATAAGAGTGTGTGAATGTGAGAAGACAGAGCAGAACTAATTTTTTTGATTGAATCTTATGTACGGGGAAAAGTAATCTTATGTATGTGATTAATTTACATAACACAAGCTCTGCTTATCATGGGGCTAGATAATGCTGTGTGAATTGTTCAGCATTATATTTTTTATTTTATTTATTAATTTTTGTCGCATAGAAGAAAACTTACAAGATAGTAGACATAAACGAGGTGTTGCCAAAAAATGATGACAAATTAGTCTCAATTTCCTATTCGTATACGTGCACTTATATGCGTGTCACACAAGTGCACGTGCCCTGAAGTTATATGCTTGTCAACTTACACATACATAAATTGGTTATTGGTTACAAAATCAAGAAAATTGATGAATGATCTATCCCTCTGCTGTGACAGCAGCGTGTTTTTCGTCCATGGTTTGAGGACTTCTGACTAATGCAACGAAAAAATGACTAATGCGTGTAATGAAATGTGCACTATACGTCTGTCCATGTTTCAGCCTACATGAACAAACACATCCGAAATTACGCAAGGAATATATTTTTCCAAATCTGGCTTTCAGCCATATTGCGTTGTCGAAAAACAGGATACATTGTATCGGAAAAACGTCAAACAAAACGCAAAAGAGCAAAACTACACAAATAAAACAAAACAAAATGGTTTGAAACTTCACCGGCGCTAAAACAAATAACAGAGGTAGGGATCAAGAGCTGAGTGGATGAGGAAACAGTAGGATATTGGTGAGTGCTGCATCGATGCCTGTTCCACAACGGACTGTTGACACGTTCATTATCCCGTGTGGTCAACACGACGATTGCATCGAACCTCCAGAGAAATAGTTACGAAGCATGACAATTGCGGGCCTTTTTAGAACAACTGGTGTGAATTTTTTGTGTTTATCATCTTCTTTTGTTTTTATGATAAACACAATATCAAGTACATATTTTTATAGTCTATCACACTTATATTATGTCCCTCTGAAACATATACAGCACAAACTATAAGCCTGCAACATATAACATGGTAAATATCCCGTTATAAGTTATTTTGGAATAGGATTGAATTTAGTTTCGGTTTAACTATTCTATTATGTTGTATATCAAGGTCAAAAATTATCTTTTCCAATATAAATAGACTTTCACTTAGAAAAAGTCAAATTCATAAAACTAAAATAGTTATCGATTATTTTAATCAATTAAAATGTATTAATTGCTTCACAACTGGTTACTAAAGTAAAAGTCGTAACTAAAGAGGGATTAAGAGTAGCGTTCTCATAAATGTCGTGAAACGCGACCTGAATCTAGAAGAAATTAGATCAAAGGAAATCGGCGGATTGTGCACGACTTACGTCTTTGGGACTTAGCGAACATCCGAATACTTGTGATTAAATATTTCCGCCAGTTAAACAAGGAGACATTATTTATACATGCTTACGAGTATTATAATCTGTTTGGGATATATTTCAGGGAAGCCTTTGTGTATTTTAAATTTTTATGCTTATTTATAAATTACGTAGACTATGGTAGGTTATGTGTTAAGCAAGACATTTTCAACAATTACAAACCAAAATTGGTACAAAGAAAATCAGTGTAACAACATACTTACAACATGCTGTAGTTGGCGAAACGCCAGACTGAGGTCCAGCCACTGATATTTGCTGATGGTAACCACTCTCAGCTAATTTTGTGAGTTATTCGACCAAAATGCACGCCTCAGAGGATCAGCACAACACAATAAATGAGACCATATTTACCAAAATATGTAATTTTGGCTTAATTTACTGCCTCTACCCAGGGACGAAGTATACTAATAAGTAAGCAAAGAAAAGTAAATCATATATTCGTGTTTTCATTGTAGGCAGCTGAGAGGTACTTTTTTTTTAACCGGCAAAACGAATAACAAAAGATGAGGTCGATCTATGTTCGGCTGTATGTATATTTTTTATGTGTTCGTCAATTTCTCAGTCAATAATGTTCAACAGAAATAAATAATTTTCCGTAACCGGTCGATTATGGAAAAAAAAATCTTTGCCTCGTCCCTGCTTCTGGCTTTATTTGATAGCATAACCAACGCAAAAATTCACGTAACCATAGCTACGCAATGTAGCCATAACTAGCTACCCAAGTATTGAAATACACAAAAGGGTTGCCTTAAAAAAATATCCTAAATGTACCTTAAAAATACCAAATCCCAACAGACCCAAAGTACCCGCAAAAATCTGCGATACATAATCAAGTCACCCCAAAATAATTAAATTATTAGAAATTTTCACGCTTTCAGGCCTTTCCCGTGCAGAAACGTTTTCGCAAAATAAAACATATTTTAGCGGCAGCGGCTCGGCAGGCTGTTCTCGCGGACCGCAGGCCCGCCCCAGGGCAGCTCCCGACCGAAATTCTTGTTATTTCAATAAAAGCATTTCATAGCGCCTGATGTAGGCAATTCATATTTTCGCACAGGGTTTGTATGAAAATTATTCTCATGAAATTTCATTTACTCTTGAAAACTTCACGAGCTGCTGAATCAAATGTGTAAAAATCATTTTCTGAGTTTAAATTTAAAATATGCAGTAAGCGGAAATATTTTTATAACGAGAGTAGAGTTGGTTGTCCATGCTATATCTAATAACAAGCATTTACTTCAGACCATAGAAAAGTAAGTGATCTTATTTAACTTATTCGGTCTACGGTCTATAGTACCTAATTTTATACCATATAACTAGCATACATAAAATATAAATAGACTCAATTAATAACAAGCTATTTTGTGATTCCATGCTACTACTAAGGTTTACAATGTGTACGAAAACGGTACGTCCTCTATTTGACCTTCATTACGACAAATGGTCTTAAGAAAATGATGTCCTACTAAAGTGACGTCAGACGCCTCAAATATAAGTGCAAAGGCGCGGGAAGATTTTACGAGCCACATGCAAATAAGGCGCATGGTAATGTGTCAAGGCCTTGGTAGCTGGTACAAATAATAAAACTACGACCCTCAAGGTAACGTTCCTTTTTCACTATGCAATGCACCCAGCTTATCATTATTATTTAGTTATAGACGAGCAGCTGAGAGCCTGATGTCTATAGCACAGTGCTCTTGTTTTTCACTGCACTAGTTTGTCTATTTTTGAAGCTGTTCACAGATGGAGCTGTTACAATAGATGAGCCCAGTTCTTTTGTATTATCAAGGTATACTCGTCACACAAAACAGCTATCAATTCTTTTTTTCTCTAAATCTAGATACCTGTTCAGATTTTACGCTACCTGTAAGAAATTGAGTTTTGTAAATTAAATTTCACAGACTTATATTACTTGATGTCAATGGATCGTCGCCACTGCAATGGTTCTTCATTGTTAAATATAATACCACATACAATGGATTTAAATGGGTTTAGTAGGTTTTTTGCATAGACTGATGTCCAATATGAATAAATTCCGTCCTATTGGCTGGGTTCCAGTTCGCCCCCAGTGCGGGTCTCCTCGGATCGCTCTATTTGGGCTAAATGGAGTGACATCGTACTAAATGGCCTCCATTGAATGCAAGATTTAAAGGGTGCTTTACTTTAATTTCAATCCTTCACGAATGTTACGGGAACAATAGTGCATATAAATTGCAGTGGACGAACACTTGCCGTGGGTAGGTAGTGTGCTTTTCCCAGTGGTCAGTCCTTATTAGTAAGTACACTGCTGAACACCCTTTCTGCCCCCGGTGTGTATCAGGTCCGCTCAAGGTTGATTGATGAGCAGTGGAAGTTTTAAAATATACTAAAAGAAACCGCTCCCTTCTTCTAGAAGGTTCCTAGTCAGCTATTACGACATTTAGGGACTGAGTCGAAGGAGTTGATTCTTACGCTGTAACTGTCACGGCCAGTGCGATCAATCAGCGAAATCTATGTTTTTAGTGGGTAGCTCGTAGCCACCATTAATTAAACAAATAAATCATTGAACTGTATCAATCCATTAAAATATTTTTAGCGGTTTTCGATAAAAGCTTGTGGTTTCTGAGCACGTTCGAATGTGTCCTTGATCCCAAAAATAGACATGGGCTCAATTAATAAAGCGGCCTGCCACCCCGCCCGGTTAGCCTACAAACTTTCACCATGAATGAAAAAATGAATTTTACACCATATATTTTAGTAGTGACTAGACTTAGTCTGCTGGCGGGTTCGCACGACTTTATACCTAGCTATTGTCATAAAAACTGATGGCAAAATCATATTATGATCATTGATCGCCCACATCCACGTACATCAAAGAGACGACGATGTGCTTAAAACTTAACATATTAACAAGCAAGAGGTTTTATTTTATAACAAAAAGCAACATAAATATCAGTACCCAAAGCAAATAAGAAAACAATAGCATTTCCAATAATCCAATTCTTCCGAGATTGCCTCGAAACCAAATGCGCATACTGAAATTGTCCTGTCCTCGATACGTCGCGTGAAAATCCAGTTATAAATAGTCCAAGTAATTAAAGAAACCAATAAACTATAGATAATCTACTTATAGTGGTCGTAAACAGTTTTATAATAATGGGTATATGTATGTAGCCGGGTGGAGGTGGAATTCGGGAGGGTCTGCCCTCGATAGTCTGCCCGCACCCTTATTTCCGAATTGGAAGGGACGAATGGGGCCAAGGATAACAAGAAAACCCTGATAGCAGGTACATTCACCTGATTTTGGCCAATCCCGTAATTAATAGTAAGATTTTTTTACTTTACTTTATTAACAAAGAAAATTACAATCAGGGAATAGAAATAAATTAGTAACTGGTATTTAAAATTGAAACATTTGAGCTAACTGCAGGCATGTTGCAAAAAATCTAGAGGTAGCTCAACTGATTTTTATCAATACTAGTTGGAAGCGTCTCCAAGACATGCATGCTGCATTGCTCCGCTCTATAGCAATGCTGATGCGCTGCGCCAGATACTCACCAGCTCTCAGTTCACGCGGTCATAGAAAGATAGGCATTATCATATAGTATGCACTTCAGACGCAAGTTTTACTGAAAAGTGACATGAATCAAGTTTTTATGACACACGTATCGTACTGGTTTTACTTTTATCTTTTCTATGTGGCACTAAAACATGAAAAAGGAAGCAACAAGTTTTATAGCTCTTGCTAAATTTATTTTCAGGTAAAGACTACTTGAATTATAACATGAATGCTTTTGATATTTCTACCCACACGCAAATTAAATGTAACTAGTAACATTGTTTTACTAACGAGTAAATTGTTGATAGTAAAATTTTGTTGGTTTCTTGGTCTGTAAGATAATAATGATCTCACGATTACGCCTGATCTTCGTCTCTCCACCGGTCACAACCAGGGAGATAGTTTGTTACGAAAGATAAAGCCTGTAAACTCCTAATGGTCTTTGACTAAAACTGTTTCTGGATAGTAGTTGATAGTAAAGCATCTATGCTGTGTGCCCTTTTTGCTGGTGTGCTGTCTCTCGTTCTAGTAAAAATAAATTGTGTATTATTCTAACTATAATCTTATTTTACGGTGGCATTAATAGTACTGTGTGAACACCGAAAAGGCATGTCAAAAAATTGAAACGATATTCAATGCTGCATTTACCCATATTATGCACTGGATTGTTTTCTCATCTTGATTTGTTTGAAATAACTCGAAGCTATATCGATTAAAGTTTTCCGAGAAGTTATAAACACAACATTAATTTCAATAAACAGCACTGATTCCAGTGCCAAATATTCAGTCAGGGTTAACCACCTAAAATAGAATATTGTTTCCATTTTCCAAATCGCTTACAAACTGTACAAGCTTCACAATCCATTGAATATCCGCGTCGGCTAAAAGCACAATTTGTACGATACACTGAACTTCAATTCTTTTTTTTTACGCTACACAGTAGCTTGTAGCAAAATGGACTAAATTACAAAACATCGAAACGGGCGTGAAAATCAATCAAAGAGATGCGCCGGCCGTGTCTATCAGAGATAGCACACATCATCGGCTCCGGCGATTGCTTTGTGCCTTAGGAAATTAGTTTTCAACTTGCGAGATCCAATCTTGTTCCTACCTACATATAAGCACGGATCCTTTAGTAAACCAAAATTCGATAATATCGTACTCTTTAGGAAGTAATTCTGTAAATCAAACGAAACGAATGGCATTTATCTACATGAAGTCACGGAAATGTCTGTACCCCAAAGCAGGTCACGAATAAACCCCAGTTGTTTTTCAATCATGTTTCAACACAAAATGGGGTAATTTGCACGCTTGCCGCATCTTCGTGATGATGCCTTTAATTTCCGCCTCAGGAACAAAAAAGCAAACTACGAAATATTGTTATTTTATTATAACAATGCAGACGCCCTATGCGGTGAACTCGCGCCTGGCACAATGTTGCACTGAATTGATATTCTACTTGTCCAAACTATTTCAAAGTTCTAAACTTTGAATCGCTGAAGCTCTTACCATTTATATTCTCAATCCTTTTAAAACTTCTAGTGAACAGAGAACTACATTCGCAGATACGAATTGCGAATTCCACAAAATAAAATTAAAACCGAAGCTTTCAAATAAACGGATAATTAAAAGCTGAACAAGCCAAAAAAGCAATTTGTTTTACACAATTAATAGCTCCATAAATCTCGGTAGATATGTACCTCTGCGATGTGGAGTTCGTTTCCGACACGTTTTATTTCCATTAAACCTGACGTTGGAAAACTTATTTGAAACAATAAAAGTGGCAGAAACCTTATGTTTGGAGACACTGCTCATACCTACCTGCTATATTAACCCCTCCACAAACATTTGCCCACATTTTAGAAGGTTAACGACGGCAACGTCGACGTAGTCGTGACCTTTTTCATTTATAATTAGGTTAGATCGACAAGACTTTAGGGCAATTTTAGGTACAATATATCGAGATAGATGTGTGCGGCTAAAGTATTTACATGTATAAATGCATAGTGCAATGCAACTAACCTGAAGATATCGGTTGCTTTGCGTGGTACTACTAAGCTTATACTCGTACAAATACTAAAAGCCGGTATATCTACCAACGGTTAGCTTACTTAGGTGGCATGCTGTCGATGCTGCTACACCTTGCAATAACCCTGTAATAAAACAATTCTTTATTGTACATGCATATGAAGAGTTTCTAAGATCGAATCTACGAGGTTTTGTACATATGAAAAAGTTAAGACAATATAAAATGTATTTATTTCTTGATGAAAAATAGTAGATTATGCACCGAGGGCGCAAAGTAGTGCCGTACGTCACGGGCGTCATTGAATCCCGAGCGCAACTCTAGTTTCTAGAATAACTCACGAGCGAAGCGAGCGGTTACTAGAATGCAAGACGAATACTGATTTATGCACGAGGAGAATAGTTTACTTATTACACATTCTGAGAGTATATAATAGTAAAAATTTGGAAACGAACGTAAAAAAATGTACAAGCTATAGGTATACTATATAAATCCAGATGTTATTTATCAATAACATCGTTTTTATTTATCCATGGTCGTTAGTAGAGCAAGCGTTGCTTTACGACGTAGATGCAGCAATGATAAACCTGTTTAAATCTCTATCAATTACGTTCATAAATTGTTAAATAATTAATGAAATAATGGTAGCCGTAATATCAGTTTGTAATAATGACGCACAGGAAATCAGTTAGGTAACGCTTCCGTCAGCATGGCGACTAAATATTCAGAAATAGACATGAGTAGGTGTTGAATGTGCCACCTGCAGGGTTCCACGGATTTGTTATGCCCTCACTTACCAGTTACCGCTGTTTAACTTTATACCGGCACAGATACGTTAGTTTATACTGTCGTCCTAGTTAGAATTTAATTCATACACACATTATTACATGGCTTTGAGTCTTTTGTTTGCAGTTAATGAGTTTGCTTACCTGCATATTTCCTGGGAGTTAAATTCTATGGAAGTAAGCAAGGAATAGAAAAAGAAACAATGTTTTGTACCTCAGCTTAAATGTTTTGCGTGACGTACGAGTATCTAATATATAACTTTAAACAAGTTAGTATTCGTTGCTGGCATGATTATTAAAGTATTCACAACAATTAACAATCGACATTAGCCAAAGGACTAAGTACCTATCCCTACCTATATTAACTGACAGTGGATCAGTAGATCAATAATTGTTTACCATCGCGTGCTACAAAAGTACCTATACGAGTGGAGTGTACTCAACGATCACGAAATAACTGTTATTTCCCGATTTCATTTTTCTTTCGATCATCATAATCAAACAACACTTTATGTTTTTAATATTAAAATAGACCTAGGTAGGTAATATTAAATTCTCAACGCACATAGAGGAGCAAATTAATGTGGTGTGATTGAAGTGAGCCCAAAGTTTGGATGACGATAGTTTCGACACGTGATCGTGTCCTATTTTTGTATGGGATTTGCGTAGTTCCTGTGAGCACGATAGAGGCATTGTACCAAATCCCATCGAAAAAGGACGTCATGATTACATATCGATCAATTGAACTTAAGGCTCCACGTAGTTATTATGTGATAAGCCACACAAACCGATTGATTTGGTTGAATAAACTTCTTAACTCTTCTCAACGCATAACCTGAATAACAATGAGGTAGCTGTAACAGATGGATCTGATGCTTCGCTTCTCTAAAGAAGGATCGCAAATCGATATATTGACCTGTGCTTATACGAAGAATTGAGGGTAGTCGTGGACTGCCGTCAATTTTCGACTGTTCGGAGTCATAGTCTAAAATTGACGGCAGTCCACGTACGGCAGTACGTTCAGTCGCCCCGTGAACACTTTCGCTGTAACGCGAAAGAACATCATATGATGACATGATAATAATCACAAATATATTATCAGATTCTATGTGATGAGCTCTATAGCTATAAGCTCTTCATAGTACCTTTCCGTTTCATAAAGGCCGTCACTCAAGGCTACGCCGCTGTTAATTAATTTACCAAGAAGCGTTCACATAACAAACAAAACGACCGCATACGACGTCTACAAAATAAACTTGAAATTATGATACTAATGAAAGATTTTATAATGTTTTCGGGACTATAATAATTTAAAATCTTATTTTATTTTAGTTCAGCCGATAAATAATTGGTCCTTGCCTTATGTACGAGTAACAAGCCTCGTAATACCACGTAAAGCACCAGAATTACAATGTCATAAGCTTAAACAATGATTAATTGTAAACAAAAGACCTGCCGCCAGGTGGCACTGTAATTAATGAAATTAATTCTCCAGCGCGGCCCGGCTCTCACGCGTTCTACGAGTGTCTAATTTTCCTTAAAGTTCGTGCACTCATAAAATCTAGGGGCTGGCACTCACAAGATTGTTTGCGAGTCTTCATTAAAATTGCAGCGTTGCCCCGGCTTTTTGCGCCTGCGTCTTAGACAAGTCGCCAAAACGAAAGCCACTAAATAGCAAAAAAACACTATATTATCTCACAGTATTTTTCCTCAAAGTGAAAAGGGCTGCGCTCGCTTTTCCGCATCAGACCATTTATCTAGAAGGCTGTTACACAAAACTCTGCCTGAAAGTCAACAGCGCGATTGAAATTAATTTAGTATGTTTGTTTTTTTTTCTTTGTTAAGATTTCTAGGACTGGTTATTTATTCACTAAGATTATGATAGTATCGCAATCATTCTGCGGGATACCAGCTGGCAAAAGGAATCTCGAGCGTGTGCTTAAATGAAAATATTTCCAAAGACCTTTCGCGATAGAGCATTGATTCAAATAATATGAGGGAATAAAGGTCAAGTGGTAGGGCGTAGGTGGCATTCTTCTTTCAGTACGGGATCGCTGCCCTTGCCTCGGCCTATCGCAGTACCACGCCATAAAGATAGAACTATATCATCTTTGGAATGACATGCGGATAAATCGAAAGGGAGATTAGGTACGTAAATAAATTAAGTGAGTCGCTTTTTGCGCGTGTATATACTACGTATGTACTATTTGTGTAATCTTACCTTGCTTTGTGTAGTGTTTTTTTTTAAATAAAATATGTATACTTAATATCATCAAATTTTTATTTACACAAAACCGTGATAAATGAGTACAATTAAGAGCGTGCCATACCTCAGCCAATTTCGAATTTCGCTTCAGTTCAGAGTAGAATGACAAGATATGATTTTCTTGTGAGTGAGAAGCACAGAGCGATAGACGTGCTCCGTATTTTTTATCGACGTAAGCCCCAAAACTGCCTAATGCCTAATTACAAGTTATTTACACAACTAATCTAAAAATTAAAAAGACGAAAACGAAGAAATTCTACTACGTTTCTCGACAAAAAAAAATACCAACAAAAAAGTTAGGTGGTTCCTGAGATAAATAGCAAAATGTGTGCAAAACATGTATTTTTCAAAAAATAAAAGTATCGAGAAAATTTTCACCAATCGTGTTTTCGAAAAGACGGAATCCAAGATAAAAGTTCGAATTATCATTTACCTAAATATGAAGGTGGTAGCTTTCACAGATTCTGAGATAAATAACGATTTCTAACTATAAAATTACATAAGGTACATTCTTAAAACATTCCTTCGTGTATCGCCGAGTGATTGCTTAGAATTGTATTAAAATCCGTTTGGTAACTTTTTATGGTTTTCAGACAGATAGACAGACGCAGCGGGTTGGGGCTTTATTTTAGGCCGGGTACAGATCGACGTTACAGGACGTAATGTAACCTGTCGCATAGCGAGCGTTCGTGCAATCAGATAACAAGGCGCTCGCAACAAGCTACAATATGGATTATTATTAAATAATAACACACTGCGTAACGTTTAATGCTCGCTGAAAATGGTTAATAAATGGTTCGTCCCGTACATATTATAAAGTTGCATATTATAAAGCCGAGTACTGACCGATGGGTCAGTACTCGGCTTTATAATATGCAATTATTTGTAGGTACTACCCATCTGCAATTATTTCTAGGTACTTCTTCCTCCTACTATTCCATGTTAAACAAATTAAGAAACCGGAAAGCATTTAATGGAATTTAATATTTTGTTTTATTATTTTATAAAAAAAACATTATATTTGCCGACTGATTTTTGCCTAAGCTATCTCAATAATATATTTTTACCCATACAGAGTATAATACTCTTTGACGCATTAACTAACACTATCAATGCTATAAATATAACGTGAAGAAAGACCTCACAATAAAGTTTTCATTGCAAGTACCCATTCATTTAACGATAAAACTGTTTTAACGTTCTCTGAAGTTTATTTGATCGTATTTATTCGAAACTAAAATATTTGGTCGTTATAGTAAACAAACTGAAATATATTGATCAATATAATCCACCTACAGAAGTGGGAATTACTAACAGACTGTTAAAATAATAAAAGGCAGGTTGATTAAATGATTAAACAGACAGTACTCGTAGGCAGTATGAAATTTATTATATAAACTAGCTGTTTCCCGCGGTTTCACCCGCGTTAAATTCAAATTTCACATTTCAAATTTTAATATAGCCTATGTTCACCGCGGATAGTGTAGCTTCCCAACGGTGAAATAATTTTTCAAATCGGTCCAGTAGTTTCGGAGCCTATTCATTACAAACAAACAAACAAGAAATCAAACCTTTCCTCTTTATAATATTAGTATAGATAACAAATGAATAACGCTGGACGATTTGTCCAGCGTCATCAAACCCAAAAGATTTCATTTCATTGATTTGAAATAAATAATAACCGTCTTCGATTCTTCAAGGCTTTGCATCGACCTTCCAAACACCCTTGTATACTAAAGAAATTTCGTTAAAAGTTAGATTAATTGAATACTTGTCGACCGATGTGGCGCGGTGGGCGAAGGTCCGCCTTAACGCAGTAGGTTGCGGGTTCGATTCCCGCCTCGGAACAATTGTGTGTACGATCTGCAGGTGTTCTGGTCGTTTTCTATGTATAATAAAAAAAAACTAATAATATAATGTAATATATTGTATTATGTATATCAGTTATCTAGTACCCATAACACAAGCTCTGCTTACCATGGGGCAAGATAATGCTGTGTGAATTGTCATAGCATTATTTATTTATTTCAATTATTTTATGGGTCGGCATCTTTTAGACAAGGTGCCTAATTATTTCATGTCCCGCACCAAGAGCGCCTACGCGATCAATTTCCTAGACTCTAAGCTTTTTTTATACATCTATACTAATATTATAAAGAGGAAAGGTTTGATTTTTTGTTTGTTTGTTTGTAATGGCTTTGAAACTACTCGACCGATTTGAAAAATTATTTCACCGTTGGGAAGCTACACTATCCCCGGTGGACATAGGCTATATTATATTTTCAAAAAAGTTAGGGATCCGTACTAAAACCTTGGGAAGCCGGGACGGTCCGCTAGTATCTCATGAACCTGTCCTGCACATAAACTTTACTTTCTTCAAACAAACTCTTGCCTCTTATAAACAAGTTGATAAATTATCCACGCCAATTTGTAATGAAGCTATAAATAATCGCGGTGTGTTTATGCAATAAACAAGTGTGTGGCTAATGGAATTCTATTTGTTTACTTAGCTTTCCTGTTTTGAGTTATGCCACTACATACATATACATACGCCGAAACTATGTATCTACTATGACCGCGTGTACTATCTTAACAAGTCGCGGAAGTTTAAAAACTATCTTTATACAAAAACAAAAGAATCATGAAAATCTATTAAGAACTAGCTGCGCCCCGCGACTCGCCCGCGTGGAAATTTCTGCGCAATTTTACCATGTTTTCTCATCGTTTAAACCTTCCCTGGACTACGACAAACATTTTAAAACCAAAATCAGTTAAATCGGCCCGGCCGTTCTCGAGTTTTAGCGAGACTAACGAACAGCAATTGATTTTTATTTATAGAGAATAGATAGATAGAAAGAAAATTCTTTTATTGCACACTTACAAAATAAAACAAACAAGACAGAATAAAATACAAAACATGGGACAATTTTGCGGTCTTATCGCTTAAGAGCGATCTCTACCGGACAACCGTGGATGGATAGGATCGTTGGATTGTACATGGGGATCTGTGTGCATTATATTAATTTATAAAATATTGCATGAAAATACGTTCCTACTTAAAATAAATATAAATACATATAACTAATTATATACCTACTTATATACATACTCTTAATTTTATAAAGGGAAACAAGGGTGTGGTCAGTGACATAGGGACAAATAGTGTTCCTTTAGCATACTCTTGAATATTGGTAGTGACTTTGCACGCCTTACTGTGACTGGTAATGTGTTCCAAAGTTGTACAGCACGGGCGGTAAATGAGTTGTTGTAGAAGGAAGTAGAGTGGACTGGAACATGCAGCATGAGTGTTTCAGAAGAGCGGAGAGAAAGAGCGTGAGAATGGTGGAGAAAAGTAAAACGTTCCTTGAGATAAGGGGGTGCAGAAGAGAAAAATAACTATTATAGAGAAGAGACAGGATGTGACTATTACGGCGAAGCCGTATTGGTAACCACTTGAGCTTCCTGCGAAATTCCGAGACATGGTCATACTTGCGTAAGCCAAATATAAACCTTATCCCGACATTCTGCAGGCGCTCAAGTTTATCAAGTTGTTGCTCAGTAATATCAAGAAAAGAAGAATCAGCGTAATCAAGAACTAGAAGGAGAAGAGATTGGGCAAGAGAAATTTTAGTGGCGATTGGGAGAAAGTTTCGTAGTCTTCGAAGGGAGCCAGCTGACGCAAACATCCTACGGCTGATTTCAGAAAGCTGAGGTCCCCATGACATATTCCTGTCAATGAGGACACCAAAATTTTTCACCGTTTCACTTTGATCCACAGGGGTCCCGTCAAAGACCACAGTTGGCAGACCAGATCTGTCTAAAATGAAGAGGTGAGTAGTCGGGAATCGGCGTAGAAGAAAGATGAGCCAAAGTTTTCGATTTCAGTTGTATGTCGAGATCGGAAATGGAAGTGTGTTTATTTAAAGAATCGAGATTGAATTGTGCAGGAATTTTGGTACGTTCTTTAGATTTTCCGATTATTTATAAAGAATATTAGTGAAGATATCACAACAATTTTACCTACTCGTGATTTTTCAAACGTATTTTGTTGTTTTTATGGTGGGCGGGATAAATACTAATCCATTGTATTCCAATGGATTAGTATTTAGCCCGCCCACCATAAAAACAACAAAATACGTTTACTTATTAGTTATTTTTTTATGGCCTCGAGATCATTCTCTATTTAATAGCGAAATAATTTTAATGCCGATCCATAATTATTGACTGACGAATATAATAAAAAATGCATAAAATAGTTTGTTTCGCATAAACGAATATTTTAGCTATACATATTTAACCTTCTAATAATTCATTTCGCATAACGAATTATATTTAACCTTCCACCTTTTAAAATTCAACGGTAGGTGGATAAGGGTTATTGATGACGATGATAATGATGAACGGAAACTCATCATTATGGTTAACGATAACAGCACCACCTTACGACCAAAACAAGATGGCCTCCCACACATGAGATATTCCAGTGAATTTTCACTCGAAACTAAAAACAAATAAGAGTGAAGCTTGTTTAAATTATCCAAAGTTTAATTAAAAGTTTTGCACAAACACACTTTAGTCTGATGCACCGCTATAAAACCATATTTAATTAATATATCCAGCTAACAAGCTAGTTATCAAGAGCCTCCAGGGTATAATTAGTCCACCATTATGTTACTTGTATTATGTTCCTTGTTATTGAGGGACCCATTTCTGCTTACCAAACGCTTCACTATGATAATGGTATCGTTGTAGAATCCATACACGATAGAAATTCAATATATTGCGTTCACTATTTTCACGGATAGACTGTTAGACAGTTTTCCCTCTACATCTGTAGTTTATTTTTACCAAAACATGATATGGTGACGATTCTGTGACGATACCATTATCATTGGGAAGCGAAGAGTGAATTTAGCAGAATAGGGCGCCATGAATTTATAATTAAAGAAAAGTTGTTATTTATTTTGTCACATTAAGTACAAATATCAGATACCTAATATATCTTATCCACTACGACTTTGATCCGACCGGCGGCAAAAATGAATGTAAACATTATTATTAACAAAGTTTATATTTATGCAAACCGTGGCAATCAAACACTGAATAACAAGCAGTTAAGTTCTTCGAAAATAATAGATACTTGCTGCCTACTAGTTAAATCGATTATTTATTCATGAATGTCTGCGAGAATTAATTCCTGTCTTATTAAGTCAAACAAGGAACCTCTTTGTGTATTCAGGGTTAAATTAACAGGGTAAGTTATAATGTAAAGTATCCCGCACCGGGAAATTACTGTTATTACCAAAATAAAAACAGATGCTGCAGGTGATTTGCGTTTATCTTCCCGAAAGTTATGTTATTTTTTATCTTTTCTAATAAAACGCGTAAGTTGCTTTATTTGTTACGCTTTTAAGCAAAACACAGTATAGATTTAAAACTGGTTATTGTAACAAAACTTTCCATTACACATACATATGTACATACCTATACATACCGCAGGTTAAAGGTTCTTAAAAATTCCTTAATTAATCCCGCTAGACCAAATAAAGTCCACGCGGTCAAAGTCGCGGCTTGAAGTTAATAGCCGGTAAATATCAGTTTGGTTCAGAAATAGAACAGTTATTTTGGCCTTTCAGCATGGCCTCCCGAACCGCCCAAGACCGTGGGAGGAGGGGGAACCTCCTCACGTGATTTATTCCCGTAAGGATAGCTTCCCAGAAAAATGTTTAATGATCATATATCCCGATACGAAAACTTACATTTCTTTTGAATTATCATATTTATCACATGGGAAATGCAAAGTGGGTCTAGTAAGATAATATTTGACTTCAATGGTTGTTCTGTTTTTAAAATGGCGTTGCAAAAAACTCACAAATCCAGCGAATACAAGACAATAGATTAATAACTAAACAGTACACAATCAAAAGGTTTATTTGGGATCGTTAATTGCGTGCCCAGAGCTCAGGTAAGCCCCTGTTTGCATACTTCAGACCAACGGTATCTATGTACAGAATTTACATTACGTTTAAAACTTTCTCTGGTATTTTATACCTGCGAGGTTGCCGATGAAAACGGCCCTTATTCATAACATGTGATAAGGGTACACCCTGTAGGTACTATAGTTTGTGATGCGGTATTTTCAGAGCCTGATAATGCTATTCGCATTATGCCTTCACGGGAGTACTCTATCTGTGTGTACTCACTATCTCTTTCTACGAAGGTAAAGCTTTATGCCATAGAACAGTAATATACCTATCGTATATAAGTTATATATTGAGTGAAAGCAGAACATCTGATATATTTATCACGTGGCGTCAATGGAGGCAGATAGCACAGGACCGTGGTGGATGGCGAAAAATTCGGGAGGTCTATAGATAGATAATATTTATTGCACCTTATAAAATATTTTACCAAACAGTAACTACTAATTAAATCTTATCATCATCAACCTATGCTAGTCCACTAGTGCACATAGGCCTCCCCTAATGAGTCTCATTAAAGCGCTAATTCAATCTAGTGTAGCACAATCGGCGGTCTTATCGCTGAAAGCGATCTCTTTCAGGCAACCTTTGTATGGACAAAATCGGTTAGTATAAAGAGTGACGATGGCGTAAATGCCACAATAAAAATATTTGGCTATAACATGTATACACAGAACTGCTAGGCTAGCCTATACCCAGCAGTGGGTAAAATTCGGCTGCGAATGATGATGATTGAGTGCGGGTGTCTCCACTCAATAAATGTATCAAATTTTCTACTCGAAATAGTCGATGTCAGTGCGACAAACGACGATTTTCTGGGAACCGATAACTCTGATAAGGCTAAATTTAGCGTTATCTAATTACGAGATCTTGTTTGTCTCGTTTAAGTGGCCCTATCTGAGGCCTCTTTAAAAATGCAATATGCCGGGAAACGTGCGGAATCCACCAGACGGCTGTCAGCACAGTTTTTGTATTTTTGCAGCAAACATACATGTGAGAGGCACGTAGGGAGAGCTTTGCACGTCCGCACAGACAGAAAAATGGCTTTATCGTGTCTTGGCATATGTGTTCATACAATTGTCAGCAGGAATTGGCAATTGGAATTGAAAAGTTAGGTAGGTACATGCCTACGCGCGGAAGACATAATTTATAAAAATAGCATAAAAAAATTGCAAATATAAATATTTGCAAAATATTTAATGTTTATTTGTTCAATGCGTGCGATTCACTATTTTTCTATTGAAATAATTTCAACAGGTCCGATAAAGAATTGTAAAGTATACGTTTTTATTTATTCAAAAATGTTTTGCACGTCACGTGCGATTTACAATTTTTCTATTGAAATACAACTTTTTCTTTAAAATTCTACATAAGACCTGTTAGGTCCTATGTAGAATTGTAAAGAAAAAGATTCAACGCTAGACAAAATAACAAAAGCTCATTTCACCCGATGTATCAAGGTACCAATTTAAATCAATGGAATCGACGACATGTGACCCGCTAAAATGACTGGCAATAAAAGGTGATTTGACTATGAAACTCGAGTGGATGTGCCATCAAAGGCTCGTTACGCGCATGATGGAGAGAGCCTCGTAACTCTCCTCATTAGACAGTAGACACCTCAGGCCGAGTTCATGTTCGCTTACAATGAAACTGTTCTCATTTTCATAATATAATTAACAATTCAATAGCATATTTTAAAGTTCACAACTCCAAAGTCACCTGAATAACTTTGCGATGTCAGTGACTTACAAGCTTACAGCATGAATAGGTATAATACTCGTATTACTTACAAAAATAAACAATTTATAAAGGTGTCCAAATCGTGCTCGCAGGCACAAGAGCGTTCCGTGCCTTTGTTGTAAATTCTATAAACGTTTTGAAGCGGGAGGGGATTTTTAACAATCTATAATATAAAAATGAATCGCTGAATGTGTTGCTAAGCGCTAATCTCGAGAGCAGCTGAACCGATTTCGCTAACTCTTTTTTTAGAATATTCCTTGAAGTACGAGGATGGTTCTTACGGAGAGAAAAAGGAGAAAATTTTTTAAAATTGCCTGAAACATATGACCACCCGGGCGAAGCCGGGACGGCCCGCTAGTTTTTATATAAATTTTGCGCGCCGCGGGATAAACTTTATTGATAACTGTCACAAATCTGCTTCCACTCCTTACTGAAAATACAATTCGGATCGAGCAGCAAGACATAACACGTTAGTGTATCCATAGTATTGGTTCGGTAAAGCTTGAAATACACACAAAATTTTATTCCGGGAACCTTCTTGATAACAATAGGATAACATCTACCTAACAATTTCAATAGTAACATAAATCCCCGGGCAAAGCTTCATGTTTCGGCATAACTTTGCGCCTCTGCGGAATAAGAGAAACTTCGTACAGAAGATTCACTTTATCTAGTAGGTAGGTAAACGTTGTGTAGGACGACCTGCGGAAGACTGCAGGCAGATGCTGGATGCGGCAAGCTGAAGACAGGGCGGTATGGCACTCATTAGAGGAGGCATATGACCAGCAATGGACTTACATAAGCTGATAATGATGATGATCCGGAAGGTACCTCTACTGTCTTTATGTAGTCTAGTATAGTAACCTGCCCGTACCAACGTTAGCAAGCTAAATCTTCCATGTGTGAATAGCACACAAAAGTTCTTGAGGCATATTACAAAACTTATTAAGCGTTGTAACATCATCATCATCAGCCTATATTAGTCCACTGGACATAGGCCTCCCCCAATGAGCGCCATAGCGCCCTGTCTTCAGCTTGACGCATCCAGCATCTACCTGCAGTATTTCGCAGGTCGTCATCCCACCTGGTCGGAGGGCGTCCTACACTACGGCTACCGAGTCGTGGTCTCCACTCAAGAACACGTTTGCCCCAGCGGCCGTCGATTCTTCGCGAGATATGGCCGGCCCACTGCCACTTCAGCTTGCTAATTCTCAGCGTTGTAACAGTTGTCCTTAAATGCCTGCGTAATAACATTTTACAACGAACTATTCTTGAGATATATTATTTTGTTTATATTAGATAAACCACCTACAGATAAAACATACAATGCTATGTTATTTCAGTAATAAACATAAACACTACTGAGCCCTCATGCCACTAAATTTATAGTTTTAGATAGATGAAACGTTTATTTGGTACTATTAACACACACATACAATTAACATAGAGAGATACAATATTAAACTAAATTACAATAAAACAATTAATAAAACGAGCAATTAGTAAATAGCTACTAATGTACTTACTGTAGGTAAATATGTGTGTGCTGCAGTACAACAAATAGGGCATGGTACAGCGATATTTTTTGCTAAAAACCAAAACACAGATTTTCAGCCAAAACCTGAGACCGAGCATAGTTTTACAATAACAACGTCTCAGAATTACACATTTTTCCTTGATTAGAGAAACTACCCATGGAGGATGCGAATCAAATAGCACCGCACGCACTATCTAGAGTTTATTTCATCTATGGACGATTCGACGAAATCATTGTCATAGTAAAGTGATTGGTTAGGAGAATTTGGCCCCTGGTATTAACCTACTGCCCCATTTTGCAAGTAAACAAATCTAACAAATTATTATGATAAGAGGTAATAAGAAACAACAACCTACGTTCACAATCGTACTAGTAAAGGCTGTTGATGATGATGAAATCTAACAAAACTTTCACGAGGAACTAATAACGTTAACAAATCTCGAAAGTTTAAAGACTATCAAAGGAAAGACATCAAAGTTTATCCCAGTGAA
This sequence comes from Eupithecia abbreviata, assembly GCA_943735965.1. NCBI lineage: Eukaryota > Metazoa > Arthropoda > Insecta > Lepidoptera > Geometridae > Eupithecia > Eupithecia abbreviata. The sequence goes on from OX030976.1 coordinate 7,069,418, forward strand.
ACGGGCGTTGCAATGCAGTATGATCTTAATCAAAATAACTAGGAATTTCAAGTGGCTTGGAATCTGTTTGTGCGACATCCCGCTCGCCTGAGAAGTTTCTCCGAGAGTTCTATGAACTGCTCTAAGAGCCACTAGCCGTGCTGAGAATTAAATTTAGCTTCTACGTGCATCGTCTTAGCAAAATGCTTTGGCTGGGTAAGCTTTAATTTATGAAGTTACTCTGCGTTTAGAGTTGGAGTCGATTGAAATTGTACGTTTACGGTACGATTAACGTTAAAACTTGTTAAATCTTGTATATAAAAATCAATTGCTGTTCGTTAGTCTCGCTAAAACTCGAGAACGGCTTGGCCGATTAAGCTGATTTTGGTTTTGAAATGTTTGTCGTAGTCCAGGGAAGGTTTAAACGGTGAGAAAACATGGTAAAATTACGCAGAAATTTTCACGCGGGCGAAGCCGCGGGGCGCAGCTAGTTATGTATAATTATTGTATAATGTTCAATATTGGTGTTCATTCGCTAGTATTATATAAATAAATATTGCTGGACAATTCACACAGCATTATGCCCCATGGTAAGCAGAGCTTGTGTTATGGTACTAGATAACGGATATACATAATACAATACATTACATAGATAGATATTTTTAATTATACATAGAAAACGACCAGAACACCCGGAACAAATATCTATATTATGTGGATATTTGTTCCGGGATTATCTTTTTCTTCTCTATCATATTGGCCACATTAATTCGATATCCTCCTACTTAAATACGAATTAGCTTTTGTATAGAATTAATAGTGCTAAGCTTAATCGCCATGTCGTGGAATAATGTTTCCCGCTCTATCTTCTGATCACGTGTTATTGAAGTGCGTAACGCTCCGTGACGTCATGATTCATTTGAAAACAGCTAGTCCACTATATTTTGTACTAGCTACTGCCCGTGGCTTCACACGCGCTTTTCAAGTAGCCTATGTCCATCCCCGGGATACCATTTACCTCCCTGTCAAATTTCAGTTGGAATGTTTCAGCCTTTCGGGCATGAAAAGGGTACTTATTACTTAGTATTTGTCTAAACTGATTTTTATTAGCTTTTCCTCAGCCAAAAATATTATTGCCCTGTATTTTTATGTATATATCAACTTAAAATAATATTACAAAAAAACTAAATAATAACACTAAGAAAACCACAAAGGTTTGTAAAGGAGGATTTGTGTTCCCCAATAATTTGATGATCTTACGTCAACGGACTTCAAATTCCTGAAAACATTATCTTTAGTTCTACGATTCAAATTCAAATTGTTTAAATTCAAATTGTTTATTTTACATAAGACTATAACATTACAGATAACTCCAAATCGTTATGCCTAGTACATTTTATCATCTTAAAAACTACAAGATACAATGAAATAACACACTAGAAAATAGTAAAATAACATAACAATGTAGGTACATAAAGGTTAGAACTTAAAAATTCAAATAATAATATAAAATTGTATATACAAAACATTCCTAAAAACAAATAATAATAAACGTGTAACGAAATAAAACATTTAAACGTGCTCACAAAACTCCAGGCACACTCTTTCAATCATCTTCCATGCATCCGCAAACACATCAAACTGAGGGTGGCTGGTAATGAGCGCGTTGAGATTGCGCTGCGCACGGGAGATGGGAGATTGCTGACGGTGCAGAGTGCGGGCACGAAGGGGCTCGAAAAGGCGTACCCGGCCGAGGCGGAATCGTGCACGATTTTGTGGGACGCAGAGCCTGCTTCCCTCTGCCAATAGAGTGGGGCAATCAGTTATACCACGCAGAATACGGCAGAGATTTAGAAGTTGATCGTTTAGGCGCCTAGTTTCTAGGGAGTTGAAGCCTAGTGCACCCTGTAGGTACTTGGTAGGATACATGAAAGGATGGTACCCGTGACATTTTTTGTACAAGAATCTTAGGAATCTTTTTTGTACCTTTTCTATCATAAGCGAATAAGTTACTTCGTACGGGTTCCATACGCACGCACTAAGTACCAAGTATATTAAAAATATTATTATGCTCTATGAGATCGCAATACTGTAGGAAATAACACATATAATTATTTATATTTAAAGTTGCACTTTTTAAGTTGAGATCGCCTAAGATTATAATGGGGGAATCGCGAATAGTATCTATATTATTTTCGACTTGACAAAACCATGACATATATTCATCGTCTTTAGCACTGGGTTTTATGTAAATACAAATGATAAACTCAGGAATAAAACTACAAAATGACATCACCATAAAGAGAATGCCGTTTTGTAAATAGTCAACAGCGAAAGAATCGATTAACCAAATAACATAACATGTGAAATGCACCAAAAATGGAAACATCGTTGATTTTAAAACAGATTGAAAAAATTCTGTTAAAAAACTAATCACACTTTTTGGTTTTCGTCAAATCTGCGCATTTTATAGCTTAGTTCGTGCCATCGCATAATATTGATTTAATATTCACGTTCAATCATAATAAAGTGTAGAGGCCGCTCTGTTTCTAATCTGTGGCGATCCACATTGCTGTTTACTCGCTGCCTTTATTATTAATTAGTACGGCAAGCGAGCGTAAAGCATCTAATTAATTTGTCGTACGTCAATCTTGCTATAGATTACGTGCTTAATAAATTGATAAGAATTAGATTAAGCCTACTTTATCTTTTTATTAAAATATGTAGTGGTTTAATTTATTATATGTATATTGAACCAATAAATAAGTCAGTACTTGGGTCCATTTATTACCTTCCAGGGAATTTCATTAAAACGTAAAACAATTGAGTTTCGTGTATATTCAATTTTCTTATCAGTTGAATAAGAGACCAATTTCTTATATATGATATGTGTTTAGAGGTACGAGTAAATGTTTAAAAGCTAGCCTCTGTATACAAAAAACAAAAGATGAGACTGCTTTTAATAATCAATTAATTTACCCACACTTGCTGAAAATAAAAGCGTTCTCCGTAATAAAGTAAAAATTGATTAAAGAAGGAGGTTAGGGACTAACTCGACAACTCAAAGATTTCAAATACTCCAATTTTCAACACTTCTTCTATTCAATAAATTCAAAGGATGTTTAACAATGATGTCCAATCGTTTATTAGACCTTAGAAGCAGATTTTCCCAACTTTCATAAAGAAAAGCGAACAATGGGGATTTCCATCACAAAAACACCTTTTGTGTTAATTCAAATAATGTCCCACCGCGTAACCTAGACAAAGTCAATGATAGTTTTACCACAGCCGAATTAGTAAATAAGGCTAGGGCTAAACAAGCGTAATTTTATGAGTTTTAGTCTCAATAATTGCGTACTTTCAACAAACATAACAACTATTCGTGTGATCTATGGTGACAATCCGTAGGATTGTGCATACTTAAATAAATAAAATAAATAAATAAATAATGCTGGACAATTCACACAGCATTATCTAGCCCCATGGTAAGCAGAGCTTGTGTTATGGATACTAGATAACTGATATACATAATACAATACATTACATAGATAGATATTTTTTATTATACATAGAAAACGACCAGAACACCCGGAACAAATACCTGCAGATCGTACACATAATTGTTCCGGGGCGGGAATCGAACCCACAACCTCCTGCGTCGCAGGCGGACCTTCGCTCACCGCTCCACATCGGTCGTCGAGTCGACTTAGTCATAGCGAAGCTATTGGTTTAGTTAGCTGAATACTGCCCCAGGACTTGTGTATGAAACGACTTATTTTACGAGACTCACCAGTACTAACAGCTCAAACAATTACGCTCGTTCGGCCTCGGCCTTACTGTTGTTGAATGTAAATCAGGTTCATTTACCCGTGGGGCTGTTTAAACGCTTGATCACTTGCATACTGTGTGCAGAATAGCGTACGCTACACGCCACCGGAAACCCGATAAGGGAGGCGGTGACGTATGAACTATAAATTGGAGCAGTGCACCGCTTTAGCTCTAGATCGTGCATTGTGGTAGGCAGGGGCAGAGTCGTGCCTTCGCGCCACTACGCCAGCACGCGATACCACACGCTTTACATAAAACACTCGTAAACTAGACAATATGAAACTTCTATCCACTACACCTCGTTCCCGGTACATACAAACCACCCGGTGTGCTACAAAGCTTTGGATTATTATGGAAATAAATTATTCACGGTGTATTACCTTACCTACCTTCTGTAGCTTCGATGGAATAATGTTTTGTAGAGAGTTCGTGTAAAGGGAAGATCAATCATAACATTCACTTCTACTATCACTCAGTCACACCCGTCTGTCTAGAAAATCACGAAATGTTTGATAAAAATAACAAACTTTTACCGATTTGAACTGCAGATTGAATAATGTTTCTATTTAGTTTCCCTGAAAGCGACTTTTTCAGTATTTTTTAACTCATAAGTATAAAATCTAATGGTCAACTGCTAAATTATTCCAAATGAAAAATTATAAAAAGGTTTGTCATAACTTTTATTCAGTTTATACATGACATGACAAACCTATTCACACAGCTTTCGTAGCGTGTGCTACGACATGCTACCAAGCTCTACGATAAAATGGACCTCGTAGCAAGCCGCTACGGCGTAGCATATTTCATACGAGTATGATGATAATAAAAGCTCACGTGCTTACTCTGACTTAACTCGTGATATATAATTATATAAACAGGTAGGTAATATTTATGTTATGGACACTAACGTTTTATGGCTATTTATTTTTATTTTATAGCGTGTATGCTCTAATTAGGTTTGTTATTTCTTTATGTATGCCAAAGATAGGCTATAGAAAAAAGCTGTCAAAGAACTGGTGCCCTACAAATTCGGAAAATTTACGAGTATCTCTCTCTTTGACACAAGTTGTAAATCTCGCGACTAATGGGCACAGTTATAAGAGACTTTTTCCTGTTTTTGTAAATACTCGTTTGAAGATGTGAAATAAATGTGTATGTATAGTGAAAGATGTTAATGGTTTTTGAGTCAAACAAAATGTTAAAGGGATATGTTTCTTGTTATTACCAAAACGCAATTACTTTACGGTCCAAAAAACCTAAAAGTATTACTTCAGTGGATTCTTTGTAGACTGAATGTACGCCGTTGGGGCAGTATAAAAAAAAGATAACGATATTCTCAGCTTTACTGAATTTCATAGAAGAAACATCATAGAAGCAGACTTTCAGACGTCATAAGAAGTTTGCGGACCCAGACTTCGTGTAGTAAGTGCGCTCGAGCGGTCGAGGTCGATCGGGATAAGAACCAATCTTCGATACCCGTTCGTGCTTTATCGACATGTAAACTTTGCTACCGAACTCGAGTTTCGACTACTTTCGGCTAAGCGACACCTTGTTAGTTCAACACCGACCAGCCACAATAATGGATCTAAACTGATTTAGGACCTTCTAAAGAATCGTTTTCATAATTTGGATTTTGTTACAAATACTAAAAAGCGACAAAACTTACACATTTTTTAAAGTCTTACGGGTCATTCATTCTCTACGAAAAAATCATCAAATTATTCGGTTAGGATATTGAGTTACAAAGATATGTACTTACATAAATAATAGGGTCCTATTGGCACCCATAACTGACAAAAACCAGTACGAAGCATCACGACCCACACCACAATTTTCCGATCACAGGAACTTACAGCACATCATCTTATCGTTACCACATTTTTTACGACAAAAAATATCAAAAGGCGACGATAGGCTTGCTCAACGACATGTTTTGGTGATATAGATAACTTTGCCGTTAGTAGCAATTTGTTTTACCGCAAGGGGCTTCTTACTAACCTTCCATGGTTTATAAATGGCTTAAAGGTTTTTAAGGTATAGGAAATAACACAGGTAGTTAAAATATGTCGTTTACAATTACGAACGAACGAAAGTTATTGGTAATTTGACTTAAGTATCAACAGTAATCGACAGTCATATTTCAGAATAAACCATATTTCGTCATTCGTGTAACAACATCACATGGGATAAACTGACATTAGCTTATAAAAGCTAATGTCAGTTTATCCCAAGTAGAATATTCAAAATGGATAAAAGACCAGGATGTCTGATGATAAAATATAACTTAGTTCAAAAGTCATTTATCATGGATTATGATTTGATATGATGTGGTTTTATGATTGATTATAAGAAATATTTGGCTTTTTTTATTTTTTAAGTTGAAAATGATGATTTGATTTAGATTTTTGAGTTAATGAGTTATAAATATACTGTTATAAATTACTTTTGTGTCAATAACCATGTTAGCTTCAAACGTTTTATAACTTAGTTATTACTTTAAATATACTAACGGAACTTAAATTGTTTCCTTCTGGAGGATAACTAATTACAAGAGGGAACGACAGGCGCTATTTCTCAAAGATATCGATCCTGACCAGCCGACACGCATCCCCGATGTCTGATGCCGGTCATCGCAGACGTATAACTAATATCTTACAGTACCTATCATATTTATGACTTGCCTACAAAGTGGATTGTACTGCGACTCGGTATTTTTGTACGTGAATTCGCGTTGATCGACTTCAGTGTCGATATTCTTTGTCTTTAATGTCTAAGAAAATGACAACTAATTTACTTATCTCACTTCAACCCCAAAAGCCTATATTGGTCACTACTGGACGCAGGCCTTCCCCTGATCACCTTATAGACTTTTTATATACTTATCTATCCCTAATAATTCATTTCGAATAAGTATTCACAAATCAGACAGTTCAGCTATCTGCAAAACTCAAAAGCGTCCAAGACTATAGCCACCCCCTTACGTCTTGTGAGAAATTTACAACTTTGTAAACTGGCTGAGCAGTATTTTTCTCGTGCTGTGTAACTAAACAAAACGAACGACTCTCATATAGACACGAGGTTTATAAGTATGAGGGTAGGTAGCTGTAGAGTTCAAAGCATTTGATAATTTACAGAAACACTATCTTCTCTGTCTGTACAAGAGGTTTGTTACAGCTTTGTTTATTAATGAGTCAGACAGTGCGCTCACGATGAAGATTTTACTCGAATTCAAAAGTCACTAATAACGGGATATTTACCATGATTTGATTTTTGAGTTTTCCAATATTTTGGCACAGTTTCATGCGCCATGATCACGGAATAATTTCTGTTAAAAGTGACTTTTGTGTAAATAACCATGATAGTTTCAAAAGTTTTACTCGAATTATAATAATAATAATAATCTACACCTTGTGGATACCATCTTTGGGTGTATCATATTGTGCACCCGAGGATGATACCCGCTATGTGTAGCCATCGCCTTTATATTAACTTCTCAAAGGGCCTCTGTGCTGTAGGCTTCGGCCCCACGCAAGCCTTCCAAAGGACCGGGTCACTTTATGGCCCGAGATCATGGTAAATGAGAGACATAATAATAATAAATAATAAATATTAATAATGCTGGACAATTCACACAGCATTATCTAGCCCCATGGTAAGCAGAGCTTGTGTTATTAATTATTCGTAAGTTACCATTGCTTTTTACAATTTATGGGCTGGTGACCTGTAGCTATTTGAATTTGAAGGTTATGTTGTCCTTTGTAATTAATTATTACTAAAGGACGAAACCGTAAGTGTTATTTGCCTTGGTCTATTTGCCCTTTTACAACAAGCCTAAAAAGCGTTCATTTTGTAAAATTTTACCTAAATTTTTGCTCTAGTTTTATAATTTTTATTGGAATCTATTATATTATATACCGAAGATTTCAGATGTCATTAACTTTATTTCATTAGGCTTACAAAATAAGCACTTTGACATGTTAAGTTTTATAACATTACTTAGGTAGCTTTTATGTTTTTATTTTGGTCCCTCCTCTTCTACAGATTTTATTTCATGCGGTGTCGCATAAAACAGTACCGCAAACGCTTGCTACTGTTAGTATATGCAGAGCGATCTGCTTTTCTACCTGTCTATCATTTGTGGAGATGTACTGCGTACATTTTGTCTTTTTTGTGCATTGTTTTTCAATTGCCATTTGTTTTCAGTAGAAGGTTTATGAAATAAAATAAATAGGTATGGATTTTTAACTTTCGTTAAATTGGTTGTGAAATGTCATAAATATCATCTATGTCACTCGAAACTAGAAACATAGATACTACATTTTGTTTTCTCACAGGGTATCCTAGTATAGAGATCAAAGTGTGATTACGATTATAAGTATTGCTAATATATTATATTTTTTTATAAAGAAAAAAGTTATAAGAATACCTTAAAGTTATTGTGATTGTTGTATTAATTATGCATGTATTTATGATAAATAAAATTAACTTTACTTACTTTAAGAAAGATTTAATAAGGCAATTTTATCATACAACTATGTGTTTGTTTCATCCATTTCAGTCAAAGTCATAATATTACTAGTAGTGCCTGCTATAATTAGGCGTACCAAATATGCCAACAAGTGCACAGATTTTCTAGAAGCTAGAAAAGAATTACCTCTAGATTGTATGTGTTGAAACGGGTTCACTGTAATTAGCTCCATTGCAGCGAGCCACTCGACCTGCGAGGACATCTGGTGTCTGGAAAGAAGAGATAAACTGATTATAAATAATTATCTAATGCAGCTTCCTTAAAATGCTCTAGGTTATCTATGATACATATGTACGAACATATAATTGACTTTTTCATGCAATGCATTCTCAGTTCAAAGGACCGACGACGGTAATTATGGTATCTAAAATAGTGATAAACCATATAATCAGTTAGGCACTATCCAGTGACCTAACCTTTGCCTGGCAGGGTGGTTAGCAACCTGTGCCCGAGGCCTGTCACCGCAGGATGTGACGCTACCTCACCCTTTTACCGTCCCCTAACCTTTCACGCGCCATAAACATAATTCACCTTCTGGCATTTCTATGAACAGTTTGCACAAACTAACAGGTGTATCGTAAAGTAAATTTATTACAAGAGACTCCAGCCTACCGCCAGGTCAAAGCGGGGTAATATCGTTAACCCGCCACAAACGGAGATCATGTACGCACAAAGTGGCCCGCGAGAGCTCTCTCAAGGTAATGAATAATTTGAGGGGGACAGTACCCCTCCCACTCCCGCGTGAATTAAACTCCGAACATTGCTTCAGTTCGACTCGTATTTGCTTTGCTCCTCAAACACAATTATTGAATTGCGATGAAGTACGAGCTACGAGCTGAAACAAAGCAAATAAGTGTTCACCGTGCAATTATTCTCGCGAACGGTCTTTGAGTGTGTGATTATTTGCTGACCGAAATCAAAGAGGGAAAAGCCCAGATAATTAATTCGATGTCGGGCACGTCATCTTGAGACTTGGATTTACGGTGACGACGTCGACGTCGGTGGAAACTCACTGTGAGTCCGCAGTCTGAGAAATCCCAGTTTTCTGATTTATTGGCATTACGAGTGGTGGACCCCATCACAGTCTTTCCGGTGAGACCCAGGAGCCACACGCAATGTAGCCGCCTTTCCGGTCATATAAGCCGCCGCAAATATAACTTTTTACGAGCAACGGGGTTATCATCGTAAATTTTCACCGAAATATCCGTCGCGAGTTTTTCGATGCTTTTGTTTGAATGTTTTTAAAACTTTGTTCTATGTAAACATGTGTACGTGGACAGGGTCCAATTTCACGATTTTATCCCGATAAAATTATGATCATGAACTATTTTAGATTGTGGAACTGCCAACAAGGAAACATTTTGTGAACATGTAGAAAATATTTTTGCCTTGGTTTAGCATCGTCTATTTATTAGTGCATTGTCTTATCATGGTGAATATATTTATTGTAGATTACAATACATTTTCTCAGAAACAGTTTTATTCTTGCAACATAAGTACTACCACCGCAATGTTATCAGTACATTGAAACTCCTTGCTTATTGTAAATAATTTCGAAGGGGTTGAATCAACTTATCAAGTAAATGTGCTGCGTGTAGATGACAAAGCAGTCTGCATTTATAGGTACCGACTGTGCCTTAAAAATAAGAAATAACGTGCCAGCAAAAGGAAGTATGGTTTTGCGTTTTTTGTTTTTTTTTAGAAGGGGCGTTTAGTAATTTACACACGCGTTTTAATTACTAAAAGGAATTTTCCAACAACGAAAAGCTGGGATAAACTGTGACAAAATACCAACTATTAGTTACATAGTAGGTAGAGTTGCGTGGGAGAACACAGAGAATACGTGATACCACAACTCGGTTCTACACTCCAAGATAATTTATGTAAACAAAGAAATGTTTGTATGAAAACTTAACAAAAACAGACAACAATAACATAATAGCATGGTAACAACTAAAACCCGTTCTGTGACTCAAACAAACTGTTTTCTTTCCTATATTCTTCTTTTGGTCGTTTTCTATATATAATAAAAAATATCTATCTATGTAATGTATTGTATTATGTATATCAGTTATCTAGTACCCATAACACAAGCTGCTGCAGCCACAATACAAGTGTGAATTGTCCAGCATTTATTTATTTTAGGTAATAAACGTAAACATAAATCTGAATTGAAAACCTCGTTCTTTTGTTTTTTGTTAGTTGACAATGTTACAAATAAACACATCATGGTTCGTTAAAGTTGCGAGCAAACCGATGATAGTCATCCATTGGCGTAAATATATTCCAGATTTTATTTTATTCTTCTTTGTTTACAAATAATATCTCTAATTCTAGAACCGATTTCAATAAGTATAATTTTGCTCCACTGACCTGCATTGATTGCTTTGCTTCGATATTTCTAAATTATTTACGAACAGTAATCGATGGCGAGTAAATTACTAATCTTGTTTATATTGTGTACACTTACGGGCCCGGTGAATTATTAAATAATAGGCTTGGAAAAGTTGGGTAGGGTTACTTTTCCTATATCTTACGACACCTCTACCTTTTGATTGGCTCGTGGTTTTACGAATATGGGCTAGACGATATTAATTTAGACGGCATAAGAACTAAACTACTAATTTGATAGCACAAACAATTATGAGATTCGCTGATGACATAAGTAGTTTTAATGGCAAAAGCTAGATAGAGAAGCTGATCCAGATACTGGACGGCCTAGCTTCAGCCTTGCAACGCATCGCATAGAGTACCTACATATCTACAATTTATGACCTAAAAAATCGATTTTGGGGATACAATTTGAAATTAACTTGGCGTTTATTCCCAACAAACGAAAAACAAAGTTTAGATCTATATTGACACCAATCAGCTCAAAGTTCGAAGTGAATAAACTTTAAGTCATCATCAGCATCACCATCAGTCCATATTAGTCCACTGCTGGATATATGCATCCCCTAATGAGAGCCATAGCGCCCTGTCTTTAGCTTGCCGTATCTAGCTTCCGCCTACAGTAATTCGCAGGTCATCATCCCACCTTTCCGGACGTCCTACACAACGTTTGCCGAGTCTTGGTCACTTTAAAACAGGATTACCCGAGCGGTTATTGGTTCATCGCAAGATATGGCTAGTTCAATGCCACGTCGCGTCGGTTTACTAAAAACTTTGTAGAGATTTAAAATAGCACCTCAATCAGTATCTTGCACTAGAATGTATTGGTTGTAATGGTATTCTTTAATGAAAAATAGAACGTTTACTAAACGGTAACACAACCTTCCGATTCAGGGTCAGTGGCTCAATTTGCTTGTTGTCGCCTTTTAAAAATTTATTTTAAAAATCTTTGAATCTAACGTGGTTATTAATAGAGCACAAAACCACTATAAAAAGAGATAAATAGATATGTAGATATATTTATTTATTGATACAAATTTGCAGTTTGTTGATAGCATCTTAAATCCTATCATAGGTTTATCTAGACAGTAGAGTTCTCTTAACAATACTAAGGTTAAAATTAATGAGAGATCTCAACGAATATGGAAATGGGTATATTAAGTACATCCATGTTTTTTTAAATTCATGTTGTACTAAAAAGATAAAGATAATCCTAATCTCTCCGCGCCATTATCGGGTCACATCCTTTGGCATTATCAACGGCATTCTCTTGAGACACTTCGTTCGTTTTACTCCTCAGAGCGGGAACTTCCCCAACTAATAATAAGATTGGACGTAAAAGAAAACTCCCAGGTTTAGAAAAGAAGCTTTAGTTGTAGAATCTACTTAGTAGAAATCGATAAAAGTTCGACCGTTTGGGGTAGAAGAGAATTCTTGATGTAGATACGAGATTTATAAGAAAATTAAACAAAATCCTCTAATATAGAGTAATTGGTAATAAGCTGACACTGTAAACTGCAAGTTCTGGCCTTCATCATAAACTGGTTAGTGATAAGACTGGTTAGTGATAAGAAGGTCTTAATTCTTAAAAATTGTAAAAAAGGTTAGTATAGTAGGTTCATTTAGTCATCGTTCATTAGAGGGGTTTTATTAGAAACTAAACTTAAAAACGGCTTTATCAGCTTGTGTACGAGTAAGTGTGCTCGGCTGACTCCCAGCCAGACTGATGCCGGTTAAATCATCTTTGATAGATGTAAAATAGGCCAATGATGATGATGCGTGGTAAATGGGAGTGAGAGATCGGTTATAAGTAATTTATTAGGTTTCGGTATGTCCGAAGATAGATAGATATATAGAAAATACTTTATAAACTCAAAGTACCACACAAAACAGAAAACAATACAGAAATAAATACTTAGAATAGAGGACGTGTAAGGGCGGCCTTATCGCTGAGAGCGATATTATTACACACGCACACACTCATTATTACATTATTGGACACTAGCTGTGCCCGCGGTTCCACCCGCGTGGTAATACATATTTACAAGCTATATTATTGTAAAGTTTCACTAAAACCCATTCAGTAGTTTTTACGTGAAAGAATAACAAACATCCATACTTACACACTTTCACGTTTATAATATTAGTAGGATTTCACATGGGAGGTGATTGTTTTTCGTTTCGTCGGTTAAGAATTACTTGAAGAGCCTGTCAAACTACCTGTCAAATCATTTATAATCAGATCTGGACCAATCGGTAAATTATGCATTATATGAACGCTAAGTATCTTTCTGTTTCCAAGCGCTTGTCTCATTATTTATTGTTTAAAGAGTACCTAGTTGTAAACACTTGGAAATAAGAAACACGTCCAAATTGAAAACTTCCTTTGTTTTTTAGTCGGTTGACAAAGTTACAAATATACACCTCATGGTTCGTAAAAGTTGCCATTTCACCTTCAACTATCGATTGGCAATCACTTAATTCTTCAGCCTGTCTTGTCTCAACCCACGGCTCTATACTTACCTCTAACCTCTATTGGACATTGTCGTCACCTATTTGTTCCAGATTCTTGAGACTCTGACTTGCATGATGTTTGGAATCTATAATATCTGATTGGAATATTTTATTATAAATAATCTATGATGGACAACAAAGTAACACTCCTGTCATGGTATCTTGATTATGTTATTCGAAAAATATACAAAGACATAAAATAAATAGGTAGGTACCGCACAAATGTACCTACTAACTACATAGAGAACTATACTTGCTATTAAAGTCATGATTTGATTTTTGAGTTTTCCGATATTATATTTATTATTATAAAAACGAACTCGCAGCGTCTTCAGTTAATCCGCGATCATGGCGCATGAAACTGTGCCGAAATTGGAAAACTCAAAAATCAAATCATGGTAAATATCCCGTTTTAAATGACTTTAGTGTTGATAACCATGATAGCTTCAGAAGTTTTATACTTGCTATTATCATACTAATATTATAAATGCGAAACTAAGGATTTTTAGATGGAAGGACGGATGGATGGGTGGATGTTTGTTACATTTTCATGCTAAAAGTAACTGAACGGAGGAGGCTGAAATTTTACATAGATGTTGCTCTAAGCCTGAAAACAAAGGTAATTTTTTTTTCCAAAAATCAGTTCCCATGGGATAGAAATAACCTTTAAGCTTTTCCATGGATACGAATCGCGGAACGCAGATTGGCTGAAGCCAATATATGTAGTTTTCGGGTGGCCCGCTCGCGTACCAGATCCGCACGTAGCCCTAATTATAGAGCAATGTTGAGTTTGATATCTCTAATCATATCGCAATTACAATTAATAACATGCGGGATACTATGTTAATCGGAAACGGATATGCTAATACCTAAACTAATAACACGCTATGACGGAACCAGGTCAAGTGTATGCATATAAATGAATATATATCCATCGGTTGGTAAGAAAGTACGCCTGGAAAGTGAGTAGGTGTAGACCCTCGATTATTGCCTCGGTTGGAATGCTCACTGATCAAAAACGAAAAGAATTCTCTTTTTCACAACTTTTAACAATTTTAATAAGGAAAATCGCGAGATTCTTTTAAGATTTTCGGTACTTTCGATGTTTTCTTGTCGGCAGTTTAGAGATTTTTTATCTTATTTGGCCTAAAAAGTTTGTGCAAACGACGTCGCTACAATGTAAAAACGTTGCTCACACTGCTAACGACTAAAACATGTCTTGGCAAGCGCAGCTAAGTTTCTTCGAGTGCTTCAGAATCACGATCCAGTCGCCAGTAGTGTTGTGACATATAACTGTTCTGGTTTTTGCGGTCGTCAGCTACATGAGATGGCTTCGCTAGCCCACTTCCTTACAGGTCAATGCCGGTTATCGCCGACCGACAGGCTGATGTCTTTTGTTCGGCGAAGCGCCTGACTCAATCATGATAATTTATCGAACCAAAAGCCGAAGCCTCGGTCGGGTCAGGCTCTCCTCACCTTTATTCCATTGCAATAGGTTAGGTATTGAATTAATTAATTACTCACTGATACAAAAGCACAACTTTCTAAGAACTCAACATCATTTAATCGTAGCTAGACCTAAAACTTAAAGTTTCAGCAATTAATATGATTAGTTGGGTTCGTATCTGCCTTTTCATTTAAATCTAAAACAGAACATTAAACGAACGACTTCTAAAGCATGTGGCATAAACACAAATTTAATGAGAGTCCTCAAGTATTCAGGCTCATAAAGTGGAATAGGTGTGTCTCGTAGCAGCGCGTAGCACGCTACGGCCCTCGTAGAGGCAGCTACGCACCTCATAATTGCAAAAGTTATCCTTTCGAAACTCTCTCGAGTTTTTGCCATGCAAATAGCATCCATAATTATAAAGCTAGTATGAGCCAAACCCGAGGGAGCGCAAGTTTCTCAATGTCAGTTAAATGCTTTGTATAATGCCAAATGCGCGCGCTTGTCTTTGCATTTGCCAAACTCGTGTTTATATATTATTTCTTTTCGCGCTACCTACTTTACTTTTATGTGTTTATAATACCACAATGTACCGTCTTACCTTGCACCGAACGCACCACGCTCACCGCTACATGCAATTTCCTATTTGAAACGTTGCAAGCAATTTCATGAAAGCACTCTATTAAATGTCGTACCGGCTTCGATCCAGGTATGTTGGGTTAGGGTTCAAAATAGAACATTCGACGAAATCACTGAATCTCAGCAGCATGGTTGTAAATGTAATATGTATTTCCAGATTTTCTAGATACTCGTGTAAATAAATTGTATTTGGCAATATTTCAAATACATTCGCTATAAAAATAAAAAGTAAGAGAAAACTTATAAAAAGTAGCAGTTTTTGCATTCAGTTGCTAATACTTTTTCAGATTGAAAAGTAAAACTATTTTAGACGTTTGCTGTTGTTTGTGTTTTTCAATAAATGTTTGTTGTTGAGAAAATTTTATGTTTGATAAATAATGTTCAAAGCTAAGTTTTGAAATATTCAACATAAAATATTTTTATTGATTTATTATCGGCCAGAAAATTTATTGCACACAAAAACGTATCCGCGTGGATATTACGCCAATTAAGTTAACTAAACAGAAACTTTCCATAGCACATTTCTTCAAAAAAATTAAGGTCTAATAGGTCATCCAGTTAATCAAAAAACAAATGTCATTAAACTACAAAAATACGGAATTCGGATTTTATCCCTGAAATACTTGCTTCTTGCCTAATTTGGTGATTTTAGGAAATATTCAAGTTTACCGTTAAAACGCTTCCTTCTAGCCTAATTTGATAATTCTAGGATTTAATCCCCTATAGGTTTTAATTCCCCTGCGAGTGGCAAAATATGTGGCAGAAACAATAAAACTTTTTGGTTTGATTTTTTCACAGCTCCTAAGAATTTCATATTATAGAAATTCGATAAATTTACGGAGATATCTTCACGCTTCCTGAGAAAAAGGATTTTGACAGACAGACAGATATTGAAGTGATTCTATTTCCTTTTTATTTTTTAGCCACGGAACCCCGAAACGGTAAACATTTGACGATATTTGAATTTTATTTGACACTAAAAAGTAAATAACGAGCAAGTCCTCGATCGCGGTGAAGTGGCGCTGGTGAACGAGTCAGCGATGGCACCGTGCCAGCCACGTCCATGTTGACAGTGCTTCGACAATCATTTTGCACCCGTACTTCCAGCCAACCTCTACTTTAGAGCAAAACAATACTTCTATTGCTGGTAGGTCTCTACCATACTATACGGTCGTCGATTTGTTTTATGGTCCCGCATAGATAGACGAACGCATCGGTTGCAATTTATGTTGGTGTGTCTAGCTCAACGTTGATGTACTAAAAATCAAACCAAGTCCCAGATGGAACTTTCAAAAAATGACGTATATTTTGGCATTACTTTATGTACTTACTAGCAAATGTATTTATTATATACATAAAAACCTTCCTCTTGAATTACTCTGTCTAATAAAATAAGCCGCATCAAAATCCGTTGCGTTTTAAGCGACTTTATTTTATACTATGTAGTGATTGTATACGAATGCTTTTCAAAGTTTTATTGAATTTGAATAGTTTGCGCATATTCAATGTTAAACTTTCTTTTCATAATAACTCTTAATGCATCGGGGGTTCAAAACCCCAGCTGATAATTGGAACCTACTCAGATACATACTCAGCCATCCTGTATCCAAACAGAGCACATTGGCAACGCGCATTGTGTTGGCCAATGAGGTATTGTGTACCGTGGAACGATAGTCTGTTGTTCCACGAGAGTCTACTTAGTAAATACTTCGTATTAGTCCACTAGAGCTATGCGCACATTGTTTTACTGAGTTAGGGAATTTAGCTTCCTACTGCATAATCTAAACTGGGATTCATATTAAGATAATTTTAAGATATGTATATCTATGTATAGGTACTTATTATAATAGGTTTGAGTATGAATGCAAGCAAGGATAATTTCATCATGTGAGCCAACTCCAACAATGTTCGTTGTTCACGAACTGGGTCAAAGCAGTTAGGAATCAAAGAAAGGTTCATTCAAAAACCGACCAGAAAAATTGCTGGAGCATACCACAGTGGCTGGAGGCCAAAACTACAGCACGACTTAATGTGGTGTGAATTTTTACGATGCCAAATGAACTCGCAGAAAGCGGCCACTGCCTATGAAAATGCCTATGAAATCGATTGTGTGATTTCACTGTGTCTGGGTTTGACAGAATTTATAACATAACAAAGGAAGTATAACTTTATAAAGTATATTTGTTATCGCGATGACGGTGAAGTAAACGATCCGTAATGAAGTTTTGATTTCGTTTGAACATGCCCACCTTATCACATGAAGAGTACCTATAATTTTGTCGTAAAATACCAAATGTAGACTCGTAATACATATGTCGGAATAAAATTAATGGATGGATACTCTCATTGTCCAAACAGTGAATTGGAGTGTTAAGGAGTCCTGTACGTAAATCCTCCTTATTGATCTTGTAATGTGCCTATTGTCTATGCGGAACGCTAGCGTCTATTGTTTGACGTTAGAAGTCAATTCTATAAGATTACTTACAGAGAAGAAATTAAGAATCAGCTAAGTAGAACTCTTGTTCAATCACCGTAGCAAAAGGTACTAGAAATAGACAGTCATAGAAACGGTTCATAGAAACGATTCGTGTTGCCACAGACCCTAGCGTTGTGTTTGTGTTTCAGAGCCCTCTTGTCAAGTGACATTACCCCAATATGTCTACAAGTGAGACAATTAAAGAACCTACTCCGTTACATATATTTTTTTTTATATTATATGAGTCGGACGGAATCAAAGGCAATCTGTCAAATATTGACTTTTTGATATGGCCATTAAGGGAATAAAATTTTACTTGACTTTCTCAAGTATGGCAATAAGGCGTTCAAAATTGACTTCAAAAATCAGCATTAGTTTCTAGGGCTTTAGGTTAAGACCCATCTTCTATTACCAAAACAAAACACGAATATAATGGCAGACAGATAGATACTTCCGCTATCAGGGATTTAAAAAAGCCATAAAAATGGCGCACCTTCACTATCGGTACTTAAGTTCGTATCAGGCTTAAGATAGGTACTCTTTATAGATAGGTATGTCGAGAAGAAGGATTCCCAAGATAGGAGAAACATTACATCTCAGCCTGATAACGAGCACTTTTCCCCGCTTGCTATCCGAGCTTAACTTCGCTCCCAGATACTAGAGAAAAGATACTTAATGTACCTTAACCTAGTTATGTTTCAACTGTTAAAGGTTGGGTTGAAAAGCTTTTAAAATATGCAAATTAAACTGCCAGATACCATAATAGAGTCAGAATTTTTTGCTGATGCTACACAGTCAATATTTACTTGATAAACTCCGGCTACCATAATCCTGGTATGAAATGAAAAGATATTTTCTACGCTCGTTTTAAAAAAACGATACACGCAGTTATGAAAAAATGTGTAACTATTTTCTATTATACGCATTAAATTTATACGATACCGGGTCTTTGTAGTAGGTAAACAAACATTTTATACAAAGTTCTGCTTTTGATTTTTTGATAGGTGCATTAATTAAATTAACTTTATAAAATAACGAGGGTTATTAATAGCAATTAATAACTCGTTATTTTATGAGCGCCTCCTTTTCACGTAGTTAAATTAAAGACGAGATGTTTATCATGTAGCACAGGTATGATATTTCTGAATGGTTCCACTAAATTGCAGATCTTTTCTATACATTTCAGTAATATATAATAGTTTTTTTGTGTAACATACCCGTAATCGCGTCTTTGTTTGCTAAGACGTAGCAACGGGGTAGCATAGGTTTATTATTAAGGCGTTCCAGAATATCAGGTAGGTAAAAAGCTTCTTTTTACCTACCTGCTTACCTGCCTATACACATGGTCGCAGACTAACTATAAAGCACTTGGTATAATAATATTATTTGACCATGGCGTACATTGTACATATGATTTACATCCAGTTTTTTGTTCGCTGATAATTTTTGTTCAATGATAAATTCTCACCTTATTCACGTTGCTGAAAATTGCTCGGGTTCTCTGTTGCTCAACTGCGAATAGTATAGCAATGGGGCTTCCGTATTGTGCAATTAATTTTATATTTATTTCTGGGCAAATAAATGTCAGTTTCCTTTGCCGACCACAAGAGATTTAGAGCATTTATTACGTAATTAATCTGCGTACAAAAACCCAGCAGTTACTGCTCAATTGCATCTCTCTCAGAAGTAGGAAATCATTTTGTGAGATCTCGCCACACGGGGGCGGTTTGGCTCTTGAATTAGTAAGGCGAAGTTTGATTCGAAAGCCGCTCCGAACACACTCCGTAAGTTCATAATATATGTGGGTACCGTTTTGTAGGCTACGTGCTTATTGCTGCAGCGAAAATTATAACTTACCTACACAATAAACCTTCGGAAGTACATACATTATTCTTTACTTATTGAGCTGGCGTAAAACATTTGCACCATGGCCGTTGATTTGCCGATTAGTAGCTTCATTCATAGAACCAAAGAATTGATTTCTCTCAAATAAAAAAAAACAAAGTTTTGACAAACAACAGTTGAATTACTTTCTGTTGAAGTCGGTTTACAAACACTCTCTAAAAATTATAGCAATCTTTACCACTAAAACCAATAAATCACGTCTTTAATTAATTCCAAACTAAAAATCAGGTGGTACACCAATTTATAATTCGCTACATGAGACGACATGAGTATTCGATAGCCCTTTCAAGCACGTTGGACTTAGCCGAGTCTTGTTACAAACTAGAGTTCAGCTGATAAATGCTACCAATTAATAAGAACGCTAACAAGGACTAGGGACTTTTGACCCTGTTACGTTCAAATGAGACTACGAAATAAAAAATTAATAAAATTCCCCTACATTCGGGAAATTTTAAACCGAGATCAGAATCGGCGTAAAGGTATTTAATTTTACCATAACAATGGCGAAGGTGGGATTTATTTAATAAATAAACCTACACCCTTGAAACCTTTAATTTACAGAAGGGTGCCGGGCGAGGGACAGTGTATAAATCATCAGCGATTACATAGTAATACCGCTCCCAGCATTCATTAGAACAGGGCCTCCTGTGCCTTGCTAAATCATTCACAAGCTCTGCTTACCTTGGTGCTAGATGATTCTGTGTGGATTTCATGTCCAGCATTATATAAAATTATAACTAAACATATTAATTTGATAAATTTTATAATTTTGTGATGGACTGCTTCAAATATTTATAATAATAATATTTATTTTTATTAGAGTTATAGCGTAATTAAAAATGTTACACTATGAGAAGGTACAGAGACTTTCATTGTTAGCTAACCCCCCTGTTACGTTTGAACTAAATTTTTATGAATACTGAACTGTTTTAAAACTAGAATATTTTGGTAAAATTAAGATACCAAGCCATTTTATATATAGACAAAAAGTTATACAAAACCAGTAAATAAAATAACGAGACTTGGAACCTGCCATGGGGGCTTAGTGGAGACCATGACTCGTTAAGGGTAGTGTAGGACTTCCATCGGCTAGGTGAGATGACGACCTGCGAAAGACTGTCAGGGCGACACCAATTTGTAGTTTTAATTACCTCAACAGCCTATAATGGTACACTGCCGGACGCTAGCCTCCTAGTCAAAGCGCCTTATTGTTAGTCTCTAAATATATTTATTTACAAGCGGACCTTCCCGGCTTCGCACAGTTTTAGTACGGATCCCTAACTTTTTTGAAAATATAATATAGCTTATGTTCACCGGGGATAGTGTAGCTTCGCAACGGTGAAATATTTTTTCAAATCGGTACTTTCAGAGCCTATTCATTACAAACAAACAAACAAAAAATCGAACCTTTCCTCTTTATAATATTAGTATAGATTTATTTATTGTTAATAGACGAGCAGCTTCTGCCTGATGTGTCTATATCACAGTGTTGAATTTATTCATTGCGTTACTTTTTTTAAATTAAGTTATGTAGTATTATTTGTCTTTATAAGTATTCATAATGTTATGTTCATATATTCTAGGTTATCTTTGGTACACCCCTGCACATCTTAAATTCACATAATGCTTTCCATCCAAAGGTTGCCTGGAAGAAATCGCTTCTAAGCTATAAGGCCGCCCATTGTCATTGTCGCATGTAATGTATTTTTTGTATCGTAATGATGTCTCTGTACAATAAAGTACCTACTTTTGTATGGTATTTAAAACTACAAATAGTTTTGAGGAATCCTACGTAACAACGTAGGATGTATTTGCTTACCTTTATGTAGGCAGGTATTTTATTTCAAATCTGATTAGTTAGTTCGGCCTCTAATCCCTGGTGGCAGATATTCATATTCAAGGCTAACCATCCAAATGGAGTTCATACCTAATTGGATTGTTGTACTAAATTAATAAAATCTTTGAGTTTCTTGTTGTATGCGCTTAGTTAATTGAACTCAGCAGTATTCAGGCTCTAGTATCTCAGTACTCATTATTTTTTGGTGATTATGAAAGTCCTCAAGTTTTTATTTAATAAGATGAGATGGTAACCTGCTAATGAGTATAGGTAGATTCAGAGACATTCATAATATTTAAACTTAAGGGTCCGGCAACCCTCGCTTGCAAAAATCGCTCCGAATATCGCTGTCCCTGTTTAACCTTTGCGCCGCGCCACATGAATGCGCGATAGCAATATTAGCCGTTCAAAATTTGGTTTGTTCCGTAATACCAAAAATTATGACTGAACACTTTTTGTATTCTTCACAAAGTATTGTTATTCTGTAACTATACAATATAAGCTATGTTCCTTAATAAATAAAACGTAAGATATTGATGTTTTAATACGAAACAAATAGCAAGAAAACTTGTCCATTTTCGCATAAAAATGTGCAGAATGCGATTGGCTTTCATTTAATTTTAGGTAAGTATTTTGAAAAAAAAAAATATTTAGGAACCTAGATAAATACTATTAAAATGCAAATAATACAATATTATAGTGGAAATATGCTTGAATTGGAAATCATTTTGGTATTACGTTTGTATGAAGAATTCGTCCCTCCGGACCGGAGGTCTCTTAATGCATGTGTTTTTGTGAATTCTTGACTAAGTAATGTATTTGAAAACAGAAAAACGCTCTCCAGTTTTAGCTTCTGCTGCCCATAATATCGAAAAAAAACGAATATTCTGCCTAAAGTGATCATACTGACTGCCCAAATATATGCATCAACCATAAACAAACATCAACCTTCCTATCACACCAATATTTTAAATGCGTAAGATTAGATGGATGGATTTTTGGTACTTCGTTTTACTTCTTCACGCCGAAACTACTGAATATATCGGGCTGAAATTTTGCTTAGATATATGTCTATATAAGCCTGGAATGAAACAAAGACTATAAATATGTTTATCGTATAACACAGTTACCATGAGATAGAAATCCCTAAAAACGTTTCCATAGAAACAACTCGTGCGCAGCTGCGGGCAGAAACTAGTTTTACTATAAAATAAAATAATAATGCTGGACAATTCACACAGCTATCTAGCCCCATGGTAAGCAGAGCTTGTGTTATGGGTACATAGATAACTGATATACATAATACAATATATTACATAGATATATATATATTTTTATTATCCATAATAAACGACCAGAACACCCGAAACAAATATCTGCAGATCGTACACACATTTGTTCCGAGGCGGGAATCGAACCCACAACCTCCTGCGTCGCAGGCGGACCTTCGCCCACCGCGCCACATCGGTCGTCGAAAAGTACTATGTACCTATTAATTACCAGCTTCCGGCTGTTTTTAGGATAAAAAAGTATACTATACTAGCTGCGCCCCGCGGTTTCACCCGCGCGATGATGGATATTTTGGATAATATACAATATATCTTTATAAACTGCAGCATGTGTTATTCTGATGTATAAGCTTTATTATTGTAAAGTTTCATTAAAATCCATTCAGTAGTTTTTAAGTGAAAGAGTAACAAACATCCATCCATACTTACAAACTTTCGCGGTTATAATATTAGTATTAGTTATTTACTTATAGTTATTAGTAGGATTATTATTCAAAGTCTGCTATAAGGAGCTGATATGCCAATTTTCAGTCCGAACCAATCTGTAATAGGTACAACTTTTTACACCTTCACGATTTGTTTAATGGATTTAATATCCATTTAATGGATTATTTATCGTGTACCTTTTGTTTTATTTGCGATGATAAATATGATAAAAGTTACGCGATAATACCCGATAAATAATCACCAATCCCGGCTTCGCATCGTTTTAGTACGGATCCCTAACTTTTTTGAAATATTATGTAACCTATGTTCACCGGGAATAGTGTAGCTTCTCAACGGTGAAAGAATTTTCCAAATCGGTCCAGTAGTTTCGGACCCCATTCATTACAAACAAAATCAAACCTTTCCTACGTATAATATTAGTATAGAAATGTGAATTCGTTATAAATGTCCTAGGATATGTTGGAAAAACACCATAGTAGTACCTAGTAGTTTTAAAGTAAGATATTAGTTGAAAGCTCTAATAGTTATTTTTTTGCATGATGGTAAAGAAATATGGAGTACGTAGAAATCTGAGGAGGTAGGTAATTGTTTTCCGCTTCAAAGAATTGGAAGTTTCCTTTACCGTAGTTTGGGGATAGGCCCCAGAGCGAGGAAACTTCACAACAAGCTTTGTTGAATTTGTTTTCTTTGTTTAGCGACGAGAGATATAAATAAATCGTGTTTACTTTCAAAGCACATTGATATCAATTTATCATTTTCATTTGAAGGCATGCAAATGAAATGTAATGAATTAAATTTAATCCTTTGTAAGTCTGATTTATGGTATACAGCAGTAAAACAACACTGGATATGGTTTTGAAGGATGACAAATCTATCTGTATATTAAAATGAACCCCTATAACTCCAGTTCACGCTATAACTTGAGAATGGCAAAATTTTATTCATCTTTTTTTAATGTTTTGTAAAAATTTGTAGAACGTGGTAGGTACATATAAAAAATTAAGAAAATTGCGTAGAAATTTCCACGCAGGCGAAGCCGCGGGGCGCAGCTAGTAATACAATAAATCAAAGAAGGAGAACATGAGCCTTGAGAACATGAGCGTTAAAAGCTTTTTTTATATAGTATAGACCTTCGTTTGACCACAATCTCACCCTACGATAAACATAGGTTTTTTTTACTAAAGTCATTTAAAACGGGATATTTACCATGATTTGATTTTTGAGTTATCCAATATTTCGGCACAGTTGCATGCGCCATGATCACGGAGTATACTCCGTGATCATGGCGCACGCAACTGCAAATCAAATCATGGTAAATATCCCGTTTTAAATGACTTTAGTATTAATAACCATGATAGTTTCAATTGGTTTTTTTTCTTGATGAATTCATCTGATGGAAAGTGACGATGTGGCCGACGATGTATCACGAAGGTCTAGAAGATATCTGTTCACTCTTGTCTTTAAGGGACCCGGGTTGTAACTGACCGGAAATTATGGTATAAAGCTGTTCTTCACAGAAACACGAACATGCTTGAGTGAACGTCTGAACGGTGTTCCCAAACAGCTGAGCGTATTTTGATGAAAATGGAATAACATTAAAGTGAGCATATATGTATCAAAAAAACCTAAGTAGGTTTTTTTATTTGTGATGGATAAGATTTGGCCACCAGCCCACTTACGAAAGTGAACATGGGGCCTAAGTTATATTTATAATAATCTTCACTATGTGTATTTATAATAATATTTGTAATGTTTATAAATATTTATATTATACTTATCTTATGTAGTTAATTAACTGCTCTACATAAGAAGGTATTAGGTAAAATATGTAGTATATTGCACTCTTCTGTAATTTGTCAACTCGTTGAGATTTATAAGAATCGTCTCCAATTGGCAAAACTAAAGTTACCATTCGAAATATATTATCGAAATAAATCAGGATAGTCTATGTAATTGGGCTCTTATTTGATTAGGTACAACGCAAAATCACCGACACTAGCCTGGACTACGTACTAAGTATAACTTTAATACGGTAGGTACATTCAAAGTCACAGAAAACAAATTATAATCAGTACCTTATCATAAATCTTACTCAATAAATATGTTCTTAAATATTTCATACCGAAAAACATGACGTAGAAGACGTGGCGCCGCCGCCGCCCAATTTATTCAATAAACACTGTTTTCATGTCACTTGTAATAATATTTTACCGCCACACTATTAACGAATCTTATTTTCAGATCAATCAAACAATATTCAGGGAACGTCTTTTTGTAAAAAGTTTGTGTGCGATTCTCGCGGTCCCGGTGGAATGCACGTGTGTATTGTCGTCGGCCGTGCGTTGGTTATAGAGGTTGCGCGGGCGAGCGGGGTCGCGGGCGGCTGTGAGTGCCACTGGCGGCGACTGGCGACGGTATGGCGCTGTCGGGCGGGCGTGCGCGCCTCGCTGCGTTTCTCACTCGACTGTAGGGCTTCGTCCCGCTAGGGCGGCGCGCCCACGCTCAATACCCCTCCGCCTTCCCCAACGCCCTCCTACATTGCAAAAATCTTTTACAAAAAATCAAGTTTATCGCTAAACACGCTCATTATTTAAACACATTATTCAGTCGACACGGTTTGTATGGAATATTGTAAACTCTGCTGCGTTTAACTATCGGCCGTGCAATAAATTACTACCTTAAGGTAATTACAACGTGCCGGTCTGAGGCGTGGCTGTAAACGAACAACTTTATCAGAGTTTGTTTATTTTTGGCTTATCCATTCTAACTTTCTGTTAACTACGTCACGTAACATTATTAAGGGATACCTACGCATAGTGACAGTCTAATATCTGCCAAATCACTTACCGACAATCAATCTACTAAGTTGCTACGTTCTTCCTTTGATGTCGGTTATAAAGGACCCGAATAATTTGACATTTAAATACCTACCAATTATAATATCCCAAATAATTTTCTCCGAATAGCTTCAAACTCATAGGATAACTATTCAACCAGCCATACAAATATCTATTTAGTACATTTTTTGTTGTTCTATCTAACGTCATAGACTTGCCTCCTTGAAAAGTCAAAAGTGCTTTATTTCCTCCCATTTTCCGGTGATCGTTCCTACCTGTATCCTGGCTTACGCTGACGAATTCTTAGCTTTTATAAAATGACGAAGGTCTGGCGGTCGTAGGCTCTTAGTCCATCTAACAGGACTTTTGAACACGTCAGATATTTCAAATAAATGATCTCACTTAAAGAGTTCATAGTTTGTGGCCGCTCTCTACTGGTGTTATATCTCTAGAATCATCGGTCGGCCGGTTATATGATATTCAGCGAACAATAATTAATTACAGCCTGCCTTTGAATGACGTCACAAGCACCAATACTCTTCATTATTCATACATTATTTGGTCTCTTTCATAATTCTAAATCGAGTGAGTGTAGGTATGGTTCGATTTTGTTTACATTATCATTTGCGTCATTCATCATTAATAACTGATTCAGGAGACAAACTGTGACACCCATCATAACACATTACTAAATGGTGTAACCCTATATAGCCCGCTGCTAATTAATCAGCAGATATTTGTTCCGGGTGTTTTGGGTATTTTCTATGTATAATAAAAACTATATTTTTATGTAACCTATTATTTAGCACTAGATGTCTAATGTAGGTAACATTAGACATCTAGTGACCATAATATAAGCTCTAATTAAATTAGGGCTAGATAATGCTGTGTGTATTGTCCACTATTATTTAATTTATTTTCATTTTTATAGATTCCACATAAAAGTTACCGATAAATGCATCTCCATATTGGTGTAATACTTTCCCTCTATGACAAAAAGGCTTTTACTTCGTTTACGCAACTGTTAAAAGTTAAACTCTACCAAAGTAACTATTTATTTTGCTTATCAGTGCTTGATCGACAAATGAGTCGATTGGTTAATTAGACTGCTAAAGCACTGCTGGTTATAGGCAAAGATCAAGTCCCATCGTCAGCCCAGTACATTTATCAATCCTACCTTAATTACCATAAGTTACTTTATTCACTACAACTCACACAATGCAGAACATAACAGAACCTATTGTCGCAGGCCCGTCGCAGGGCATGGAAATCATAAACAATTCGATAAAAACAAGATTGCACGACTGCGCTATATAAATTCCATACTGACTACATATATAAATTCTAGTGGAAGGTATTTATAGTGTTGCAAAAAGCAGTAGATGGTAATGCAGTGGCGTGTGGGCACTGATTGCATCGCTGCGCCCTGCGGTTGCGGCCGGCGCGGCGGCGCGGGCGGTCATAGCCCTTGCCAAGTGTTGCCGGCTGAACGAAATACCAAACGTCACTGCACTGCACCGGAAATGCTGAAAGGGGACTTTAAGACGAAACAATTTGGGAGGTGAAAGCTTGCTAAATCTGTGGAATAGAAATTGGGTAGATACAGAAACAATCCATTCTTGTGTTTTGATTTAGTTAGATTCACCTGTAATGCGCGCACGATGAGACAGAATGGGCAGAACTTTGACAAACTTTTATCTTATTTATGTTAATTTCTTGTTTAGCTTTAGCATAGTGCTTGTGTACACTACATGGTTAAAACATGGAAAATCCACCGGACGAGTCAACGGCCTTTTTTCTTTTTCCACGGCGGATTAAGCTAAGGTTTTCACGGCGAAAAAAAACGTGGTGTACCTACAAGAGCCTTCAATTGTTTATCACACAATCCGTGCTTTATCAAAATGTGACGGAACCATGTAAAAGTGAATTTCAGACAGCTTTTGTTTCAATTTTAAAACCATTCTAATCTCACGCGGACTTAATCAAGGTTAGAAAGGACTACTCGCTAAACTGAACAGTTGCTAAGCAGCGTTATTTCTCAATCTGACATATGGCAATACTAGCTGAACCCCGCGGTTTCACCGGCGTGGTGATAGATATTTTGGATAATATACACGCACGATGAATTCTAGCCTATGTGTTATTCTGATATGTAAGCTATATTATTGTGAAGTTTCATTAAAATCCATTCAGTAGTTTTTGCGTGAAACAGCAATACACAAACTTTCGCGTTTATAATATTAGTAGAATATGAAGACAAGGTGAGAAATAACAATGCTTTAAGTTAACAGACTATTATGAAACAGGGGGAATTATGAGCTCGTTAACCTTAAAGAAAACAAGTCAACCTAGTTTAACAGTATGAAATACGAGCTAGGAAGATACCATGAACATTAATAAATCATGGAGGGTGAAAACCCGATCGATCGTGTAAAGTTGGCCTTTCGGCCTGTCCCGTGACACATGCAACATTTTATAATAACCCACTATTAAAATTCGCGTGCCATAAAACATTCCTGCAGTGCTCACAAATATCATGCAATTCTATTCCATTCCCTCGAAAATCCTTTATTATATACTAGTTTCTGGTTGTGACTTCGGACGCGTTGTTTCCGATACAAAATATACTACTAACGTTATTCCAATTCACCACGAAGATTGAATTATTGTTCTATTTAAATGCTTTAAAATTATGTATTTTTACCCCAATAGGAACTAATTAAGGAATAAATAAATAAATAATGCTGGACAATTCACACAGCATTATCTAGCCCCATGGTAAGCAGACCTTGTGTTATGGGTACTAGATAACTGATATACATAATATAATACATTACATAGATATATATTTTTTATTATACATAGAAAACGACCAGAACACCCGGAACAAATATCTGCAGATCGTGCAAACAATTGTTCCGAGGTGGGAATCGAACCCGCAATCTCCTGCGTCGCAGGCGGACCTTCGTCCACCGCGCCACATCGGTTCAAATTTAAATAGTCATGTAAATAAAGGAGTGTTGAATATTGTCGTCAACCAACATCCATCCATACAAACATTCACATTCATGTTATTAGTTTGACTGCTGAAGGATTTTAGAGCGTGTTTTTCTCTACATTTTGCAGAACACGCTATCAGAGCTGGTTTTTGTTTAAAGCAATATTTGAAACAAAGCTTACGACGGTGTGTTGCTGAAGAACATACTGAATGAGGTCAACGTTGGCATTTGCGATTAGGCCAAGTCGTCTCGTGTCGGCTTTTCCTGAGTGTCATAGATTAGCTTGCTAAAAACTTGGCGCTAGATAGATCGCCTGGCCTGTTTAACTAGTTTAACTGTAGCGTGGGCTACATTTTAAACCACGACATCTGACATGTGGACAGCTATATTACGTGCCGTGTGTATGTATTGTGTTCGACTATATGTGGCTTATAGAAATCTTTAGTTCAAACCCACACGTGTTTTGGTAGGTGTAGGTGTTAGGTGTAGGTATTTGTTAGGTGTGTCTACAGATTTTCACCAAAGTATGACGCGAAGCAACCCGTAGGTAAAATCAAATGAAAATAGTTCTTTCAAGAAAGATAAATTGAAAACTATCAGTCAGCTAATTTAGTTTTACCATCTACTATAAATAAATAAATATAAATAAATAAATAATGCTGGACAATTCACACAGCATTATCTAGCCCCATGGTAAGCAGAGCTTGTGTTATGGGTACTAGATAACTGATATACATAATACAATACATTACATAGATAGATATTTTTTTATTATACATAGAAAACGACCAGAACACCCGAAACAAATATCTGCAGATCGTACACACATTTGTTCCGAGGCGGGAATCGAACCCGCAACCTGCCGCGTCGCAGGCGGACCTTCGCCCACCGCGCCACATCGGTCGTCTATACCAGAGTTACTATATCCAGAGTTTCTGAACTGGGCCAAGGATCCCAAGATACCTTTTTAGTTATACGCAAATTATCCATAGGCCTACGTCGTAGTACTTCGTAGAACTCGTAGCAAATGCCGTAGGCCCAAAACCTACGGCGTAGCAGGGTGCTACGACGTTAGTCTACCAGTATAGTGTTTACTTACTACGAAAACTTGGAATATGTTTTTCCTTTTGTTTACCTACTGCGCCTCTCGTCTCGCCTCTGTCGCAATGGCATACCCAATAATACATCGTAGGCCTATTGCTACTATTTTTTTACTTTATAAACTATCGAAGTGTAACGAATTTATCATGCATGCGAACGGGTTAACTACGAACGAACGTAGTTTGTGTTGGAAAAGACGTTTAATCTTTTAACGAGGGATATCATTATCATTCTCGGGTTCCTAGCTAACTTGGGTTAGCTACGAATCCAACGATGATTTATAATCCAAGTACATTCATAAATTAATTCGGTCTATATTGTTAAACTGATGATTGCAGCTAGACGGCAGCACTCACCCCTGCAAGACTGAGCAATGCGGTGGCGGCGTAGGTCGGAACATCGCCGAGGCTCTGTGGAGGCTCCGCGGCGGGGGCGCGCGCCTGCTGACCGCTGTGGGCGATGACGCTGACGGACGGTACCTTGCTGACATCGCGCCGGGACTGCTGCTAGACGGTAACAATAACTAAGGAGCCAACAGTAATTGTAGGTAGTAAGCGGAACATCGCTCAGGCGCTATGGAGAATCCGCGTCTGCTGCTGACGTTTGGTGCTAAAGAGTCCAGATCTGTAGACCAAGCACGGGAATTATTCTGTAGGGTAGAATAGACAATAATAACATCGCATCTTGATTGCATACATTATTGAAGTAAAAGTAATTTCTAATAATTTACGCATTCGATAACAAAGTGACGAAGCTTTCACTATTCTAAACTAGACACGACGACGTGTGATGTTGACGACGTTTGCTGTGTAGAGTCCAAAACCAACGCTTACGCCGCGTACGGAACCAGTTCTGAAACCCTGGTAGCGGGAGAAACTGCTTTCTTACATCTGTTTCTAAACCTATATTTCTTATTATAGCAATTTTTGGACGTGATTACAGGATGCATCGTGAAAAGTGCACGCACAGCAACGTACGCTGCTGTATTGGGCCCGACGGGGGAATGCCTGCTCGGGCTCGGAGACATGGCTCTCCACGACCACATCACTATCGACTTGGTGAGTCAGTCAGGTCAACTACGCTCCGAGTCGGAATCAGAAGGTGGAAGGGAGAATTCTCGTGACTCAGTGAAGTCTTTATTAAATATGACGATGGTTTCGTCGAAGAATCGCTACCTAGATTACCAAAATCTGTCTATGGTGGTGATCCTGCGACAACACCATTGTCATAGTAAGCGATTCACTAAGTAGAATAGGGCTCCAGGCAGTGTTCCGTTTTATTTTTGAATAAAAATTAGTAACAGCTGCCCTCACCAAAATCAAAGTTCAATAATTTGACAACTTTTAAATGTTTGTAACTTAAATATTTAATTAACTTTTTTATATGCTGTATGTAAACCAGTAACTTTATGTTCATTCTATTTATTGTTTTATTCTATTATCTATCGGTGAAAACCTTCAATAAGATTTTTAGTATTAATCAATTGGTTAGTCTGTTATTTATAAGCGTCTGGTTTTCCTTCAAATAAATATAAAAATATAAACTTTAAAAAACTGTAAACTTACTTCAAATTCTTGAATAATGAAAATTGGTTTGGAACATAGACATAATAGTAGTTTTGAAAGTAGTTTCAAACTCGGAACATTTCGATTGCGCGATCTAATTTTTAAAGCGACGACTGTAGGTATAATCGGAGTCGCGCACTCAAACACAAAGGCTTTGACATTTTTACTACATAAGATATGACCGCTGCTGTAGGAATGTTACCTGCTCTACCCTACTTATTGAATTATTCTGATTGCCCAGGTAAACAAGCACATGTCCGTCCTAGACCAATCACCGCTCGTGGTAATCGACGGCAACGTCCCTGAAGCGACCATACACCACGTGCTACAAGTATGCCAAGATAAACGGAAACCCGGTAAATAGGTGCTTCATATCTCAACTAATAATCGAGTACCTACTCGAGTAATCGCTTCTGATGGTAATCGACGGCACCGTACCCTAGGAGTCAATACACGATGTGCTTACAAAGATGTGTCAAAGTAAACAGAAGCCCGGTAAGTAAGTACTTTGTACCTCAACTAATAATCAAGTACCTACTCGAGTAATCGCTTCTGATAGTAATCGACGGCACCGTACCCTAGGAGTCAATTATACGCGATGAGCTTACCAGTGTGTCAACGTAAATAGAAGCCCGGTAAGTACATCACACCTCGGCTGATGATCGATTTTACTCGAGTAATCTTGTGCAATGCGATTAATGCTACTTAGCTGCAGGCCACATTGAGTTATGGGTGTGTAGAATTGATGACGAATTTCTGAAATTAAATGTGCCCTACTTATGCATTTCCACCTAATTAAGAGAGTGCAAGCAGTCGATAACTAAAAAATATTTTTATTATAATGCTGGACCATTCACACAGCACCAAAAAGCCAAGCTTAGCAGAGCTGGTGTTATGGTTATGGCGCCGGCGTTGTAGGACTTACGCCTGATGTGAAAGCTGAATATATTATTATCTTTTTGTTGTTCTGGCGTTACGCGACCGATAATACACTACGCATTTTCCTTCAGATATGTACTGATCCATAATAAGCGAATTGGCCACATCTTCGCCACCACGGGTGGCCAGCGGGAAAAAACCCAGTGGCCACTACTGGGGCCTTTGCCCTGAAAGATAAATCTTTTAGGATAATGATTCGGCTAGTCTAGGAATTAAAATCGATTCAGTACAATAAGATTATATTTATTCAGTACAGTGCTAATGTTTTTTTAAATGTATAAGTAATTTGGACGGAATATGTCAATCAGAAAGTTAACTTAATCAAATAAACGCTTAAAATTATTTGAGTAAACTAAAACTAATAACCAAAGGTTTTACGACAAGTTTGTAAAAATATTAAACTTAAAATAAAAAGTGTGGTTTTAAAGTAAGTTCTACTACTTTAAGTAATAGCAACCTAATTCATTTGTAAGTAAAAATGCTTAGTAAAATCGTAAGATCAAAAAATACAGCCCTAAACCTCCTTTGTTTTAAAGCCAGAAAAAGAATATGATGTAACGGGGCGTTGTAGGTTTTTACACTAGCGCTAGCGCCGCTACCTATTTTTATTAATAATGCTATTTGAAAAGGACAGTAATCCTTTTTGATAGAAACCTATTTTAGGCAATTTTTACTCTATCTGTGATAATTTTGTCTCTGAACTGTCTATAGAACTCTTAGTGGCCAAGAACCAGGGATTTATAATGATGAACTTAATAATAAAAATATGTAGGTAGTGGCGTAAAGACCAACAAATTTAAATAGGTATAGTACGGCGAGACAAGGCACCTTATACGTACGTAAATCATAGTGTTTCTGTTCATAAAAAAATTGTATTAATATGCTACAAAATGTATTGCATTTTGTAGCATATTAATACAATTTTTTTTGAGTTCGTGTGTTCATGTCTTTTTACCCAAAAAAGACATGAACTCACGTTTCCTGTGTCAATTTTACGTGATTGAACTATTTCTATATCGGTAAAGTAATTTTTTTTTATTTTGTTTATCATAAAATACATCATTTAAAAAATACTTTTACTACACCCAATAGTGTTTGTTGCCCTACAATTCTTAGTTTAAGTTTTAGTTTTCACTACACACACAACACACATTTCCCACAGTTAAATTTCATAATGACGTAAGTACTTTTACAAAATATGTCTTCCAATGATCTTAAACATAATTACATAATAGATAAGTTAACCTTAAAGTCTGTCTTTCATGATGAGACTAAATATCTAAATACTGTCAAAGGGATGGTCCCAAGGCTTTGAGATTCATCAATTTATGAGATTCATGACAAGATTTCGGAATGCTACAAACAGATTAATCACACATAAAAGTTTGATTTAAAAATATGATAGAGTACCCTAAAAATAAGAGTAATTTAAAATCGCTAATCAAACTGATGACTGAGTGTCTACCACCCTTGCTGTTGACGTGACTGCGTCAACTGGTCACGGAATTGTTGCAAAGCATGCTCTGGCTGGCTGTGTTGCATCTGGGCCACAAGATTCTTGGCTTCGGAGCGTTGCTCATACAGCTTGCAAGATTGCAAGTAAAGCAGAATGGCAGCCAAGCCTGTAAAAGAAATAATGTTGTGAATTTAAAAGAAAATCTTATTGTTAACTTCTAGTTTCATTGTGCTATTTATTTTAATTATCATGCTTTGTCAAAAAAAATCCTTTTGATTAGGGCCTTTAGATTAAGGTTCTTACCAAAAAGTATAAATGCAACCACAGCAAATGCATAGGACCAAGAAAGCACATTGAATGATGGATACATGAGCCAGTCGCGGCGGTAGCAGTTGCCGCCGAAAATAGCAACGGCCAAAAACAGGAACACACCTAGAAAATTTATAAATTTTAACAAAACGTCAAAGAATGTAATAATTGAAGAGAAACTAGAGATATAATTTTAGCATCAGGTATATCAGGTATCAAGTTGAAGACCCCTGTCTTCAACTTGATACCTATGGCGCTCATTAGGGGAGTAGCTTATGTCCAGTAGTGGATACAGGCTAAACATAAGCCATGATATAACTAAAACCATACTGAAAGAAATCACATTGTAGCAACCATTAAAACAAAGCAAAATAACATAATTGTTATACTTACTGGCAGTAGCCACCATTCCAAATGAGAAAGAGACAAAAATCCACTCATATCGTAGCACCACCCTCAGTGGAAACCTCACCACCACACAAGCCAGCAGTATTTGAGACAGGAATGACAGGATCAGGGCCAGAGTTACAAAGGCCTGGACGGACATCAACCAGCCAGGGAGTAGCCATTCTCTGATCATGTAGTACTCCTGGAAAATCATTAATATATCAGTTTCTTGAACTGATGATCAACCAGTATAGCTAAACATTGTTCCCTTCAAAATAATCATAATTCAATGCAACACTCATATCTTAACACCCATGATGGCATGCATTATGCATGAATATGAAAGAACTACATGGTTGAAATATCAAACAATATACCTAATGTTTTATTATACAAAAAAGCTTTTCAATGCTGGCTGCTTGCTATTAAAAATGAATAAGAATGTATACCTAAGCTCTACCAGAATATAAATTTAACTCACATTGCTGAAAATGTAGTGGCATCCATCAAACAACTTATCAAACTGATATGGGGGAAAACGGAAGCGATCGAAGCAGTATTCCCAAAGGCCCATGCGTTTGAAAGAAGAGAACATCTCAGGATATGATTCAATCCAATATGGGCCGGCAAACGACAATAGCAGAAACAACCCAGCCACATAAGTAATACTTGCACCTATCAAGGTGGCATCTGAAAAAGATCAAAAAATGTTTTAGCTTGATTTTTTGATTCCGCTGCGTACATTGTACTTGTTACATAGGTTTTGATTTTTCTATTTTATTTCTTTTTTTTTTATTATTCATATTAATTCTTATCATAGGTTTAGAAAAATCTAAACCACACTAGTACATGTACTACGACCAACTTAACAATATAGGGCATAGAAGTAGAAGCAAAATGGTAAACATAAAACAGCATGGGATCCTTGAGATGATGAGAACTACATTTCTAATATTGGTAGCTAAGTAAAAGCAGGATGAAAATGCTATTAATTAAAGGCCATCGAATGGAAAGTGAAATGGGCGTGCCCAGAATGTGTTGGTTGTGACGGAACTTACTAGTAGCCTTTGGATACTCGTTGTTGGCTGCCACCATCTTGCTATTCTCAAATTTAGCAGCTTTTTATAGTATAAACAGGAAAGTCTCAAGTATTGAAGTAAGGAAACAAAATTCCGTATCGTTTTTGGTTTTACCGATTTCGATTTGTTTGTTTTTGAGAGCGTTTGAATAGCTGTCAATATCATCGTCCATCCAAACCGTTGACATTGACATGGGTATGTAACTAGACAGGTTCATCGTGGACGGATGAAATGACGACGGAGTTTGTAAACCTAGTGAAAGTTGCATTGAAGTTGATAAAAAGAAAACAGACAGAAGTAACAAACATTCATCTTCATTTATTCTCTTCGTTTCTATCCCATGCGAAAACAATAGGATGAAATTATATTTTATTCCAAGCCCAGAAGAAGTACCTGAATGCAAAATTTGGCTGATACCGTTCTGTAGTTCAGTAGTATTGACGTGAAGAGGTAACAAACATCCAAGCGTTCGCATTTATAATATTTGTGTGATGCGTACGACTCACAAAATCAAATCATTCTAAGTACGACGATTGGGGTTTAACTTATATCCTACCGTTTCATTATTGCGATAACACACAAGAGAACACAAAACACACTGTCAAGATAAAAAAAACATTTTATTAGAAAAACATTATCCTATGGACGGCAGTAAAGAGATTCTTGTAAATGTTAAATATTATCCATATAACCTAATTATCTGGACGGATAACAATCGGTGATGATGATACAAGTACATAATGTCCTTAATTTGTTTTTATAATTAATCACATTTTATGTGATGTTTTAAGGCATATAATAAAATAATATGTACTACACGTATTGGATGGAAATACCTGTGGAATGTGTTATTGTTATTACTTATTATGATATAAGAACTACAGAGTTGCTTATCTAAAACGTTAGCTTAGCTTATTTTCAATTAGCTTAGTAAGGGTCAAGCCAAATTGAATGGGATAATTTAATATTTTTTATAGGATATTTAATCCTATCTCCACAATATAAGGCACATATTTCTTTCTTTGTCAGTATGCTAGCGTTTTTTTCCGCTTGTAATTTCCTACCAAAATCATCAAACATTTCGATTTCGTTACAATATGTGCTTAACTTCTTGAAACATTTTAAAAAGCTGCCGCGATCGCCTTTTGTCTTTCATATAATGGAGGCATGGATCTGTGACAAAACAGAAGACAATCGTGAAAGCTTTTCAAAAATAGTATAGTTGCGACGGAATACGCATTATAGCTGATATGCTCAGCTAAACTAACAACTAATTAATCCAATGAATACATACAAAATAAGTAAAATATCTACAATTACAAACTTACATAACTAGTTTAATTTATATGTTTAGACAAAGAAGTATTGTAATTTTATCTTATTACTAATAGGTCTTCTTACAAAAGAAGACCGTAATATTGTGATTTAGTTAGATATGTTAGATTGTGCACTTATTAAGATAAATCTTTAATCGGTAAATGGACTACGGAGGTAGACGCGTAATTATAAAATTACTATTAGAAAATAAGTATAAAAACAATGTCTGGCACACATACATACACTGTCATTTACCCTTACAAGTATTACATGCGTAACTCGAGTCTATAATAAAGCTGCTAAATTAACATTTAATAAGTTTTATCAAAACACGTCTATAGAGCGTTACAAAATATTAAAATTTGCTTGCTTCGTTGTTTGGAGGAGCTGGTTCTAATAACGAGATCTATGCTCATTAAAAAGAACTTAATTTAAAAAAGTCCTATTGAGAGAGATAAAATGGCTTGAAGATTTTGTATAAAAGGCCCTAACATCGAATACAACATAGATTTTTTTCAAAATCGTAGCGCACAATGAAAATAATGACAACAAATTGCTTAATTTTTTTTTCATACTGAAAATATCTCAGAAACCTGACACTCTCAAGGAATTATGATATACGACATTATTTATCTGTATGAGTCTCCTCTATCCTAATATAATATTTACATTGTGCGCCACGTTTCTAAAAAACAACACAGTAATGGTAGCCGATGTTAGGTCCAAATCATCAAACCTCTTTATCTGCACAATAAGTTAAAGCAAGCATTCAGAAAACGTCGCTTACGCTTTCGTTTCGTATTCCATTTCGAAGCGAGCTTGAGATTCCTTGAGTTTGTTGCGCTTCTTATTTTGAATATTGCTCTCAGCCAAGAAAAGAGCCGAAGTTACGAGGCAAGCTACCGACCCAACCACTCCTAGACCGAACGACCAACCTGGAATAATATAACAAACATTTGAATGTGGTGCGCTAAAGGATCGGTACATATCTGACGGAAGATGCGTCGCGTATCATCGGTCGCGTTACGCCAGAACAGGCAAATATATAATAGAACATTCAACCTTTAACACTCAACCGATGATGCGTGCATCGGGCGTACAGCGTCTGTTACGTTTCCGTCAACGCGTAGTCGGTCGACGTAACGTGTTGTGACGATACGTGTATTTTGTATGATGCATTCAGACTAGGCATAACATCAGAGCAGATCGTTTATGTACAGGCCGTTCGAACTGACTAGACGCGTAATGTGGCAGGTCTAATTTGACCGATTAGACGCGACCGATGATACGCTCACTCAACGCATTTTCCGTCAGATATGTACCGACCCAAATTCGTATATTAAGATCATCCAAGCCTATTTTGGCTAATGCTGTGTACCGAGTGACTTAGGGTTTCGGTCATTTGCATTGGATTTTCAGCCTTGTATGCTCTTTGGTGGCTGCAACTCATGCTTGTTGCTGAAGGCAAGTCCGGTCACTAGTGTTTCACCTAACAAAGTGAACCAGCTGGAAAGGCTCTGCGACTTCTATCTCAAAAACTGTTATGCTAACGAAAAATATTACTGATTAATACTAAAATACTTACCTAAGTAGTTATTTGGATGATCCGGCATCCACCCATCTGTGTTACCCAGACACGCAAATACTATTACAGCAATGACACCGCATATTCCTGTAATATCAAAATAACACAGTAAAATATAGATTCTCAAAAGATTAATCGACGAAAAATTCAACTCAAATAAAAATTAAAAAATAATATTATATTTCATTGATAAGAGAGATACGTGTCGCGACGGGCGAAGGTCCGACTGTGATGAAAGAGGTTGCGGGTTCGATTCCTTGAGAGTAATGTTGTACAATCTGCAACAATTTGTTCCGGGTGTTCTGGGTATTTTCTATGTATTTATAATAAAAAAATCTGTCTATACTCCGATTTCCTTCATGTATAAAAAATAACCAGGGTTTTGAATAGAAGTATATGTAATGTATAGGTCCATCTAGTATGA
This sequence comes from Eupithecia abbreviata, assembly GCA_943735965.1. Taxonomy (NCBI): domain Eukaryota; kingdom Metazoa; phylum Arthropoda; class Insecta; order Lepidoptera; family Geometridae; genus Eupithecia; species Eupithecia abbreviata. The sequence continues at coordinate 7,108,696 of OX030976.1, forward strand.
ACCCATAACACAAGCTCACTTTAGCTTGGGGTTATATGATGCAGTATGTAGGCCAGCATTATTTATTTATTTAAAGTGCTGTTAATTAATGTAATTTGAATGAACACCATTGTAAACTGTACCTGATGCCAACATAATGAAACCGATGCTTTTGATCAGAGTAACGAATCTATTTTGGTCTGGTCCGCAGCAGAGGAAGAAGATTAGCACCAACACTGTAGATATTAGTACACCGAGAAGGCACAATGTGAAGAAAAACTGAGTTGCTATCATGAATCCTGAAACAAACAAAAAAACAAATAATTAAAAATTATTAAGGCCTAAGTTAGGGTAACTCTTATCCTACGTCGATAGTTTCAGTTTATTTTATTGATAACAAGCTGCGCCCCGCGGCTTCGCCCGCGTGGAAATCTACTTGTCAAATAGTTTATAAACCTTCCTCTTGAATCACATCATCTATTAAAAAACCGCATCAAAATCCGTTGCGTAGTTTTAAAGATCTAAGCACATAGGAACAGACAGACAGTGGGAAGCGACTTTGTTTTATACTATGTAGTGATGTTTATTAGTTACATGATTGTTATGTTCTAAATTCTAATTAAATTATCAACAACCTTATATACAATTAATCAGATGGGGTTGTAAGTAATTTAGGACTACATCTCGGGGGCCTAATTCCGTTCCTAACAAACTACAAAAAGTAACGCAATGAATAAATTACAAACAACACTGTGTGATATAGACACATCAGCGAGAATCTGCTCGTCTACTAACAATAAATAAATAAATAACTTTTCGTGTAGTACCATGATAGTTTTAACTATCTAGAATTCTATAGTCTCTTTCATATATCACAGAATCGTCCTTCTGTGATGCAGTGTGATAGTAGTGCCTGCCTAGTGTTCTACTCGCCTCTCGCTCTGTACTTCAGAGCATGCGGTGCTAATTTGCACCAGGCACTCGATTTTATTTACTAACCTGGTAATAGATATCCGCGTATTTTATCGTAGCCAGTGGTGAAGGGGTCGTATACCCATCGGCACCCGACGAAGAATCTCCTCTGATACTGATCTAACGGGTCCGGAAGAGATCGGAAACAGTGGCTCCATAGTCCAAGCCTGAAATAACATATTGTTTATTTATTACATATTTATTCACGTTGTTTGTTTAAAAATATTTTCTACTACATATTTCCAAAGAATGTCCTAGATTGAAAACTTACCTACAGCCTGGTATAGGTTTTATGATTTAGGCCCCTATCTCACCGGGACGCCGCCGCCATGCGGGACGGCGACTTCGTCGTCGTCGCGTGGTCGCGTCGGTAACGTATCCAAACTATTGTATGGCAGGCGACGTTGCCAAAAACCGTTGCTAAGGGAGTAACTGCTAAGCTATACAATACAGAATTTTGGATTTGTTGCTCGTCAATTAAATCAGCTACGATAAAAAATGCTTTTCGGTTATGTCAAAGATATTCCTCAACACTACATTTTCATCCATCAATGTAATTTACGCGTTGTAAGTTTTTTTTAAATATAATTCGGGTCGATTTCCATCAAAGGTAAAAGAATTTAAAAAAAACGAAACATGCAGTTATTGTTGTCTTATAAATCAAGGGCAACTCTTGTGGTTTCGGAATTGCCATCGCCGCCGGCGCCGTTCTCATACCCACCACATTACAATTACCAATGGGGCGTAAGTTCGGAATAAACTTTCTGTAGAACGCAGAACCTGTGTCCACACTGTGATAAGAAAACGACTCCTCTTATACCTGTCCAATCTGGCCCCGCGTATCCTCGAGTCGCTAACCAGCCAGCTAGGCGTGCCGAATGCCAATGCTACAGTAACAAGGGCAATGACAAAAACGCCAATGCCGCAATTACCGGCCAAACTTCTACTCTTCATTGTTTCTGAAATAAACAAAATCTTAAGTGAGTCTTAATTGATACTTATACATATGTATGTTGGTAGGTATTATACTGTGATTAAAAAAGCTGGATATTTTTGTATACAAAGGGAATATTATATAATATTATATTATACCTTCGATTGAGTGACATAATATGTAGGAGATTGCATAATTTTAAACAAAGAAACAGGTCAACCTAATAAAAGCCTGTTAAATTCTAGGTGCGTCTTAGCACTCCTTTGTTAAGGGCCTCGATATCGCATAGCATATCGTCACTTTACATTCGTAATTAGTAACCACCTTGTGCCTGCCAGTAAGCTATTTAGAGTGAACTACAATTGTTGTAGTTATTACTAAATACTTGCCATATTTACAATTATAGTAGTAAATAGGTAGGTTCATTAGATTGCATTATTATTTCATTTCATTTATTTAAATTCACGTCTAAAATTATATTTTTTACAATATAAAATACATAAAAAAATTATAAAACTATTTTACAGTAAAAAAAATATCATGACGGTATATCGCCGGCCGCGAAGCTAGTCTCAAGCGGCCGCTGACTAGGGCTGCAGACAGACGAAATTCCTAACGACTACCGCCTTTTGGATCTGGCACTTGATCCAACTTCCTAGCGAGTCTCTTGAGATGTTGATCGATGCTCTTCGCTATTTGACGACCGATGTGGCGCGGTGGGCGAAGGTCCGCCTGCGACGCAGGAGGTTGCGGGTTCGATTCCCGCCTCGGAACAAATGTGTGTACGATCTGCAGATAATTGTTTCGGGTGTTTTGGTCGTTTTCTATGTATAATAAAAAATCTATATATGTAAAAATCTATATATGTATTATGTATATCAGTTATCTAGTACCCATAACACAAGCTCTGCTTACCATGGGGCTAGATAATGCTGTGTGAATTGTCCAGCATTACTATTATTTTTTTAATTTTTAATATTACGCCGATAACCGAAACGACTATTGGGACAATGGTCGCTCAATCTACATTCCACATCCTGACAACCTCGTTAGCAAAGTCAAGATATTTGCTAAGTTTATCTATCTCAGCTCTAACGAGCTCAGCAATTTAGAATAGTACCCTAGGTTGGGTTATTATTACCTAACCTACTAATATGCTTTAAAAGGGTATGGTAGTTAACACTAAACTACCATAAGGTCATGTACTTGAGATGAATGACCAAGGAGGTAGCCATGTGAAATGTTTCGCAACACACAGAATAGTAGCCGTTGTATGGAAGTTCCTACAACACTACATTCACTAAGAAACACAATGCCAAAGAGTTCACATGCATTTAAATGGCCGTGGGAAAGTTTGGACATTGAAAATTGTGATTAATTATTTTTAGGAACTTTAAGATGACGCCAATACGCGTTCTCGATTATCGTGAAGATTATGAACCTTTTCAGAGAAGATTAATGGGGTTATGATATGATGGCATTATTTAAAACTTTGCCCGCTTTGTGAGACTTTGACGAAATGTATTTATTTATGGCTCATAATAACAATAGTGTTAATATCTTGACTTGGCTAACGAGGTTGTCAGCATGTGGGATGTAGATTCAGCGACCTAGTCCCGATAGTCGTTCCACCGTACACACGTACACCTGAAGAGACTCTCGCTAGGAAGTTGGATCAAGGGCCACATCCAAAAGGCTGTACTCTTGGACTCTGCACGTATCGTCAAGAAGATCCTTTCTCTGCAGCCCTAGTCACCGGCCGCTTGAGCCTAGCTTCGCGGTCGGTGATCTACCGATATTTGATATATTTTTACTGTAGAATAGTTTTATAATATTTAATTGTATTGTCTATAGTAAAAAATGTAAAAATTCAGATTTTGCGCGCGGATCAGCCGCTTTTTCCCAGTTTACCGAAGTATATTTATTATTCTCTTTCTTAGCTTTAATTTATGTCTGCTTGAGTTTCGAAATCCACCCATAATTCGTTATGTCTAATTGTGATTTTAGTATGCTGGCAAATGCCATAAAGCGCGACAGACATGTTTAGGCAGAACCACTATACATGGGTCAAACTTCCAATATTTTTCTGCAATAAGTGGCTGCAACACAGTGCCAACAATGCAATATTCCAGTTTATTTAATATTGCTCAGTAAGTTATATTGATGTTTCAGTCATTCTCTATTGTTATGGCCCTTTTTGGCGCGCGACATTAAGTTTGATGTAAGTAACATCGTGATTAATTGCTATATCATGTGCTTATTTCTTGACTTAAATTGCCTAGTTAAGCAAGGTCGATTCCACTTCTTTTTCTTATAAAACAATAAAAGCCACTGCAACAAGTGTGCCATTGATGCCTGATGTAATGGACATGTAAATGGGCTACACAAGCCTATTTACATGTCATAGATACATTGCAACACATAACCTGGCCATAGAATGCTCAGCCATAAGCTGCAATATGATGTATTTGTGATGGCGGGGCATTAATGCAGCCACATATTGCCAGATTAGAGACCCCTTTAAACACATAACATTTAACACCACTGGTGTACAACACCAAAATGATCATGTAAATATTTTTAGGCTTAAACTCGTAATCTTGGCAGTGACAAAATGGCTTACCGCTTTATGTGAGGGCGAGCAGTCTGTTATCTGATGCTGTCAATATAAAAATTTTGTGTTGTGTCAGGGGTGTTGGACATGCGAGTGTTAACCTTAAGTAATTACTGTCACAGTCGCATAAGGTATAGAATCACCTTACACTGTTTATTAATGCGAAATCATGCCCTACCCACTGTACAACACATAACTTCAGTCGAATAGGTGATACATAATAATATGCCCTCTTAATTTTGCAATGATCATTCCCTTCATAAAACAAACAATACTGCTTAGCAACCAAATAGCAAAGGAAATGGTGGTATCTATCTTAACCTGGTACCAAGTTGGATGACCAAATGTGAAATAACAAAAGTTTGAGGTCAGTTATGAGACCAATCTCTTGTTTTACTACTCCGTGGTTTGGTTTTTGTTTTAAACCATGAACCTATTTAACACATTTCAACATCATCAGTAGTGGAGAGCCCACCGCGGGGCATAGGCCTCTCTATGCTAAGAGACAAATTTAATTGAAATATAGGTAGTTCCCTAATAACTTAAAATGTATGAATCAAAGGTAGGTACTCGCAGCAGACAGATATTTCTCTACATAGAGGTGAACACCAAAATGATTCACCTAATTGCAACCACTTGATACGTTCATTGTAAGAGACGTGAGTAGGTGCTAATGCTAACCAACAACTGGAATGAAGGTAAGGCCAAGCCTACATAAACCATTAGTACCTACTCCGCACAAGACGGCAAGAATAAACACTTACACAAAGTTTTGTGGTATAGACACTTGATTGAACATAACTCTATGAATTCAATATGTAATAATCTTATATCAATTCTTATAAGTTATAAAACATCTAGAAAAATTAAGTGACATGACTTACCTCTGAGAAATTACGATTCCGATTGATTTACGATTGCTTACAACACGAGATTGTACACAAGAACTTTCTGTTACAATATTAGCACTAGTTAATACAATATCACAAAACACGAAAACAATCCGAACACTGCTTGTTTTGTCGTTAGTTTTGCTTTGAGAATTTGATTGATTGTGGATTGTGTGAATTGAATTTGTTTATGAAGTTTGTTTGAATCAAAGAGAATTCAATATGACGACTCGCGAATGAATGAGCCAGCCAGCCAATGACAATGACTGACTGCCACGCTATTTGACGCTATGTACGAGCGAGATGGCAGTGGAGTTGATGGAGATGACATTAACAAAAAAAATAGTCGACAAATAATGCTGCCAACCAAAATATTCAATTATTCATCATTAAGTTGATATAAATAAAATACCCAAGATTTTGGTAAACTTATGAAAATCATTGCAATTTTTTATTTTTATATGCCGATATTCGATTCTGAGCTAGCGAAGCAGTTTAGAATAGTCACAAGCGTAGCGAGATTAAAAGAAAGCTGATACCTAATAAAGGGCACAAACAAAAATACTTTGCTCTCGAGAAAACGGTACTTATAACACCTAGTTACACAATATTTTGTATCAAATGAAATAATTACAGAATTTTAAAAATTCATTTTGGCCATCACCAAATAAAAAAATAGCGTAGCTAGTGAAACTACTACTGTCTTTACCTATTTCCTGCCATGCCATGAGTAAGTTTTTAGTTGTTAGTAGTTTTTAGGTATCAAGTGCGAGTTAAGAGTGTAAGTGATTATATAAATCGTCCGTTTACAAGCATCAACGAGATTTCCCTAACCTTTTTGGCACACGCCAATTTTTCTAATCATATTGATCAGGTATTAAACCTGCATGGATCTAACAAACTTTAGTAACATAAACTCCAGATCTGGCGATAATGAGGGACAGTTGGAAGCACAGGTGGTATCATAATCTACATTGTCAAGAATGAACGTTAAAAAGGGCGTAGTCTTCTTCGTAGAGATGATTGATAGGGCGTTTTTTTAGCTGTATTTCAAGAAAAAAAAACGTGATTTTAATACGGGGGATGCTTCTTCTTAATATCGTACGTAACAGGGAAATGTAGTACCTACTTATTATCTGTACCTGAAATTTTTCTTGTTTCAGTTTTCTTCGAGCCAACAGACCGGAGAAAAGCAGTCAAACCTCTGAAGGCAAAGCTGTCCATAGCATTCAGTTCTCCCAACTTAAATGAGTTACGAGCCATGGCTAATTACTTAACTCCAAATACTTCCAGTGATACAGATGTCCTGAATGAAGTTCTTAAATTATCTACAATTGTTTCAAAGTCTGTAAAATTTATGATAGTTACACTTGGGGAAAAAGGTGTGTTGACCGTTAATAATACAAAAGATGGCTCTATTAAAGCCAGATTTTATCCAGCAACAGTAATAAGGAATGTAGAGAGTGTATCTGGTGCTGGGGATTGTTTCACTAGTGGTTTTATTACTGGAATGTTGACAAATAACAAGGAGTCCATAAATGTTAATATTGGATACCAGTCTGCTAAACATGCCTTATTGTGTAAAAATAATGTACCTTCTAATTTAAGTATGAGCAATATTATCCCAATAGAATCAGAGTACAAATTATTCAAAATTAACTGTTAGGTAGGTATTTGTATTAAAAAATATTGTTATTCAATAAATTTAATAGGTACAATAAAGGTAGGGTAGGTATAAGTAAAATAAATGTCAAAAAACACAGAATACAAACTTAATTAAGGGTAATAAAGGCACGAAAATCAGTTATTAATTATAAGCAACTTTGTAAGTACACCAAGTATCAATACTTTTTACAATGAGATTCAGACAAAGATGATTTGGATTAAAATTCACCAAGGTGTTCCATAATTCTTATCATAACTTCATAACATTAAATTTAATTTCATGTTTAAAACAATAAAGATTATTAATATTAAAAAGTACTATAATTATTTTCCTTGATTTGTAGAAAATACAAATAAAATACATTTTAGTCTTCAATGGACGGATTCCAAGTTAGTGTTCCACTAATAAACACCATATTAACACATTCACTGCCCAGACTCAGGTATGATCACAGAGAACATGTGCATGTGTGTCATGGGTTATAAAAGTGTTAAAGAAAGTTATTTACCTATCAGCTATAAAATAAATGCTACATCTAGGAAGGCTTCTTCAGTTCATACAACCTATCATACAGTTAGAAAAAATGTAGTATGATTCATTTTAATTAAATATCAGTGTGGGCACCAGAGTATCCGACTTTCCTCTCTTGCATTGTATAAGATGAGGGGTCTCGGCTCTGCATTTCATGCAGTCTTTTGTATTTGTGCACTCTTGCTTCTACAAGGAATAGTATTCCCGCTGGGAAGAGCAAGACAACTCCAACCACACCAAGAGCAAAAGCCCATCCGAGGTCATTGTGCTCCCAGTTAGGCATCCAGTCACGACCATCTCCCCTTGCTCCGAATGTTACAACTGATATGAGCCCTGAAAACCCTGAAAAGCAATGTTAAGTATTAATTACCCATTTTCTACTTTGTAGAAGACATGTTGCAAATAAATGTTTTGTAATAAGATAATATTTACCTCCAATAACAAGAACTGTCCCCAAAGTTACCAACAATGTAAGATAGTTGTCATCATCTTTGTCTTTCCTCAAATAAAGGAATGACAAAAACATGGATGCCAGGACACAGCACATCGATATTGTGAAAAAAAATTGAGTAGCTACAAAGAAACCAGGTAGCAATATGTCATGTATAATGTAATACTCCTCCTCAAATATCCACCAGCAACCAGTGAAAACGGTGTCATACCAATGGTGAATTTCTTCAAATTTGTTGAAACAAACTTCCCATAATCCTGCAATAAGAAACGTTTTAGGTCATTCGTATACTAACCGGGCTACAAACTAACCAAGACATTAGGAATTAAATTAGCCTCAACTAACCAATCTTCACAAATTTTGGGTCTCTGAGTTTGCCATCTGTCACCAACCAATATGGACTCACAAATGCAATAATTGTAAACAATGATGCAAATGCAAAGAACCCAAGAGCAAATAGGCCAGTTTTAGATTTGGCCATGATTATTTGATTTTCAGTAACTCTCGAAACGATTTTTAAATTTTTTCATTCATGAAGTAAAAATGTAAACAAACACGCCCAACCCAACCCAAACAACCGTTTGATTTGATTGTTTTTATCTATGGATGGTTCATTCATTCATTCAATAAAAGCCACAGATATACTAAAAGCACAGGGAATACAATACAAAAACTAAATCATAGATTAATAAAGTACAAGATGTCTGGGTAGCGTGGTTCGTGTGAGGGACAGATAATACGAAATAGTGTTGCCATCAAAAGTTTTTACCCCGATTTTAGATTTCTTATTTTTTTGGTGATATTTTATACAGCTAATAACCCCAATATTATAAGAAATAAAGATCCTATGAAACCTACTATCGCGAAGTTACCTGATGCATGCGAATGTTATTTTGGTACTTAGTTTATGCCGAATGTCCCAAAATTCCTGGGATATGATTTGCGATTTTCCAGTTTATAAATATTTCGGGCTTTTTCAAGAAATTCAGCACCTAGAATTTCACCGAACCTTTGTAGGTCTTTCCTATACTGGTAGGTTAATGTGGTGGTTTTTGGTCCTTACTTTTTGTTACAGCCTGAAGATATAATTCGTCAACCCGATAGGTCCTATTTTTTACTTGCGTTTTTCTTAGGAAATAAGAAAGTATGCGGAAATGGGTAAACAATATATAAATAAAACAACGTTTAGCTACCTATTTTTTTATATGTTTTTGGTATGTAAGCTCTTTTAAATACAACAAAAATAAAAAATCTATTATTTTCAGGCATAGGCGACAGAATATTCTTTTTAAACCTTAATAATTATAGAACCATAATACGTAAATTTTAAAATATCATTTATGGTAGGGAATCTATTGCTACGTGGTATTCTAATTATTTAAAAAACTTACTTTGTGTTTTATAAATGGGATATTGTATGATTTGATTTTTGAGTTTTCCAATATTTCGGCACAGTTGGAAAACTCAAAAATCAAATCATGGTAAATATCCCGTTTTAAATGACTTAAGTGTTAATAACCATGATAGTTTCAGAAGTTTTAGTGTTTTATAAATTTGGTATTCCTCTGTTATGAAATAGAAATTGCAGCAATGTTATTACTTTATTGTCTACATTATTGGCTATCAAATGAGTCCTCTATCGTCTTCCTAGGACCTCTACGTGGGTAGATATGACTTAATCCGTGCTTAGAGGTAAAAGAAAAACAAAATGGCTTTCAATTTTTTTTCTGTCTCCATGATGAGGCATCATCATGGAGACAGAAAAAAAATTGAAAAGTGATTTGTCAATAAAATTTACCGTATTTGATAAGTTCACTTTCCATACGATACTTTTCTATAGTTTTTATCTTACATGTCTGAAATAAAATATTGAAGCATATGGATATCAAGTATAGGTACATATAAAAGTAATATTAGTAATACTACCCAATAGAATTAAAATATTTGGTTGGTTATTATAGTAGGTAGGTAGTAGGAACACTAAAAGATAGTATCACAAACTTTTCTGAGTCTCAAACAGAGTTTCACCCACTGTGGCACGGAGGCATTATTTTCAAGTATTTTTCTTACCAGCCTTGGAACAGCTTGAGGGCACAGATCTACCTACGCTGTTTCTTTTTTATCAATAAATTTTATATAATGTATTTAAATATTTATTGGGTTCGTAATCTTTGCGACCCGTGGGTTCTAGTCAAAGAAGGCGTAAAATCGTTACATAATTCTATTTTATATATGAATGCATTATTAAACAATGAAGGAATTCAAAATGTTTCAATGCGACATGTGGGTAATTTTGTTTTCTAGTGCAGGCAACCCTAAATTTTCATGATTTTTTGAAAATTAACTTTAAACACAATTTTTGAGCCTTGTCTCGATGGGAATCTAAGAAACGGTACATTTTGAATAGTTTAGTAGTCAAAATAAATTGTTCTTACCAGTGGAATGATGAATCCGGCACTTTCACTTCACTGTAACTTTTACACTGAAAAACACTGCTCTGAACCATCTTCACTTCGGTTCTTTATTGATTGGAGGTGTAGTAATGTTCACGGAATCATTCTACCACATTTAAATTTGAAGAAAACTTATTGTAAGGTTGAAAACAACAATATTGCGTCGAAACCCACCGATGTCCAGGCACATTTGTTGATCACTAGATAGATTGACCTTGACACGCTGAGCAAGACAGAAATACAGTCAACCTATCTCATTTCTTCTCAGGCTTTGAGCATATATTGTTCTCTTTCTTGTGTGAAAGAGATGGCATTTGCTATCCTTCTATGGACTTCTCTTTCTAGGAACTAAATAGACGCAGATCCATCTCACTCATCTAGTAGGAAGAAGTTGAGTTCTAAAATCTGAATATTCTGATACAGACAGGGTTTATTTTGGTATTAATATTTTTGTTTGTTTTTGTTTTGCCAAAGAGAAATGTTGTCTGTTTAATAATTTACTTATAAACAACTAATAATTATATTGATAAGTTTGTCTTAAATGACTGATATTATCGAATTATGAATTTTCAAAGATTTTACTTCTGGCGGTCGCAATGTCGAAACATATCATCAAATGTATGCCAAAGAGACACATTGAACAATTTGTGCAAATACCTCAATATATCTGAAAATTTGGCACAACTCTTGGTTATCAAACATCCAGTAATCAATAAGATGGAAAGTGATCAAATGAAACGGACAATTCAGACAGTTCATGAACTAGGATTCGCCAAGGATGTTCTAGTCGAAGAGCCACAGCTGTTTAGTATTTTACCTATCACATTAAAATACAGATTTCTAGTACTGGAAGAATGTGGCATAAAAAATGTAACTCCAGTCTTACTGAAGTCTTACCTGACTTTAATGAAGCAAGAAAAAATTGGAGATTTGAAGAAATCTGGGCTTATTGCATCAAATGTAAACATAGAAAACAAACTAGCATCTTACATGACACAGTGGCCAACATCTTTAACAGGCTCTATCTGGGAAGATGTGAATGAATTAAGTCTATTTACATTGCGACTTAAAATTATTCAACGCTATCTGGAGTTAGTCTTAGATCTAAACAGTGAAGAGTTTTATAGAAGTGTGGAAACATACCCAACAGTGAAACACCGCCCACTAAAAGTCATTGATCAAAACCTCACAATCCTACACTCCCATATCATGATACCTACCTCTAAAATAAAAACAAACATGTATCTAGTTCATGCAGATCCAGAAAATCTTGAAAATATTCTCCAAAAATTTAAATATATTGGTGGAATAGATATTAAAGAAATCATTAGGATGCATCCTAGAATTGCCATGAAAAATTATGAAACCCTCATTGAAATAAGGAAAGTTTTGCAAGAATATAATATAAATGATCAAGCACAGAGAAGGTGTTTTGATATCTTCACGTTAAGTAGCAAAACTGTCAGAGAGAGGCTGGAAAAAGCAAAACATGTACCTGAATTTAATACATTCTATGAACACCCAAGGTTCTTAAAAATGATTTACTACAATAAGACAGCCAACAAGAGGATACAAAAACTGTATAGCAGTAATAAGAAGTGTCTTAGCCTAAACATCCTTTCAGGTAGCTTAGCCCATTATGAAACATTTGAAAAGGCTCCCGGGGACAGACTTGGCAAGGGTAAAGATTTAATCTTTTGTTTATTCTGTTTATTTGGAAATAAATATAAAAGCAATGAGATACGCAATATGATAAAAAGACACCCGTTCTGGATAAACATACCTCTTGTTCAAGTAAAGTATGTCTATCAAAAATTAGCTGATAAGTTTACACCTAAAGATATTTATGAAAACTGTCCTGTTTTACTATATCCATGGAGTAAAGTAAAAGAAGTACTAGAAATATATTGCAAAGGAAAAAAATTAAACAGCTTGCCACATTTAGCTGAAAATGTTGATGTAAGCCAACTAAGTAACTCACAAAAACTCAGCTTGGTGCTCTATGTTCTTGAACAGAAACACTATTTTACTGGAAATGGTGTGTGGGTGGAAGAGAATAAAAGTATTTCAGAGCCATTGGTAGGCAAGAAACAATAGATAGAAATGTTTAAGCCCCTATAAAGTTACATGATTTATCAAATTGTGAACTACGAAATATTATATAAAGTAATAAATTATTTTATTTATGAAAAAGGGAATGTTTTTTATGTCCTAGTGTAATTATATTGTATCTTCATCTACATTATGTATGTTGCAAGTTGAGCCCCTTGAATCTTTCATTGCATAAAAGATTCCTGAGAGCTTTGATTTACTAAAAACAAAGTAAATCTCGATTCTCCAATTCACTGAAAACTTATCTAGTTCATGGAGAAAGGATATACTGCATAATTAAGAGTTAAGATAAATAATATTGGTATATAAGCAAAAACCATTTATTTTAAATATGGCCATTTTGAGGTAATAATAACCTACCTAATGAAAATGACTATTTTAGTTTACGTTTGTCTCGTATGTAATCGTGATTTAAGCATGTTCAGTTTGTAATGCAATTCGTTAGAGTACCGATAATAGAAACTCCCTTGTATTTGGTATTGATAGTTTTTTGTACCGAGATTTTTATTTAAATACTAGCTGCGCCCCGCAGCTTCGCCCGAAGATATCTATGTGTCAAATGGTTTAAAATGTTTAAATGATAATAAGTATGTCCGTTCCGTACATGCGGGGTGAGGGCAATATAAAATAAACTTATCCCGAAAATATAAAACTTATCTCTGGTTTGTCAAACATCCGCCATCTGCCATTTTTATTTTCTCTATGGTTGATTGATCTGAACTGTCAAGCAAAGCAAGTAAGTGTCAGTAGCAATAATTATTGTCAGTCCAGAAAAAATGGCGAATTTTCTACCTCGTTCTCTTGCTCTTGCAGAAAATATTTTCGTAAAAAATGGAAATAAGGTGCGTAGATAACCTTGTGCAGTTTATTACTTTACGAAAGGGTCTTAGTTTTATATACATATAAGTTTTATATCATTTTTAAATGTTTGTTATGTTTTTTCAAAATTGAAATCGGAAGAATGAGTTTACAACCCAATATTTTGAGATATCTCGAGCTTAGAATGCTGCAGCATAATCGAGCTGGTCACGAAAACTATTAGTTATCAAAGAATTGGAGCAAACAAATACATAGGTATGATGAACCTTGATTGCAAACTTCAAATTATTTTTAAACTGACCTTGTCGTTTTCAGCTCTAGGATGACCTTACGTCATCAACACTGTAAAAATCTTGCTCAGTTTTGTAATATAAACATAACAGCACAATATTAAATACGTTAAATAGTTCGCGACCCGATCGAAAGATTTCGTGCATGTCTACAAATCAGCTGGTCTTTACTTGCCAAATTACCAAAACAAAGTTGTATTGTTTTCTTAGCTGTTGGCTGCTACAGCGTCCAGTAACATATCAAGCAAGCAGCAAGTGCGCCACCTGAATGTCCATGAGTATGTCAGTTACACCCTTCTGCGGGATCATGGCATTCCTGTACCCCGATTCAATGTGGCCAAGACCAAAGAAGAGGTGGTCAAGTTCGCCAAGGACCTCAATTCCCAAGACATAGTGCTCAAAGCCCAGGTAAACAATTACATATATGTATATAGTGATGCCTTCCTAAATTCGGTATAAATAAAGACATACATAATAACTAGATTAATAATAAACATCTTATTTTAGGTACTTGCTGGTGGTAGAGGAAAGGGACATTTCAAGTCTGGTCTTCAAGGTGGTGTGAAAATGGTTGATAAGTAAGTTACCCAAACAGAAAAACTATAACAAATTCAAGAGTTTATCTAGCTGTTTCTTTGGTTTTAAAACAACCAATTTTCCAGCCCTGATATTGCTGGTGAGCTGGCAAGCAAGATGCTGAACCAACTATTGGTAACGAAGCAGACTGGCGCTGGTGGCCGAATCTGCAATAGTGTGATGGTCACTGAGCGAAAGTTCCCTCGGAGAGAATTCTATGTTGCCATCATGATGGAACGCAGTTTCAATGTATGTCTGTCTATTTATTTACATTGTACATATAAATATAATTTATTTCTTATAAATTTTACTATCTGCAGTTAATTTTACTTTGTATCATTTGAGCTACCTCTAAATTGTTTACAGCAATCTGGAGACACATAGCTTAAGGTTTCATAATTATTTTGTAAATTTTAATACTTGTACCTTCCTATTGGTAATTTTATATATTCAATATGCCATAAATAAACTTCCAAAATGTTTTATAGGGTCCTGTTATCATAGCATCCTCTCAAGGAGGTGTCAACATTGAGGATGTGGCAGCTGAGAACCCTGATGCCATCACATATGAACCAATTGACATCATGACAGGCCTGACTGATGATCAAATCAACAGGGTGGTGGCAAAGGTAATACATATTATTAAAACAAAATTTTTCAAATTCTTCTCTTTCTGAATCTTTAATGAAATTGGCAAGGAGGTCTACTTAAGCCTTTCTCCAGCCCTGGGATACTGTCAACACTCTTCAGTATCCCAGGGATGGAATTAAGCTACTGTTTATCTCAGTATAGTGTGTGCTAAACGGCGGGCAGAACCTATTATTACATTATTTAAATGCAAAACAATGACTTAAATTTGATTTTAAAACTTTTGAAACTATCATGGTTATTAACACTCAATCAAATCATGGTAAATATCCCGTTTTAAATGACTTTAGTTTTAAATTTGATTGTTTCAGATCGGCCTACAAGATCAATCTGCTAATGTGGTAGACATGATTAAGCAGATGTATGACCTATTTATAAAAAAAGATGCTCTTTTGATTGAAATAAATCCATACGCAGAGGATGCTCTCACAGGAAAATGTAAGTAGACTACATTGATTGATTACAATTGATTGGGACTTTGAACTCTCTTGTTATTCTTCTATGAGTATCTAACTCAACTGTTGGAATCATAATTTAACTTGTATTGTTATATAATGTAATGTATGTAATATACTGATATCGTAAAGTAGTATCCACCAATATTTCTATGGTTTTTTAACCCCTTTTACAAAAAGTATCTAGCATTTTATAATTCAGTTTTATGTAGTCTCTAATATGGTTATTAATATTATTGCCCTCATTTCTTACCCACATAGGTGTGCGCTTGTTTTTCCCGTTTGGGGAAACTTTGATGTTTAATGGTCTTAAAACGTATGACGAAATCATTATTTAATTATGTTGCAGTCTTCTGCCTGGACGCCAAGTTTAGGTTTGATGACAATGCTGAGTTCAGACAAGAGGGTATTTTCGCCTACAGAGATATCACTCAGGAAGATCCCAAGGAAATTGAGGCCGCGAAATTCAACCTCAATTACATTGCATTGGATGGTAAGAAAGCAAGCATTAGACATTTATACGCGCTATAATATCGCAATAACGCATGCGATATGATACGACGATAGAAACGCGCCTGTTGTGAAGAGGCTTTTTTACCTAGTCAAAACTTGTGGGTTAAATCACACTAGAGGAAACGATAACATGATGAACCTTTGATATAGCATAGGTCCAACTGGCTCGGAACGTGACACAAGGAGGAATGTCTTTGCACAACAGTTAGTTGTTCGACGCTCCGCTTCAGGCCACTAGCAGAGAAAAATGCTTGAGAAAAAATTGTATTGCTGCGCTCGGTGTTATTACAACTGTTTTTATTGGGCATTTTATTCAGCTCAAATGCAAAGCATTTTTTAAGAGACTCGCTCATTCATTTCTATGACGGCGTTTGCAACCGCGCCGTATATTTCAGCCCTCAGTTTTTGGATTGCCTCCCAAAGCAAAATACTGAAACCTACATCCCAGGACCTCCACTGTTACAGGGTAATTGTAAGACTTGTATAATTTTAGGAAGCATTGGTTGCTTGGTGAATGGCGCTGGCCTCGCCATGGCCACTATGGACATCATCAAGCTGTATGGCGGAGATCCGGCCAACTTCCTTGATGTAGGCGGTGGTGCTACTGCTCAAGCTGTAGCGGTAAGAATAAGACCATTTTTAGTAGTAGTTTACGAAAAATTAAGTTTTCCTGTTTTTGTGACACCTACCAATAGCCTACACCTTTGACTCAGAATATCAGATTACATTACAGGAAATACCAAAACTTGCTCCATATTATGTTATTGCATGCGCTGTCTTCCGAGCATTTAGGAGCTAAATGACGCACGTCAAAAGTACTAGTAGAATACTGCTTAAGTGCTTACATCAGAGGTACTTAAACTGTTAACTAAATCGTAATATTATTGCAGGAAGCGTTCAAGATTATCTTGTCTGATCCTAAAGTGAACGCTATCATGGTGAACATCTTCGGTGGCATCATGAGGTGTGACGTCATCGCTGAGGGAATCATCAACGCGGCTAAGACCCTAAACATTCAGATCCCCGTCATCGTCCGTCTTCAGGTTAGTAAAAACAATTACAAAGCAATGAGTCATTTGAATAGAGTTATCCGATATTAGTAAATTACTACTACTGTTATGAATTATTTTCTTATGAATCATTTTACAATACAAAATTCTTATTATACATCAAATAAATAACATTACAAAAAAGACATTACATGCGATATTATTTTTTCCATCTTATCATTTTCTCTCGCCATGTACAGAACATACTGATAGTAGTGCGAGTATTTTCTACCTGTGAAAGATCGCTATCTAAGATCATATCAATGCTACAGATATGTCATCTTTGGTTGCATAACACATTACATTCATGCCGCTAAACATTGTGTAACCAGAGTTTGATAACTTGATACTTTGATAATTCGCAGGGCACGAAAGTCGATGAGGCGAGAAAACTGATCGCGGAGTCCGGACTTCGAATCGTTCCGAGGGACGACCTTGACGAGGCTGCGGCACTCGCCGTCCAACTTTCGGAAATCGTTTCTCTCGCCAAGAAGGCCGGCGTCGGAGTCCGATTTGATATCCCTAAATACCTAATCGAAAAGTGAAAACAGTATTTTCTTCACTCTATCATTGTCAAACGTAATCGATCATTACCAGTAGTTATAAAAACGAATGTATTTTCGAATTTATACTTAGCTGCACTCATTCTAAGTCCATCAACGCCACCCTATGCACCTTCTTATTATAAATCAATGTAATCTGCTTTTAGAAAACAGTTTATGCACTATTCAATTTAGATAGGTATGTTGTTATTCACAATTCAATTTTATAATGCAGCTAATTTTAAGGACTTGGTCCTTGAAATCACTGTTTTTACGCTGTTTTTATGGAGTATTTATTCGCATATTTCTTGAGTTATTCAAGAAATTGTACGATAAAATATTTGTATTGCGGGTTGTATGTCATCAGATTATGTAGGTAGTATTAAGTTTAAACATCATGTTACTATTTATTGAATACCATATAGGCTAAGTGACCAGTAGTTGTGGATTACGCTAATAAGTTCAAATGTTTTAGACAGTTATTGTGACGCTGCATTCCACGATTCCTAATATAAATGTTATAAGAGGCGATTCGTGGAAATGCAGCTAATTTTGAAGTATTGTTGTTTATGTCGCTGAAGAAATGCTTATCATATAGCTAATATTCCGTGTTTATTTTTAAATTGCGCACCTCTAGGTGATTTCTATTTCTTATACGTGATTCAACGCAATAATCAAAGTATTTTATAAAATACATACCTATTGTATAATTTAGAAGACATTTCTTTGTAAATAACTTGTATGTTTATGTATTTTGATAAAATGTGTTATTTAACTCTCGAAGTACAATGACGTATGAAATACATGCCATACCATGTAATCGTTGGGTATTTATGTTTTGGCTTCTTCAAAAGAGTCATGCCGTAATAAATTATTTAGATCTGAAAGTTAGTTTTTAATTTCTCCATACCTATATATCTCGTTTAAAGGTTGTAGGTCTTACAATAATTATGTTGAGGTTAGATAGAGCTGAAAGTTGCCTTAGAATTTTAGTTTCAAATATGGAATTACCGTATTTTGGTCCGACCAAAATGCAATAATAGGGATTTGAATGTAGGTATATCGTATTTATTTGTTTTTGCCGTTCGGAATATTTCCGATTGCGAGGGTACATCCATCAAAGACAAGTAAAATACAGATTCGAGTAGTGTCAAGTCTCCCACTATTTCCGCCCAAACAAACAAAACCAGCTACATATATATATCGTAACAATGTTCTTCAATGTGTGAAAATGATACCTAGTCATTTTTTAGTAGCGTTCCGCCAATTAATGGTTGGAAATAATTGGCGATTCGACACTACATTAAGAAAAGAAAATTACCCTTTTCTTATACGTAAACATTGTTTCTTTAATACAATCTCAAAAAATTTCATGCTCATGATGGCTCTAATTTTGTATTAAATCTTTATATCGCTTAAATTTCTCATACATAGGTATCTATCACACCAAATTGCATTTTTTTCATACCTGTAATTTCTTAGGTGTTGATTAAATACATCAAAAGAAAGAAACTTGTTTTGTGATAAATCATTTTTAATAAAACTGTACATGATTACATAATATTTAAGTTCATATAGTTAGACTTAATGGACATGGTTGACTCTGGATATGAAAATAACGTAACTAAGCATATAACGACTTATAATAAAATAGAACTAAATTGTTCAAATCAACAATTGCACTGAGATAGCATGAGTAACGTGACAAGACGTGAAATTATTATATAATTTAAAATACATAGATAGTTAGATAAATATATTTATTTACACTACACTACTTCCTTGCTGGGCGTGGAGATGCCCAACGCCTCTTCATACCCAGTTTTTGTCTCGTGCTTATCTGAAACAATTGAATAACTAGATTAGATATTATCTTGGTGGTTTTTCCGATTGAAGAAGTTGAAAAAGCAATCATCGGAAAAACAGTACAATTTATACGACTCCCAATAATCGTCCAATCATTGAGATAGACAAGAACGGTCGGTATTTTGATTGCCGACGACCGTTGGGCATAGAGCCAATGTAACCATGAACTTATCTCGGTAGTAGTTATTTTGTAGATATCCACTCACCATTTTTAGACGGCTTCTTTTTAGAGTCTTTATCCTCTGTCTTTTTCTTAGATTTCTTATGTTTATCAGTCTTTGTGACCTTTCCTTCTCCGAGACTAACGGCACCCGACTTGTTTGACTTGGAACGTTTTTTGCCGTTTGATTTGGCGTTTAATAACTCATCTCCATCGGCTTCTTTAGCCAGCTCTGGTAATATTAAGTCGATCTCCTTCTTTTGTTTGCTTTTCTTTTCCTTTTTTTTCTTGCTAGGTTTGTCATCAGTCGCTTTGGCTGAAGATTTCTTTTTGGATACCTTAGGCGTATCTAGTAAGACGGCATCGGGAGCAGGGTACTGGCTAATCCTGGTCGCTAGGATTTCTTCTTCACGTAAAGGACTGCAAAAGATACAACATAATAAAAAAAATTGCAAGGTCAATCCGCAAATGCTAAGAGAACTCTGGGCATTAAATATAAGCCAATTTAACGAATATTCGAAAACCCCTGTAGATTTAGAATAGGTTCCACCGATGGGAGCTACGACGACGCGTTAAGTTTACAAAAACCCTCTCTTTGCGTCGAGGATATAAGGTAGGCGCAAAATACCTTATATAAATAAATAATGCTGGACAATCCACACAGCATCATCTAGTCCCAAGCTAAGCAGAGCTTGTATAATGGGTACAAGATGACTGATATAATTAATACAATAGATTGCATAGATAGATATTTTTATGATACATATGTACATAACCACCTTATTTTATGACTTGTCTAAGTGCTTATTTGTAAGCCTAAAGAAATAAACTTTCATTTCATTTCACCAGAACACCCAGCTGTAAACAAATAGCTGCAGATCGTGCAGACAATTGTTCCGAGGCGGGAATCGAACCCGCAACCTCCTGCGTCGCAGGCGGATCATCGCCCACCGCGCCACTGAGGTAGTCAATATAAGAGTATTTAGTAACTCACAGGTCCAAGTCGAGGTCTAATGCCCGATGCGGGTCGTCAGGCAGCGGCGCTGGCTCGTCATCCGACGCGGCCGCGCCCTCAGGCAGCTCGCCGCCCTCCGCTACCATCGGCCGGGAAGACATTTCATCTGAAAACAGACAATAAATAACTTACACCGGTAGGCTTGGACACCTAAGCAAGTTAAACAAGGACAGCCTAGACAAGCCGTTGTATAGGACAGAATAGTCGAAAATGACATCACATCGACATCAAATATTTGAAATGATTTGACAAATAAATTACGCAGTGTATGACTTTTTCCTTATTCTAGCCTAGACTGAGGTTTGTCTAGCTAGGCTGTCTAAACCAGGGGGTAGGGGTTTCATAAGGAGTTGATGGCCGAAGATTCTACTAACATCACTTTAAACCAGGAAGCTACTGGTAATAAATACCACCCACACAGCATAATCTAGGCCCAAGCTAAGCAGAGCTTGTGTTATGGGTACTAGATGACTGATTTACTTTATATGATAGATTACATATGTAGATCGATATTTTACTATACATAGATAACGACCAGAACGCCCGGAACTTTGTTCGGATATTTGTTCCGGGCGTTCTGATCGTACACAGAATTCTCCCGAGGCGGTAATCGAATCCGCAACCTCCATGCGAACCTTCGCCCACCGCGCCACACAGGTCGTCAGTTGAGATGATGCTGTATGGATTGTCCAGCATTATTTATTTATTATTGAGTTGTATAGTTCAGTAATTACAACAACAGCAATTAAAATTGAAAATGGAACGTGTCAATATGATAGTAATTTGAATAATGAGATCGCTATCTCTTTGTTTGAACACAAAGGAAATTATGTGCCAATAAAACTTGGCAGTTCAATTATTTGAGCTAAAAATATTTTTTATGAATCAAGAGGGCTACAAGTAACCTTTGTTTTATTACATTTATGTGATAGCTGAGCCCCGCGGCTTCGCCCGCTATATATCTATGTGTCAAATGATTTATACTCGTAAACCATTTGAGACATAGATTTCCACCACGATCTCCACCTTCCTATTGAATCACTTATAAAAAAACCGCATCAAAATCCGTTGCGCTGTTTTAAAGATCTAGGCATACATATGGACAGACAGGGGGATCGACTTTTTTTTATACTATGTAGTGAAGTTTTATGAAGTTTAGCTATGTACCTACTTATTACCTAAAGTATGTACTTTAGGTAATAAGTAGGTACTTAGTAGTTTGTAAGCCGCACATTGTTATCCTCATTCCTTATGAAGGTGGCCATGCAATGTCATGTGGCAAATGTTATTGTTATTTCTTTTTTGTTGATTATTGATAGTATTTTACCATGTTTGTTTATAAAGAATTGATCTCTTACGGGAGTGACATAGTCACTTTGTGACAAAACTCCATTAATAAATAAATAAAATAAATATTGCTGGACAATTCACACAGCATTATCTAGCCCCATGGTAAGCAGAGCTTGTGTTATGGGTACTAGATAACTGATATACATAATACAATACATTACATAGATAGATATTTTTTATTATATATAGAAAACGACCAGAACACCCGGAACAAATTTCTGCAGATCGTACACACCATTGTTCCGAGGCGGGAATCGAACCCGCAAACTCCTGCGTCGCAAGCGGACCTTCGCCCACCGCGCCACATCGGTCGTCAATAAAATAAAGATATAAAAAAAGGACACTTGACATAAAATTAACAGCAATAGAATTATTTCGAAAGGTACTCAGTTTCCGAGTTACGACAATTCTTCATCGGTATACTTTAAGCTTAGTCCAATTTAGAATCCAAGATAGTTTATGTCAACAAAGACATTTATAAAAGAAAAAACTTAACAATAACAGAAAACAATCAAGGTTATCAGTTATCAGTATCACTAAAAACTAAAACACAAGCTCACATGTGCAGCGAAAAATTTTAAATTTTAATTCGAAAACGAACGAGAGTTTTAAGCTTCTGCGCTTTGCGTCGATGACACCAATGTCGTTAAATATATTCCAACCATATTACTTGGGTTCGGTAACCTTTTCTATACAAAAACTATGTTACTAGTTTTTGAATCGTGGTAAAGGTATTGAACGTTATACCCCAACAGTGGGGTGAATAAATAGGTTGTAAACAAACCTTCACTATCTGAGTCTGAAGTAAACTTCTCTTTTTTGCTCTTCCGTTTCTTGGTAGGCCGCTTTTCCTTATTCTTCTTGCTTGAGCTCTCTCGCGTCAGTAAGTACTTGTCAGATCTCTTAGCTGTAAAATGAAATTTCTATGAACTGGACACTGGCAGAAAAGTGGCAAATCAGACACATATTGCCAAATAAAAGAAGTCAAGTCAGAAATGATGTACAATTTTGTCCAGAAATAACTGAGTCTAAAACATATTTAGTAACATCACTTTATGAATAACCAGTTTCTGCCCCGGCTTCGAACATGTTATGTCTATACGTTTTAAGGTTATTTCTATCCCACGGAAACTGATTTATGGGATAAAAAGTAGCCTATGTTTTATTTCGAGCCTGGAACTACCTGTATTCAGCCCGATCCATTCAGTAGTTTTTATGTGAAAGAGTAAGGAAACATCCATAGGTACATCCATCAGATAGTTCGAGTTAGCCACTCAAATCTTAGACCTATGTTCATATTAAGGTATTTTTATTTGTAAGCTTTTTTAGAAATAAACTGGGTTGCAGTCTCTCTCGCGGGCACAAGCTAGTTAATAAGAGGTTACGTACTGTGCACTTGCAGCGGCACTTCAAGCGCTATCTCCGCGATGGGGATGTCATCCTGCTGGTAGCCGCGCGGAGAGTCGTCCACCATCTGAAGGTGCGGGTTGTTGGCTTGCAGTCTCTCTCGCGGGCACAAGCTAGTTAATAAGAGGTTACGTACTGTGCACTTGCAGCGGCACTTCAAGCGCTATCTCCGCGATGGGGATGTCATCCTGCTGGTAGCCGCGCGGAGAGTCGTCCACCATCTGAAGGTGCGGGTTGTTGGCTTGCAGTCTCTCTCGCGGGCACAAGCTAGTTAATAAGAGGTTACGTACTGTGCACTTGCAGCGGCACTTCAAGCGCTATCTCCGCGATGGGGATGTCATCCTGCTGGTAGCCGCGCGGAGAGTCGTCCACCATCTGAAGGTGCGGGTTGTTGGCTTGCAGTCTCTCTCGCGGGCACAAGCTAGTTAATAAGAGGTTACGTACTGTGCACTTGCAGCGGCACTTCAAGCGCTATCTCCGCGATGGGGACGTCATCCTGCTGGTAGCCGCGCGGAGAGTCGTCCACCATCTGAAGGTGCGGGTTGTTGGCTTGCAGTCTCTCTCGCGGGCACAAGCTAGTTAATAAGAGGTTACGTACTGTGCACTTGCAGCGGCACTTCAAGCGCTATCTCCGCGATGGGGATGTCATCCTGCTGGTAGCCGCGCGGAGAGTCGTCCACCATCTGAAGGTGCGGGTTGTTGGCTTGCAGTCTCTCTCGCGGGCACAAGCTAGTTAATAAGAGGTTACGTACTGTGCACTTGCAGCGGCACTTCAAGCGCTATCTCCGCGATGGGGATGTCATCCTGCTGGTAGCCGCGCGGAGAGTCGTCCACCATCTGAAGGTGCGGGTTGTTGGCTTGCAGTCTCTCTCGCGGGCACAAGCTAGTTAATAAGAGGTTACGTACTGTGCACTTGCAGCGGCACTTCAAGCGCTATCTCCGCGATGGGGATGTCATCCTGCTGGTAGCCGCGCGGAGAGTCGTCCTTCAGATAGTGCGGGTTGTTGGCTTGTTCTTGCCTTCGCGCCTCTCGTAACTATTGGACCAAAATATTATTGCCATTACAATCAACGAGAAGAACTTAATATTCCCTTATTTTATTTTCTATTCTAGTTATATTTGAACACGCTTTTCTATTTAGATACTTTCCTATTTATTATTGTATAATTCGTTGTTTATTCACTCTATCACTGTGCGCTACCTGCACAATAACATAACAACTGTAGGAACATTATACTGATTGTATTGTTGTGTATTTGTTTTACCAGTCCCCTAGCAATCATGCTGAGCCAATTCCTAATTTTATAGCCACAAAATACCTGCAGCAATAGGATATGAGTGACTCACCGTGTCCAGTTCCTGCGGAGTGAACTGCGCGGTGGGTCGCGGGTCGTGGTGCGGCGCCGCGAACACAGCGCCCTCGCCCTCATCTTCCGAACTAGAGCTCTCGGATGACCAGCTCTCACGAGATAGCCATTGATCTAGGTCCAGGCTGGAACAGAAACAATGCTCAAAAGTTGAAAAAGAAACAGAAAAAGAACGTTGAACCCTTCCATTTTGGTATGATATGGAACAGAAACAATGCTTAGATTTGAACAACAAACAGAAACATTAGAGCGCCAAACCCTTTTGGTATGATATGAAATTTAAACTTCTTTGAGACCTTACAGGAGACTTGGACAGCAAAAGTGTGACCTTTTTTACACGCTGATGTGAACAAACATTCGGATGCAATCAAATGGCTTGTGCCAACATTATCTACCGTATGCATAAGAAAAGAGCCCAGGGAGATGACGTGGCAGCGCTGAAAATAACAAGTTTTAGACAGGAAGCAATACTTGGGCAGATATCACTGCTATATCTGAGGTATAGACGTAAAAGAGCAGACATTTTACAGAGTAGGAATAATGTACCCAAATTAAACTACGCCTTCCTGTCTAAATATATAATACATATAAAATATGACCTCAGATCGACACACAGTGGGTGTCTAAGGACACGCATTCTTGTTAGATTGGTAGAATCTGGCCAATGAACCCCACTTTTGAAAAGGCCTTCTTCAAACTTTTTCGTTACACAACATAGTAGGTTAAATTATACAATAAAAACATATAAACACTTACTCTGCCGGCATAGGTACTTTTTTCTGTGCTTTAGGCGCGACTGGTTTCAGTTCTCCGTCGAACATGTCCATCAACTCAGCGATAAGGCCGCCGCTGAAGCCCGCGATCTCACCGTTCAAGTTCTCCTTTGTATCTTCCAAACCGTTACTAGAAAGAAGGAGTTGGTTAGATGTTGTATTTTTGTATACATGTTGAAGTGAGATATTTGTAAGCAAATAATACTACACGGTAATATAAAATTCTATGTTGACTACATCAAGTTTGAGAAATAACCGTTAGCATTAGACTAGGCCTTAGATAATCAGCATTCAACATTGTACGAAAGATGCCAAAGAATCAATGACAAGGAAGTGATTTAAATTATATTGTTTATATCTATAACAGTTACCTCTCA
Source organism: Eupithecia abbreviata (assembly GCA_943735965.1). Classification (NCBI taxonomy): domain Eukaryota; kingdom Metazoa; phylum Arthropoda; class Insecta; order Lepidoptera; family Geometridae; genus Eupithecia; species Eupithecia abbreviata. The sequence goes on from OX030976.1 coordinate 7,134,505, forward strand.
TGAGACACAAGTGTCATGGCGGGCACATTATCCAGCTCTTCGTTGTTCAGCCGACGCAGAGCCGCGGTAAGTAGCGCCGAGGCGTTGTGAGCTCGCTCTTGGACTTCCATATCTTCACTGCAGAGAAGGGGTTTCATGCCTGATATTGTGTTTTGGAGAATCTGAAAAAGGATTGTTGACAATTGTATGTATGTATATACAAACAAACATTAAGTTTTTTATAAAATACATTTTAGTCTTCAGTAGGTTACGTACTTTGCGTCGTGTGGAGTGATGCCAGTGTTACCTCATTAAACGATTCTAGATATAAAGCTGCCGTTTTGAGTCTATTTAGTTACCTTGCAATGCAACTAATCTTTTTAACACTATATTTGACTTCCGTACTCTATAATCAGTGGCGTTTTATTCGAAAGTCAATAAGCAAACGCGTAAGGTTTTGATAACCATAACTAATTTCACGTATTTGTACGTGACAGATACAGCAGTGGAGAGGTCCCCTCTCGCCTCGCCTCGTCCATAGAGAAAGCAAGTCCACACTCAGTTTGAACGCTGCATTTATTACTTCTTCTCTACTAGTGTATTGTCAACTCACATATACAGCAGTGGAGAGATCCCCTCTCGCCTCACATAGAGACAGCAACTTGACAGTCAGTTTGAACGCTGCGTGCACGCAGACGGCGCGCGCCCGCATTGTACCGCCGCCGACACCTCCGCATAGCATTAGGGGAGATACCGCTTCTTGCATTACTTCTTCATCGCTGTCGAAGAGAAAAGGAGAAGGTTAGTAAAGTAGGTGTTATCCGGCAGGTGCTAGACTAGACTATAATACAAAGTAGGTATAACATATATTTGTAGGTCTCTTCATTAACAAATCTATATGATATGATTTCATGACGGACAAACACATTTTAGATTTGAGTAAATGACATCTATAGTTCTTCATTGTTAATAAATTTTATTTTTATATTCAGTTTTCTCGTCAAATGTTTATTTTCTTTTTGATTAATTTATAAAGTAGGTATACATTTCAATTAAGTGACAATCTTACCCAGATTTAAAAAAAAAAACGATTTTGCACGCCACAAAACGGTGGAAATACAATATATCATATACATATTATGGCTTAATTATGTACATGCATTTGATGCAATAAATTTTACTTTTATTGCATCATTGTAATTACAGGCCATGCTAAATCTGTGCAGAATTTAAGTCAAATATAATGACCGCCATTCTTCATGTCCTCTGGCGAACCTCTTGACAAAGATGCGCAAGAACAGAACGCAAATCTAAAGCCAAATTGGAGGGCAGCTACCTTTTTAACAGTCTCATTAATTATTTACTGTGAGTTTTTATTTCGAACAATGAACGAGCGAGACAGAGCTATACGTAGCTGTATCTATCTCTTTCACCTGCGTTCTTCGATGCGTTTCATAAGTAAGTGTACCTGCGCAAACCGGACAAGAATTTCGGCGCCAACTATACGTTGTGCGTGTGTTGGTGTAACGAAGCGTGTAAACACTATATAAATTTTGCCTTATAAACTTATCTGATAAGATCCAAGAAAAAGTTAAAGTTGGAGGTAAGTAAAAGACTTGGCAATTTCATATGGCATAAGTACTGAGTACTGAGTACATCCACACGCTGTCAGCATAATCAAAAAAAAAGCGTGTTATTATTAATTTAGTCCTTTTATATTTTATGTATGCTAGTTTTAAGGTATATATTATTACTATGGACCGTAGAATAAGTTGATTAAGATCTGTTACTTTTCTATGGTCTGAAATAAATGATTATTATTATTATGTCTCTCATTTACCATGATCTCGGGCCATAAAGTGACCCGGTCCTTTGGAAGGCTTGCGTGGGGCCGAAGCCAACATTATTATTATTATTATTATAAGTCTGTTCTATTGGATCTTATCGGAGAACGTTTTACGGGGAATTGTTACTTAATATTTTATCATACTAATATTGTCTATTAAACAATGTAACAAATAACTTCAAAAAAACATTAAGTTCAGCACCGATCGGTCTGATGGCAGCACAAATTGACTTACTTGCAATACTCAGCCAGCACAAACGCAGCCGCGTACAACACCTCTCTGGAGGCCGGACCGGGCGGTGTCGCGGCGGCCTTCGCGCAGATGGCGGCGCATTCCCGCGCGCAGAACGAACGCACTTCCGCTACCCGAGCCCCTACTTCTGTCAGCTGACCGGCGATTATCGCACCTGGAAAAATAATCAGAACAGTGAGCACTAAACAAATTATTGTTTTAGTGAAATCTGTAACGGGACAGCGAAATTTAGTACAAATCATCACTACGTAGTAAACAAAGGCGCTTCCCGCTGTCTGTCTTTCCCTATGTATGCTTAGATCTTTAAAACTACGCAACGGATTTTTTTAATAGATAGAGTGATTCAAGAGGGAGGTTTAATTTATAAACCTTTTGACACATAGATTTACACGCGAGCGAAGCCGCAGGGCGCTTCTAGTCAAATTATAAAATAAATTGCAGATCGTACACACAAATTGTCCCGAGGTGGGAATCGAACCCACAACCTCCTGCGTCACAGGCGGACCTTCGCCCACCGCGGTCAACCCACCGGTTGTCGAATGATGAAATTGGCCCATAAATTTTGAATTTAAATTGGCTCTTGCAGTGCAATTCATTTTTTATTCCTTGTTCTAGCCCAAGTTTAACTTACCATGCTTAGAACTAGTTTCCATCTCCGTAAGCTCAGCCAGCACGGTCACGTACCACTCGAAGTCCACAACGTGTTGGTAGTTGTTCTGAGAGCAGATCTCTATCATGCGAGTTAGCAGCTCGTCGCGGTACAGAGTGCCTTCTGCGCGTTCCATATGGATCATCAGCTTTTTTACTATCTCCATTAGGTTCTTTTTGGATACCTGGAGTGGAGATAAACGATTTTGTGAACATGGATAACAAAGCTAATTAAACTAATTTTAAGCAAGTATCAAGATTATAATATAAACGCTGCGGCGAGTAGCGGCTTCCAAGCAGATCGGCGGAATCGCGGGAAAAGAGATAGAATCATGGGGAAATCTATGCGTTAGAACAGGCAGTTTCGCTTGTCGTACAACGGACAAGTCATGGACAGTAAACTATTGCGGTTCCGCTGCTATGCTTTTACGGTAGATATGTACTACGGACGTTAAACATAGCTCTCGATGAAGCGACCTTTCAAAAATAAACTTCCAATGGAACTACTCGACAATAGAAATATATATTTTATGTTATTAGGTGTTACCTAAAACATAAAATATAAACTTAAAATAAACTAAAATATAAACTTAGATTGCACTTCTTATCAAACCTACATCATTATCAGGGGGTTTGATTCAGTTACTGATCAATTTACTTACCTAATTCCAATTTATAATCTTATTGCCTGAAATTGAATAACTTTATTGTCAAACTTATGAGATTTTATTCAGCTGACTCTCAGCTAATAACACATCTATACAAACCTTTGTGGTTTCCTTCGTGTTATTTTTAAGCTTTTTTATGTAACAATATCTTTAAGTTGGTAAATAAATAAAATAAAAAAAATACATCTCATCCGTTTGGATGCTACGATGCCACATTCATACACCAGATAGACGAACGTCAAACTTATGACACTTCTATTTTGCGACCAAAATCGTAGATAAGTACTTTAGTTATTAAGAGCTCAAATATGCGTGTGAACATTCGAATAACTATTGTGTACCTATTTATGCAACGTAGGATGATCAACGAAATAAATGCATTTATTATTTGAAAGCGATCTTTTGACTTTACTTTCAGATAAGCATAAAGGTGGTGAAAGCTTCGTGCCGGAAGCTCGTGGGTTTCCTTATTCGCTTCACATTCCTGCATGGTGGAAACATTTTTATACATACCATACCATACAATAATCCCAGTGCTCTCAATCTGATAGATTCGTCTTTGTCATCCAAGCAGGCGAGCACCAAGTCTTTGTGAGCTTGTACTGACTTCGGGTGAGATTTGAGTATCCGAGACATAGCTAGTAGGCCCAGGTATTTCACTGAAATTATATTTCATTAAGTTACAACATAAGGCTGATTGCTACATATTGCTGTTTTTGAGCTATCCTACTATCATCCTCTCTATCAAAATCATAATAGAAATATATTAGTATAAAGTTAGTATCATTGGTTTCATGTGAAGTGGCAAGACTCCACTTTGCCGGTACATTAACTACATCTATTTACATTGAAGCTAACGGGAAAGCCACTTACGATTCTGATCGCTATCCTCGATGAGTATTCTTAGTTTCTGCACACAGAGCTGTACCGACGCCGCATGTCCCGGCATCCCACTGCTTATGCTGATCAGCACAGCTATCACCGTGTTTATGCATTCGTACAGCAGCGACATTGCTGACGTGCTGCCAAGAAAATGTGTGAGATATCACGAATAATAAGGTGCTAAATGTTGAACCTTATAAAAATTATATTTTCTTCTTACCGGCTTATTTTTACAATACAAAGCAAAATACAAAAAAAAAACTGTTAAATTTAACTCATGGAAAACATTATGAAAGTTTATTTATTTAGGACTAGGTATTAATTATTTACATCATATAAAATTAACCTGTTAATATTTTCAAATTTATGCATAATAATAATATACAGACGTCTCAAGCGATAAGATAGAACAGCTCTGCAAATATTGATACTAACAATCATCATCATCAATTTTGCTTGGTTTCACCCACTGCTGGATATAAGCCTCCTTTCCTTTTTGGCAGCCTTTTCAGTCCTGTGCTTTGATACTGAAAATATTGTTTCAAAATATAAATTATTGGTATCATATCAACATATTTATTTTAGTCAGATTTCTTCCTGCCATACTATTATTATTATATTATTTATGAACATTTATTTCTATATTTTAATAACTTTCTACGCATTTTTCTAGTGCAATAATTAAGTAGCCAGAAAGTGCTCTAATGAAAATAAAGCTTTTTAAAACAAATAAAAAAGCTGCAGCTGTTTACCTACTGTTCTTAAAATGTTTCCTTAATTTATTACAAATTTACTTGGAAATTTAGCAGTATAATAATTTGTCTATAAATTCAATAAATCTTTATATTTCATGTTCTGTCAATTTGATGTAATTGACTCACCTATGTATTAAGTTAGTTAATGGTTCTATCAGTTTCTTGCCAAGCCGTGGCTCTAATGGGGTTAAGGCACCAAACTGCAACAAACACAATGACACTACTTAACTCTAGCTTAAGTGGGAGCAACAAAATAACTAACGGATGGGAAGGCTGGTAAAATCATACCCAAATATGGGTACTTTGTTAAATTTTGTACATTTTAACAGCAGCAAACATAATATAAAATGTGAAACCAGTGTGGCAATTTAAATGTGGTTTGTGTTTGTTTTGAAATATTTTGGCTGTTTTTTTATAAATAAGTTGTTTGTAATGGTCAGTCTAAATTAATTGTATGTGACTATATCATAAAAATTATAGATACATTGAGAATCTCCTATTTTTTTAAGTTAATTCCTTTCTCGTCTAGCATTAATACAATTATTCATGAATTTTAATGAATAACTTTATCTCCCGAGTGATTTATGATATTGAAATTCAAGTAGTCTTTCACAACATTACACACAAATAAAGTTATCATGAACCAAAATACTTCAACAGAAACATTGCTGAAACAGTGTTAGGTACAATATTTTTAAAAGTACATTGGTATAATTTATTGTGGGGTGTGGTGAATGGTTCTAGCTTTGTAAACTCGTTTGCTACTAGGAGGTACCTGCAAATTAGATCTATGAGGCTTTGTGTAATCTTTCTCCCAATGTCTGGTTCATAATGTGTCATTAAACCAAACTGCGAATAATTCAGAAATGTGTCAAAAGTATAAGCTTTGATTGGTCAAGTTAATGTTGAAATGTCTACTAAAAATTTAAATTATTTCAAGGACAATAAAATTCATGTGTCCTAAATGCCCTAATTGGCAATCTTCCTTATTCCTCCAAATTTTTGTACTCATAATGAAAATAAACAAAAGTAAAAGTAAAACACTCCAATAAAGTATCTTAAACACCAATTTTTCATAAATATATTTATACTATGAGTAATGCTAATTTAATCAGTAGTTCAACTTATAAATGTCCATATCAATTCTTATCCAAATGGTAATATCAGAGTTCAAGGTCAACTTCTAAAGTAAACTATGGATATGAAAACTTACCAGTTTGATGATTTTAATCAACATCCAGTTATTGGTGGATGTGGTCATCAGTTTGAAGAAAACTGGGGCTAGTGAAAGGTAGTTTTTAGGGTTCTTTCGGGCCAGTTCACACACTACATTTACTGCTGCTGACTGTACTCCTGTAATGACGAATTTTAATACATACTAGCTTGGCTTTCGTATATTATTATTTATTAGTTTTTGTCCGCGGCTTCGCACGCGTTGTTTCTATGGAAACATTTAAAGGTTATTTTTATAACATGGGAACTGATTTACAGGATAAATTGTCGCAGTCCGCGCCTGGAACTACCTGTTGGAAAAATTTCGGCCTGATCTGTTCAATAGTTTTTGTGTCTAACGTTTGCGTTTATAATATTAGCAGGATTAGTGTGATTTATTTTTTCACTTTTCTTTTAATGTTAATATAATAATACATTTACCAGAATCACTGTCTGATTTTTATAAGATTCTTATAAGACTTGAAATGCTAATGGGTTCTAACTGTATGTAGTTACTCCTACTCTCCAACTTCCCAATATAATAATTGATAGGTAGTCTATTTACATACCAGGATCAGGATCTTCTAATTTTTCTTTCAGTTTTGGAAATGCTGGTCTCAGTGCTTCAGGATACCTCAAGAAAACTTTATACATCATCAATACAGCCTTCATTCGGAGGTATGGTTTAGTTGAGCTCATCTATATTTATAAAAAAAATATTTGTCAGTATTTCAGATAAAAATTCATAAGCATTTCAAAGAAGTTGTTAGATGTAAAAAACTTTCTTTAACATTATTAAAGCATCCAATTGCGGCCTAATCTTGGATCGGCCAACCATCTGTGTAAGCTTTTCAACATTATCTTCAGACTAAATATAAATTTAAAATTAAGATAAGTGTTATAATATGTACTTACCAAAGTCATTATATCATTAGCCAGATCTCTTGCTAGGTCATGTGAAATGAAACAGCTCAGCCCACTCAGGGCCAGCCCAGCCTCATATTGGTTTTGAGCATTTAGGTCCTTGCGAATCATATTTGTCGTAAGCATAAGTAGTTCTGAGTCTGCATGAAATGATTGGCTTGATGCTAAGTACCCAATGCGCTTATAAGTAAACTTGGTTGAACTCATCACTTCTATTATATTGAAAATAGCCCATGTTATATCATATCCCAGCATTTGAAGCTGCAAAGAGAAAGTTGGATAAAATATTATTCAACAGATTATTCCAAATTGTTTTAAGTGAATTGATGTCATTTACATACATAGGTCAATTTTGCCACAGCATTTGATTTTACTGCAATATTATCCTGGCGTAATTCCACTTTAATCTCTTCCATACATTGTGCTATGTATTTAGCCTGAAACATAAAATATGGGGTACATGGGGTACATGAAGATTGCGGTATCATATAGATGGTGATAATATTTGTTTTTCATAGATCATGACTAGAGTGCATTAGGTAGAAAGCTTTTGCTGCCAATATGCTGCCCAAGTAGTCAAGGTACTGGCGAGAGGCGGTATTGCCCTTACTTGGAACAGGATAGTTCAAGAACTAAAAATACCTCATTCTACGACTATTTGCTTTAGGTTTCGATACATAAACTGGTATAGAAAAGGTTTTACCTCGTTATCTTTGTTGTTTCGGATCCCACGAACTAAATCCGTGAGGTTTTTATCAAACATACGTTCGAAGTTTCCTTTAACTTTTTTCAAAGCCATGTTGAATTACTTTTATTTGTAACCATTAATTACAAACAAGAGTGCTTTATTCCCCCAAAAATCAAAGAAACATGACAACAAAACTAAAAACTGAAAAAGTCTTGAAAAATGCAGACAATTTGTTGATTGACGTGAGTGAGAAAACTAATTTAGTGACGTGCGTGACACATTTGACATTGACACCTACAAGGCTGGCACACTATTTACACGTAACGTAACGCGTGTAACAGCGATTCTCTCTGCCCGCCACGCCACGCCAGTGTCGTCGTGTAGTCGTCGTCGCGTCGTCGTCGTCGTATCGTAGCGAAACTAAAAGTAAGTGAGCGACTCTGACTGAATGAAAGAAGTTGAATAATTTATTTACTTTTTCAGATTTACGCTAAGAGAAGAGAGAATACAATAATTATTTTAAGGCATTTACGGCTAAAATTCAACATGATTATTTTTTTGAGTGAATTACAAAAAGAGCATCTAAGTATAGTGCATCAATATCCTACCCAAGGTAGCTACAGTATGCAAGATAAAGTGCTATCTCCTTTCCATCCTCTTCTGTATTATTTGGTTTAAAGATGTTTATTTCTCATAAAACAAAATGTTCAATTATCATAAAACAAATAATTGGCAGCACATCCCGTAATGATGGAGGGTTGCGGGTTCATGGCCCATCGATTATCATAAATTTGTTCAGTAACAATGTTATGTTGTTTAATTTCAGTTCTGATTGATTTCTGCAAGTTAGCTTTAGACTACCTCATAAATGGAATAAATGATAAAAAGTACAACATTGCTGCAGGTGCGTATAATAGAATTTCACTATCCAGTGTCCCACAATACAACTCTTCCCACAGGAATCGTAAGAACGGAGTGTTATCCACCGGGGGGAGGGCAGCAGCGCCTCCTGAAAAACAATAGGTACCACAAAACTGTGACCCCAATCCATAAGTATTCCCCATAAGAAAATAACCAACAAGGCGCTTGTCAGGGGGCCAAAGTCCAGCCATGGACCAGTATAGGTGGTCCATAGTTATACAAACCTTAAAACTTACATAAGTACATAAAAAATAATATTAATATTACTATTCCAGAGAAGCTGAAAATAAGTGTCAATGATGTCCAGAACTTAATACATGCATTAATATACTTGATAGTAGAAGGGAGTAAACACAATGTAAGTTGTATTAATAAATTGGTTTATTTGCAATAAAAATAAATATAAAAGAATTTAATCAAAAAATATTTTTGATTCAGTTATCAGAATCGGATTTCAAATCATCTCTGGCTATAGCTGGCTTCTCTGATGAAAAGCAAGACGTTCTGGTGAAATTGCACAAGGCAAAGAAGCCCGAATTGTCAGAAGCATTAAGCTTACTTCAGCAAAGAGATGCCACATACCAAGACTTCAGTTGGAGATTTGAAATACAGGTAAAGATTTGTATAGCTAATAAAATTTGAAGTTTTTTCTAATTATATAATTATTAATAAATTTGAAATCACAAGAATGAAATAGATCATCATCCACTCACATTCAATGAATTAGTCAAATTACGATAGATTTTATATTCTATTTAATCTTATTATTACATTGATATATCAAAATTTTTGCCTTTATAATTTTTTTTTATTGCTAATTCATTCCTGTTCTGAGCTCCATAATTCTGTCAGTAAAATCTCAATATCAGGCTTATCAGCGGTTAAGCTAACCCAACTGCTTGACATAATGCCTCTCCTGTGGTGTATAAATTGATATAAATAATGATGACAATATAGATAAAATATTTATATTATACACAGCATATTTTTAAATACATAGTACAAAATATTTCTTGCTGACAAATGCAGATTGTAATATACTTAACAAAATTTACAGCTTTACAAATGCGTCTGTTGCAGGTCGCAGCACGAAATCAAAAGGAACAAATAAAGCCGATGATAACTATGAATTTCGTCATAATGATTCCTAAAAATTTTGGACAATTCAAAGGAGAAAAATGTAATAGTGGTAATCAAACGAATACCGTATCATTATCGCCAGTTTGCGTAAATTCGTCGATTCATGACGCTAAAGCGGCTAGTCAATGTCAGAATGTTATTAGGCATGTCATGTTGCAGTGTGATTTACAAAACTTACTACATTTAGCAAATAAATTAGAGCAAGCACTCAAGGAATCTAAAAGCCAACATGTGAGGAGAGTGCAAAGAACTTTATAGTTTTAAGATAAGTGACAACAATTAATTACAACATAGATAAATGTATGTACTCATACAATTTACATATTATATGTACAAATATTGATTTTAGGTTACTTTTATTTAGTTTATTGTATAAATATGATATAAAATGTATGGAATATAATATTATTTACTTGTTTGTTTGTATATTATTCAAAATCATTTTTCATCTTCACATAGTTGCATTTAAATATAATACCTACACTTATTTTAATTATTAAATTATTATTTCGAAATATGTAGTAATGTAAGTTTAACTTTACTGTGTATTTTAAGATTATAATAACTAAGCTTAAAAATAGACCAGCAGAAATGCGTCTAATTCGCTTTTATTAATTTAAATACAAAAAAACTTTATATAAACCGGCATGCTACAAGTAAACTGGGCGGCCTTATCGCTCAGACACAATCTGGAAGACTATTATCCAAGACACGTAAGAGCAGTCCCTCACTTATCTCTCATAATAACAAATCATTCGCATTGATTACTGATGATTTGCCTAATTTAATTAGTTTTGATAATTCGCGCGCGATGTTCTTATCTACAAATAAATAAAATGTAAGGGTCTGTACCTATGTAAGTAACACTTTCATACAGACACTGAATAATTTGATTTACCTTTTATACTTTCAAAGTATAGACGGTAAATCAAATTATTGGTCGGTATACACATTTTTTTCACAATATTTAAAAAAATATAGATAGGACTTTTTTGGTAAGAGATACATTGGTAACCAGTAACAATCAGCAAAAATGGCACATCTACTAGGATTTAACTAATTTTCCTATGCTACGAGAACACGTAACGAACAGTAAAACCTTGGTCAATCGTGAGTAGCGCCGTAAAGTGACTCATATAAGGCGCTACTCACGATTGACCAGAAATATTTTTATGAAAATATGTTTTCTCTAAAAAGGAGCTGGTGTTTCCTAAAAAAGTGTACCTTGTAGTCCTGTACCTCCTCTGTTTCTGGGTGCCCGCCATACTGTCCCTATTTAAAAAATCACACTATTACCTACAGGATGGATTTTTGGATAGGACAGTAAGTGGAGATATCTAAAACAAAGGTAGCAACCGGAAAATATTCTTAGGAGACTCTTCTTCATCGCAAATAATTGGCATTTTACACGAAAACTTTTTGGTGAAAATCGATAGGTATAATGTTTCTTATACTGATCAAAAAAGTTTATCGGCCTGAGGTTGGTGTACTAAAAAATTCAGAAATCGCAAAAAGCTTATTCATGCATTTTGGAAAATGTCTTCCAATCCAAGGTAGTGTGTGACTTTGAAGTCTTCAAGAAAAATAAAACAAAAACGTGCCAAAAATACGCGACTTTAGCGGCCATTGACGGTAAGTAGGTACTTTTATAATAATTTTAATAAATTTAAGAATAATACTAAAGTCATTTAAAACGGGATATTTACCATGATTTGATTTTTGAGTTATCCAATATTTCGGCACAGTTGCAGTTAGGTACTCCGTGATCATGGCGCATGCAACTGTGCCGAAATATTGGATAACTCAAAAATCAAATCATGGTAAATATCCCGTTTTAAATGACTTTAGTATTAATAACCATGATAGTTTCAAAAGTTTTAAGAATAATATTTGGGTTTCGCGCATAAAAATTCAAACATGAACTTCAAGCACAGCTATAGCAAGTCTGTTGATAAATTGCGAATATCATCATCATCTAAATATGGGGATTGACTGGTATGAACCTACAGGTACCTACTGGTTAAGTTAAGTTATTGCAATGTCATTTTATATTATCAGATAGTGAAAACAAACTAGCTGCAAGCTCTTTTTTAGGGCCCCGTACCCAAAGGCTAAAACGGGACCCTATTACTAAGACTCCGCTATATTATGTCCGTCTGTCACCAGGCTGTATTTAGATACAGCCGATATTGAACTGTGATAGTTAGACATTTGAAATTGTCACAGATGATGTTTTTCTGTTGCCGCTACAACAAATACTAAAAAACCGAAGGGGCTCCCATACAACCAACGTGATTTTTGGCCATTTTTATATATAATGATGGAATCCTTCGTGCGCGAGTCCGACTCGAACTTGGCCGGTTTTATTTATATACTTATTTATAGTACTTATTCGGTATTCTAAATTTCAAAAAAGAATTTTAAAGCAGTCTATAAAAGTTTGTTTAGATATAACCTACGTTAACGGAGTCAGCTGTTGCATTTAGTTGTGCAATGTTTACATTTTTATTTTTTTGTTTATCTATAAAAGTTTGTTTAGCTATTACCGCTGTTTCATTTAGTTATGCAATTATTTATTATAATTTATATTTTTTCAGGACCCGTGTCATCGTGAATAGTGTGTGAGTGCGTCGCAATCGCAACTCCTTGTCAAGAAGTTACAATGGGTATAAAATATTATCTTGGGCACACAGCTTCAGCGGATTTACTTTAAATAACTACCGTGTGAGACGTAAGCATTATCTTACTGGTAGAATTTTCCTTATTCTGATAATCATGACTTGACATAACTGATTCTATTTTCTTATGTGGGTAGGGTAGGTATAGGTAGGTATGTAAGGTACATAGATTAAAATATTAAAAAGTATTACCTCTTAGTTTTGTTGATAAAATGTATTTGCAATATTATAATTAAGAATTTTAAAATAGTTATAATATAACACTTAGGTATAACTTAATGCAATGTTGTGCAAGCCTGTTCGCTCACATATTGTGGAGTAACGTTTAGGTACACCATATATGTTATTGTGTTTTGTTGGCGTAGCCTTAATAAAAATTATAGGTATAGGTACCACCTAGATAGTAGTTAGGTGTTGTGTCGGAAAAAAGTAAAATTTTCCTCAGCCTATATTTTTTATGTGCAGTATTTTCATAAAAAAAGAAGAATCTACAGAAAAATGTGTTTCCGAAAGTTCTTACCTATCAACTAACTTTTTATTCGTCTGTTGGCTTTGGCTAGTAGATGCTAGTAGGTAGTAGGTAAGGTACCTACCTATTCATATTATATTATCAGGCTACTTCTTAAAATTTAAGATATTATCGAATTTCACCGAAAACAATACGAATAGCACACTTAGTGACTTAGTACTATACGTATTGTTTTAGGTACCTACTTCTAATTTCATAGTTATGTATTAAAAAAAAAAAAAAAATCTTTATTGCAAAGTACATGCTACTTATTTAGGGCTCTCATTACCAATATAAGTTATTCTGAGAATAACTTGTGGTTTGGTAGTGAGTGCTTCCCCTTACAATTATTAAGTTTTGTTATTGTACAAGACTTAGGTGTGCATCTTAAATAATAAAAATAAAAAATTTAATTATTAGAAAAAGCCTTAAAATTAATGTGAAAACATAGTAGTATTGACTTTTTAATTCAATTAGTATCTACAAAAAAGCATCCATATTTAAAACTATTATAATGTATAATTTAACAATGTATTTGTGAATTTCAACAAGTAGGCAAAACGATTTTTTGTAGAACGTACCGATATTATTAATTATTATTTTATTTTAACAAAATTTATCCCCGAGTTATTATGTAGTAGGTAGGTACCTACTTGTTCCCCAAAATGTTAAGAAACAGTGATAATATTAAGGAATTTGAAGTCGGTGTTGAGCCAAGACAAGAGAACCCTCTTCCGTAACTCGTAAATCAGTGGACTGTAAACAAGGCGTTTTATCTTTATATTACTGTGCACGCGTTTCAATAACTGTACTACAGAATAACGAATAGTTCAGTACATTGATAGCGATGCGACGCGACAACGACCGGGCGACCGGGCCGAGTGAAGTATAAAATCCAAACAAAAACGTCACGTAGCAAGCACTCACATAGTCCAACTCAAACTCAACTCAGTCAGTCTGCCGGCGCCCGCCGCCCGTGTTTACCGCTCGTGTATTCGCGTTTTTTTAAATATATATGTGATACAATAAAACATTATAATAGCAGAACTTAATTTATACTTTCTTGTTAATAATCTATACCAGTGCCATTAAAACCAGAGTTATAATAAGCATTAATGCACCAACATCGTGATCAATCCGAAATTACCCAACTGTGATTCCCGTTGTAAATGTGAATGTCAGTTCTATAGTACTGCCTAATAATTATTATTAATAGAGTTGAAATATTATGCAATAACTTAATTGTTAACGTATAAAACCTGCAACGTGATTTAAAATCGGTGTTTTACTTAAAAATAACCTGTGAACATGGAGTCAAAAGTGACGTTGAAGAACAAAAATCCTTATGAACATGCAAACTTCCTATCCAAGATATTTATTTTGTGAGTACCTAAATATAAGCTACGTTCAACTTCATGGTCATTATTAGTTATAAGACAAATTTGTGATACCTAGTTAATGGATCTTTTAAGTGGTCGCTTAAATATATTCATTCATTTTTAAAGATTTTTCTTAGAATTTACCTACTTGAATGAAGTGGTCCACATCCCACTTGCTAGAATTTGGAGAAAGCGTTTGCCCAACAATGGGATAAAATGGGCTGTAATGACCTAGCCATACATAATCTACCATGATGAATGTTTACCAAGTGCTTGTTGCTAGGCAACCAGAATTACAAGTTGCCTCATTTATTAACTTTTCGTCTCGGTCATCTCCTGATTCAAATCAGGCTCTATTATTGGCCAAGAAAGAATAGACTTATATTCAAAATCATAATTTAGCTAAGTAAATCATTCGACTTGATAGCTTAGCCATTACTACCTCACATCGCTAATTGATTTGATGTCCCACAAGGGTGTTCACTACACACTATATTGTTCACTCCATTAGCTGGATTAAAAGCTACATTGCACGCTCTTGTGTAGAAGTTAATTGTAAAATATTGTCTTGTCCAATAGGAACAATTAACAATATTTTTACCTACTACTTCACCAGTTAGTCTCTCGTCTTTACAATTGAAACTAATAACAATGCGTCTACGCCTGCTGATTGCAAGCAATTTAAGGTGACGGCATCAATTATATGTATCTACCTACTTTACTCTACTCTAAACTCAACTCGGCTAAGAGGATGTCTTGCCAACATATCGAACAATAATAACACTAAATTAGGCTAGTTCGTACTAATATTATGGGAAGAACGCGGGTTTAAGTCCCGCCGAAATCGAACATTTTTGGAATATTATATAAGTTTTTAGAAAGTTAGAAGAAGTAGAAAGCGAAATTAAGTTGCACCATTAGTCGGTGGTCTCGCATTAGGTTACATTGATTTCCTCCTTGCCATTTACTTAAAACATTGTTAACCCACATAAGGAAATCGTGTAATTTCTTGTTTCTATTGACGTTGTTGAATTTTTTTCCACTTATTTTTAAAACCTCGTTATTTTCTGATCTATATAGCTAACCCTATTCCAAACTAAGCTAATGGCATTCTAAGTAATTAATTGTATTTAGTGTAAGCCTTACATTCGTTCAATTACCCCTTAAGTGTGCGAACACTTTCCGGCAAGTCTGGGCAAGTAGGTATACGCATTCTGAATTTTCGTATAAAAACGCCTTTATTCCAAAAATGTTAATGACAACTCTAATTTCATTTATAAATTAATTAATAAATAAATTAAAATTTAGTTCATTTTATTATAGTTCATTAATTAAATAATATTAATAAACAGATAATTTTTATACATTATTTTTACTGTTCTAAATACCTCTAGTATCTTAAGCGTAGTGAGGTGTGAAAACTGCGACCACTTGACTCGAACGACTCTACCTGTGTTTTCTAATTCTTGTTTCCCTACGTTCATCTCATCCATCTTTCAGATCCAATATTTTATTTCTTGTGGTCACTTGCAGATCAAGTTTTCCTCTCTTCCGGAGAGGTTATAAAGAAGGATTGACAATCGATGACCTATGGCAAGCCCGAGAAAACGACAAGTCCGGAAGATTAGGAAATCGTCTGGAGGAAGCATGGCAAAGAGAGAAAGAAAAAGCTAGGAAAGGTGGAGGAAAGCCAAGCCTTTCTAAAGCTATAATCAGCTCATTTTGGGTAGAATATATGTTCTGCGGACTTTTATGTGGGTTCTTATACATCATTGTATGGTAAGTTGACGTATCTATCGAGTTTACATCATGCCGCATTAAGTAGTATTTATTTATAAATGTTTGTTATAAGTGAGTTTTTTTTTTCAGGCCGATTATTCCGTATTCGCTAGGACTCTTTATAAATTACTTCGCTGGTACGAAAAGCCAAGAGGAGTACCGAATGGCCCACTTGTATAACTTCGCCCTGAACCTTTTCAGCGTGTGTTCTGCTCTGATGATGAATCATACCAATCTGGTTCAAGGCCGGGTGGGCATGCGAGTTCGAATAGCTTGCTGCTCCTTGATGTACAGAAAGGTTAGCATTAAAATTTACATAAATTAAAATTACTAGGCATAAAAAAGTACGGTCTACAAAAAGTCATCACAAATTTAATTGTCGTTCAGTTCTTTTGACATTGATTATTGAATAACAAAGGTAGGTAAATGAACTTAAAGAAGGAATAAGTACCTATTTACTTACTCACTTACTGGAAAAATGATAATTATCCACGATAAGAATTAAAATATAATTTGAAAGTGACTCTATAGGTACCTCTATAATACTAACATTAGGTACCTCTACGCGTATTATATTCAAGAAATTCCGTCATTGACCCACAAATTGATTTATAAAAGAAAGAAAATCAATGTATTTGTTCATATCACAATAAAACATAATAATATAAAAACATTCCTCACCTCACCTCGACAGCCTATTTTGTGCCACTGCTGGAGGCAGGACTTCCCCTAAGCGCCTTATCAGCTTTTATCTCGTGGGGGTAATGCGCTTAATCCCATGCTGGGCATGCAGGTTGCGGTTCACAGTTAGATAGTAAATTGTCCTGCAAGAGGCGCTGCCCGCCTCCGGTGGATATCCCTTTGTCGCCTCTTACGACACCCGCGGGAAGAGTTGTAAATTGTCCTGCAAGAGGCGCTGCCCGCCCCCGGTTAATATCCCTTTGTCGCCTCTTACGACACCCGCGGGAAGAGTTGGGGTGGTGCAAATTCACGGCGATAAAAACCATAAAAATAATAAATTCTATCATACATAGGTACTCAAAGTGTACCATGTCAAAAGGTTCTGCATTAGCTTAATGTTGCTCCACAAAAAGTTGAGCAACGCTGGTTTTCTGGTTAATATAAATAATAAATTTGGGTTGGATAAATGGCTGTTGGGTTATTCTTCACGCCAAAACCACTGATCCAGGGTTAGACTTAGGATAAAAGATAGGCTAAGTACTGGTTGTGTTCGTCTATGTAGGTAAGTACTTGTTATTGTTGTGTACGCCCTTAGATCAGTTCCCATGGTTTAGAAATAAAATACCCTTTGAACGTTACCATAGAAACAACGCGTGCGATGTCGCGGGCAGACGTAGTAGGTATTAAATGAATTTGAATATGACTACAGGTACATATGTCTATTAAATTCGGTCAGCGACTCCTAAAAGGTATATTAATTAGTATTAAAAATAAGAGATCGAGCCCAACTTAAGTTATATTTAAGGCTTCCTTTTCGTATTGGTGTTGGTTTTTAATAATCCAAACAAATACTTCATAGCAGGGTTGGAAAAAAAACAGTTTTTTTTATATTTTATAAAACAAACAGTTCAAAATATTTAAAACAAGTGTTTTTTTTGTTTTTATTGTTTTTTTTACTTATCAATTTCAAATCAATTAAAGCGAATAATAAAATAATCCATTTCTAAACTATTTCCTAATTCACATTAGTAAAAATTAACAAAACGATAAATATTTACTTTTGTTGCATATCTCAGTACCTCTAATCTAATTATTAAAAATTATTATTATTATTATTAATCAATACAAAACACTTTACATACACCTTGTATGTAGTGTTGTAGGTAGGTAGAGAACTAGAGAGAGAGCGGGGAATAGGTACCGTACCCACTAATCCAGTGAATTACTTTCTTTCGACGGCCGACATAGGGACTTTCCCTGCGGGACTTTACTGGCGGGGAGTTACCTATGCAATGTATAAATACCACAGCCTGTCTGTGGTATTTATACACATTCATTTGCAATTAAAGGTAGTTTTAAACCCTGTTTTTTTTTTCTTAATATAAAACATAGTTTTATTTCAAACTGTTTTAAACACGTGTTTTAAAACAACTTGTTTTAATCATGCCAACCCTGCTTCATAGAGACACTTAGAGACAATTACTATTCAAGGTCGCCTCATCGTATGTCATTCGTCTAAAACCTCACTAATTAGGTAAAATTAATAGTAACACCAGTTTCTCGCGGATTCATAGCGAAAAATTTTAAATATTAATGAAATTTACTATTGTATGTTTATAATTTAAAATAAGGCTCTATAACAATTAAATAAAAAAAATGCTGGACAATCTTTGTAACATCATCTAGCCCTAAGTATAGCAGGGCTTATATTATGGGTACTTCTAGATAATACAATACATAACATCGATTGATATTTATTGTTATACATAATATTACCAAAAAACACCCGGAACAAATGTAGATAGTACAAACATTTGTCCCAACCCAAGGCGGAAACCAAACCCGCAACCTTCTGGGTCGCAGGCGAATCTTCGCCCGCCGCACCACATCACCACGGTCTTCAACAACAACAATTATCTTAATCACACTAAATGCGAATTTTTGGATGGATGCATTTTTGTTACTTCGTCCCGCTAAACGATTGCACAGATCTAGCCTACATTTTGCATAAAGATACAATATCAGGCACAATTTCAGCCACTAGAACTTCTAGGCCTAGAACAAAACATAGGCTACTTTATCCCATAAATCAGTTCCCATGGGTTAGAAATAACTTCCTTAAAGATTCAAACAACTTTAAAGATTCCATAGAACCACCGCGCACCGGGTAGAAACATGATACTGCCTACTACTACTGGTACAAGTGGTCCGACGGCGACAAGTCAGTACAGTTCGGTGCCAGTTGTACCATCAATGGTACAATTGGGACAAATCGGTGCAATTGTACCATCAATGGTACTGCCTAATGGTACAAGTGGTCCGATGGCACACTAGTATCACAATAATAACAATTATATATTTTTAGATCTTAAAACTGGACCGCAAAGGAATGAGTAAAACTGAAACAGGCCAAGTGATTAACCTGATGTCCAACGACGTCAACCGTTTCGACATGGTTGCCTTGTTCCTGAACTACATCTGGGTGATGCCGATCGTCGTGCCTGTGGTCTCCTATCTGGTGTGGCAGCATGTCGGCCTTGCAACCCTTGCTGCTTTGGTTGTTATATTCCTGCAGACTGTTCTGGTTCAAGGTAAATTTTACATATTTGGTAAATTTAGTCTTTCTTTGGACGACTTATCTACCTAAAAGATTCAAACCCTTTATCCACTCTATGTGAAGGCAACCGCAGTGAGACCATTTCGAAAATAAACGCGAAGTTAACAAGACAGGTGTATTAGTAGCTTCGCGCTTAATCTCTCTTTTCGTTCCATTTTACTAAAATGGGAGAGCCCTGCATTTTGAAAATGAGCCTTAAATTCAATTTCTTGTCAATAATCCAAAGTGGGAGTTTTTTGTAGAATTGTAGATAATGACAACTCGTAAATTCCTTAGTTACTCTGCATTGACAAGCCCCGATAAAAATAACACAACGTAGGTACAAACAATGTGTAGGGAAAAGTGAATCACCCATCTATTACAGGTTTAGAACATGACAGAACGCATTTTGGTTCGACTGTTATTCATTGCATAACGTTATTAAAATCTGAGTTATAACTATAGATAAGATACATAATTAAATAAAGGGTACCTATTTACTATATCGATCAGTACTGATCGATATAGTGAATAGATAGGTTCTTCAATAAATTGATCCACATAGGCATGATGATATTCATTTCATACAATCATTTCATTTCATATGTAATTTGTTTATAATAAACAAACCCTAGGCTTGTACCTACTGTTCCTACTGACTTGTCGCACTTCTTTATGATTATGAGATATTAAAGAAATAATAAGCTATTATATGATAACCATGACCTCAGCGTAGAATTTATGGTAGGACATCGACTATCAATGCTGCGCTAGGGATAATGGTTACCATATGCGTTACCTTAAGCGTTTAATCAATTACAGTAGCTCTATCATGGTTCATCACATCACTTTCATAAGATAGAAATTTCGTCCCGCGGCTATTCCTGGGTTATCATCATCAGCCCTAGTGGACCCACTGCTAGGCATAGGACATTTTTCTCGGATAAGAAGTAAAATTTCCTTCTTCAGTTTAAGTTATTTATAAACATTCGCTCATACAATATTTGTAGTCAAAGATCTGTTAGTAATTCTGTTGGCACAAAACCCAAACTATAGTAAAATGTAAAAATAATATTTTATTCCGGTCGCAAAAAGGGATAGCAACCTAAGTTTACATTTTGGTGCCAAAAAATAACTGGGTTTATCTATGTTTCTGATATTTTATAGCTTACTTGAGTAACCGCCAAGGCATCCTCCGAGGGAAAATCGCAAAGCGCACGGATGAACGAGTCAAGGTGATGAGCGAACTTGTCAATGGTGTCCAAGTTATCAAAATGTACGCCTGGGAAAAACCTTTCGAAAGTTTGGTTGCTAAGCTAAGAAAGTAAGTGCCTAATACTTTTAAGTAGGTACTTAACCGACCTACATATAGGAAAGTACTTTATTTTGACATAGGCGAACATAATAATAAATAATGCTATAAATATCATTTTGTTGATTATGTCTATGATTATGTGAATGAATGAAGTTTTAAATCACACAATTATTAGCTCACAAAATGTTTCGTTTTATTTTTCCTGTAAGTTTAATATACGCCTATCTAAATCTTTTTAATTTTCAATGACCTAGGTATATTGATTTGTTTTAAGATTTAAACTTGACAAACGTAATTTTTGTTGGACCCATAGGGGCCCATGGGGAGAAAATTTCATTGAGCAATAACATCTAAATAAGACTATTTATCTTTTTAGGATGGAAGTAAACTTTATAATGCGCACTTCAATGATCAAAGGATTCTCAACAGCGCTCAGTGTATTTACGGAACGGTTTATTCTGTTCGCTGCAGTGGTCGCCTTCGTCCTCATAGGAGGGAACATTCGGGCAGAGATAACATTCTCTTTGGTCCAGTACTTCAATCTTATCCAACTGGCTGCCAATATCTTATTCCCTATGGCTTTAGCGTTTTTGGCTGAGACTAAGGTCTCTGTGAGAAGAATTGAGGTAAGAGTTTTTATTTTACACTAACATCACTCATAACGAGGTTGAGGTTTCCTATTTTACTTATATTACATTAGATAGATGTATATAGGTACAGATAAACAAAATCCTTTATTACATTACCTTAAAAAGTTATAAAACATTGGTAGGCACAGAAAGTTTCGTGTATCTATATTTAATCATGAATAGGTAGACCTTCGTTTGATCACAATCTCACCTGAATATACCTGTTACCTAAGTGACGATGTGTCGGACGATGTACCACGAAGGACTAGAGAAGAAACCTAGCTATGTCCCATCCCATACAACTAAAGTCAATGTGACAAACATGACTTACATAGGTAGAGACATAAAAAATTACAAACGATTGTCTGTAAAGGGGCCAGAATTAATAATAATGTGATGTCTTTCAAGAAATATGAAGAGGCAGACAATAGTAACATTATTACCGAGTTACCTGACTATATGGCTAACGAGAACAATCGTTTCTGGTAACATAACGCTCCATAGCTTATCGAAAAGCAAACAGTTGCACAGCCCACTTCATGCAGTATTTGCGTTACGTACGTGCATTTGCTTACAATTGGCTCAGCACTGAAATTTTCAGCGTGTTTATGCATTTCAAGTACATCCGTCCGTGAATGTCAAGAGCAGTTAGATGTTTGGTTAATAAAACTGTTTTGGACTAGACCTTGAAACAATTGACGTACTACAGTTTTCGATCGGGTCAGCTATACAGCGTGCCATGGAAAAGGAGTATAAGCCGAAAGGAGGTGATTCTGGATGTCGAGGGGGTCAACGTTATGTGCAAAAATTTTGACTATTTTACTTTATTGAAAAAAATTAGAGACGTTTTAACGCGTATTCTTAATTCTTACATTATTATTGTTGATTATTTGGAATAATTTCATGACAATACTCTGCTTTTGCTTTAAACGCAAGAAAAAACAGATGTGAAATATTTTGTAATGTTATAAAATGCAATGGTATGTGTAAAATAACACGAGTAGGAAGAATCCTTATTTACAAGTTAATCCCCTCGGGGGATCCAGAATCACAACCTACCAGCTCTTTCCGTGGCACCCTGTACAGTAACTATTTCATTGGGGGCGGCGGCGTATACCTATTTGGGTCGATGATAACCGCCCAAAAGCTATTTAGCCCAATTGAAAGTTCACGACGGTGTTCCAAAGAAACTAGTTCAGTACAAAACAGTCTCAAACATGCTATTATACAAATATTAAAAAGGTCAATAATATTAGGACGTCTGTGCCGTTCTGCCATTTTGAAGATGTTTGACCGAAGACAACACCAAAACGAATGAATAATAAATAAATAAATAATGCTGGACAATCCACACAGCCTCATCTAGTCCCAAGCTAAGCTGAATGAATCAAGTTGAAATAACAAATAGATCTGGAATAATTATAGGCTACTTTTTATTACAAAAAACGCGTTCGAAGAAGCAAGCAGAAGCTAGTATCTAATAAAATAATAATGCTGGAAAATTTAATACGTCACGGATAAAACAAATTCTTATCGATGCAGCGATGTAATGTTCAATCAAGGTACGAAGAAATTATAACACATAAGTGTTTATTTAACATTTATAAATATTTACAGGAATTCCTAGAACTAGATGAACTAAAGTCTGATAAAGCCATCGAATACATCAAAAATGGAATCAAGAGCGGATCCGAAAAGGACTTAGTAAATGGTATCGCAAACGGTTCGGAAAAGCTTGAAAGGACCAAGCTAACCGGTTTAGTTCTTTCCGGACTATCCGCCAGTTGGGAAGAAAACCCTATAGTGCGTACTCTGAGGGATATCAATCTTACGGCCAGACCTGGCGAGTTTGTCGGCGTAGCAGGCACTGTTGGAGCGGGAAAGGTAAGCTATTTTTACTTATGCTTCTAAATATACCGTTAACGACAGTCGTTAAATTACTGTAACACTATTCGTTTTAAGTTACTTAAGGGTCGGTACATTGTACATATATCTGAGGGGAAATGCTTCGCGTGTTATCGGTCGTGTAACGCCAGAATAGACAAATATAGATATTTGTCTGCGCGACCGATAATACGCGGCGCATTTTCCTTTAGATTTAATGTTTCCGTCAACGCATTTTCGGTCGACATAACTCGTATCGCGCCGCGTGTATTTTGATTAATACGTTCAAACTAGGCGTAACATCAGCGGAGATCGTGTGTACAGGCTGTTCGAATTCGAACTGACGAGAAGCGTAATGTGGCAGGTCTAAGTTAGCTGAATGGACGCGATCGCTGATTAGCTCGACGTATGTACCGACTCTAGTCATCTTCGACTCTGATAAAAATCGTATATAAATTATATGGATATCGATCTATGGAACTATCTTCTTAAAGCGACATAAAGTTATAAAAATTCAAATTTTTTTTTTAAATTTTTTACAGGACAATTCACACAGCATTATATAGCCCCATGGTAAGCAGAGCTTGTGTTATGGGTACTAGATAACTGATATACATAATACAGTACATTACATAGATAAATATTTTTTATCATACATAGAAAACGACCAGAACACCCGGAACAAATATCTGCAGATCGTACACATAATTGTTCCGAGGCGGGAATCGAACCCGCAACCTCCTGCGTTGCAGGCGGACCTTCGCCCACCGCGCCACATCGGTCGGTCGGTAATTAGCTATACATATTTAATAGGTATGGTAATTATTATATTGTACAGTGCCGTTATTGGTTCTTCAGCTGACACTTTCCCCCCCTCGGCGGCAGGTTCCAATCCACGTCTCGTCAGTTTTAGTTTTGTATTATTAAATTCAGTGTTTTTTATAAAATATGCTAGTTTTAAATTAGACCTGTATTCAAGAAATTGACTTTAAACGTAACAGGATCAGCTGGACAATGAACGCCACTTTACAATGGTATTAAATTGATTTAAAATTAAATGCTTTAAACAAACACAGTTTGAATTTTTAACTCTTGTAAAACGACTTTTAAACAAACAAGTAATAAGTAAGTACCTAGTCATTTTGGTATTTTTAACGTTATCACTTCGTTTATTTACACAGATGCTATCAGACAAATATTAATTGATCTCTCTATTTGCATTATATACTTAATAGAGATATTGTCAGTCAAAAGTAAATGTTTACCGGATGATAGGTAAATGCAAAAGACAAATACATTGATAAATACAATAGTTACCATTGAAATGTTTTTAAGCAAATTTAAACTAAAGTTATTCTGATTTTCCTTGTCGGGGGTGTTGTGTTTGTTTATTGCGAATCTTGAAATATGCTAATTATCGCTTCCACAATTGTATTTCTTTACGAGGATATAGGTATTGGCGAACCCTTCTAGAAGTTCCTTCTTTAATCCTCATTTATTATTTTATTTTAATTTATTTTTAATCAAACTATTTATTATTGGATTATTAGTTATATTAAATTCGTTGCTAGTGATTTATTATGTTGACTACACTATTGTATTAGGTAATACCTAAAAAAATTGTTGTAATGCTTTTAATAAATAAATAATTTTTTAATTCTTGTTTAATATTTCTTTAAAGCCTTCTATTTCTGAGGCCCCAACACAATTTGCTTATATTTTTATTTGTCATTTACGAAATCGAACTCCATTGGTTAAGTGTATTATACCGTACTAAGTCCTATCCAATGCCTTATTAAATGAACATGTTTTTCATTGACAGTCGTCTCTCCTGCAAGTGATTCTGGGAGAGCTACCACCAACACACGGCAAGATCTCGCTCGGTGGCGCCCGCGTTTCGTACGCCAGTCAAGAGCCCTGGCTCTTCGTGGCCACGATCCGACAGAATATTCTCTTCGGACTTCCTTACGACAAGATACGATACAAGAAGGTAACTTTTAGGAATACGCAAACTAACAAGTGGGCATTAATATGATGATGGAATAAATAATATTGAAAACTATAAAAAAGCCAACTCGGTCCCCTCTTTTTCCCTCTGCCATGTACATTTAGGAGTCTTCTAGTATTTTGATACCTCTTATCAAATCGCTTTAGCCATTTCAATGTAGGTACCTTACCTACCTACTGTCTCGCAATAAAAATGTCCGCCATAGTCATTAAAACACCTGAAAAACATAACACACGGCTCGCGGGTTTTAGTTCAATGAGAGAAACCTACAGAACGGACGTAACAATACCGAAATTTCGTAAAGAAAGAAGGCCTCCAGTAAAACGACAGAGGATCGCGTCAGGTTTGAGTTATTACCTATAACATAGCAAACATGGATGATATGCTATCGCAGAAGGGGAATCCTGCGATATCGTTGGTCTATCCAGGATAGTTTATTTTTCATCATTATGTTTGGAAATTGCAATCTTATCACCATACAATAAATACTAAAAATGATTGCTAGGGTAATTAGAATTAAATAAATAAATCCTTGATTAATCTTCATAACTTAACTGTTCTAGGTAAGGTAGCGGCATTCAACGTAGATTTAACTGCCTCGTAATAAAGCGAAACGATGCACAAGCTATCAACAATTAATATTTTCCATTGGGATAAGATAAGGATCTTAATAAGATACAACATCCGTCAAGTGCGAGTAAAACTCTTGCGCTTGGTTTCGTATGTTTGCCAACTATAGAAATATGTAGTACTTATACGTACCGGTTAGGGTCTTCGCAAGTTAATTAATACCTAAAATAGTAGAAAACCTTCAGCTGTTTCGATTTTTTTTTTAATATTTCAAAGAGTATGAAGCCTACATTTCTACATCTGTTTTGCAATGTATAAACTGATACCTAAAAACCAGATAAACATATCGATATATTGCTGATTTATGTACGGAAACCCTAAAGTTGCAAGTGATGATGACTGGCAAATTTTTCAGTATATACATATTTATGGTACCTACCTACGTTGAAGCATCAGCGATAACAGCAAGTCATCGTAGAAAATGGGCTTCAAATATTTGCATTAAGTTCTCAGTATGACAAAAATTTACTGAGAGAGTACTTGTATCTTAAATGACAGATGAATTAACCTAATCCTACGAAAAAAATTAAAAGCAGCAATTTCACAAGCTGGATATTCTTATTTGTTCAACATTCTTGTCATGTTCATGATAATCTCGTCTTCTATAGTAATTGATTATTTATTTCCTGTTTAGTTAAAGTACACTAGTTAGCA
This sequence comes from Eupithecia abbreviata, assembly GCA_943735965.1. NCBI lineage: Eukaryota > Metazoa > Arthropoda > Insecta > Lepidoptera > Geometridae > Eupithecia > Eupithecia abbreviata. Next base: position 7,161,162 of record OX030976.1, read on the forward strand.
TAACATTTGTGTTGTCTATATTAATTTATTATCCATAAGCATACGTATTCAAGCCACCAAAGGGTAGGCAATCAATCACCCTGTAAATAAATAGTCCGAGTTGAAATGCTCGCTCTGTAACCCTAGCCGAATTAAACTTGAACTTATCATAATTGTATTAATTTGACTAGACTAGACTTTCCATTAAACGTAATTGTTGTCGTTGTTATCTTGTACTAAGCGTAGATAGTAAAAATTACGACCTTGCAATGTCGTCGTTTTATTACGTAGTTATCAAATAATCATCTTGACTCGTCAAATTAATTTAAATTTTTGGGATGTAAAAAGTCGTCAATATTTCCCATAAGTGTCGGAAAATAAACTAGGTACATAAATAAATTTACAGTTGGTATGTTATGTATGAAACCACCACTGCGGTCGCTGCTTAAGAATCAACCCATCCAACTCAACACGTGGATGTCGCATGAACTATATCTGTCTAACTGAATCTAAAAGAGAACCTACCAAAGGAATGGTAAAAAAAGTAAAAAAAAAAGTAAAAAGTATATTTGTGTATTTTTGACACCTTCACTGTGATCACCAATCCGCCTACCAAACATGTTGCTTGAGGCAAAACGCCCCTTGCTTGTAGGAGGCATAATGCGGTTTACCTATGAAATAAGAAAATAAAAAAATACCATGATCTCTACAGACGGTGACCGCCTGCGCTCTTCTGCGTGACTTCGAGCTGCTTCCAGCTGGAGACTCCACCTTGGTCGGGGAGCGGGGCATCAGCCTGAGTGGTGGACAGCGGGCGCGGATCGGACTTGCTCGAGCTTGTTACAGACAGGTATGCGTATTTTTATTAAAATTTCAGGGTATGTCTTTATACCCGATACAATTTGTCAGCATTCTCTAAGTTCTATCCTTGATTTATGTTGCAATAATCACACACACCACACTTTTGATAGTATAGGAAAAGCTATTATATATAAAAACCACATTTTTTATTCGTAAAGGCACAGATAATATAAAACATACGTAAAAGTAAGGGGGAAATTAACTCTATTGTAATTAAGTCAGAAATCCCTCTCGTATATTTTGTTATCTTTTCCCCGTGAGAAAATTGCTATTGGGGTTTTTTAAACATTTTTAAATTACAATGCAGATAGTTGAATTAGTAGATAAACTGGTATTTGATAAACGATAATTAAGATGTTACTTGCTTAGGTATTACTGTTATCACGATCACGTGAAATATGTTGTCATAACGCTAATAGGTATAGGTACTTTACCAAGTCAAAATAGAAATCTGTGCTTCGACATACGTTATCTTAGAGTACCTACGAATTATATTGCTGACTAATCTTTCTTATCAAGTCCTATGCACATGTACATGATAGATGGATAGATAGATAGAAAACTCTTTATTATACCACACAAAACAGAAAACAATACAGGAATAAACAATAGAATAAAGAAAGTATAAAGGGCGGCCTTATCGCTGAGAGCGACCTCTTTCATGCAACCTTTACATGCTTATTAGACACGAAATGTTATAATATGAGTTGTATAAATACTGATATTATCAAAATCAAAGTTGTTGATTTCCAAACGTAGGTACACTTAGAAATAAATAAATAATGCTGGACAATTCACACAGCATTATCTAGCCCCATGGTAAGCAAAGCTTGTGTTATGGGTACTAGATAACTGATATACATAATACAATACATTACATAGATAGATATTTTTTATTATACATAGAAAACGACCAGAACACCCGGAACAAATATCTGCAGATCGTACACATAATTGTTCCGAGGCGGGAATCGAACCCGTAATCTCTTACGCCGCAGGCGGACCTTCGCCCACCGCGCCACATCGGTCTTCATAGAAAGGTCAATAATAAGTGAGGATTTTATAGATTTGTTACCTAAGATCTTTTACAACCTGTTCGAGAAATTTGTGCACACGTAAAAAACATGGGTATAGCAGGAATAGCACAAAGATCTATATCCTTCAACCTAGGTTGTTTCGTAGAGATCGCTCTTCGGAAGAACCGCCATCGTCACTTATTTTGATACCTATTGGTTTAAATTATATTAATAATTCCTTCTTTCATCGTTGCAGCGTTGGATCGTCAGGAGTGGAAGGAGAAAAGGGAGGCCTTTGCCCAGCAGTGGGACAACAATGGCTAACAATAAATAATAAATAAACGAATAATTCCTTAATAATAAAAATTTCAATGAGACATTTATATCTGACTTACTTTTTTAATATTTATTATACAGGCTGATATCTACCTACTCGACGATCCGCTGTCAGCTGTAGACACGCACGTCGGGAAGCACCTCGTGTCTGAATGCGTGAACGGATTCCTCAGGTCCGCGACCAGAATCCTGATCACCCACCAACTCCATCATCTGAGGACCGCCGATAAAGTCCTCATTTTGCACAATGTAAGTAAAAAATTGGATCTCTATGATATAAATCAAGGCAAATCACTCTGGGTTTGTAAAGGCTCTTTCGTAATGTTTAAATGACCAGTTCTGGCCCGCAGCTTCGCACGCGTATTATGGAAAGAAATAAGTTTTTTTTTATTCCATGGAAACTGATTTATGGGATAAAAAGTAGCCTATGTGTTATTCAAGGTAAAAAGGTATTATGCAATATATCAGCCTGATTCGTTCAGAAGTTAGGGCGTGCGTAGAAAAATAAGAAATATAAATCCATCCATCTGTAAAAAATTCGCATTTATAATAATAGTGTAATGTGATGATAAATGATAATGATAACTGTATGACAAATTGGCAAGGAGAAAAATACGTTAAAAGGAGGCATCATGCATAACGTCAAAGTTCATCAAATATCAAAGGGATTTCCTCTACACCTTACATGACTCTTGAGCACGTCACTTTCAAATTGCATAAGTAAAGTGGGAACAAAAGTGATCACTGTGATTTTTTGTTCACTTCAATCTTTTGAGGTAAAGTAAAGAAACGAACAAGAAACCGTTACCTTGTTAGTTTTCAAGTTGAAGCAAAACTGGTCCCAAGCTATTTTATCGTCTAGTCTAGAGAATCTGATATTTTTAGCCTTTTTAAAAAGGATATGTTTGACAATGTGTGAAATGTCCAGCATTATTTATTATTATTATGTCTCTCATTTACCATGATCTCGGGCCATAAAGTGACCCGGTCCTTTGGAAGGCTTGCGTGGGGCCGAAGCCAACAGCACAGAGGCCCTTTGAGAAGTTAATCTAAAGGCGATGGCTACACATAGCGGGTATCATCCTCGGGTGCACAATATGATACACCCAAAGATGGTATCCGCCAGGTGTAGAGACTATTGCAAAGAAAAATGAAATTATTATTATTATTAATTTCACAACTGTACTAAGATTGAGTAGTACGAACATTCTTTTTAATTTGTACGACAAGGAGACATGGAGCAGCCTTCTTTGTATAAAGCCATTGCATTGTCACATCGTTTAATTAATGTTTTAAATAAATACTTCCTTCTCTAGCTTCAGAGTATAAAAACCGCGATTCAAGGCTGTTGACACATTACCTACATATATTATTTTTATATCTGTGCCTACATATGTATGTATATGTTTTGGTACGCGACGTGTCAAAGAAAATAAAGAATTTATAGAACACTTAAAATCTATACAATATGCAAAATCGTTTATTTCAACAATTACACAATAGGCACTTGTAACGATGAGACCACAAAAGTTAAAGGCAGAGGAGTAGTCTCATTGCTGGCCTCAAGCTAAAATTAGTTCTTAAAGCTAAGTTAGTATAGCCAGTATAGAAAATCGCTTATCGCCAATTGATTTAAAAATTCCCTGAACGACACTACACTCCGTAAATAACAGACGCTAAAAAGTCCACAGTAATCTAAACAACTATATTTTAGACTTGTTTAGAACTGTAGTAGTTGGCAACTTTTGTAACATAAACTGGTTTATTCCATAAATATCTGGCATAGTTGTATTGGAAATTTGGATTCGTTCATTTGATGGATTTATTTTATTTAAGAGATAAAAATAATTAACCTGCTTGTGTTTATGGTTTTTCGTTGCTTACAGTACCTCTGGTTAGCAGGAAATTAATATTCATATTATTCCGCCACTTATACACAATGCGAAGTCCTTATCATTTCTGTTTGTTGTTATATTATTTATTTGGTAGATACTTAATTTCTTCATTGAAATTTGCATATGTTTTTATTAAGTATACGATCAGATACCAAACCAACGAATACATTTTGTAGTTATCCTTAATCGTCAAAACTTCCTGCGTCATTTAGGTTACTTACGAATTTAATTATTAATTTAACTGAAATATTTATTCCATTATTTACTTGTAAATTGTAGGCACCTGCATCTATGCAAATAAAGTTTATATCTCTTAAAATTTATGACCTATAAATAATTTATTCTTTGTGCACTTAATTTAACAATTAAATAAAATTGCAGATTTTGTTTATGCTTGCTTGCCCACAGAGGTATTGCTCTGCTAAATGCTTGTTTCGTTAATTACCAGTATAAAAGTACGTATTAATAGTAATATTGACTTATAGTGTCATACGTAAGACATGAAGGCATGTCCACCGGAGGGCGAACGCCCCGTGCAGAAAAGCTGTGGAATTACTCTTAAACCACCCATCCTACAATTGACATTTGAATGGCTTTCGTAATTTGCAATTGTATGGCGAAAGCCATTAAAAGGGATTTCAAAGCCATTGAAATGGATTTCAATTGTCAATAACGACAGGTGGATGGGTGGTTTTCGCATAATTCCACAGTGGCCTACCACCGAACTGTAATGGTGAACCTGTCAAGCGTGGCGATTGAAGCAAACCATACCATACCCATAACATTGTTTCTTTGAAGCAGTCCTATGTCCAACCGTTTTGAAGGTCTTTCGGCTTTTGACATACTATTCGGCTGTAGGGAAAGTTAATATTTCTTTGTAATATCTTCTATGAATTTTAGGGAGAAGTGGAAACGTTGGGCTCCTTCGATGAGGTGTCAAAATCTCCCCTATTCGCTGAATTGCAACATGAAGAGGAACAACCAGAAGAACAGATGAAGCCACCGGCAAACCCCCGACAGCGTTCTATGTCCACGCAGGTAACTCACTCAACTTCTATAAAACTTAACCTTCTCTTGTATGTGCTTATATATGTATTTTTATGTAGGTATGTTTGCTGATTTATCTGCCCACGTTTAAGATACATTCGAGGTAGATTGTTAGGTTATGTACAAAACATCAAATAATAAAAGTACAAACCTACTTATTATAGAAGGATCTACTATTAATAATATTACTCTCTCATTTTTACTTAGAAACATCAAAAAAAATGTGTCTGTTTCATGATCTCGAGTCATTAAGAGACCTTTAGTATTTCGGTAAATTATATAATCCCCCTGCTGACCATAAGCTTCACCCTATTCCCTCCTCGCGTCTCGTCGTATCACGATCCTAAGCAATCTCCGTCCAGTCAGCCAGGAAATTGCACTATTCGTATAATAAACATAAAAATGTCAAGCCAACTAATTATTGATTGGAAGCGGAAAAATAAAAACTTCAATCTTTTTATTCATGTTGCAGCAGGGTTGGCATGATTAAAACAAGTTGTTTTAAAACAGTTTGAAATAAAACTATGTTTTATATTAAGAAAAAAACAGGGTTTAAAACTACCTTTAATTGCAAATGAATGTGTATAAATACCACAGACAGGCTGTGGTATTTATACAGGTAACTCCCCGCCTGTAAAGTCCCTATGTTGGCCGTCGAAAGAAAGTAATTCACTGGATTAGTGGGTACGGTACCTATTACCTGCTCTCTCTCTAGTTCTCTACCTACCTACAACACTACATACAAGGTGTATGTAAAGTGTTTTGTATTGATTAATAATAATAATAATTTTTAATAATTAGATTAGAGGTACTGAGATATGCAACAAAAGTAAATATTTATCGTTTTGTTAATTTTTACTAATGTGAATTAGGAAATAGTTTAGAAATGGATTATTTTATTATTCGCTTTAATTGATTTGAAATTGATAAGTAAAAAAAAACAATAAAAACAAAAAAAACACTTGTTTTAAACATTTTGAACTGTTTGTTTTATAAAATATAGAAAAATCTGTTTTTTTTCCAACCCTGTGTTGCAGTCTCAGATTTTAATGCACTTGTGTTTTCTAATGATAATTGAGTATTTACCTACAAAATTGCTTCAGTGAGATTGGTTACGTAGTACCCACCTACCAAGTTAGTTATATAGGTAATATAAGATTATGTTATTCGAATTCATAATTCATAATTCATAATTCATAATTCATTTATTGTTTGTGAATCAGGGTAATGGATAGTCAGATACATAAGACTTATTTTAGATCGCTAGATTCTGCCGCTTAGGCGTACAAACATTTTAATAAACAATTAATTTTTTAGCTTATACAATATACCTACCATAATTATATTATCTTATAAAAAGCATGCAGTTATATAAATAATTATTTAATTTAATTACTTATCATTTTCAATGAATGTCTTATTATGAAAATTTTATTTAAATGAATCAATGTCAATATAAAGTTAAGGTAATCATTCAATAAGCAATGTCAAAAAATAGTACAATCTGTAAATTTCATAATATGGCAAATTAATAAGGTATTGATAATTTAATTAAATAACAATTCAAGATAGGTACATACATAGTCAATTAAGTATAAAAATTTCAAACAATATTCCATAATATTCACTTGAATCTTGTCTCTATAAAGTTATCACATTAATTTGCGCTTTATAAAGTTGAGATAAATATCGACCTATATAAACTAATCTATTTTTTATCTGACCAATGACACTATTGCCACTGCTCCTGCGCCATCGTCAAGCAAGCGTAATATTGCGTAAAAAAAAAATAAGGTTCTCTATTAGCAAAGAAAGTTACAATCAAATGTAGACAAAAATTTGAACAAGTATTTACAGTTTAAACAATTGTAATATAATTACACATCTATAATTGTTTTAATATAATATATAATTAATCACTACATAGTATAAAACAAAGTCGCTTCCCTCCCGCCGTCTGTCTGTCCCTATGTGTGTTTAGATCTTTAAAACTACGCAACGGATTTTGATGCGGGTTTTTTTAATACGAACCTCTACTTAATACACTTTTTGCATAAATATATCTTTGTATTAAAATTATTGAAGTAAGAATGGACGAACTCATGAAGGCTTTTGCTGCCATTGCACAAATTAAGGAAACTGACACAATAGTGATTCAAGAGGAAGGTTTAAAAACCATTTGACACATAGATTTCCACGCGGTCAAAGCCGCGGGGCTCAGCTAGTATATGATAATAAAAAGTTGCTCAGTTGATCCATATCAATACCAGTCGGAAGCGTCTTCAAGCATTGTCCCGCCTGTTTAGTAAATTATTGTTTTATTTTCAGTCATATATAAGCACAACTAGTACTGGGCTAGGATCTGAATACGGCGTCGATGGTGATGCGGTCGAAGAAGAAGAAGAAGCGTCAGCCACAGGTAATATATTCAATCTAAAAGGACGGATTGACGAAAGCTATGGTAATATCTTCAATATAAAAGGACCAATAGACGAAAGCTATGGTAATATCTTCGATATAAAAGGACCAATTGACGAAAGCTGTGGTAATATCTTCAATCTAAAAGGAACAATTGACGAAAGCTAAGATCTATGATAAGACCTATGACAAGTTTGATTCACTTCATCATTTAAATAAAATAAATATGAATAAACCACACATCATCTATCCCCTAAGCAGGTTAAGTTAAGCAGTTTTAATTGACTAATGCCCGTATTATTATACACTCAGTCAATCGATATACCTATGCTTGAGTAACGATTTTCTATGGTAGAAGCATTGACGACCGATGTGGCGCGGTGGGCGAAGGTCCGCTTGCGACGCAGGAGGTTGCGGGTTCGATTCCCGCCTCGGAACAATTATTTGTATGATCTGCAGATATTTGTTCCGGGTGTTCTGGTCGTTTTCCTTATATAATAAAAAAATATCTATCTATGTAATGTATTGTATTATGTATATCAGTTATCTAGTACCCATAACACAAGCTCTGCTTACTGGGGCTAGATAATGCTGTGTGAATTGTCCAGCATTATTTATTTATTTATTACTCAAGCATAGATCGATGACGGAGCATAGTTTCATAATATGTGCCATAATTTTAATGAATAAATAAATAAATAATGCTGGACAATTCACACAGCATCATCTAGCCCCAAGCTAAGCAGAGCTTGTGTTATGGGTACTAGATGATTGATATATACATAAAACAATACATTACATAGATTTTTTATTATACATAGAAAATGACAAGAACACCCGGTACAAATATCTGGAGATCGTACACACAATTGTTCCGAGGCGGGATTCGAACCCCCCAACCTCCTGCGTCGCAGGCGGACCTTCGCCCACCGCGCCACATCGGTCGTCAAATGAGATTTCAAATGCGAAGCTATTAATACCACTTGATAATCGCGAAGATAGCTTAACTTCATGGCAAAGTTTAACTAGAAAGGTCAAGCCATTCTACTTGAAGCCATCGGTTCCTCAAACACAGTTTTTTTTACTAGTTCAGGAGCCTATGGCCTCGTATTGCCTGTTTCACTATCTATTTTGTCAATAAATAACATTTTTACTTTTTTTTTACTCTATTGCAGTGCGCTTGTATTTGTCAGTTTTTTCGATTGTATGTATTAGTATGTATATTTTTGCACAGGTACGGTGTCAATGAAAGTGTACGGGCAGTATTTCGGCGCAGGCGGCGGCTGGTTCATCATAACTCTCACCGTGTTGTCCATCATCACGGCCCAGGTCTTAACTTCCATGAGCGACCTCTGGCTTACACACTGGTAAGTTAGCTTTTATTCATTTACCGACTAGATTCTGCACTTCCTCGCGTTATATGTATCTATAGAATTGTGTAAAGGTTGTTAATATCGCATGGAAACTGATTTATTAGATAAAAAGTAGCCTAGGTTTATTTCCAGGTACCTACATATGTATATGCAAAACTTCAGCCCGATCCGTTCGGTAGTATTGCAGTGAAGAAGTAATATACATCCATACAAACCTTCACGTAGGTACTTAATATTTCCTAGTGTGACGATTTTTAAGGACGTTACACAGAATAATTCATTGTGTGCAAAATAAACAAAAGGTCTTGAGTTTAGTAATCTCTTAGATAAAGAAGGACTTACTGTTTACCTCTTTTTATTACGACAGAAACGAAGGGCACACAAATTAGAACGTAAGGAAACTCCTCCTTTTTTCGTAGTCGGTTCACGTTAGTCCTACTATAATATTATAAACGCGAAAGTTTGTAAGTATGGATGGATGGATGGATGGATACATCCATCCATCCATCCATCCATACTTACAAACTTGTTACTATTTCACGTAAAAACTACTGAATGGATTTTAATGAAACTTTACAATAATATAGCTTATGCATCAGAATAACACTACAATTTATAAAGATATATTGTATATTCACACAATTCTTTCCATCCAAAGGTTGCCTGGAAGAGATCGCTTCTAAGCGATAAGGCCGCCCATTGTACTTGTCACATGTAATATCTTTCATAATGTTCTGTATCTGGTGTACAATAAAGTATTTTTGTATTGTATTGTATTGTATATTATCCAAAAAGTGATTTAAGACACTGATAGGCATTTTAATTAATATCCAAAGACACGCTAAGGACGTGAAGATAATAAGGTACCTACACGTTTAATGAGACCATTTTAAATTCATAGTAAAGTGCTTATAAGATTTAAAAGTCTCGTTTATTACACAAACAATAAGTGTGTTTTGATTTATAAACTCTTTAGGGTTCCGTACCCAAAAGGTGAAATCGGGATCCTATTACTAAGCCTCCGCTGTCTGTCTGTCTGTCCGCCCTTCAGCGTGCTGTATCATTCGAACCGTTATGGGGTCCAACCAACGAAAATTCAATACCGCTACCGACAATAAAGGTAAGCAACATCGGGCGCGGTCAGTACTTGTTTGGGTGACCGCGTTATATTGGTTTTTGCGGAGATGTCCGACGGAGACGAGAAGTAACTTTTTTCAGCTAAGGTGTCTAGACTCGAGCGGAGATGTGTGCTGGATAGACCGGCTGATTGCGTGCGGCGAGCGGCATTTGTTTATTGAGATATATACACTAGCGAGACACAGACCATATCTCCGCTCATCTCTTCTCGCCTCCGATACGCTACGTGTCGTCACCGGATTGCGAGGCACACCTTACATACCCGCTTCGATCTTTCTTTGTTTCTTCATACAAATACCTATGTATATGTAATACATGTCCGCTCGGTGGTCTACACTGAAGCTAAGCGGAGACGAGATGTGTGAATAACGTCGTTCTGTTGGTTGTTTAAAACACATCTCTTCTCCTTCCAAAGATCCTCTTGCATGAATTCTCGTCATGTTAAAGAAATGTTTATTTATTTATTGCATAGAAACATAGAAAAGACAGACAGGGCGCTACGTGTTGGAGATTTCAATGTCCAGTGGACTATTTTATAGATTGATGACTGACAAAATAATTCCAAAACCAATTATTTTCTTCTATTACTTAGGTACCACGGTAAATCTATTTATGCGTTGATTGAATTAGGCTTTTAAAGCCGGTGTTATAGATATCTATGCCATTCCTCATCATTACATATACATATGTATCAGTCATTACAATGACTAGTTAAAAAAAAAGATTATGTTTAATAATGTACTGGAGATAACTAAACGTTTATTAATTATCAGTTAACTAAATAACATGTCATCTTTTGACTAAGATAAGAGTTTAGGTTGGCAGAAATGTAGGAAAGGAATGATTTGTAATTTTTGCGATCATTATCTGGAGCCTTTATTATGCAATGTCTTTATTTTATATTTCATAATTATGAAGAAATTTCTTGAAATGGTGATCAGAGTGTCTTTTCGCCATGTTTTAGAACCTAATCTATTATAGTTGGTTCCCAATATTTTAATATGAAAATGCATCCTTAGTATTTTCAATAGTTTTTAAAAGATTAAGAGAAAAGGAGCATAGGTTAGAACGAGGCCAAGCAAAACTGAATAAGAATTTTTGTTACTACTTATAGCAAGCCGTAAGCCCTTGCACTCGGGGTAATCTCTAAGAAATCAGCGCTAGAGTCCGTAGGAAGTCGCAAAGATTTTCGACTTGTCGGGTACCTGATGTCGTGGCTTAGTTGGTTAGAGCGTCCTCGTACTTAGCGAAAGTCGCGGGTTCAAGTCCCGCCAAAATCGATATAGAATAAATACCTAGAATAGAGGATGTAATAAAGGGCGTCCTTATCTAAATTATTTGGTTTTATAATATTTGTTTTTCCCACACTTACGGGAAAAAATTAAAACGACCAACCAATAGATAGATATCAGTAACGTTCAATTTATTTGTCCTCAGGATGAACACTGTAGAAGCGACGTACGATGTGACCGAAAGTAGAAACGCAACAAGATTCCTTCAAGACCTCGCGAATGACACCAACGCTGAGTTTTACTCCAACATTCTTAACGAAACAGCTGCAAACTCCCTCGATACTAAGCCGAACCACACAATCATTAGAACTATGCTTGAAACAGCCAGTGCACTGTCGAATCTCACGAATGCAACCACGGCGGATCACACGCAAGTGAACAATAACTACTACATCTACATCTGGTCTATTGGGATCCTTGCCTGCATTGTTCTTACAACTGAAAGGTGAGTTATTGGCAGTTTGAGACGAAATTAAAAATTATGAAATTGATACGTGCGCTAGAGCGTCAGCCAAGTTCGGAAAGAAACGGGCGCGCGCGGGGCGATGCAATAGCAATGAGTATCTGAACCACGCACGCTACACGGGCGCGCGCGGGGCGATGCAATAGCAGTGAGTATCTGAACTACGCACGCTACACGGGCGCGCGCGGGACGATGCAATAGCAGTGAGTATCTGAACCACGCACGCTACACGGGCGCGCGCGGGGCGATGCAATAGCAGTGAGTATCTGAACCACGCACGCTACACGGGCGCGCGCGGGGCGATGCAATAGCAGTGAGTATCTGAACCACGCACGCTACACGGGCGCGCGCGGGACGATGCAATAGCAGTGAGTATCTGAACCACGCACGCTACACGGGCGCGCGCGGGGCGATGCAATAGCAGTGAGTATCTGAACCACGCACGCTACACGGGCGCGCGCGGGGCGATGCAATAGCAGTGAGTATCTGAACCACGCACGCTACACGGGCGCGCGCGGGACGATGCAATAGCAGTGAGTATCTGAACCACGCACGCTACACGGGCGCGCGCGGGGCGATGCAATAGCAGTGAGTATCTGAACCACGCACGCTACACGGGCGCGCGCGGGGCGATGCAATAGCAGTGAGTATCTGAACCACGCTACACGGGCTTTTGGTCCCATCTTATATCTCACAAATTATCAAACCTATAGGCTTGCATATTTGCATGTCTAGTTAGATCCTGAATGAATAAATACCTATAAGGTTAACGCGGTCCGAAAAGTGCCAACACAAAATAAAAATAACAAAATGTAGGTTAACGTAACTTATTGTGAACTGGTTTATTTCCATATAACTCTTTGACAATGATTATAGGCTAAATTATTAATGATAACTTTTACAACGATCAATGCTCTCAGCGATAAGGTCTCCTTTTGTTCTATGTTTTTTTATTTCTATTTAGACATAAGATTTTATTTACGTAAACTTTTAGTACAATAAAGTAATGATTCATTCATAGGCAGAATTATGAAGTGTATAACTTCAAGTTTATGTCATGAGTTTTAAGTGTATCAATGTTTATTCTGTTAACAAGATTAGTATAATCTAAGTTTGTTAAGTTGTAGGTCCTTGTCGATCATTATAATCTTATAGTACCTAGTTGTTAGAAGGGAACTCCCATTTACAAGTACCTACCTATCTAAGCAGTCACTTTCTACATTCACACAGTTTAGCCTTTACATACCTACCTAATAGGATACCTGATTCTTTTAGTTTAAGGAAAACGCCGAAATCGTGTTGCGTATATATGAACTTTCAACAAATTTGTTTAAAAATTTAGTTTAACATTTTGTAAATGTTTTTCAGATCAATCCTGTTCCTATGGGTATGCATGCGAAGCTCCATAAAATTGCACAACGACATGTTCGGGAACATTCTAGCAGCTACCATGCGCTTCTTTGACACAAACCCATCAGGACGCATCCTCAACAGATTCTCTAAGGACATGGGTGTTGTGGATGAAACTCTGCCTAAGATGTACTTGGACAGTATTCAGGTAAGTGGTGGTTTTAGACAATTTATTTGAGAAAGTTGAAGAAGTCCAGGATCTACTTTGGGCCTTGCCAAAGAGTTGTTTTTGACAAAGTTCCACAAAATGGGTGCTTAGCCGGAAAGGGGGTTCAGAATCATCCTAATCAACTTTTTGGTCTTTTTTAACAAAGGACATCTGTCAATTACTGGCCCTAAAAAAAAATCCTTTATTGATGGACGCGTGGTTACGCTATATATAATTATATTTATTAAGTAATTATATATAATTAAAATCACGGACACTAATATTAAGTTATTAAAAATTCGGAATTTGAGATTATGATTTTTCGTTGTACAAGTTCTCAGAGCCATTTATATAATATAATAGTTACCTATGTCATTTATATATAATTTTTGGGCGATCCGCAGTTGAAACATATTTGAAAACATACAATATTAATTATGAACAAATTTTCACACGCCTGTTCAGAGGGAAATTTGACTTAGTCCCGTACTTTATACGTTCTTTAATTTTAACTTTTTTCTTTCTTCGTTTCACAGATTTTCATGGTGATGATGGGTATTCTGGTAATGATCGCTATCGTGAACCCTCTCATGGTGGTGACCACTGCTGTTTGCGCTGTCTTCATGTACTTATGGACGCGAATGTACCTCAACACTGCGCAGACCATCAAAAGGTACGGATTATAACTCACTTTTCTTTAATTTATTTATTTCAACTATTCACTACAAAGTTATATACACTTTATTTTAAGATTGAATGAAACCCAAGTAATGTAACATTCGGGTCAAACTCCTACGTGTTTAAAGAGTGTTAATATAAAAAAAAAAATCTTTAAAAATTAAAAACAAAACTAAAAAAAAAATATATAATATTTATTTTATTAAAGCACAGGCAGTTTACAGTATTCATAAAGTAACCAGTAATATAGTTTTGTATACACCAATCAAGATGCCACTGATAGAAACATTATTTATAAAAAAAAACACTTTTAAATTTTTGGTAAAAATAAATAAATACTTATTTAAAGAGTTTATAGGGGCTGGTGTAAGAGGCCCGACGGTATGACATTAGTGTCATGGGAGTTGGAGGCCTATTTGCTGTTGAGCTACTTGTAGATTGTTTGCAACAGTGTGCAGTTTGCTTAATTGTAAATACTAGTTCTAATTTGTTTCTATTATTTGATTGTAATTTACTCTGCCGTGTTTTGCGGCCTTACTATGTTTACGTAATTACCTACATATATTTTAACTGAATCAAGGAGACATGTATGTAATTCGTTCAGTTAAACATATTCAAATAGCACTTCTTATTATCAGAGAACTATCTATCTAGGTATATATATATAAATATATATATATATATATTTCATTATATATAATTTTATTTATATTAAAACTGATGTTTTTTATTAGGTTTATTGCATCGTTTATTGACTTATTATTATTTTAATTTATGTATATATAATATAATCTCATCCCATATTGTATTAGTCTATTTTGTTTCTTTGTACACTTCCTCGATCTGTTCCATCGCTTCTCCTATAAACCTAAGGTTTGCTTTAAGAAAACTCTTTGTTAGGGTTAAGCTCGCCTAAGTTATTTTTAAGTTTTTTGTGTACAATAAAGAGTTACAGAATTACATGTTATAATCGTAGAGCTTACAGTTTTAAGCCTTTTATCACATTTAGAAAAGGTTTGCCTCGCTTCGCTTATGATAAAACATTTTATGGCTTGATAAAACTCTGTTAGATAAACGATACTTACGCGACTCTTCTTACTTTATTGATCTTGTGCCTACCCTTATGTTTGTATTTGTTTATCCAATCCATATTGCTTTGAGTTATAAGTAGGTATAGGTCATTCCATATTTTTTTTGAACACTACTAGGAAATGTTACGTGACATACTCGAATACGCAAACATAACTCAGACAAACTCAGATTTAAACACGTTTCAAGTGACGAATTATTTGAAATCTTTCTTATGCTGTGTGAAATCTTAACTTATCATCTAGGTTACACTGTTGTACAAAGCCTCCCTTACCTCCTGCGATAAATATCCAGGATATGTCTGACGACCCGGAGACGTTTGTCTAGGCCTCCGATAAAAAAACGTCGCTATTTTCCCTGCTCTGTGCAGTTTTCCGCTTTCCCAGGATATGTATTTATTTATGTAACGACCACTGTGGCGCGATGGGCGCAGGTCTGCCTGCGACACAGGAGGTTCATTTCCTTCCTCGGGCGTAACAAATGTTTGTACGATCTACTACTGGTGTACTGTGTAGGACTGTCAGGGTGTTCTGGTGCTTTTCTATGTATAATAAAAAATACCGTACGTAATTGTATTATGTATATCAGTTTACTAGTACCCATAACACCAGCTCTGCTTAGCCCAAGCTAACTGATTTTGGGAGGCCTTTGTTCAGCAGTGGACTAATATAGGCTGGTGAGATGATGTTGAGAAACTACTCACTGTTTTTAGAAATCTACTCAAGTCAAAATCTTTTAATAAGTATTATAAATGCGAATGTTTGTATGAATTGTATTATGTATATAAGTTATCTAGTATCCATAACACAAGCTTAACCATAACTTAGCTCAAGCTAAGCAGAGCTTGTGTTAGCTAGCCCCAAGGCTAGATAATACTGTGTAATTGTCCTGCATATTTATTTATTTATTTGATATATTCGCTTCAGAGTGGAAGGAACCACGCGCAGTCCAGTATTCTCCCACGTGTCGGCCACGATGTCTGGACTCAACACGATCAGAGCTTGCGGCGCGCAAGAGATGCTGGTCAGACAGTTTGACGAGAAGCAGGACGTTCACACGGCTGCATGGTAAGTAACTTAAACCCTTACGAACAGACGATACAAAGGCTGTATCTATGGCAGTATTAACTTAATTAGCTTATTTAGGCTACTGCCTAGTCTTTGCGGTGCGAGCCGAAGAATCGCGCTGCAGCGACCAGGGCTCGCAGAAAATGTGTGGCGTGGGCAGTGAAAGTGTTAAAATATCAAAATCGAAACATTCTAAAACACAGAACGAACTCTCGACTTTGATCTATGATGATAATATTAGAACGGCTGAACCAACTGTCATTGAACTTAGCTCACAAACAAATAAATGTTACAAATACATGTATAGACACACTCCATAAAACCACTATAATAACAGAAAAACTCAATCAAAATCGGTTTACCCGTTTATAAGCAACAATGCCATAGACAGACACACTGACGGAAAGGTAATACTTGTATCACACCTTTTTGTGTCTGGTTTGATGATCGACACGATGAGCAGTCGAAAAATTTGCCTAACAAAACTCTTATTACCTTCTGAGATATAAGGTAAGGGTTTGGCAGGAACTATTAAATAAACATAATGACAGTACCGTGTCAATATATTTATGAAAACTTGTTGTACACTCATAAAAATATCAATCGGTTCACTAAAAAAAGTGATATACATATAATAATAAGAACAGACACAACCATCTAGGCCACAGGCAACGCACGCGCCACAACGTTTACAATGGACACTGGAACAAAATGAAAGCATTATAAGAGGATATTACAGAATAACACAATTAGAAGTAAACAAAACTGCTTATAGAAAACCGTTACACCAATACTTTATAACTATTTTCCCTCACTTTTCATACATAAGTGAGCAGCGAATTGCAGACCAGAGGAGAGCTATCATAGTCAATAAGTATATCGATGACGAAAGGCTTAATTACATTCGTCAGGAGGTAGCTATTGAATTAGGTACACAAGCAATTTCAACAAATATAAATCAACAAGATCACGATCAGACACCACAAAATGACCTTAACGAAACTATTTGGTACGATGCGACCGACAATACTATAACCAACGATCCGCATGCACTTAGTTCACTTCCACAAACTTGTATAGCTGACCAAGATAGGGACCCAGAGGTAGATTTAGTTTTTGCTGAAGCTATGGAATACTTCTCCAGCAGCAAACCAGAAGATAGGCCATTTATTCCTAAGCAAAAGCCTTCTAAGAAATTCGGTAAGATGGTTAGTTACCTAAATGATATTATTTTGCCGGAAAATGTCACTCTTGACACTAATTTCGAGACATTACAAACTGCAATTTACTGTGTGGCATGGACGGCAGCCAAATTAAACGGCACCAAACTCAAAATTCCACCTGAAGAATCGAGAACTCCACAAAATGGAAAACGTGTACCTAATTGGCAGAAACGCCTCGAAAGAAAGTTAGACGACCTAAGAAAAATGATAGGACGGCTAACACAATACAAAAATGGTAACAGAAGTAGGACGGTCACAAAACAAGTAGACAGAATATTAAAAGAGTACAAAACGCACACAACACATGAGTCACCAAATACAGACATAACCCACTATCTAGACACCCTGAAACAAAGGTTGAGTGTAGTAAGCAGCCGCCTCACTCGATACAAAGCGTGTTCGTTTAGGAAGACACAGAACTCCCATTTTATGAACAATGAGAGAAAATTTTACCAATCTTTGTCACATGCCACTACTAATAACACAACACCAACGGGTACCAATTCTAACCAGGCAAATATAAACTCAACAGAGATGCGTCATTTCTGGTCACGGATTTGGGAACAGCCTGCAGAATTTAATGAAGCAGCTGAATGGATACACAATGAATGTGCACGATACTCGGAGCTCACACCTATGGAGTTTGAACATATCCCCATAGACGTATTCAAACAAGTTTTACACTCAACACATAATTGGAAAACTCCTGGCTCTGATCATATTCACTCCTACTGGTACAAAAAGCTTACATACATACACCCATACCTATATAACCATATCAATAATTTCGTAAAGAACCCCGAAACCATGCCAGAGTATGTCACAATAGGAATCACCTACATGATATCAAAAGACCCCAAAGATATGGGAAACCCAGCCAAATATAGACCCATCACGTGTCTTCAAACTATATATAAAATCATAACAGGGTGTATATCTCAACTTATTTACAGACACATCAACGTTAATAACATTCTAGCAGAACAACAAAAAGGCTGCAGAAAGTTTAGCCAGGGATGTAAGGAACAACTTACCATAGACTCAGTTATACTACAGCGTACACAAAAGTTAAAATCAGATCTCTTTAGCACTTACATTGATTACAAAAAAGCCTATGATTCAGTCCCACACACTTGGCTCATTAAAATCCTGGAGATTTACAAAATTGATTCAACTCTAGTCTCGTTTCTATGTAGGTCTATGGCCCAGTGGGCTACTCAACTACAGGTAGGAACCATGGGTAGGGAAGAGGCCCCACCTATTGCTATAAAACGCGGTATATTTCAGGGAGATGCGCTTAGTCCACTTTGGTTCTGCCTCGCCTTAAATCCCTTGTCTAACCATCTTAACTCGTTAAAAATAGGATACTGCCTCGAAAACGCAATCGATAGACAGAAAGATTCGGATAGTATGTTGAACCATTTGCTCTATATGGATGATATAAAAATATATGCATCCACCGAAGAAGATCTCAGGCACTTAATACACGCAACGGAACAATTTTCAAACGACATTTCAATGGAGTTCGGAATAGATAAATGTAAAATTAATTCCATAACATCGGGACAGCAATATCAGCATTCCTACCAACTGCAATCCGGCGAAATAATTAATCATCTGAATGAAAATGAAACATATAAGTACTTGGGATGCCAACAATCAAAACAAATTCATTTTAAGGAAATTAAAGCTAAACTTACACAAAATTTTAAACATAGATTAAATTCGATTTTGAAATCTCAACTCTACTCAAAAAATTGCACAAAAGCCATAAATTCCTACGCTATCCCAATACTCACATATTCTTTTGGAATAATAAACTGGTCCAAAACAGAATTAAAAAATCTACAACGAATGATTAATGTGACCATGACCAAATACCGAAAGCATCATCCACGCGCATGTGTCCAACGGCAAATACTACCACGAGTGGAAGGGGGTAGGGGCATTGTTAACATTTTTAATCTGCATAATAGACAAATAGGTACACTCCGAGCATTTTTTCACACTAAAGTAGATACATCAACCCTTCATAGATCAATCGTTGAACTAGATCAAAAACTCACCCCACTAAATTTACATGATCGTGATAAACAAAGAAACGAGGAGCTCACAGACAGGCAGACATTAGTTTCCGAATGGACCCTGAAGTCTCTACACGGGAGACATCGCCATGATTTGGGCCAGCCTACCGTCGACATGCAGGCGTCGAACGAATGGCTCAACCGTGGTGAACTTTTTCCTGAGACTGAAGGGTTCATGATTGCTATCCAAGACCAAGTTATAGAGACCCGTAATTATCAAAAACATATCATGAAACTACCTAATCTTACTACTGACTTATGCAGACGTTGTAACAGTTCTTCGGAGACTATCCAACATATCACAGGGGCATGTAAATCTATTGCGCAAACTGATTACAAGTATAGGCATGATCAGGTCGCCAATATCATACATCAACGGTTGGCGACAAAGTACCATCTAATCGAAACACCGGCAAGACCGCCACCTTACTATAAATACGTCCCCGATACTGTACTAGATAGTCCCACACATAAACTCTATTTTGACAGAGCTATCCTCACTGATAAAACCACACATTTCAATAGACCCGACATAACACTCATTGACAAAACCAACAAAATAGCACTCCTCATCGACATTGCCGTTCCCAACACTCACAACCTACAGAGTACCATTGCGGAGAAATTATCCAAATATATTGATCTTAAGAACGAAATAACCCGCATGTGGAATCTGCGAAAAGTAACAATAGTCCCAATAGTCATATCGACAACGGGTGTCATCCCAAAACAACTCTTTCAATCTCTAGAATTCTTAGACATACCGAAGCACACATACGTTCTTCTCCAAAAAGCAGTAATTTTAAATACTTGTAGAATCGTGAGGAAGTTTTTGCAAAGCGAACTCCCAAGCGTAGAGCACTTCACTGAAACGCACTTGGCTTAGGCCCGTGCGCTTTGGATAGCACCGGTTCCCGAAACCGAGAAGATAAAAATCTTAAACTAAAATAATAATAATAATAATTTATTTGATCAAAAATACATGCATACATAGAAACACAATCAGATCAACTTAAGATTATTCATATTTTGCTAATATACTAGGACTAAATATTATAGTGATCTCACTTTGATCTCTACACTAGGATACCCTGTGCCGTAGAGACCAAAAAGGAGTTGGATTTAAAATATAATGTAAATACTAGAAATAAGAATAAACTCGCTGTGCCCACAACTAGGCTACACAAGATAAATGTATCTTTTAAAGGGCAATGTATACGCTTCTACAACAAAACTCCAAGTGAGTTGCAAAAATTATCAATAAATAAATTTAAAAAAATTGTTAAACACATTCTTTGTAAAAAAGCTTATTACAAAATATCAGATTACTTAGAAGATAAAAAAGCTTGGAACGAGTTTTGCTCCAACTCAAAATCTACCAACTTACAGATAAGCAAATCAAATGTACTAGACACATAAGTTATGAATATACTAGTGGTTTCTTCTCACTTCTTCCACTGGTGGACAAAAAATTGAAGTGAACTATAAAATATGACCTGTCTAAGTGCTTATTTGTGAGCTTAAAGAAATAAAAACTTTTCATTTTCATTTTCATTCATTTCATTTTCATTTCATTCTATTTTAACTTTAGGATGTTTGTTGCAGGTATTTAACTCTGATTGCTAACACAGCCTTCTCAATTTGGCTGAGCATGATATCAGCGTTCTACGTGATTGTTGTGTGCTATACGTTCCTCATGAGTGATGATGGTAAGTCGAAGAGTCGTTTTCTATGCACGATACAAACACAGTTTTTTTTTATAAGGTATTGTCTTTCGCTTTTTTATATACAGGGTGTAACATGAGGGGTGGATCATTGGTGGATAGGTGGTGGGGGACCGCAGTACCTATCGATTTAACCCCCCTGTATGTTCAGCGATATTCACTGGTTCAAAAGTTATTTGGATTTTAGTAAAATTTGAGTTAAAGTCAGATTTCATCCTTAAATTCGGTTTGAGTGGGGTTTTCATCAGCACAGCTGTATGTCGGATAAGGCTGAGCTGATGACAACCCCACTCCCAATCTGAATCAAGTAAATAATCCATACATCCATCCTACTATTTATTCGTAGCATCCATCCAAACTTTCGCATTTATTATATTAGTGTAAATACTTTTTTAGCTGTTATCAGTTTTGTATAATTAAGATTTAAACAGTGGATTTCTTTCACCAAATTCTTGGTCGAAGCTTTTTAAAACTGATTGTTTTTCCAGGCACAACAAACGCCGGCGACGTAGGCCTAGCAGTCAGTCAGGGTCTCATCCTAGTGAACATGGTGCAATACGGAGTGAAGCAAGCAACGGAGGTGATATCTCAGATGACGAGCGTAGAACGAGTCACGCAGTACATGAACCTACCTCTCGAGAAGACGGAGGGACCGTCGCCGCCTACAGACTGGCCGAAACGTGCACGTTTAGTGTTCAAGGACCTTTATTTGAGATATGAGGAGGGCGCTGATCCGGTGCTCAAGAATCTGAATATTGTTATTGAGAGCGGTTGGAAGGTAAGATTTTTTCAGTTCCGTATGGTGATTATGTAACTCGCGACCAGTTTGCGACAAGCGTAAATTAAGCAATCAGTGCTGTCAAACGTCAATTTTTACCAATTTTGACGTTGTAGCTGGTCATCAATGGTCTTCAACAGTTCGTCTTTCGAGCGAAATGCGGTTAGAATCGAACTAAGCTTCTTTCTTCTAGCTTCAACGTCGAGCGAGACGTCCCTCGAGTCTTGAGTTACAGCAATGAGAGTCCTGCCGGCCTCTCAATTGCTTTTCAGCAGCCTATTGGCTGCGATGGTCTATTACGTTTGGACATCATCGTGGTGTTCCAGCAGTTCCCGGGGAAGCGGTCGGCCAGGAAGGTCTTGTATCTGGCGGCCTCGCGTGTAGGGGAGCGAGTCCGTTGAGGTGAGCGTGGCGGGAATTGTCCGCACGGTCGTACATCCTGCGCGCCAGCTTCACCACGAACGCTTCTACTGAGGGTGTTTGTAGGTGGTAGCTGGTTTCAAACTAATACAAAATTGACGTTTGACAGCACTGATTGCTTAATTTACGCCTGTCGCAAACCGGTCGCGAGTTACATAATCACCCGGCCGGCATTTATATGCCGGATTTATGAGCAAATGGCATATTTATAGAAAGTGACCGCTATAGGTCATTCTGTGTTATTAAGTTTTTATTTTCAAATGTTTTTCGTGTTAAAATATCCTGTAGGTACTCGTACCTACGGTGTTCTGTCTTCTTGAGGCATAAATAGCCTATCTATGTGTTTATCCAGGTCTATAACTATCTAAATGGATAAATTCAGCCCGTTCCGATCCGTATAGTAGATTTTGCGTGAAAAGGTAACAAACATACATACAAAAACCTAATAACGATACATGAAAACTTTACCTGGTAATAATATTCAGTGTGAATACACTCATTTATTATTTTCCTGACTAAATGGCAGTGGGCCGGCCATATCTCGCGAAGAACCGAAGGCCGCTGGGGCAAACGTGTTCTTGAGGGGAGACCACGACTCGGTAAACGTAGTGTAGGACGCCCTCCGACCAGGTGGGATGACGATCTGCGAAAGGCTGCAGGTAGATGCTGGACGCGGCAAGTTGAAGATAGGGCGCTATGGCGCTCATTGGGGGAGGCCTATGTCCAGCAGTGGACTGCTACAGGCTGATGATGAAGTAAATATTCTCGCCTACTCTTTCCTTAGTGTATACCTAAGTGTAATTAATAATAATTATAATAGAAATAGAAGATAATTGTTAAGTTATTCATTAAAATGCACATATTATTATAGGTCTATTGATTACTACTATTGATAATAATTAATTGCTGTTAGAACTTTAGTGCCAAACACCTTACACCGTTTGTTTTCATAATAATAGTATAAATACCTTTTTTGTTTGAAATGAAATGAAAGTAACTGACAGATCCTACTAATATTATAAACGAGAAAGTTTGTAAGTATGGAAGTATGAAAGAATAACAAACATCCATCCATCCAGGATGGATTTTTGTTACTCTTTCACGTAAAAACTACTGAATTGATTTTAATGAAACTTTACAATAATGTAGCTTATACATCATACATCTTATACATCAGAATAACACATAGGCTACAATTTATAAAGATATATTGTATATTATTCAAAATATCTATCACCACGCGGGTGAAACTGCGGGGCGCACCTAGTGTGTATATAGATTGATTTTTGTTCAATGGAATGATGATTCATTTATTATTAGTATACCTTCTTTTGAATTATTAATTAGTAATCTTTTTTTTTTTTTTTTTTTTGTTGCAAACTAGTAGGACTCATCAGACCACTGGATCTGTAAGTACCTACGCTAGTTTGCGGTTACTCTTAAAATCAATAAAAAAAACTGTTGCTATGAATGCAACATCATTTTTGACATCATACAAGGAATTTTACTAGTAACTGGTTATTAGTAATCGTTACTGCCCGTGGCTTGACACACGTTGCTCATTGCAACTGATTTACGAAATAAATCCTAGCGTACCTAAACGTTTTATTCCAGGCTTAGAACTTCGCAAAATTTCAGACCGATCCGTTCAGATGTTTTGGCGTTAAGAAGTAACAAACATCTCAATATTCTATTGCTTACATTATGTACAAAATAGTTAGTTAACCGCTAGTTTATAATATTAGTGATATATATTTGGTATCAAACATAGTCGATTGTTATTGTTGTGTATTGTAAATTTTTCTTGTTTCTTTTTTTTTTTTTTTTTTTGACGACCGATGTGGCGCGGTGGGCGAAGGTCCGCCTGCGACGCAGGAGGTTGCGGGTTCGATTCCCGCCTCGGAACAATTGTATGTACGATCTGCAGATATTTGTTCCGGGTGTTCTGGTCGTTTTCTATGTATAATAAAAAATATCTATCTATGTAATATATTGTATTATGTATATCAGTTATCTAGTACCCATAACACAAGCTCTGCTTACCATGGGACTAGATAATGCTGTGTGAATTGTCCAGCATTATTTATTTATTTATTTTTTATATATTTTTAAAATTAATTAATTTAATTAATAAATTAATTTCCAGGTGGGTGTGGTGGGGCGCACCGGTGCTGGCAAGTCCTCGCTGATCTCAGCGCTGTTCCGTCTGGCGCCTATCGAGGGTCAGGTACTCATCGATGACGTTGAAACCGGATCTATTGCTCTCAAGGTAAGCTACCTGTTAATTTACATAATGTCATTATTATAATAAAAATGCTTACTTTTCATATTTTAACACTTTGAGTGTTGAAAACGCACGGTATGAGTTTTCTACAAGTGACTAATCTGCGAAAATCCACACTAGCGCAGCGGCTAAGAAAATACAGCTCTTTGTGACTCAGCAGAGCTGTAATATTTTTCGAACGAAACGCATGTGCGGCGCAACACAACCGCTGTGTAGAGCGGCAGCACGAATTTTTTAGGTAAAAAAAAAGATCGCAGTTGTCGAAAAAAAACCGCAGTCAAAGTGTTAACAATGTACTATAACAATTTTACAAACACATACAAAATATGTTATGTTCATTTATTTTACGAAAATAGAACATATTTTTTATGTTCAATTATTGAAGTAAGTACCTATTTTCAATTATGTAATGTTCATTTATTTTCGTAAAATAAATGAACATAACATATTTGAATATAGGTACCTACTTAAATAATTGAACATAAAAAAAAAGTTATAGTACATTATTAAAATATCAAAAGTAAGCATTTTTATTATTCTGTGATCTCTATTCGCGTAAAAGCAACCTTTGTATGAAATACATATAACGATCAAGAAATCGTTCTACATATTTATTTTATTAAGAATATACATAATTGTATTTATAATAACACTCTTTAAACCCGTAGGGGTGTGACCCGAATGTTACATTTCTCGGGTTTCTATCTTTAAATAAAGTGTGCACACCTTAAAAAAGGTGTACATAACATAAAACGGTATTCGATATTAAAGGTATTTTATTAAAAAAATATGCTATTTATTCACACTAGCGATCGCCAATAACTAACATGTTACTTACATTATTTATTTGTATGTATTATTATTATTGTTCACAGGAGCTACGTTCCAAGATCGCGATCATTCCTCAAGAACCCGTGCTATTCTCTGCTAGTTTAAGATACAACATGGACCCGTTCGATAAATACACCGATGCTGAGATTTGGAGTGCTTTAGAGCAGGTAATTCCAGTAGTTATACACCAGACAAACACGATGTAGAATTTTTGTAAACATGCCATCGTAAAACAAAACTTATTTGCTTGGCGTCAAGTTTCAGA
The DNA here is from genome assembly GCA_943735965.1 of Eupithecia abbreviata. Taxonomy (NCBI): domain Eukaryota; kingdom Metazoa; phylum Arthropoda; class Insecta; order Lepidoptera; family Geometridae; genus Eupithecia; species Eupithecia abbreviata. The sequence continues at coordinate 7,186,980 of OX030976.1, forward strand.
TTTAATTGTAGATGAGCAATCAGACAAATATCGGACAATAAAAAAACATACATAAAAACATCCAGAACAAATATCTGCATGTACTACAAACATTTGGTGTCGTAAATCGAACCCGCAATCTCCTGCGTCGGAAGACTTTCGCCCGCTGCGCCACAGAGGAGATTGTATCCTTTGCCAGGATTGTACCTACTCTTCTGTATCTACTTTCGCAAAGACATTCCATCCTTCCAGCCGATCGGCTGGGATCGGATGGGGGAGAGGATCAATTGTTAAAAGTAACTGACAAATAGAACAAGTACCTATAGCTTTTTATAATTTATGTGATATAAAAAGATTTTTTTGAAAGCTCGGTAAGCGAGTTCTATAAAAGTTGTATTATATCCAGGTGGAGTTAAAGAACAGTGTAACATCCCTATCCTCGCAAGTCCAATCTGGCGGCTCTAACTTCAGCGCGGGACAGCGGCAGCTGCTCTGTCTGGCGCGCGCGGCCCTCGCCCGCAACAAACTGTTGGTGCTGGACGAGGCCACCGCTAATGTGGACCCTAAGTAAGTGATATAGAGCTGGTTATTGATTCACTTCAGCGAGACAGCGGCAGCTGCTCTGTCTGGCGCGCGCGGCCCTCGCCCGCAACAAACTGTTGGTGCTGGACGAGGCCACCGCTTATGTGGACCCTAAGTAAGTGATATAGAGCTGGTTATTGAATTAGGGTTACGCAAAAATTTAATTTTAATTACAGTAGTAAGTACACAGTACAGTAGCAAGTACAGACAATAATTGCTAACCAATTGAACTTCTTTACAGTACGGACGCGTTGATCCAGAAGTCCATTCGTAAATATTTCGCCGACTGCACTGTGCTCACGGTGGCCCACAGACTGCATACAGTAGCAGATGCCGATAGAGTTGTTGTAAGTACCTGATTTGAGAGCTATTCGTTTATATATCCATAAATAAAAGATACCACACAGAACCTAATAACTTTTCTTCTCCAGGTAATGGAAGCTGGTATGATCGTGGAAGCGGGCCACCCACACGAGTTGCTGCAGAACGAATCAGGCCACTTCTCGAAGATGGTGGAACAGTTAGGACCGGCTTCCCAACAGAGCTTACGTGACCTGTCAAGAGATGCCTACGCGGAACATATTAAATACGCCGATGGTGATGATGCAGATGGTGATAATTCATTTGAAATCAAAGTAAAAGCCATTGTCGCACGTTTATAAAGCAGTACCCAGTTGAGTAGGTTATCATAGTTTAACGCATTCACCGAGTTTGCGGCTCCAACGAGCTGAAAACGGGCTTGTTTATTATGTCGAAGAAATGTTATAAATAATTGAGTTGAGAATTAATATAATTAATGAAATTATACTTGTTCAATGTTTACAAGCGCCGGAGTAAAAACAGTGGCATTTAATATTTTAAAATGTCTTTGAATGTATTTTGAATTGTATTCTACTTAGATTCTAAGTTGTGTGTGAGTTCCTGAGAAGTATGAAATAGGATTGAATCTACATATGTACATTGTACATATACATATATGATTTACAAGTGCCTGCCGTATTATATAGCCTGTATTTTGTATAGAATTGTAATGAATACTACTGAACTTGCACTGTGCCTACTTATGTCTAATTTAGTAAAGGACCAAAAATCATACATAAGTCACAAAAATAGGTACTTATCATTGTTGGTACTTAGCATGAAGCTTAGCTTTTTGAGATTTATCTATGTGATTAGAATAATAAATATTGTATGTTATTATTTTTTTATAACTTTTTGGTATGCTCAATAAGCAGAATTTATTGTACTTAGATACTTATATACTATAGAATTTTAGATGATCAATCATCATTCATCCATCAGCCATGAACATGATTGTTTATAAAATCATTTACTAGTAAATCAGTGAGTTTTCTACTTAAAATAATATATTACTTAATAATACTTATGAGAAGTACTTATTTATGTAATTTAGTTAATAATGAGTTATTTAATTAATGTTTATTTGTCTTAATGTTAATGTGATACCATGTATACAGTTGAAGAAATACAATATTTTTATTGTTGGATTTGATACTTTTATTTTACCATTACATTTTTTACAGTGGTTGATAGATCTAAGCCCTGATTTTGGTTTGACAACAGTATTGAGACATCATTGTGATGACTCATTTTTGTATGGGATTTATGTAGTTTCATGAAGACATGAAAGAGTAGAGGCGTTGCACCAATTCCTATAGAAAAATCTATGTCAAAATGATCTTCAAATATTATTTTATGGACTAAAGACGTTTTTCATGCAATTTGGTGGATCTTAAACTCTGATCATATTAGTTGAACTTTTCCATTTTTTACTAAATCTGCAATTGGTTTGTACTGCAATATGTGTTGCGATCCCTCTGAAACAAACATATTTACCATCAAATCTCTAAACCTGATAAATTAAATCAGGATTACTTTACCTAAACGGAATAGGGAAACTTTTGCCAAACAGGGAGTTTCACGAAACAGACATCTAAAAAACTTTACAGGTTTTATTTACTGGGATGGTGATTGTATTTCTATTAAGGTTGGGATTAATTATGTTCAATGTAGAACTTTGTTTGCATACATTATATATTTTATGTAAGACTTGCAATAAGCTGTGAACAAACCATATAAGTACCTTCTAAGTCAATTTCTTCATCATCTCCAGTGAGATCTTCAAGTACGACCCCGTTAATTGTTTCATTAGCTTTCAAGAACACATGAGTTTGTATATTTGGATATTCAGCCATTTTACTCATTTCAAAAACCTGCATATTCCCTGGCATCTTATCTAATGCTACTGATTTTAGATGTCCTTCCATATTAGTCAGGTAGTCTAGGGCATATTTGTACTCTGAGGGTGTTAGATAGTTTGTTCCACTTTCTATTCGTAGTTTTTCTTCATTTACAATTGTTATACAAAACTGCTCTATTTTACTTAGCCTAGTTTTAAGGTAATTGCATATTATAAACTTTATTCTATTGAGTTCCATCCTGTGAATCTGCGCCCGCAGGTCTGTTTTGGGTAGTTTGTTTATATTCCGCTCCATGTGCTGTATTTGCCCCAGCATACATTCCACCATGTCGTTCTTGTGAGGAAGTATTTCTGGAGATAAACGTTCATTTTGCCAAGCACTTTGTAATGTCTTCAAGACAGTATCTGCTGTAATCTCTTCTTCATCTTCACTGACCTCGATATCCTGATTCAAATCCATAATTCAGCAGACACTACGAATTAGTGGAAACTAACTCAACGAAGATACTCGTACTAAACTATATATCTATATATTTTTACTTTAAAATGTTATTATTAGCGATAAATAAAAACATATGCTTAATTAGCGGAATAGGGTACCAAAAGTTTGGAAAAACAAAACAAAAACAATATCAGCCGTTGGTTGAGTGGTACTGGCTGGCTGGCTATTTTGATTTTTGCAAACAAAATGACAGACAATGACAGACGAGTGAATTTGACATTTTGACTATTTTCACGTAATTCATTTGTGGCCTAAGCTTATGGACCATGACTCAATAATGGCCCAAGAAGGAAAGGGGCAAAGCTAGCGCCATGCGCCACATTTAACGATTCATGAGTCGCCGATCTTACGCTTTAGTCCTACATTTTTCGAAACAAGATATTTCGCGTAAATAGAGTAGAAAACAGATGAAATAAAATGTAATGCCATTACGCCACTCAAGATCGGCGATGGATAAATTGGATTTCACCGTTTAATGTGACGCTAGCCTAAGGAGCCATCTTGCCACCATTAAGCTTATGCTGTGTGTAACTGTGGCGAGGCACAGCTATACACAGCAGAGCTTTATTAATTTGCTGCAAGAGGGATGCGTTGCTTGAAGCCTGCTAGTGCTACGTCGCTACATAAAGCTAAGTTACACAGAGCGTCCTATATTACGGGTTCAACGATATAGCTTGCTACGCACAAGCAACATCGTTGATATAATAAGAAACGTGAATGGGTTCTTAGATAATTCGCTTTTAGAAGAAAACTGAAGAGTTGATTCTTACCCAATTATGTGTAGTCTGTAGGTAGTGCCAACGTAGGTGGGTAAGCACCTAGTCGCGTCTTGCACAGCCTGAGCTGCATTGGTAATCCTATTAGCGTATGTACCTACCTAAGCTTGTAGTGTAGGTACTTGGCTTCATAACGATATTAGAAGAGTAGGCTTATGAAATGCAGGGACAGGCACAGTACCTATGCATATTATTAAGTATCTTGTGATAAAAATCTATGAGTGGGCAATTGATAGGGATTTTGACTGTATCGAAGGCACATAGAAAGAAAAGTCCATCCCTATACGACCGAACAGTTCCTTATAATAGGTACCACGTCTACCAGTCTTAGCTTACCTATAATAGGTACCACGTCTACCAGCACAGCGCCTTTGTCCTAATTATGAAGTTGGTGAAAAAATTCTACCTATTTATTGAAAGAAACGTTGGCCTTCTCTGATACACTGTATAGATAGATTCGGGAGAGGTATACGTATCTGCAAAAAAGATAAACAATTCCGCAGTAGGAATATCTATGCAGGATGAGGTGAGAGGGGGTATTACCTACTTGTCGATCTGAGATTCTTCTTCTCGTCTTCCTTAAATTATTATAACATAATATGTCAACTAAGTGGAAATATTTGGGCGAGGCCTTTGCCCAGCAGTGGGACAAATCAGGCTAATATAAAAAAAAATGAACTCTCACTTGTGATTATTGTTTTTTGGTTGGACTTGTTGACATTATTTTCAGCTTACTCTAAGCTCCATCATTGTTCATAGTAAGTATACGTCTGTGATTCACGCGATATCATTTTAGATAAATAAAATGCAAGTATGCACTTTAAAATGAAATCCAATCCTGGAAAAAATGATCCGACTGAAGCAGGCATGCATTCACCGTCTTAGAAAACAGTAGCTTCTTTATCTAATTATGAATATTGATTTCCTTATGCATGACGTTACTGGTAATCCTTAGAGTTCTTATAAAAGGTGCAAGTGGCCGGGTGCTCAGCGAGTAGCCTCCCCCTCGGCGTCCCGACGCAACGGGATCGGTTAGAAAAGACTGGAGTAGTTCGCATTGCGATTTTCTTCAGTATTTTTAAAATAACCGTCTCAGTCACCCCCGCTTTTGCCTTGGACTCTTAAGTAATTTCAGTTTCTTTATTAATCTTTTTATGCCCTCTATAAAGGATAAAGGGGACTTAAAACAAATAACTTGTCAATAGATATAATAATTTCCACTAGTGTTCATTATATTCAAATCGGTTAAATAGACTTCCTTCCTTTTCTTTAACAAACCTCAGTGTCGGTGAAGTTCTTAAAAGTGCTGCCTGTTCTGACTTCACAGGTTGTCTGCCCGAAGATGACGATCGTCAGCATGGACGATGGTCCAGGAGTGGCTGCTCTTCAAGCGTGGAGCGGCCAGATGGCAGCCTACGGTTCTTCCAATCAGACCGTTGTTGACAAAGTACCACCGGAATTGTTGCATATGATTGATCCTTATTGGTTCGTATTGATCTTCCATTCACGCTTTTCATTCCGAGGATTCGTCAAAAAGAAAAGGAACATTATGTCAGCCAACGCCTGCTTTATTTAACTTTTTGTTCAGGTACCAGTTTCCACCGATGAATCCACTGTGGCACGCTCTTCTTGGCTTCGTTATCGGCTGTCTTGGATTCGTCTCTATCACAGGCAACGGAATGGTCGTCTACATCTTCATGACAACTAAGGTAATTTTAGTTATTTCAACCGAGTTTTACTTGATAGACCTAGAGGTACCTACTTAATTTTGATTTTTGCTTTTCTATACTTAATTCAATTATTCTTTTCCAGCATCTGAAAACCCCATCTAACTTGTTAGTAGTAAACCTGGCTTTCTCTGATTTCCTGATGATGTGCTGCATGTCTCCTGCTATGGTCATTAATTGCTACCACGAAACCTGGGTATTTGGTACGTTTTAATCTCATTTCTATCTACCTTTAATATTGCTTAAACTTTATATAAGAATCAGTTTTGACGGACCATTTGTTTATCTTTAGGTGCATTCGCATGCGAAGTCTACGCTTGCTGCGGTTCGCTATTTGGTTGTGCCTCAATCTGGACGATGACAATGATTGCATTTGATCGCTACAACGTCATCGTGAAGGGTATTGCAGCGAAACCAATGTCCATTAATGGAGCTCTTCTGCGAATCCTCGGCATCTGGGCTTTCTCAATGGCCTGGACCCTTGCACCATTCTTCGGATGGAACCGGTAACAAATCACCAAGACAAGTCGAATCCTAACCTATAATCTTAAATAGCGCTAAAATAAATTGACTATTTTCAGATATGTTCCGGAGGGTAACATGACAGCGTGTGGAACCGATTACTTGAACAAGGAATGGCTCAGCCGCAGCTACATCCTCATCTATTCCGTATTCTGTTACTTCATGCCGCTCCTTCTCATCATCTACTCTTACTTTTTCATCGTGCAGGTAAAATTTTAGTTCATATCTAGAAACGTTATGAACTTGTCTGTTTTGCATTACTAAAGGTGATTAATGATTATAGGCTGTAGCAGCTCACGAGAGGGGTATGAGGGAACAAGCTAAGAAAATGAATGTAGCCTCTCTGCGATCATCTGAAGCTGCCAACACTAGCGCTGAATGCAAATTGGCCAAGGTAGATATTTGAGCGTTTGAAAAAGTAGCTTATTCTAACACAAGCAGACGCACTAAGTTTCTTATCCATTCAGGTTGCTCTGATGACCATCTCTTTGTGGTTCATGGCATGGACTCCGTACTTGGTTATCAACTACACCGGAGTCTTCGAAAGCATGCCAATCAGCCCTCTCGCTACGATCTGGGGATCACTCTTCGCGAAAGCCAATGCTGTCTACAATCCGATTGTATATGGTATCAGGTGGGTTAACTCTAATAAAAATAGTTTTACTATTATACAGAGATTAATTCAAAGTTTAAATCTTAGCTTTCAATTTTTCCTTTCAACACTTTGAATACCAGCTTTTTCCCCTAGATCATGCAGAATGTAAAAAAAAAAAGTAAACTATGTTATTTCGTAAAAAAGATTTACACACAATAGTTCAAATATCGGAAACAAATCTTTAAAATAGCCGAGCAGCTTTTTATATTTAAAAAGCCGCCATGCAATTGGATTTGTTCCACCTGCCCCCAGTTAGAACTTACATATGCCACATGGTTTACCGAACACCTTTATAAGAGTAGGTAAGGTACCTACTGGTAATGTATCTATCTATAATGTAAACTGTTTCTTCTAGCCACCCTAAGTACCAGCAAGCTCTGTACGCGAGGTTCCCATCTCTGGCCTGCCAGTCTGCACCAGACGAGAGCGCATCAGTGGCCTCCGGAGCCACCGCTGTCTCCGAGGAGAAGCCAGCCGCATAGGCTTTTCTGCTTTCGAAACTCTCAAGCAACTCGACGAACCCGCGACACTCCACGGACGCACGATTCTGCTAAAGCGATTCTTTATTATTTTTATACATTTACATTGTACAAAGTATAACTCGAGCACAGAGCGCGAGCTAGTGGCAAAATATTCAGTTCTCGTAGTACAATACTGAGGCGCTGCGTATTTTGAGTTCACGTTTTGTGTAGAGTTGAACCTGCACACATTTCTTATACCTTTGCTTGTAAACATCGGTCGACGGCGTCAAAAAATACAAAAAAATATGAATAAGTCAACGCGTCGTCAGGCTACCCTTGCCCATGAGACTGCTCCCGTTAGTTTTAGGAAATGCTTTTGACAACGACGAAACAAGCGCGTGTAACTTGGACTAATAAATATTATCAATGTGGTAAACGGCCACAATATATAAAAATTGTTTTTCATTTGTTTTAATACCTATATCAGAAATTTAAATTAATACGTACCTACCTACTTATACTTGTATTATACTATAGCAGTAGGTACGTTCGCTTTCCCCATACCTACCTGCAGACTAATCAATCACCATACTATGAAATGCTGTGTAAATAAACTTCAACTTATGGAATTGGACCTGTCAGAACTTTACCTAGGTACCTACCTAACATTGTTAGCGGTTGAATTACACAGCAATAGTTTACGAGTCACACTTAGTCATTTTAGCGTAAAAGTAGGTTTAAAAACTCGGGAGCAAACCCTAGTATAGTAGGTACTTAGACAGGGGCGCTACGGCGCGGCGGCGGCGGCGGCGGCGGCCGGCGGGGCGGCGGGGCGGCAGTAGGTACTCATTAGGGAAGCCCGAGCCCAGCTATGGACCATTAGTTGATGATGATGAGGTAGGTATCTACTCCAAAACTACAACTAACCTTAGCCTGGCCTTTAGTTAACAACCAAGAAGGCTTATACACGCCTTAATGCTTTTTAGTACGGTGGCGTTGCCTAGCAACTGCCAAAATAGTAAACAAAACAGCAAAACTGTTTATTTTTGGGATTTATCTCTAGTAGTTATTGTATTCTCTTTGTATCTCAATAATGATTACTTAAAAATGAAAAGTTGATCAATTTTCTGCCAATATACACTTTTTAGCATGGTCAAACGGTGCATTAAAGTAACAAAATGGCATACAAAACCTCATACGAGCTCCATCATCATTTCCCTAGACTTGCAGAAGAGTCGGGATTTACTTTCAATACCCATCGACCACGTGTGCACATTGACTGGAATAAAATAAGTAATTTCCAATATTTTAATAGGTTTTCCTTAGTAGATATACTATAGATAGTACCATGAAAAGTTACCTATTGATTGATATGTTATTTTTTTCAGAACTTATTGATGTGGACAACCTGATTAAGGAAAGGAAGTTTGTCCTAATCGAACAACATCTAAATGACGTAAGAAAACAAATAACTTAGTAAACAGTTCGACTATTTAGGATCATGGTTAGACGGCCTAAGAGTATACTTGACTACCGACATACCATACCTAACTAAATTAATTAATTATGTAAGGTACCATACCTAATTTTCTAACATTGTCGCATTAATAAGTTGGTTGAAATATTTAGATCCTCGACTGTGTTTTCGAGTCGGAGTTCGACGTCCGAATCCTCGATGAAGGGGTTATGAAGATGTTTAGACTAGCGCAGCTGGCAGTGGAATACCAGCAGTTCTGCAGGCATTACCTTGACCGAAGCGTCTATGTACTGAGAGAAGAAATAACTTCAATGGCACAGGTAACATTTGATTCAATTTACCTAATTAAAATAAGAATTAAGAAATTTACAAAATTAGTTGTTTTTCTAGGAACTAGATGTCACTAAGAAAAATCTTCATGAGAGAGAAGAAGAACTGAGAAAACTTAAAAAGCGATCCAAGCAATATAAGACCCCACTGCCATATGGCAACGACAACATAGCCGCCATGATCTTGAAAAGTCTGTCAAACAAAGGCGACATATTCCCTTCTTCTTCGAATGCAGAAGTCCAATACAATAAATGTCAATATTGTGAAAAGGTATTTCTGAACCAACTGTATCTGCAAAGTCATTTGAACAGAAGACATGCAGATTTTATCGAAATACCCCAAAAAGATAAACAAGCCAATGAAACAAACAATGAGAACGTTAAAATGAACGCTGAAATTATGGAACTGAAAAGCAAACTAAAAGATATGGAACAAATCATATTGAAAACAAATGATCAAAAAAATAAGGAACCTGAAAATAAACCACCAGAGTATAAACCACCTGTGACTGTCGAAAACAAACAAGAGGAACGTAATGTAAAAGACGCTGAGGTTTCGACTAATAATGAAGAATACCTGTTGGATAAATTTGAGAAATGGAAAAAAGAAGAACACGAAAAGTACGACAAAGAAATACAAAATTTAAGATCTCAAATAATGGATACTATCAATGCAATTAAAGACAAGCAAATCCAACAACCTGAAAACAAGGATTCGAAAGTAATCGAAAAGTTACAAAGCACCATCGATCAGCAAGGTGCTGAATTACTGGCTCTCAAACAGGAATTAAATAATTCGGTACCTACGTTTAATAATCGACAATCAAACCGTCTGACTTTATTTGTTTCTTTTGTTACCTAACTATTATCATTTCAGAAAATCGTTGCCACTGTTAAAGAGGATAACCAAACAAACAAAGAAGCAGAAGCTCAGATTGCATTTTGGTCGAAGCGTGCAGAAGCCCAGTCAAAACAATACGAGGCTTTGCTCCAAAAACTTAACGACGTAGCAAAAGACGCCAAGGAATCTCGGGTATTAGCTGAAACTGAGCGAGAACGAGCGGCTCAGTTACAAACATTGCTTCAGCAGAGTCTTCAGGGAAAATTATCTCAAACTGTCCAAACTTCAACAGATGATATCGTAAGGGCATTATTTTTTTTTTTTTTTTAATTAGCATTGAATTTTATCTATGGTTTCAGATTTAGATTTCAATAACTTATTTCTTAAGGCTTACAAAACAAGCACTTATATAAATCAATATTTATTCAAAAAAATATTATTTAATAGGTACCTAAGGATTTTGTCTTTAACAAACAACTCCAATTTTTGTCCATAATGCTTCGAGTTATTCTAATATACTAACCTGGTTTCTTTTCAGATTCCAAAAAAACAAGCCATGATTCCTAACACAAACTCTAATAACTTGAGGACTATTACAAAAAAACCGAATAATAAATCTAAAATAACTGATCGCCAAACACTCGAAAATCTACACAAAAAGGCACAAGAGCTGCTAAATATTGGTTCACTCGATTCATCATCATCCGATGCTTCGAGTGTGTCCGAAGAAAAGGTGAAACCTTCACCACCTAGGACAAACAGATACGTAGACATTTCTTCAGACAAACCAAAGACCCAGAATAGGGCAGATCATCCTATAGCCATGCATTCAAAATATAACGGTAAAATAGAAGTAAATGTCAAGAAAAGAGTAAATGCTGCAATTATAAAAGACAACGACACTCACATTTTTACAAAAGCTGAAAATGTCAAACCTAGAAACGATAAAAGCAAAGCTCACACGAAAAATGTTAAGGAGGCCGCAAAAATTGTTTCCGGAAGGTAAATCTTTGACTTTAAGTAAATTACATAACATTTAAAACTTACTAACGTTGTCTAAACTGTCCTTTTTTCCAACAGTCCAGTGAGATTAGTAAGAGCAAAACTAACAGAGGAAGTAAATAATCGACTAGTATCCTTTGGAGTGGATCCACTTAAAAGCCGGTGTCCTCGAAAAATATTTCAAAGGCAACGAATGGAATTACAGCAAATTAATGAAATCAAGGCGAAGGTATGAATTGTATGCAAATAGGTAAATAAGTTGATACTTTATTATTGTAAATAACCCACCCATACATATTAAGAATGTAAACTATATTACAGAAATCGCCATCTTACGAAAAAATAAGATATGGTATCCTAGCATACTTGGATGCTAACACTGAAGAAGCTGAAAAGAAAGTCGACGGAAATCATGAACATGTCTCCCCAAGTAAAATGCCAAAATCCTTTCGAAGCATATCATCTGTGATATCCAACGTTAAGACTAAGGCACTTTCTCTGGTCAAGTTAAATGATAATAACAAAGAGAGACTAAGATCAATAAATGCGGATGTGACTAAAAAAGCTATGACTTTGCTTAAAAGTACTCACTCTGATTCAGGGCATGAGACCCCTGAAAGTTCCCAGAGTCCGGACAAAATAAAACGGGAATATTTAACAAAGAACGTAAGGTCTAGGAACAATACATATAAATATAATAATGAAGATACAACAGAAACCAAATATAATAAAATCACACCAAGGAAAAAAACAACGAAGCACCCTAAAGACCTTAATTACGAAAGTGAGGACGATTCTGATGTTAGTAAAGACGATAATCATCATACTACAACAGCAATCGTTTCTGAGGGTTCAAAATCTATAGAACGTCTAATAAAGTCACCAGCAAGACGACCAGCATCTGCTGATGTAAATACTATACACCCAGTACGCAAGTACACAGTAGAAAATGGTAATTTATTCATGCGAACACAATCTGCTTCAAACCTATCTGAGAATGATATACACCCGATTGGCAGTGGTAAAGTTTTACAAGATAAGGAGAATAGTAGCGAAGATATAGAGTCATTTTCTGACACACCAATAAAGAAAATTCAGTCTATCGAGAACATTCAAAATACAAAGCAAACAAAAGGTGTTCTCAAAAATGCATCTTCAACATCTTCTTTGAATAAGAAGAAAGTGTTATTTGACATGGATGCTATACAGATGAAATCTGTAAGCGCGTCTCCGTCGCAGAGTCTCACTGAGAAAAGTGAAGGCAATGAGAAGTATGAATTGGGACTGGTAAACCTTGATGGTGAAGAGTGGGATATTTCAAGGTGAGTACCTACACTTTTCGGTTTCGGTTTAAAGACATTTATTCTCAAAAAGACACAATGTCACTTACATGAGAACTAAGTTACCTAATATAAAATAGTTTAATATAAAATGTAAATGTAGGTTATTAGAAAGTAGGTGTAAATTAAATTAAGGTAAGTCGTCTTCGTAGGTATAGATAGTACCCATCCAATGCATTCAAAAATAATTATCTGATACATATTTTGATAGTTTTGTTTTGAATGCATTGAATGAGTTTAAATTTTTTATAATGGAAGGTATTTTATTGTAATTTCTATCTAATTACCTAATGGGAATTGTGTGTATCATACAGCATAAATACCATTATATGACCATTATCATGAGATTACACACAAACAAGTAACAAAAATATTATACTTTGCCCACAGTCTTGAAAATGAACCATTAAAGAATGACACTAAGCTCCAGATCAACACACGCGCCAGCCCGAAAATAGCAGAACTGAAGAAAACAATTGAATCACAGTTGGCACGAAGGAATGATACGCCGTCTACTGCAATCATCGGAGGCGTAGATATTCTCGCTGGTCCCATGGCGAAGGCTCCTAGCATTGGCGGTAGCAACACTAGTCTAGGCAGCTCTATTCTAGATGATTCCGACGCCATTCCCACCGTTAAACATAAAGCATTCATTAAACCGAAGAATGTGACCCAAAAAGATGATAGTGAATCAGATATTTCAGAGTTTAGTATAGATGGGATAACTGTTACTAATAAAAATGAGTCATTTTAAGAAAAAGAAAAAACAATTAGTAACTTCTCATAGCTAAGAATAAATAAAATAATATATCTCAATAGAATAGAAATTTACAATTAAGTCCTTACAGATTCTAAGTACAGAATTAGTTAAGTTAGTAAGTAGGTATGATAGGTATCAGACAATGGGTCCGATTGTTGACGATTGTGTATCTAATTCATAATTCTTATTATTCATTCATAAAAATTTTACGTACCTATGCGGCATAGTAAAGGTAACACCAAAAAACTTGTAGGCTTGTGTAAGTAGGTACTTACCTACTACATCCATGAGTTAGTGTCCCATTGTAGACAACAATTTATTGCCACATCTACTTTTTTATTATGATTTGTTTTAGACACTACTGCCGTTTTATAATACTTGTACCTAGTCAGATAAAACCTATCTGTCGGAAGAACCAAGTCAGCTGGTATAATAAACAGTGCACTAGTGTTTTAAAAAAAATAGGCGTGTTCCTTTTTTTTAAATGAAGAGAAATTAAGCTAATGCTAGCAATATAATAAGTGATTAACAGTAGGTAGAGAAATCTTCTCATAAGCAAGACGAAAAAGAAAACGGCCAAAATTGATAGAAGAGAGACGTTAGAAGTTAGAACAGGGACGAGCAAATCCGTCCCTGATTAAGAATAACAAACCACTATAAAATAGAAGAAATAAAAAATGTTTAGAAGACTTTTAATAATTACTGACTACTGAGATAATATCTAATTATTTAGAAAAAAATATAATTTATTTTAAAACTAACAATGTGATTAAACTGTTATCTGTCTCTTTATAAAAAAGATCATTTACCAAACTTACAGTAACATTATCTAAATTTAAATTGAAAAAAAAAAAACGTTCATACTAGGTACCTCACTGATTGATAAAACGCTTAGTGTCAATTTGACATTTGTTAAGTTATTATCGCTTCTCGGCCTTTTGGCTAAGATCATAGTAGTGTAATAGAAAAATTTTAATTACGCTAACAGGGAATAAGACATCCATCGTAATTTAAGCAAATCGAACATTCAGAAAAACGTACAATAATATAGGTACAATAATGGCGTTATAGTTTTAATTTACCGACCGGCAAATTCTACAACGTAGGTAGGTAGTGAATTATTTTAAAACTTTCGTTTGCTGGCAAAATCACGAAGTGTTCAATAAATTATTAACATTATTATTTTCTTTGTTTTAAACTTACGCTAACTGAACACATCATTAAGAAGTACCTATTGATACAACGGGTATTAACATTTATAATAAAGTGTTGATAATTTAAGCACTGTTGAGATTACAGTACCCTTTTCGAGTATGGAGTAATAATAATACTTTAGACATGTGCCTGCAGATGTTGGATGTGCCAAGCTGGAATATATATCGCTAAATTAGGGGGGGGGCCTATGTCTAACATAGGTTGATGATGATATCTGATCTGGTATTTGTATGTTACAAATCGACATAACAAACAAATACGAAGGATATAATTACCCACCGTACCACTGGAGGTTATGGTCGGTGGTACAGAAGTGATATAAACTCGCCAAGACAACCTATGATAATAATTAAGATTAAGAAGTGGCATAGAAATCTAGTATCTACATAATTATGTACCGTTATGATGTCAGCGTTTAAGCGGCCACTATCCGAATGAACTTGGCGAGTTTTAACATAGGCAATATTATTTCAATGAAAACTTACCTAGCTATAGCATCTGATCATTGGTGTACCTACCACAAATTGCGTACGAGGTCGCCAATTATAGTAAAAAAATCTTTATTTTAGCGCGACAGTAGTCTACAATGTCACAGTTCTCTATGATTGGATGGGTATGTAGGGATAATCAAAAAGCGTTTTCTGAAGTGTAATGCATAATTTAATTTTTACACACTCTTCCCATTTCTCAATCAATCAATAGACTTAGAATAGATAAGAATCTAACTTAGTTCTTTCTTCTGGCTTCAAACGTCGAGCGAGACGTCGTCACTCGAGTCAGAGCCCTGCAGGCCTTACAAGAGTTGTTCTCAGTAGCCGACTGGCTGTTATGGTCTTCTTTACATTTCTTTATCATTACAACCACGTAAAAATATCACATCACTGAACTGTCACCTTCTGTATTTTGACAAGGGCCACTTTCCCACGTGCGACGCGATGGTTACCTAAAATAAAAAAATAAATTATAGTTCAGTTCAATATCAATCTCGACAGAGTATCTAGTAGATAAACCTTCAGAAAGAGCCTCTTGTGTAATCATAAAATGATCAGAGTAGGTAAGTTGAAATCATCATTTGCAAGTAAGTTTTGTTGCGTCTCCCATATCCACCTTTAGGCCTTTGGCTGGCCGTGACTAATGTTTTGGGACTAGTCATTGATACTCATGGCCTCACCATGAGTATCAATGACTAGTCCCAAAACATTGGTTTTAAAAAATCAGGCGACTCACTGGCAGTAGTTTGTAAATTATTGAATAAATTGTAACTCAGGATCATGTATAAACTACCTAGAATGGGTGTAATTGGCTCCTACAGGATATACAGGTATCTCATATCTCAGCCCTTTTTTTGTAGGAAGGGACATAAACAGAACTTTGCCTACATTTACCAGTTTTAAAAGGGAAAAGCATCAAAGTAGTAAGTGCAATTTAGAGAGAATAGGGTGGAAATGCTCTTACCAAATGGTTTGCCGACAGTCGGTTTAATGTAATTGGGAAGACCCTTGCTCATCTTACTGCATAACAATCTAAAACACAGACATCAATAATAAACAAAATTGACAGTGAAAAATCACATAGAAAGAAATGTAATTATACTTCAGAAAGAGCCTCTTGTGTAATCATTATTTTAGATCAGAGTAGGTAAGTGAAAATCATCATGTTAGGATAGAAAATAAAAATCCAAAATAGATTATAATTTGGCACTTATAGGTAATATCTCAGTTCTTTTTTTTGTTGGTAGGGCCATCAACCAAACTTGGCCTACATTTACCATTTTTAAATGAGAATAGCAACAAAGTAGTTATTACAATATAGAGGGAATAGAGTGGAAATTCTCTTACCATGTTTTGCTCACAGTTGGTTTAACGTAAGCAGCTCATCATACTGCATGGCAATCTAAAACACAGACATCAAAAATTAACAAAAAGGAAAGTGAAATTTTGCATAAAAATAAATTAAATAATACTTCAGAAAGAGCCTCTTGTGTAATCATTCTATGATCAGAGTAGGTAAGTGAAAATCATCATGTTACGATAGAAAATAAAAATCCAAAATATATTTATCTTGCACTAAAAAGTAATGTATGATTAAAATTGCTTACAGTTTTGATTTCCACCAGCGCAGTGTTTAAGATCTCCATCCAGTCATCTTTGGCAGCTGAATCTAAAAATAGATTTTTTTGCATGTAATACATTTCCTATCAATATAAACTTAATTAAATGAATGACTTGTACATACCTTGTGATTTTTTTTATAGTTCTAGTAAATATTAGTCCATTTGCATCAAGTACCACTAATTGCAGTAATCATTGCACTGCCAAAGCAATCGTGTTTGCTTTGGCAATGCTAGGTGCTATAATTACAATACAAGATTCAAATGAGGCTAGCTTAAGCAAGGAATGATTGTTTTTAGAATTGATAGCTGCATTGATTTTTATATGTTTTATTTGGGATGAAAATATGTTTACGCCTCCTTCTTGGTGTCGGTCTTGCCACCACGAATTCTTCCGGTCCTGCGGGCGGCGATGAGACCGACCTTGCGACCAGCTGATGTTCCTCTCTTGACAGTCGAAGCCTTACCTGTGGACAAACATCGAAATTTAAAGGTTGTGTAAAAAAACTGATATCTTTTGGATAGTATGATTAATTCATGACACAAAATAAGGTTAATTGTGAGTGTTTCATACCAGATAGAGCCTGCACTGGTGTGTGTGTGTGTGTGACATACACAACATCCAATCTGACAAGAGTATGTGCCCCCTATAGATCTAGAAAACATTCACTATTGCCTTACTAAGCATGATGCAACAACAGCAAGGTACTCACCAATATGTTGATGGTTACCACCTCCGTGAGGATGCTCCACAGGGTTCATGGCAACACCTCGTACAATTGGCCAGCAGTTACGCTTAACCTTGTATTTGTGGTAAGCACGACCAGCCTTTAGGATGGGCTTGTCAATACGTCCACCACCAGCAACAATACCTGAGAATTTTTATGAAGTTGTAAAATAATAACTAACTTATTGCAATCATTTAAATAATAGGAAGGTTACTTCAGAAAGAGCCTCTTGTGTAATCATAGAGATCAGAGTAGGTAAGTGAAGATCATCATGTTTAATAAATTTTCATATAAAAATAAATAATGCAAGTAAACTAACAAACTAAACCACACAGCTCTTCGCTTAATGTCTTGGGTGTATGGTAAAGAATTTGGGCATATTGCCAATCATACTACTCAATTTTTGGTTGAGATTTACATTCTGTAAGATGATTTTGTAATATTTTTTTCCCTTAAGTACTAGAAAATCTTTACACCAAAATTACAGAAATGGGACTAACGGTTTGCATAGTTGTAGTTCTAGATCTGGAATAATGCAAGGGCAACTTTATATCTGGGAAATACGTGTAGCAAATTGAAAGTGTAGTAATTTTTTTTTATCATTAATCAATGTACTTACCAACCATACCCCTGTTACTTGAGGGTAGGACTTTCTTGGCACCAGATGGCAGCTTGACCCTAGTGCGCTTGGCATCAGGGTTGTGTCCGATGACTGTGGCGAAGTTACCAGAGACACGCGCGAGCCGGCCACGGTCACCCATCTTCTCTTCCAAGTTGCACACAATGGTACCCTCAGGCATGGATCCAACAGGCATTACATTTCCTAAAATACACCCAACCACAATATAATTTGAGTCGGAAAGTTATAGCTGAAGCTTCAACTTAAGTTAACGCAAAAATAGTTAACTACTATAGTCCTTTTCACTAAGCAAGTGTTCCCTGACGTTTGGATTTAGATGGACTACATTTCATTTCTATTGACTAGGATTTTGTCAAATAATAATTTCGAAAATTCAAACAATTTTTATTTCCTTTGACACATATAAATTAGGCTATAAAATTTCAGTACGCCACTCAACTTATCAAAAACTAAATTTTAATTAGCCTCCACACATAACAAAAAATTTAAAACATTTTCTTTATAAAATCAGAGGTAATGAGTTTTGCGTAGAATGGAACGTAATAGAGATTATTAGAGATGGCACAAATGAAAATGGATCCGGAAAATCGATTAGAGCAAATTAAAGTCGTAACTAGCTACATTATCATCTTACAATTTGTTATGTATTCTTATTTGTTATTAATTTTCTACTACCTACCTATCTTATAATATTATTATCATTCAAGAAAAGGCAGAAATATTACAAAAATCGGAAAATCAATTAGAGCAAATTAAAGTCGTAACTAGCTACATCATCATCTTACAATTTATTATGTATTCTTGTTTGTTATTCATCTTCTATTACCTACCTATCTTATAATATTATTATTATTCAAGAAAAGGCAAAAATATTATGAAAAATCGATTTTTGTACATCAATCTAGTCTATAACATCGAATTAAATTATTTCGATTACACCTTAGGTCATTTCTATAATTGTCATACTGAAAAGTCAGGGATCGCTTCCTAAGTGAAAAGGACTATAGTAGTGGTAACCACTACACTACACCACACCATTACTAACCAACTTCAAGGGTGGCTTTTTTTCCACAGTAAACAAACTGTCCAGTGTAGAGACCCTCAGGAGCAATGAAGAGCTCTTTGCGAGTCTTGAACTTGTAAGGGTCACGGAAGTGCACCACAGCCAAAGGTGCACCTCTGCCAGGGTCGTGGATGATGTCCTGAAATATTTTACATGTGTTAGCCCACAAGATTCACAGCTTCGTATTACAATTATTTTACATGGTCTTGCAAGCAATTATTCAGAGGGCTTCCTAGAAGAGAATATACCCAAAACAATAGGTGAAATGGTATTGTTATTGTATGCAGAGTTAGTGAGGTTATGTTTAAGACTACATACTTTTACGACACCCTTGATGTATCCATGACGCTCAGCATAGTCCAAGGAGCGAAGCTTGGGCGCTCCTTTCCTTTTCTTCGTGTGTGAAACGAACACTGAACCGGCACCCTTACGTTGAGCACGAATTACCCGACCCATGGTTACGATCCGTCACTGAAATATTGAAAGCAGAAAGATTCAAAATCTTGTTTCGCCCGAAATAGTAGTACAGTAATGTCTCGTATTTTATCATTAGCATGTTAAAATATATCAAATTCATTATGATATTGTTCGATTTAAATAAAATCAGAAAATTCACGTACATTTTCAAGACGGTCACTTTTGAAAGAACTCAATGGTGTTGCCAATTTCAAAACATTGAATCATGACATTGGCATATTAGACATATTTGATGATTTGATTATGACATCATTATGATTTTCTCCGTCCATGTTTTCTACGTATTGAATGGAATGGAATGAAGGGACAGTGTTACCGGATCTATTGATTTAGTAGTAGATCTACATTATTGAATCTTACTTCGACGTGATTTCGATTTATTTTCGAGTGATATTTGACTCTATTCATCGATTGGAATGTCCAGCATTTTTTTTTTTTTTATTCTTGCTGAAATGGTGAATGTTATCCTCTCTTTCTCTGAATAAATTGTAAAAAGAACCACGGAACACCAAAGTAGGTATAAAATGTATAATATATACCTCAACAAGTCTATATTAATAATAATGGGACCAAATGGGACCAGGTAATTCCTCGTCCTGGGAATTACCTATCTCGTCCCTGAAGGGGACAAACAGATCGACACTTTTCCGCGCGTTTTTTTGTAAATTTAAATTGATGTGGCAACACTGGGAATTGACGACACGACAAACAAACAAGTTTTGTTTTTGTAAAATAAACAAACTCAAATTAACTCAATGCGACCATCTCATCTGGCTGGCGAAGTGGCGATCACTAGAACATTTTATTTACATTTTGGATATGTACAGCAATGTAATTCATTTATGTAGCCTTATGCAATAATAACGAAACTCATGGTGCTGTGCTGTTAGTTAAAGCTGATAATTTGTATGAAAAATACGTTGAACAACTTGAACACGGTAGTTAGGTACATAAAAACGAACAGCACAAAACACAAGAAAAGTAGGTCTAGCTAGCTAGGTAGGTACTTACGTACGACGTAGGTCAGGTCACGTTGTTGGAGCGTTGTTTGTTGGCTCGTGGTCACGTTGCATGCGGCGTGCAGAAGGCTCACTGACATTTCTATTACCCATAGTATTGTAATTGTATTGTATTGTACATGGTTCACGTAAAGCTCACAAACCTGGATTCACGTTATGCTGTGACGGTGCTAACCCTTCTACATTTTGAGACTTAAATCACAATAAGAGACGACAAATTTACCCTAGTGTAACGGAGACCATTTCGAAAAGGTGTTAGCGATTATATTTCATTGAAGTTGTATGTATGGTAGCTATTGAATTAGAGCCATTTTCTTGCGGTAAGTCCTATAAGTAGTCAAAATTCATAAAGGTCACTCATATAAAATAAAAATAATTTATTTCAGCACCACTGGTACCATATGCACATAAACATTTATACTTACAGAGCATTAAAAAAATTACTGAGCTCTTGGTAATACATTTCGTAATTCATTTACAATACTAGGCCACCAACTTTTAAATAAAAAATTACATAATTACTACAAAAACTAAATTAAAAATTTCTACAAAAAAAGTGAATAATTAAATAAACTCATTAATTAAAATAAGTAAAAAGGACAAATATCCTAAATCACACAGCATCATTGCCTTTCACAAAACAGGGCAAACGACTTTACTTGCTAAAACTCTCAGCATACAATTGTTGCTGGAATGGATGTGACACAGCAACAAAGTGTCTCTCTTCCACATTATGGCATATAAATCATCTGTCTGAGCATCGGCAAACATGCCCATATGCTGTTATTAATTAGGAACCCGCACCAGCACTCAAAAGCGTTGTTATAATGGACATGACATAGAGTGTTAAATGCTTTCTTACTATACAACCAACCCACAACTGCATTTATTAAATGAATCTTCTTCATCACTCTTTTACCATTTTAAAATCTAGGATAACTGCGCCAACTTTTAAGAGAAATGGGACTTATTTCAGTATAAAAAGTCAAAGTGAACCTATTGAAAATGATTGAATTCAAAAACAGAACTTAATATTATATTTTTAAAATATGATGGGCAGTTTTAATTTCGCACTAAATGAATAACTTATTTAAATTTTCATTACAAAAAAAAAGATCACAAAATAATATAAACATCTGCAGTCACCTCATAATATTAAGGCCTATTAAGTAAAATGTTATGTTTCAGTTTTCATGTTTTATAATATCCATTCCTATGAAACCCTTTGATAGGTATCAAACAGACTGACAGAGAATTAGACTGGCTCTCTGTGACCACCAGTTTACCGAATAGCCTCGAACTGACAAGTTACACAGTTTCAAAATCTATTATATAATGCAATGTTAAAATGTCTACATAAACATCATTAAGTAATATCTAAAATGTTTACAAATTAATTAGTTTTATATCTATTTTATTATCAAACCAAAAGACAATAATAATCATAATTGTTAATAGATACATTAATAGAAAATTTTGATGCCTGGCAGTGAATTTATCATTTTCAGTAGAGCCTTTAGCTTAGAAATTATTAGAGATAATAACTCATAATCAATCTTGTAACTTTTCTGGGTTGTCACCTCCACTTTCGGCTTGACCAAAAGTAAGTCAAGTATTTCGGACCCAATAAGGTTCCTGACAGATTTTTTATTTTTATTATTAAAATCATACATCTAGCTTTGAATCAGAAAAATCTAAAACAATTATGTTTGGCAAGCAGAAATAGTCTTATCTTATATTGACATATATATATATTATATAGGAATAGTCTTATATAATATCTTGAGGTATGTAACATAAAAAGTCATGTACCTATAACGGGATATTTAGCATTATTAGATTTTTTTCGAGTTTTCCAATATTTCGGCACAGTTTTATGCGTCATGATTACCTACGGAATATCTAAAGGCACCGCGAGTAAGTCTTTATTGGCAGACATAGGTATCAATCTACCCTATGTTTTTGTCTTTTGCTTTTCGAACGTTACCACTACCACAGGTTTCATTTTATCGAACGCAGCTCGATCACAACACAACACTGACATGACGATATCAGAACGCGACGCAGTTGATACATTCTTCCGTTTTTTTTTGCACATACGGACCTGGAAACTTTTTTCCAGGTTCCCGATAATTGGAAGCCATCGCGGTTGAAGTTTGTTTATTTCGTAATCGCAATAATGGCCTCCAGTACCATTCTTGGTACTATGTAGTGTCGCTCTGTAGAGATTACTTGAGGATTGATAACTCGTTCCAGTGGTTTGAACCAGACTCGAGATGATGCTTCGCTATGGCAGACTGCTTAGTTGGCAGATTCTTAACTGCTCGTATGTGCTCTTGTACTATGCAGGCCATAGTGCGTTTCGTTTGACGACCTCTGCCGTGGAGTGGGCGAAAGTCCGCCTGCGACCCAGGAGGTTGCGGGTTCAATTCCCGCCTCGGGGCAATTGTGTGTACGATCTGCATATATTTTTTCTGGTTGTTATCTATGCATAATAAGAAATATCGATCTATGTAATCTATTGTATTAAGTCATCTTGAAACCATAACACAAGCTCTGTTTAGCTTGGGGCTAAATGATGCTTCGTGGATTGTCCAGCATTATTTATTATGCGTGTGACATATACCTTACATAGCCCTTAGACCCCAGCGATTCACACGGGGCCGTCTGCCGGCACGGTTTCACGGTAACCCAGCTGAAAGAAAGAATAGGGATCTCAAAGTACGGCTTGCGCAGTTGGTCAACACACAGCACAATTTGTGGCCGGAATTTCTGAGTTCCGTCAGGTTTGCCATGAATTCAGCGGTGTGTCAAACAACTGGCGTTTCACCAGCGTTTCTTACCTTCGCAAGGGAACTCCGCTCGCCAGTTAACGCTGAGTATGACATTCGAGCAGTTCTAAGCAAGGATAATTTCGTCCCTCAGATAACGCCCTACTTGAAGAAATTCCTTGATAATCTTGTTTCAGTGAGAGACCGAGTAGAGGTTCAACAAGATAGGAGAAAAGATTGCGCTGATAAGGATCGGAAACATGAGGAATTCAACGTCGGTGACCAAGTTCTATTGAAGTCACATGTTTTGAGTAACGCTGCCAAAAATATTTCGGCTAAGTTTGTTCCGAAACGTGATGGCCCTTATCTGGTAGTCAAGCGTGTCAGTCCGACTGCTTATTTAGTCTCGCAGTTGCAGAATCCTGAGAATGTTCTGGGTAAGTTCCATGTTTCAGAGCTTAATCGTTTTCATGTTAGGGATGGTTCTTCTCATGAACCGGTGAATCCTAAACGTAATAGAGGTCGTCCTCGTCACCGCGAACGTTCTAATAGCTCAGAGGAGCAGCGTCCTAATTCCGACAGTCAGCGGGTCCTTGAGCGAGGTCGCTCTCAAGAACTCGAGGGGGAGGGTATAGCGTGTGACATAGCCCTTAGACCCCAGCGATCCACACGGGGCCGTCTGCCGGCACGGTTTCTGAACGAACCCTAGTATGTTGCGTCGCCCGCCCGGCCGCTTTTCCTTAGCGGGGGCGCTAGTTGCCTTTTTTTCACGAGTAATGGTTCGTTGAGTAGTATGTATTATATTATCTGTGGTTGAGTTTTCCGGCCGGCTTTGTAAAATATTTGTTGTCTACTTCCATATTGCCTTTACAGTAATTTTTAAACAGTGATTTAAACTTGGAATTAAAGATTTCATAAAGTACAAACAAAATATTCTTTTCGTGACCTCCCAACTGAGTTGCCGACCGCGAAATTATATATTATTTATTTATATAGGAGCATTAGGTAGGAGCTTCCACAGCTTCAGTTGATCTTGTACACCTCTGGTTTCTGTGTACAATGTCTTTAGGCATGCGCAGGTAGTGTACCAATGATCATTTTCAACAGCGTGAAAATTGTTTGCAACTTTATCCGTCACTTTTTTTTATGTACGACAAGAATGCTGGTTTGCGTTCCACCGTACTCTACTTGTGCGGTTTATGTCTGATGCCGGAACGAGGTGGCAATTATCGAACCTTATAGCTTTCTGAAATAGAACATAGTCACGTGGGCTCACGAACACTCATCTGTTCTTCTGTGGCTTCTATTATCGTATAGGTCGGTAAGCACTAACCGTGCTGATGGTGAGCGATGTTACCACCGTTAAACTGCCGAGGGTGGTGATGTGAGTTGGCATGGAGGTAGCGGTCCGTATGTGTAGGCCACCTGTGGACAGAGTGACCTACACTTCCTTCATCTCCGATCTATACCAACACGTCCAGAAATGTCAACGACTACGCTTTCCATTGCTACTCCGTCAATTTGAAGATAGCACTGTCGTCTGTATCAGTCTAGCTAGAGAGATACTTTCGTATAGAGTGATTCTACGTCAAAGCTGACCATCACTTCCGTCCGTGTCATCTACCTCTCTGTTCTAATATTCGTATAAAACGCTTTTTAAAAAGGAGGTTGCTCGTCCCACAGTTGGTTGCAAAACTGCTGCTACATGCTTAGCCAAAGCATAGGTAAGTATCCCCATTTATGATTTGATGCGTATCGTGGTTGGGGCATAGCTCAAAGCCCAACACTTTGTCAGCCGTTTCGCTCAAAATCTTGATAACTGTTCCGTTAGATGGTTTTAAGTACCTACTCATGGTAGGGGATCAAATCATGGTAAATTTCCCGTTATAAATGACTTTTGTGTTAATAAACAATGAGTCTCAAAAAAGTTTCATAGGTATCAACCTTAATGACAAATTATTCAAATAAACATTGCACATTTTATTGTAATTGACATCCCACCTAGCCGTGAAATACTTTCAGGAACAAAGTATAAACTTCGACGCTAAATTACGAAATTGTCGCTTTCTTTCTACTTTCGCATTGATACAGATTCGAAAGAATTAAAAACTTTCGTTTTAAACATAAATTTCTTAGTTTTCAGCATGGCATGGCAACGTGACTGCTTATTTTTCCTTATTGCGCGTGCTTACAGGGTGGAAATAAATAGTCGCGTGGCGTTGACTTGAGCGGGGTAACGTGTTTTAGTCATAATATTTTTATCCAAGAATTCCATCTGAGCTGGGTGGTCCATTCAATCCGGTATGTCGATAGGTAACCGATTAAGTTACCGACATTTCTTAAATTAGTAAATCATTACAACTTGCTTACTATAATACCTATCTTTAATAATTCATCGAAATCTAAAATAAATATCTATAGCGATTACCGATTTTTCTCTTAATAGGTACGGTACTAATTAAGATTTGTATTCACAACAGAATAAATGGGGGTGATTACTTGAAGTGATGTCTGCTGCCACTAAAACCCTAACGGCCAGGAGTGTCCGCACTCCGACCTCGCCCGCCACGCCTCCGGTGTCTCCACCACTCGTGCCGCCACCCCAGCACACCGTGCATTGGTTCCGCAAAGGCCTGCGTCTCCATGACAACCCATCCTTGAGGGAAAGCCTCATCAACGCTGTTACCTTCCGCTGTGTCTTTGTAATCGACCCGTGGTTTGCTAACTCCTCTAACGTGGGAATCAACAAATGGAGGTTTGTGCAATTTGGATAAATCTTACTCCAGCTCTTGCAGCACTAACACCTAAAGCAGGTTAGTTAAAACTCCTTTGATATATGTAGGTACATAGATTGGTATGTTTACCGGTTCAAGTCCAGTAACTATTTCTATAGAGGACTTCGCGTGTGTCTATGGCTACAAAGAACCATATCCAGCATCGGCTGATTGGCATCAAACGGAATTGAGGACGGTCTTTTACCTCCACAACAAATAACTTTTGTCTTGGGTGTTACAGCTGCGTGAGATTCATTTAAAAATAAATCGTCGCTGTATATAGGGAGGTATGTTTGTAAAGTAGGTAGGTACTATGCCGTGGGGATCTTGATAAAATACAATTAAGTATAAAATTAATTATCGGCGGCAAGCCAGGGCGCTATGGCGGTCATTAGGGGTTGATATGTCGAGCAGTGGACTATTATAGGTTGATGATGATAATATATAATAAACAAAATCATGGTATATATTAAGATTCCGACGAAAATCTGTGCCAAAGCAGTAAATATAATATTTTAATAACACCCATTGCTTTTAAAAAGGAATGCTCGGACTTTTAGCTGCAATCGCATTGAACAATAGAAAATACGTAACTAACTTCGATGTTCCTAGATTCCTACTAGAATGCCTGGAGGATCTAGACCACAGTTTGAGGAAACTCGGCTCGCGCTTGTTCGTAATCCGTGGCCAGCCGGCAGACGCTCTGCCGAAGCTGTTCAAAGAATGGGGCACCACCACACTCTCGTTCGAAGAGGACCCAGAGCCCTACGGCCGAATCCGAGACCACAACATTACTATGAAATGCCGTGAAATAGGAATCAAGTGCATCTCTCGAGTCTCGCACACCCTGTATAGATTGGACAAGTAAGTTTATCTAGTTACTAGATTTTCAGGCCCAATTGTAAAAAGTACCTACATATGTAGCATCAAACAATGTTAAAAGTATTACGTTTATTTTTTATAGTACCTAAGTACCTAAGTTTTGTATATATTTCAAAAGGATATTCTAAAAAATAGGTAAATCCTTTTTTTGGCCTTAAGTTTTGCATAGGTACAAATTACTTTTTTGCTGTTTATATGCACAGAAGTTGCGTATTGCTGTGCTGACAATTACTTTTCAAAGACGATGCCAAACAAAAAATTTCGTATGTTTATGCAGTAGGTAAGTTCTTTACAAACATTGTAAATTGCGAAAGGCTAGAGTATATTAATTAAGGGCTGTTGATTTTTGGCTGTTGGCTGTTGAGTTTCGTATGTTTATGCAATAGGTAAGTTCTTTACAAACATTGTAAATTGCGAAAGGCTAGAGTATATTAATTAAGGGCTGTTGATTTTTGGCTGTTGGCTGTTGAGTTTCGTATGTTTATGCAGTAGGTAAGTTCTTTACAAACATTGTAAATTGCGAAAGGCTAGAGTATATTAATTATGGGCTGTTGATTTTGTGACTCCTATAAAAATCCCATTCATAGAATAATCGAGTGCAACGGTGGCGTGGCACCGCTGACGTACCACCAGTTCCAAGCGCTGGTCGCCAGCATGCCGCCGCCGCCGCCCGCAGAGCCCACCATCACCGCCAAGACCCTCAAGAGAGCTGTTACTCCAGTGAGCGACGATCATGACGATAGGTTCGGAGTACCTACGCTTGAAGAACTTGGTAAGTTCTATCATGGGACGAGTTTTGCTCCAAACTAACAATCTAACAAGGTAAAGGTTTCTTGTTCGCTTCTTTACTTTAGCTTAGATTGAAGTGAACAAAAATCAAAGCGATCACTTTATTTCCCAGTTTTACAATTTAATTGACACAATCAATACAATTCAATTTGAATTGTGACGTGTCCAAGAGTCCTGTAAGGAAATGAAGTTCACACACCGTTGTTAGGTAGGTACAATATTTAAAGCAACAATTTTATAGACCTCCGTTTAAACCTTCGATACATAAAGGGAAGGAAGATATTTGCTGACTCGCTTCCCCTCAGAAAAATACATTTTATATAAGTTAATAAAGTGCTCATTTTAAGAATTTTTTGCTTTTTATTTAGTTAAGACGCGTGGTTACGTTACATAGAACAGCGCACCGTTCCAAAGGGTCGTATATGGTGGTTAAGGCAAAACCCTCGTTTGAGGGAAACTGCTTCTGTGGACCATAGAATGCTTATGAAGAATAAGGTCATGTCAAAGTGAAGTAGGTACTAATACTAACCACTGTTTCGTTCTAGGCTTCGACACCGATAATCTACCGCCGCCTGTTTGGTACGGAGGAGAGAGCGAGGCGTTGGCGAGACTGGAGCGCCACCTCGAGAGAAAGGCGTGGGTCGCGTCTTTCGGAAGGCCTAAGATGACGCCGCAGTCCCTACTCGCCAGCCAAACTGGACTATCGCCTTATTTGAGGTATTGAAGGTTCATTTTAAAGCTACGAAAAACAAAACAGGAGCAGGTTCTATGTTCAACTGTATATACCTACCTATGTGAAAATTCTTTCGCTATTGTATGGATAATGATGCCTTAATGGACATGGTACCATGAAAATGTTATTCCCGAGGAATTAGTATTTGTCCTGAAAACTCAAAATAATTTGAGAGCGGTCAACCCCCAACGAAAAATGCGATGTTTTTCTAAGCTTGTATTTATTTTAATCACCAATCCGGTGTCTTTTATCAAATCTTGGTTAGCAAGTTAAATTTGATCTACATTCCATTTACTTTTTGCGATGATATTTGGCGCTTGTTTGATTGCTTTTCTTTGACAAGTACGTACCTAACTAGTCTTAAAATATCCATAGTTTGATGATTTAGTCAGAAGGAGTCCATAAGAATGAGACTTACACCGTTACACGTTACCTCAAAAAATATTTTTATATTCAGTCTTGTTCAGTTTGAAATGTGATTGTCTGTTGTGTTTTTAGCTATTATTGAATTTATTGATAAAATGGGATGTTGTGTTTTCGAATAGTTCAAATTAAACTTCTCGCCTAGATTTTTACTTTCTTTATGAAATTACAACGTGGTAACTTTATCTGACGGGAACTAAACATTTTTAATTTATTTCAGATTCGGCTGCTTGTCCACCAGGCTGTTTTATTACCAGCTCACAGATTTGTACAAGCGAATAAAGTTAGTTCGCCCGCCATTGTCCCTCCACGGTCAGATTCTATGGCGGGAGTTCTTCTATTGTGCAGCTACTAGGAACCCTCAGTTTGATCGGATGGATGGGAACCCTATTTGTGTGCAAATACCGTGGGAAAAGAACGAAGTAGCGCTTGCTAAGTGGGCAAATGTAAGTTGCGGGTTCAAGTCCTGACCACAGATAATATAATACGTACTGTATCCTGACGTAGTCGAAATTTTTGGGACATTATTAAATTTCTTACACATTAATTGTTGACTGTTGCAAACAATTTAGTTAGAAGTATCAAAACTGATCCAAATCAGTCTTGAAAAAATTCGTAGAAAATTTAGGCTAATCTAATTTTTCGTCTAGATTGCCGAAGACTAATTTAGATCTATTGAGCTAAATAGATTAGTCTAGAGGTAGAGGTTGTGAACAATCTAAATTGTTTACTACAGTCTAGCAGTAAACAATAGACGTAGATATTTATTTATTTATCAACGATTTCATGAATGTTTTGTAATTTTTTGTTTGTACCTATTTATTAATTGTAATGTTCTTTGAGATTAAGTCCACTTAAGACCCTTTTGATTTACCTTATTCAATAAAAAAAACCAATTCAACTTAATACCTATTCAAAAATATTTTTTTTCTCAGGGCCAAACTGGTTATCCTTGGATCGATGCCATAATGACCCAGCTAAGAGAAGAAGGCTGGATCCATCATCTGGCGAGGCACGCCGTGGCTTGCTTCCTGACGAGGGGCGACCTTTGGGTCTCATGGGAAGAAGGGATGAAGGTAAAATACATTTTAACACATCATTAAAGTTTTAAGCACGCACTATCCTTTCCCACTTTCTGTAGGGCAAGCACGGAGATTGTTGTCTAGAGTAGAATAGAGAATAATTTGGCGTGTTTTAAAAAACTATAAACTGACTTCAAATTCTTTAAAAAAGAATATGGTTTCAACCCATATTCTTTAGAACCTCCTCCTTTTTTGAAGTCGGTTAAATGTCGTCAATGTGTCAATTTGTCATGAAATGTATTATTAGAAATAAATTCCTTTAACTTTAATAATAAATATTAGGTATGGTAGACAATATCAGCTATGTCATACATTTCGTAAATTATTTACGAAATGTATGACATAGCAATGTATGTCATACATTTCGTAAATAATTTACGAAATGTATGACATAGCTGATATTGTCTACCAAACCCTAGACTAGAGAATAATCGTGCTCAGCCGATTGCCCATCATATCTGTATATGGAAAGGGAGATTTATTTATTTAAGTACCATAGATTTGACGAACGATGTGGCGCGGTGGGCGAAGGTCCGCCTGCGACGCAGGAGATTGCGGGTTCGATTCCCGCCTCGGAACAATTGTGTGTACGATCTGCAGATATTTGTTCCGGGAGTTCTGGTCGTTTTCTATGTATAATAAAAAATATCCATCTATGTAATTTATTGTATCTAGGACCCATAACACAAGGGGCTAGATATTGCTGTGTGAATTGACCAGCATTATTTATTATAGATATAGAAAACCCGGAAAAAAAAGTACATATCTGCGGAATATTTTTAATTGGCCTTCAGCACACATGCGCTGGTACTTACCGGCATGTACTAAGAAAATAACTATTTTTAAGACCTAGCTTTTTTTGTTTGTTTGTTTTGATAATAAAATAAAATAAATAAAAAAATATTGTGGGTTTGATGCCCGCCTCGGGAAAATTGTGTGTACAATCTGCAGATATTTGTTCCAGGTGATCTGATCGTTATCTATGTATGTATAATTAAAAATATCTATCTATGTAATGTATTGCATCTAGGATCCATAACACAAGCTTTGCTAAGCTTGGGGCTAGATAATGCTGTGTGGATTGTCCAGTATTATTTATAAATTTCTTTTGGGGGCAAAACATGTTTTTCGAATATTGAATTCGCTAATGACTATAATAATAATTGCAGGTATTTGAGGAGCTACTTCTGGACGCTGATTGGTCGGTGAACGCCGGCATGTGGATGTGGCTCTCGTGCTCGTCGTTTTTCCAGCAGTTCTTCCACAGCTACTGCCCGGTGCGCTTCGGACGGAAGACCGATCCGAATGGAGACTATATTAGGTACCTTACCCTATTTTAAATCCTGCTCGATCCAAACCAATACTACAATGTTTTAAAGTAAACTTTCGATTTTTATAGTAACCCCGAGACAAGCCGAACCGTAGTGTTTTACTTGGTGCGTTAGTCTCGCCTTGGGTCCCTCGTAGTCTGTCTTTTTGCCTCGATCTCAGTTCAAGTGTGTACATTGTAGTTGGTAGGTGCCGGTCTTTAGGACGAGCGCCCGAGACATTCGACTAGATGTCTCGGCGAATGTGTACTGCCGTGATCAAATTAGCTTTTCAAGATGACACATTCGACGTCACCAGTTGGGCAAGCACGGGGTTCGTTGACTATGGTACAATAGAGTAAAATTAGGTCACTTTGTTATCGAATGCGTAAACTATTTTATATTCATTCAGCTTCAATCATGTACGCAATGTATGACGTGACGATGCGATGTCATAATAAGACAATTATGGAATCCCTGTGCTTCGCCTACTTATTGCGTAAGAGCCGGATATAGTTCGTAGTTATTTTATTATAGTAACAAGTTGTAACTACTTCATAGTGAATCAATAAATAAATTTTCTTTCTTTATTTCTATGTATGTATATTTGTCTACATACATACTTAGTGACAATAGACAAATAAAGAACTATACATACTTATGTGTGTAGTTCCATTTTCGAACACATCACAGTTAAAAGTTGTTTGTACTTAGAACGTTCTAAATCCACAGACGATACATTCCCGCGCTTCGAGACATGCCAACTCGGTACATCCACGAGCCGTGGCTGGCACCAGAGCATGTCCAAGAGTCCGCCAAATGTACCATCGGGCGAGACTACCCTATACCCATTGTGGACCATGCGCATGTTGCGGAAATCAACAACAGGCGCATCAAGCAGGTGTACGCGCAGCTAGCAAAGTACAAACCACAAGGTAAACATCACTATCACTACATAGTATAAAACAAATTAGCTGTCTGTCTGTCTCTATGTATGCTTAGATCTTTAGAATTAGGCATCTGATTTTGATGCGGTTTTTTTAAATAGATAGAGTGATTCAAGAGGAAGGTTTATAAACCATTTGACACATAGATTTCTATGCGCTGACGCTGCTAGTACATAATCCAATACAAAATTTGCTTTTTCACATAACAGCATATTTCTGAGGGCTATTTCTGATAACCGTGTCAGAGATAGCCCTCAGTACGCTGTTAACATATCCAATACTAAGCTGCGCCGTCTGCGTCAAGCTGGAGTCGCAGACGGGCGCTATGGCGCTCATTAGGGAAGGCATATGTCCAGCAGTGGACTAACATAGGCTGATGATGATGATAGATGCTATTTATTTTATTTTTTTATTTTTCTTTCTTAGGGATAACAAACAGTATCACTTAAAAAACTATAAAGTATTAAACTTAAATAAACGTAATTCTAGAAGTGAACCAGCCCTGTTATCCACTTATTACAAGTACCTGAAAGAAACTAATCCCCACACAGGCATGCGGGTTGGGAATCGTAAGGTGGTGATCTGTGAAAAACTAACCTAAAGTTTATTTGTTTTAGGTTCTCTCAACCCGATTGCAGTTCAAAGGCCCAATGTGACGCAATCATCGCCGAGCCCCAACTCTATAATAGCAAGCATCAACCAGTCCAACTATCTGTGCAGCCAGCCGCCCGACCCCAGCACGTCTTCGCCGCGCATTCCGTACAAGGACTCTGACATATTCCAACGTCCCGAGGGATACGCCCAAAGACTTCCCAAATACAAGAAAAAAATCGCCATCTTGCACAAAGCAGAAAAAACTGCTATTGCAGTAAGAAACCTAGCAGCTACACCAAAAACAAATTTTACAAATGGCAAATTCAATCTCCACCAGTCACCTTCATCAATGCCTATGCAAGAAAATTACGAATTCAATAACTTAGCTATCAATAACTTTGGTCAGACGTATGAATCTCAGAATTTATACCAAGTCTCATCAAGTCGACCAGATACAGAGTCGGACTACCGACAATCATTCAAAATTAATAAGTATTACACACCTCACAATGGGGTGATTCGTCCAATGCAAACTCCTAGCTTATTTGCTTCAAGAACTGCTGGCTTTACCGATAACGAAGAAATAAACGAAAATGCTAATAATAAAAAAGAGATACAGACTAGTGATGATGGTGATTCATCTTGTGCTGATGAAAATGAGCAAAACAACCAGTCCAATAAATGTTAATTAATACCAATAAATGTAAAGTTATTTTTTATAGTAAAGTTATCATGTTAGAGATTTTATTTGTGTAAAAGATAGTACTTAGCTAGTAAGTGTTGGATGATAGAACATAATTTTAATTTGTTTAGTAGTTTCATGCAGCAATTAACACTGGCAAAAAACAGACATGAAAGTTGCAATTGAATGTTAAATGAAAATACAATGTAAATAAATTATAATACAAAGTAGTTTATAACATTGATGTAATCTGTATAGTTTGAAAATAACCCAAATTATAAGCATCTGTGTAATAGACAAACTAGACACATGCTCCATGTTATGCTACAAAGTCGTAGTAGAGATCTCACACCATAGAAAAGTGAAACTTAAGCTTAAAAATTGATGTCGCTTTTATAATACGGTCTAAGGTAATTTAGAATTAAGGTTCATCATCAACAACCTACATTAATCCACAGCTGGACATAGGCCTCCACCAATGAGCGCATAGCTCCCTGTCTTCAATTCAATTCGAACTTAAGGTTGCTTGTTTGCAAAAAAGTATTGATGTACAATTTATCTGTTGTAAAATAACAGGCCAAATTATAAGCATAAGTAATATAAGTGTGATCTTGTGCAAAATTATATTGATTGATCGATATTTCATGAATCATAGGATTATTTTAAGATCTGATTATAGTCAAAGATTTGTTAAATCTTACAAAATTTAATGAATGTTTTTTATAATATTTGTTTCATTTAAATTTAAACCAGTCCAAAATAAAAATTATAAAATTAAACAAAATTTACTCAACTCTTTAATATTTATTACTTATCTATGTATACTTACTACTATGTATCTAATAAGGCAACAGTTTGCATGTGCTGTTTATGGGCCTTCTGAGCCTTTCGTGACTTCTTAGCAGGCTTCTTTGGTTCTTGTATTTTGTTGTATCCTAGTTCATGTCTTATTGTTGCTAGTATTGGCATCTGGAAAAATAAATATTTACAATGATTCATTATCACCAATCCAAGATCGAGAGAAGAGGTGTAGTGTGTTTCAATAAGTGTAATCTCAAAATATGTACCTCTTCAGGAACATGGACATATCTTATGTTTCTAGATTGTAAAAAGAGATTTTCAAAAGAATATTCATTGCCTTGGGGATCACAATAAACGGCATTATTGAATGAAATATTCATGTATCTGTAAAAGAAAAATATATTTAGTTTATTTAATATATTGTAGTTAGTATAAATTGTTAATATATTAATTCATTTTGCCTTATATGAAATCTAGCTCCTTTAACTTACCCATCAACAGCATTAACAGACCCACATACATAGGAATCATTCCGAAGGTCTACAGTTATATTTTTGCCTTGTAATGCTTGGACCAAGCAGAGCAAAGTGTTATGGTATAAGAATCTTTCTTTAGATGTGCCGACAAACATTTCAGGTTCAGTTTATTACCTGAAAAATGAGGTAATGTCATGAAATACACCTTAAGCAGTTCTTCATTTCCTAGCTAGATAAAGCATAATGTTGCAACAAGCAAGTAAACAACATGAACCTTTAATATTAATATCTACTAGCTTCTGTCTTTTTGAAAAACATCTTCACAATGACACAAACTTTCACTGTTATAATACCTATTGGAAGAGTAGTATAGGATAACTCACGAATTGTTTATTGATTTTGTTTAACTATGATTAAACGTGAATCCGGTTTCGATTTTAGATCTAATTCAGCTCTAGTAATAGTCCATGCATCGTTTTCCCTCACTGCCCAAAAATGATAGGTGCCTCTATCTTTCGGTCCAGAAACAGGAATTGAAAATCTGGCATTCAGTCCATCAGAAAAGTTATTTTCCGTGTCACTTAGTTTAAAACCTCTGTCCTTGATAGGCTCGCCAAGATAATGCACCGCGCCTGGATGCTGTCGCAGTTCTTTCAATGCAGCTTTATAGTAATCAAATTTTTTGACCCTGTCTACCAGACGACCTTGCAAGATAAATCCCGTAGAACTTATTATAACACCGCCCCATGCAGCAAATTTAATAAGTGTTCCGGTAGATACGGTCATATTATTATCATCAAATCTTTGATTATTACCAACTGTGTCTTCAACTTTGTTGCTTCTTACGTAGTTATTGTATTCTCTTTGCTTCGCTCTTGCACTCTAAATAAAACGATTAATTTTAATCACAACCACTGAGACAAATGTATTAAGTACTAACGAACGAACGAATACGATTATTATTATCATAGATTATATTAATTACCTAATAATAAATAATAATTATTTATTATCGTATCGATGATCAACTTCAACTTCTTGTGGCTCTGCATCTGAAAAAATGATTGACGCAAATCTGACTGCATGGCAAGCAGCATTGCAAGGTTTTTATGGGTTACTTACGCATTGGTATAGTAAGAGAATTAAGAAGAATTAATTAAACATTAAGAAAGATTATTCATTATAGAACAACATTAGTCAATTCATTAACTAAACACAAAAGACGTCCGTTGCCTGGTACAGAGTGATATTTTTTTGCTCTTGAATTCTTATTGATTTTTGGAGCGTTTCCTTCGTCTCGCAATAAAAAAACAGTTAGTTAGCCTAACACGACCTTGGTTGGGATTTGCAAAACGCCCTAGAACATCTGGTTGGAGTATAGTATAATAGAAAATGACTTGTGAGAAACTTCTCTTCATGTTGAATCTCGAAAAAAAACGAGTGTTCGGTTTTTACCAGCATTACTGTTTGATCCTCGGACGAAGGAAATCAAATCACCCCTTTAGACTGTAGTTTATTGAAAGTGGCCAAAAGTTAGGTTATAAATTATTTTGGGCCACATTTTTTTGATTTTTTTGAAGGCTACAAACATTTACCTCGTTTATTTATTTTGAGTTTACCTGCGGTGGGGTGGGTTGACCATTCACCGCAATCACCGTCAATCACGCAATCTACGTTTTTCACAGACACAGTAGCAGTAGATAAAACAGTGATCTGAGACCGAGTGCTAGAATCATTTCAAGTATAGGTATAAAAAGTACTTGTGACTAGAAGTGTAATTATTTGATTGATTGCGAGTTGTTCTGATCCTAAAAACATGAGTACTGCACGGGGAAATTCAAACAGAAATAGAGCACAAAAACATCAAAACCGAACAGTGTTTAAAAATGATTTGCATGATACCAGCCATAGAACTAAGTTGATAAACTCACTACAAATAAATGGTGTCTGCAAACGTTGCAAAGATATATTGGACTGGAAGATCAAGTACAAGAAATACAAGCCTCTGACGGCTCCTCGTAAATGTGTGGGCTGCGATCAAAAGACAGTAAAACATGCATACCACATGCTATGCACTCCATGTGCAAAAGAGAAAATTGTATGTGCAAAATGTTGCAAAGCTGCAGAGGTGTGTTCAATTTACAGACTTAGAATTCGGAGAGTAACCTACATATTAGTAGTTATTCATGATGTTGAATAATGAATGAGGCATGGCAGCTGTTGCCAACGGAGCTTAGAATCAGCCCATTTTAAGAATGGTTATGCAGATTGCAAAGACACCTACATTGTATGTTGTTTTTTCAGAACGATGAGGAAACTGTTGAAGAATCCCAGGTTGAAGCGACAGACTTCAAATCTATGCTGAAAGGACTACCAGAAAGAAAACGCCGTACTCTGCTAAGGTATTTTCACTATGTGGTACTGTAATGATGAGCTCCCAACTGTTTTATGTTGTATATACAGATTCCAAAAACCATGGGACATGGAATGCAAGAAGGTACTAGAAAGCTCTCACACAGAGCTTTCTAGTACCTACATCACATAAACAATGGACTTGTTTTTTTTCCAGAAATATTAATAAACAACAAGAAGAGAATGGGGAAATTTCACAAGAACTTTTATCGAAGATTCAAGACATTGTTGCAAATATTGATCAAATGAAGTTTGATGATGATAGTTTATTTGGTGATGATTCAAGCAACTCTAACAATGAAAGTGATGGTGATGACACAAAATAAATATTGTTTATCTGAAGTATTACTTTTATTTAGCAGTGTAATAATTTACATACATGATTAATAATGCTATAATATATATAGTTAGTATAGCTATAGTTTAAATAAAAGATTAACAAGAACATCAGAATATACATATGAATACAGGTGTGACAAAACAGATTGTCTTTTTTATTTAAGATCATAATGCATGTGCTTAATTTCCTGCTGCAACTTAGTGGATTGTAGAGACAGTTAGAAAAATGATGGAAATATGAATTATATTTATCTCTTCTTGGACATAAAATTCTATGTTGCCACACCATGTAAAATATATATTATCTACTGTTACCAGGTACTAAAACCATGATACAATTAATTATTATTAGGTAAAATTTTACATACAATTTCTTACAAAAGTATGAAACAACATTGTATAAACTTAATATTCTCTCGTATTGATAAGATGGCATTCTGTAGCCTTCTTTTTACGTTAACGGAATTAGCATTTAGATTGTATATTTACATAAACTATAATAGTTACACAATATGGAGGGCATCATAAAATACAGATACATCAAACATTCTTTGAAAACAAAAAATGTTTTATTGTACATGTTTGTTTACCTATCTTCTATCATTGTGGTCCAGAAGTGCAGGCTTGATACATTAAAACCTATAATAGACCATTTTTTATAAAAGTAACAAAACTGAACAGAATATAACGAAAAATCTCGGTACCTACATAATAAATTATTAAAATATTAATTTAATTTACATATTTACTATAAAATCTGAATTTAATTACAGAACAAACATTATTGCTATTTATTTTATATTTTTAAAAAGCCTCTCCTCGCCTCCTTATGGGCCAGTCTAGGTTTCCTTTAACATTTTTGTTAGGTGCATCAAAAAAATATTTTTTCACTATGTACATATTATGTCCAAAT
Source organism: Eupithecia abbreviata (assembly GCA_943735965.1). Lineage (NCBI taxonomy): Eukaryota > Metazoa > Arthropoda > Insecta > Lepidoptera > Geometridae > Eupithecia > Eupithecia abbreviata. Next base: position 7,225,331 of record OX030976.1, read on the forward strand.
ACAGCTAGCAGTAGCAGAACATACCATAGCAAACTTTGAAAAAAGTAAAATAAATTAATTAATTTCTCCATTTAAATAAAACCATTGTGAATTTAGATTAAAATAGAAATGAATTAAGGTACATAATTTGCTCCATAGGTTTATAGATCTAAGTTTATATTTTTTGCTTAGATTTATGTGTAGGTTACAGGTTATTTACAACTTTCTGGAATTTTTAAAGTTAAGTATGTACCTACCTTACTGTGCCATAATAGTGTTAACAGAGCTAATCTTCGATCCTATCTTATCTCAACCTGTGTTAGCACAGATATACATATGTAAGTACCTGAGTTTGCTTTAAAATGTTAGCAACCTTTACACAATGTGGTCCTAAATGGATAGTGATAACTAGAGATCGGATTAGATAATAAGTAACGTAAAAAGCTCGAATTATGATTGAAATATGCATGAAAAGTGTAACATAAAATAAATGTAATGCGTCCTGTACACGTTGGGCCAATGCGCTAACGTGTGAACACTGTTTGCGGAGCGCGCGCGCAAAGATCCTTCGATGTGTGCACGAAAAACCGACACTGGTCGGTTTGCGAGCCAACGTTAGCCGCCAACTTCCAACATGCGCCAAGTACCTATAGTCTATCCATCCAGAATGTAAAATTTTTGTAAACATAAGAAATCAGCAGATTTTTAGGGTTATCACCACGAAATGATGCAGGCCTAATAGAATTCCTATGATTTCACATATACATTCTATTAGATTTATTACTTTTTATAATCCTGACGTCAATTCTATGCAGAATCTAATTATTTCAATTTACAAATCGACATTATGCGGTCAAAAACAAAGATTAAAATCACTACGAGATTTTTTGTCATTGTAACAGTGCCATCCCTAACGAATCTCAGTTTTGACGTCTCGTGTTGCAAACAGTTGGTTACTTTTGAACTACGATTTCGAATCAAAGATAGTACTATGACCATACATATTTCTTACAGAGAGTATTATTTTAATTTAGCCAGATTATTTAACGTTTAATTTCACGCTGCATATTTGCTTAGCTACAATCTGTCCAAAAGTTATGAATTCTTCCCATTTCATCAAAAATGTTTAGTGCTTCAAGGAAAATACTTTAAACAGGCACTTATTTACGCTGTTGTTGGCACAGGTGAAAATCGTTTGTGAGCATAAAAAGTCTAATGATTTTTAGTCTTATTTCATAATCCTTTAGCTTTTATTCCATTCTATAAGGATAGGTAATGATAAAAGTAGGCTGATTTCACAGGGATGCTTTGTTGATGCAACTATTTACATCAAATATGACCAGCCCAGTAAGGCACCCCCATCAAAGCTCAAGATGTGACCTAAATAAAAAATGTTTTCACCCCTACATCAGCTGATTGAACTGTCAGTGGCTCTGTTTACAAACATTCTACATTCTGGATGGATAGACTTTAGGTCTCTACACGTTGGCCCAACGCATTTGCCCAACGTGTACAGGACGCTGAAGACTACTGTCCCAAATGTTCGAATTACGGCCCCAAATCTCAACGTAATCTCGCTTACTTAGGGAAGTAATACTTTATATTCTCTTTGGGTGCCGCTTTCGGACGCATTCAAAATTATTATTCTACCCTTTTAATACATTTTAACATCATACCGAAATTTAGTGTAAAATGAAATGATCTTTCGCAATAACAGTTATTAATAAATCGACATAAAAGTAAATAAACAGGCCTCCTCCAGTAGGTACACAAAAAACAAAAGACAATCGCGCCAGCTTTCAAAAACTGAGCTATAAACCTAGGAAACCTAGAATTTCTTTTGTTCATTCCATTATAATTAACTAACCCAAAAATATTGCAGATATAGCATCATAAAGCGATTTTAGGTACATTATGCAATAAGCAAATAAGCAAAAACAATCAAAAGCTTATTAAGTAGGTACCTATAATAATTTTGAACCACAGATAATCAATATATAGGTACCTATAATTATCCAAAGATTGAATGACTTAAATAAATGTAAGCTTACATGTTTTTTTTATCTGAGGCACCATACTTACTTTATTGTACTTATATTGCTAATTTCTTGAAAGCATATTATATGTAGGTATATAATTTCTTGCAATGCCGGCATGAGGTTATTGTCTTTTGTGGTTAAATGATTCATCTAGTTTTGTTTTCTTTTAATATGGATATAATATCATCAAATGATACCAAGTTGCCGCAACTGAAATAGTAAAAATTGACAAGATTTTATATTTGTCATGTTAAATTAATCATTCAAATGTGTTAAAGGTACTTGTTTAATTTTTTGATTAGTATCTTGATTCTTCATGATTCCTCGGCATTTAGCCTACTTGTACTTTCATTTAGTGCAATAAAATATTTATAGATACATACTTATGGATGTGAGCAGTTTAACCTACTTCAAGTTTGAGAAATATTTATAGAGGGCGCAATGCGTGACATTTCGTGATATAGTTTGACCGAAACCGCTGTACATCTCCTTAGGAAAGTGCGGCGAGGTGGGGGGCGAGGAAAAAAGAGCAAGAGTACGCGTTGACGGCAGACTGATGGATCGGAGCGGCTGTTATCCCCCCCCCCCCTTCTCGCCGCTCGCATACCTCAGGCGCGGTACAGCGGTTTCGGTCAAAATATAAGAATAGGATTTCGGGTTCATGGGAGCGGGACAGACAGAATACGTTTTTGGAGCGGCGTATGCAAAAAAATCAAGAAAACCCAAAGAATGTATGCATGTAGGTTTGCTCACCAACACTATCGATGTCTTGAGATTGGTTGGTGTATGTCGACCTACAGGTAAACCCTCTAGCTAGAGTAAATAAATAGGTTGTTAAATTGTTAGGTACTAAGTACTTACAAATCCTTGTCGCTCCTTTTCTTTTTGCAGAATCATCTGAGTTTGCATGTCATCAAATTTCACTATTGCAGCTATAACCTTAGCAAGAGTTAAGGAATGTGTGCCTGTTCCAGTTAAATATTCGTACAAGATGTTTCGTAAATATTCTAACTCAGTATTCTCTGACAAAGAATGCAAGTGTCTTAGACTTACAAGTGCTTCATCGAGTTTCCTTTCTAGTTTCTCATTCGATCGTTTCAATTTCTCATTTTTCTCCTGCAAGTTTACAATATTACCACTAGCTGTGTTGTTAATTTGTTCCAAGTCCATATAACGTTTTTTCAAGTCACTACTCGTTTGTAATAAGCCAGCATACTTTTCTTTAATATTTTCATTTTTAATGTTCATATCTTGGGCCATCTCTGGTAGTTTCGCATAACTTTGCGAGTTGATTTGATCTTTCAGTTCTAAATTCTCTTCAATAAGCAATGAGTTTTCTCTCATCAAATCATTATATTTTTCTTTGCCTGCTTCAAGCTGCAGTTTTAGCTCATTTGATCTCTGGTCATTTTCCATGGAATGTTCACTAGATGCAATGATTTCTCTCAACTTGTCATTTAAAAGACTATTTTCTTTCGAAATTTTCGATAAATAAGATTGCAGGCCCTCGACATCCGAATTCAAACGTCTATTGTCATCTTTTAATGTTTCATAATTTATCTTCATTGTAGTATATTGTTCAATTATGTCCTCCTGGGCATTTGTTTTTAAGTTCAGTGGAGTAGTGTTTGTCATTGCTGTTTCTTTATTTTCTAATACCCATTTGTTTTCAAACATTGTTGTGGTTTCAATGGCATCAACTGAATGGGCACTATCTTGATCTGTTTGAGTATCTTTAGAAACTACAAGGTTGTTTCTTTCCGTTCCTTGGCTCTCTATCTTTTCTATAATGTCATTTAGACGATTTTTTTCTAATTCGATTTCTGCATGTGACTTTTTGATTTCGTTTATTTCTAATTCAAGCTTTTCTACATTTAAATTAAAAGTTATTGCAGCACTTTTAAGATTTATATTTTCTTCAGATAATAATAATATTTTACTTTGTAGCTCATTTATTTGAATAAGTTTTGTGTCACAATCTTCAGATTTATTTATTACGTCAGCATTCAATCTAGTAATATTTTCTTCGGCAGCTAAATTTTGTTGTTTTAGATAATTAAGCTCACTCATTATCGTAGCATGATTAATTTCGGCTGCATTGATGGCGTCACTGAGGATTTTCTTTTCATTCTCAAATTGTTCAACACTTTGACCGGATCTGCCGACCAACGCTTCTAATTCAATTACTTTAATTTTAGAAATTTCTTGTTCAGCAGTTAATTCCTTATTTTGAATATCCACAGTCGTAACTTTCTGTTTCAATTCTTGGTTTTCGATGTTTAATTGATTTAATTGAGCAGTCTTAATGGAATGTTCAACTTTTTCGGTTTCTAAAAGATCTTGGATGTCTTGATAAGATTGGGATTCCGATGATTTATCATTTTTTAGTTTCTCAATTGATTCACTCAATGATTTAACTGTGTTTACTGCATCTTCGTATTTTCTATTAACGTTTTCAAAATCATTCGTTATATTTTTAAGTTGATCTCCTGATTCTGATATTATTTCATTTAGCTTTTTCTTGTCAAATTCCATGGACTTAAATGAGCTTTCCAAATTTTCTTTTTCTTTTTCGTTAATGATTACTTTATTGTGTAACAATTCATTTTCACTTTCTGCTAATTGAAGGTTTTCTAAGACTAGCTTGTAATCATTTGTCAATTTTTTAAAATTTTCGTTAATTATTGTGATTTCTTGTTCTAACGCCTTCTTTTCAGCTAAAATTTCAGAGTAACTCGCATGATATGCTGTTAATTCTTTTTGGATTTCTTCATAATCTTTTGTTATTTTAAGGAGCTTGGTTGATGAATCTAAAACTTTTTGTTCGGTTTGCATCGAGCTGCTAATAACTTCGTCTACACTCCTTACAAATGAGTTTAGATACTCTTTATTTGTATTGAGTAATGAAAGCGTTTCGTTCGATGTAAGTGAAATCCCATTACGTATTTCACTTGTTTCTTGTAAAATTTTCTTTAGAGCACATGCAAATTTTGTGTTACGTTGTTTCGAAGCTTCTTGCAGTTTTGCATAGTTACTTGTTAAGTTGGCTATAGTTGAGCGGAATTCTAAATTTTGAGATTGAATTAACTCATGGTTAGCCAGAAGTTTCTCTATTTCAGTTTGGAGCTTTACTAACTCTTCTCTTTCTTCTTGAATTTCAGATTCCAACTTTTCGCATTTTACTTTCCACATATTCAATTCCCTGAGCATATTGGTAACCTCTGATTCGTCTTTTTTATCATTCGAGAGAACTAAAAGTTCATTTTCTATTTTGGTAATCTGTGCACTTTTTTTTGTATTTTCTTCAGATAACTGTGTGTTCCTTGTTTCTAAGTACATATTTCTATCAATCATTGCTAGTTTTTCTGCTGTTTCTTGTTTGATTTGCAACTGAAGACATTTGTGTTCTTCATCAGCCTTTGCTTTTAGTTGTTCAAGAGATTGGCATTTTTTAGAAAGTTCTAGCAGTTGTAAGTTCATTTCATCAATTTTCACTCTTGCATTAGTAAGCTCAGCACAGTCATTACTCAATTTAGTTTTTTCTTCTTCTAATGCTATCACACTACTTTTAAAGTCGTCTACTACTATTTTCAGCGACTGAACTTCTTGTTTACTAACAGACAGAGCATCCTTAAGTGATTTGATTTCAGCTTCTTTACTTTCCAACTCTTTATGAATGCTTAGTTTATTCTCAGCAAGTGAAATTGCATTCTCTTCTTCTCGTTTTGTAAATACTTCAATTTTGCTACGTAACTCAGTATTCTCTTCATTTGCCTTCTGTAGATCCATTTCTAAAGTAGAAAGCTCTTTGGTTTTTGAAAAGTCAAAAGTATTTATTCTGTTCTGTAACTCTTCATTAGAGTCATTTAATTCTTTGATTTTTTGGTTGGCTTCGCTGAGGTGTTCTTCAGCAGCCTTCAGATGAAGAATTTGCATATTCTTATTTTCGATCTCATTAGAAAAAGTTTGTAGTTCTACAGTCATTTGTGAATTTTTATCTTTGACTATTTTCATAGACTCCTTATACTTATTGAGTAATTGTTCCATTTTTTCAATTTTGTTGTTAAGGGCTGCAACCTCCGAAGGCAGGTGGGGTGGAGAGCTTTCTTCCGCTGGTGTATTTCCATTATTTTCCGTCGCTAAGCTTATTAGTGGAGCTTCATTATTTGTTCCAACATTGTTAGACTTTTCTGTATTTTGCAAAAGATTAACTTTTGTTTGTAAAGTTTCAATTATCATACTTTTTTCTTCTATTTCTATTCGAAGAGCTTTTTCTAGGTGAGCCTGAAATATTTTTTAAAATTTAGTACCATCTGTGTTGTCAATTGTATCTACCATCATAAGTGGTAATAATTTACTGTGTGGTATATTCAGTAGCCAAATAAATCATGCTTTTGACAAGATGATCCTTGAACATCAAATCACCCTGATTTTTTTTAATTGTGTGAATTAATATAATATAATTACATAGCAATTATTGATGTTTTGACAGATACATAAACATTACAAACCTTTGCACTTTGTTCCAATGCACATTGTTCTTTTAGTTCTGATATCCGTCTAAGGGCCTTATCTTGTGTTTCCACTAATACACTCTGGAAACAAATGTATATGCATAAATAACTATGACTATGAAATATCATTAATACAAAATAAGTTTCAAGACTGGAAAATTTAAAATACATACCCTAGCTTTAGCATTTTCTCGTTCTAGCAATTTATAATGGCGGGCTAGATCTCCATATTGGCTTCTGTATTTCGTGTAGCGTTCTTGTGTACGTTTGTAAGCAGAATACACTTGCTCTTTTGTAACTCTATCAAGAGTTGCTGGACCTCCAGAAAACCCTCTTTCATCAGCCTCACTTGCCGATACTTCGATATCTGACTGTGATAAAATTGTTTATGAGTTAATATAATACAATTAAAACAATTATGGTGTGATACTCACAGTTATTAGCAAAAGCATCGTGTCGATGTTTGAAATATACAATATTAACGACACCGTAAGGGGGTTACAAATAAAGAACATATAAAGTTGATAGTAAGGTATAACTGACAGTTCAATATGAAACAACATTTTATAATAGTAATTGCATAAAAGTGCCAACTTGTAAATGGTAATAAGATATAACCGGCGCTTAATATTTTTGGCAAAAAAGGTACAGATGCCTGGTATCTCTACCCAGAGAAGCAAAAATTCATTGCCAAAATTAAGCTAAAAATGTTATGCCATTTTACAGGTAGTACAACATAGTACAACTGCCTTTAGGCTAAAAATGGCTTGAAACCAGTTGGTTACACCGAAATCACACTTTGAAAACGCAATAGTTTTCTTAGACATAAGCTACAAAAAGTCATTGAAGAGGGAGTAAGCTCATTCAAAAGAGGGGAAAATTTGATGTAGGATTATTACATTTTCGACCGAAATGTCGCCGATGACCTTTTAACCATGTATATAATTATGCAGAATAAGTCAGTGGTGTCACACATTTAACGCATTCGTGCATTAAATGGGTCGAAAGTCTTGCTCAGTTTGCACAGTGTAAAAAGGGATGCCCTCTATTTCAATGCAGAAAGCAGTTGGCATTTAGCAGTTTGACGGAGGTTCAAGCTGAAATGAACTTCTTAGCGTTGGAAGCTAAAATGTATTTATTTCCGAAATATAGACATATGTTTTAACTTTTTTCATTATCTAGCCCCATGGTAAGCGGCTAGATAATGCTGTGTGAATTGTCCAGCATTATTTATTTATTTCATTTCATTTATTCAGTTCCACCGTAGGTACACATGTTACACTTGATGTCGGTCAGTTGTACATAAAAATAATATAACAATTTTATTATAAAACACACATTAATTTTGATCTATAGATATTAAATTTATATATAGTTATCATAGGCTAACCACAAAATTTCACATATCCTGAACAGAGCATGCCTTTTCTAGAGGCGCCATTTCAATGAAAATGTTAAAATATAATAACATTATTGTGACATAACTATGATAGTTAGACATGCTGTGGTGACATATTTTGTAGATAATGATGTGTTCTGCAAAGTTGTAGTACGTTATTTTGTTCTATCATCATTAGATTTCATAGTGCATGCGATGTAAGGAATTTTTTACATTGGTCCAGTTGTTTTGGAGCTTATTCAATACAAACAAAACATCAAACCTCTTTATAATATTAGTATAAATAGATAACACTTAAACTTAAAACAATAAACATACCTGCAAGTGGTATGTAGATGGAGTTTCATAGGTAGGCAGTCTGAAGGAAATATCACTAGCAAAAGAGCTATTGGACAGTCTCCTCTGTCTTGAGTTGTCCTGCAATTTAACATGTTATAAAAACTATTTTAGTACCTATGTAATAAATTACTTTAAATCTATTTAATGGCTTATATAGGAAATATTTTATATACCATTTCTTGACTGTAGTCCACTAACTCTGATGGAGATTGTGTATGAGACACATCTTGAAATAAATTATTTTGTTTTTGTGGTGAAGGTCTAGCAACACTACTTTGCAGGGTGTCTGTAATCAAAAACATGGAGATAATGTTTTATTTTAAGGACAAATATGTTCACTGAAAGTATACAAGATTATAATTAAGTGAATATAGCATACCATTGTCACCGATTGAAAAGAGGTCATTGTTAGTAATATCGGATATACTGCTTGAAGCCGATGTCACTGCAGCCTGAAATTGATATGATTTTTGTGTTTAACTAATAATGTTTAGAAGGTAGGTAGGTAGGTACGAATCGAGAATACGGAAAGGAAGGTAAATACTTACTTGAGCAGCTTGAGCAAACTGCTGAATTCGTTGAGGTGATGATTTCACTTCTTCAGCTAACTTATCCTTGAGCTTTTTGAACATGATAACATCTCAAGTAGTCCTTCATAAAACAAATTCCGTAGAACAAAAATATAATTAAGGAAGGTTAGCTTGAATAAGAACCTTTAAAACAAACAGACAGACAAACAATCTGCAAAACACAATCTCCCGAAATTAATACACCAGATACCTTTAAAAGTACGTACTTTATGATACACAGCAAAATCAGGAGGAACAATCATGGAATGTAAGTGCTTCAAAGATATTAAAGATAATATACATTACTACCGTAAACGTACGTAAGAACGCACTTGGAATAATTTCCCAATCAAGTCCACAAGTCAAAAACAACAAGAAATGGATTGTTGGATGGATCGGATCATGGGATGACGGGGATGACGGGCGACGAACCAGTGTTGCCGGCAATCAGTGTGAAATGAAAAACTCCGAACCGAAAGCAAATAAAATAATGGTCCGAGCCGAAATAAGACAAAAAGAGCATTTCTGTAAAAAGTAGTTTATTTTTATATTATATCTAATTTATTAAAATAAAATCCATAATCATACCGAATATGTGGAAGTGACGATAAAAAAACAAATAACCATCAAATAACTCACAAACGAGTCTCTATCGTGACTTATTTAATTCAATTTTCCTTCACAAGTTATATATGCGCAGGCATAGACTTAGTAATAATTTAGTAAGATTTAGTAGTATTTTTTATTTATTTAACAAAATCCACAGTCCTTATTCTAGACAAATTTAAAATACTATGTTTTTCCTACGACCAATGACGGATTAACATTTTATACATATATATATTATTCATATATTTTTAAACAGACAGTCAAATAGCAAGTTTAAATGTTAAAAATCAAAACAAAAGTACTATTATATCAAGGTAGATTATAAACTCAAAGAAAATGAAAATAAGCACTTAATAAACACAAGATACATAAATAATAGAAACTAAATAATAAAAATATATTCTTATATAAATAGTTAATGGTAAATAATAATAGAATACAAAAAGTAATAAATAATATGTACTAGGTGTTCCTACTTTCTACACAGTGTCCTCTAATATTTTCATAACATCCTTTCTAAAACCTCCTTTGCTTGTATAAAATAGATCAGTTGAGTAAATTTTTTTAATATAAATTGTATGAAGTCTGTTCACTAATGTAGATGAATTCGAAACGGCAAATAATTTGGTATGTCTAGTACGGGTAATCGGGGCATTTCAACATAATATCCTACTGGTGAGGGGCAATCAACGTAACCGTTACATATACCGTGTAAGAAAGCCATGTCCAGATGTGTACGGCGATTTTCAAGACTAGCAAGATTATGGTAAGTACATGAGTCTTTGTAGTCCTGGGGAACATAAAATTTTCTATAATTTAAATGTTTAAGAAACTTATACTGAATGTTTTCTAAATTACTAATATATGTTATGTAGTGTGGGTTCCAGATAGTACTGCAGTATTCAAGGATACTTCTGACAAACGAATTGTAGAGTAGTTTTATACAAGAAATATCTGAGAAAGGTTTACTCACTCTTAAGATAAATCCTAAGCTCTTATAAGCTTTATTAACGATAGATTCAAAATGTTCTGAAAATGTTAGTTTTACGTCTAGTAATATGCCTAAATCACGAACTTGTTCAGTTTTATTGATATTTACTCTACATACTTGATAAACATGATTCACAGGATTTCTCTTACGAGTGAAAGAGACAGAGCAGCATTTGCTGACATTCACATCAATACAATTTAATTTATAATATTCCCCAAGCCTACCAAGATCATCTTGAAGTTTCAAACAATCCGAATGATTTTTGATTTTCATGAAAATTTTAGTATCGTCGGCATACATCAGGAATCTAGCATACTTAAAGCATTTATTTACATCATATAAATAACAGGTTATATGATGTAAATAAATGCTTTAAGTATGCTAGATTCCTGATGTATGCCGACGATACTAAAATTTTCATGAAAATCAAAAATCATTCGGAATTATTTATTTACATCATATAAATAACAGGTTATATGATGTAAATAAATGCTTTAAGTATGCTAGATTCCTGATGTATGCCGACGATACTAAAATTTTCATGAAAATCATATATAGGAGTGGTCCCAAAATAGAGCCCTGTGGGACTCCTGAGGTTATTTCTATGTAGTAAGATCGAAAGCCTCCCACCACTACAGCCTGAGAACGTTTTTTCAAGTAAGATTCGAACCATCTCAGCAAGTTACCTCGAATGCCCAGTGAATAGAGCTTGCGTAGCAGTATAATGTGATCCACCCGATCAAAAGCCTTCTCAAAATCTGTGTAGACCACATCAACCTGAGAACCTCCATCCATATTTGTAGCAACGAAATCAATAAAAACGCCCAAGTTAGTAGCAGTAGAACGACCTTTATAAAACCATGCTGCTCTGTAGGTATTGCTGATGATATAATCGGGTAAATGTGCGTATGAACAATTATTTCTATTAACTTACTGAGAACGTTAAGTATTGATATAGGCCGATAGTTTTCTATCGCTGTTTTTAAGCCTTTTTTATGAATGGGTACAACATGAGATTGTTTACAATTATTCGGAAACAAACCTTCACTAAAACATCTATTAAACAGTAGGGAAATAGGACAGCTAGGGTTTTCGCACAATTTACAAAAAGTATAGGGGGTAAATTATCATTACCTTTACCTTTGTTTATGTCTAGGTTACAAATAAGCTTATAGACCTCATTTGGCGTTGTTGTTATGCCTTTTTTTTACATTTGAGTGCGAGCTATCATCAGTGTACGGGCTATTATTACGAGGATCAGGTAAACTAAAATTTGCTTTGAAGAATTCATTGAAAGCTCCACATATGTCACTAGGGTTACTGAAAAAGGAATCGCCGTAGGTCATTTGTTGAGGGTAGTCTGTAGTATTTTTTCGTTTAGATTTTACATAGCTCCAAAAAGTTGTTAGAAAGTGGGTTAGATTTTATTTTATTTTGGGCAAAATTTATATATAATGTATGGCATTCATCTTGTAGTATTTTCTGTCGTTTTCGTAATTCTGAAAAATCTGCATAGTCATTAGGATTGTTAAACTTTTTCCAAATTGCATGTACTTTCTTTTTTACTCTTTTCTTTAATTACATTTATTAGTGCTCTACTGTACCAAACAGGGTATGTGTAATATCTACCACAGCGTACAGCGGGACAAAGTTCTCAATAACATTGTTAATTACCATGTAGAATTTCTTAATTGCTTCTTCAAAGTTAATTTCGGTATTAATAAATGACCAGTCAAGGTCTGAAAATGAATTTTTCATATTAGAAAAGTTAGCACGTTTAAATTGGCATTTAAACCGAGTTCGAGGCTTAATCAGGGGTACTAATAAAAAAATCCAGTTTTGTGCTAGTCCGAAGTGGTGCCGAGTGGGCTTTGTCTTCACGAACTAGCACAAAACTGGATTTTTTAATATCAATAGGAAAACCAGAAAATATTAAATCGAGAGTATTGTTACTGGCATTCCCAAACGTATTATGCTGAGAAAGGCCAATGAAATTAAAGTATGACAAAAGTTCCGATGCCGCATTTTGTATTTCTTTCGGACCCTTTTTAAGAATTTTAGGATCACCAGTTGACCAGTCTATACACGGAAGATTAAAATCACCTGCAACAATAAAATGATCACTAGGATGGCAATCACGAACTTGAGACATTCTTTCAACTAGGGATTGTATTCTAGTTGGGCGCAGTGAATCCGGGGGTATGTATGTTAAAGCAATGTGAATGTCATAAGTAGACCCCACATTTTTAGCTGGTATAGAAACCCAAATGCATTCCGGATTGCTACTCTCCCATTCTGGTCTAACGCGCGCTTGAAGTTCCGGTCTACATAAAATCATTACTCCACCACCAAGAGATCGACGGTCACTGCGGAATACAACATACTTATTATTACAGAGTTCAGCGTCAAAGATTCCATCATGAAGCCAAGATTCTGTTATCATAACAATGTCAGATTCACATACTAAAATGTTCTTGTAGAATTGGTCAAGTTTTGTTCGTAGTTTCATTAATGTGCGCAGGTTTGGCCCCTCAGTCAGCAGTACACAGCTTATACTGAGCAACAGGCAGCGAGCCATGAAATAAGAAGTTGAAGTTGAATGGGCATGTGAAATATTTTTTTTTGTAAATGGAAATCATAGATTAATTATAAAGTACAACATAGATTAATTATAAAGTACAAGATGTCTGGGTAGATTATAAAAAATAAAGATCCTATCAAACCTACTATCGCGAAGTTACCTGATGCATGCGAATGTTATTTCGGTACTTGGTTTATGCCGAATGTCCCAAAATTCCTGGGATATGATTTGCTATTTTCCAGTTCATAAATATTTCGGGCTTTTTCAAGAAATTCAGAACCTAGAATTTCACCGAACCTTTGTAGGTCTTTCCTATACTGGTAGGTTAATGTGGTGGTTTTTGGTCCTTACTTTTTGTTACAGCCTGAAGGTATAATTCGTCAACCCGATAGGTCCTATTTATTACTTGCGTTTTTCTTAGGAAATAAGAAAGTATGCGGAAATGGGTTAACAATTAATAAATAAAACAACGTTTAGCTACCTATTTTTTATATTTAATTGGTATGTAAGCTCTTTTAAGTATAACAAAAATAAAAAAATCTATCATTTTCAGGCATAGGCGACAGAATTTTCTTATTAAACCTTAATAATATAGAACCATAATACGTAAATTTTAAAATATTATTTATGGTAGGGAATCTATTGCTACGTGGTAATTCTAATTATTTAAAAAACTTACTTTGTGTTTTATAAATTTGGTATTCCTCTGTTATGAAATAGAAATTACAGCAATGTTATTACTTTATTGTCTACATTATTGGCTATCAAATAAGTCCTCTATCGTCTTCCTAGGAACTCTACGTGGGTAGATATGACTTAATCCGTGCTTAGAGGTAAAAGAAAAACAAAATGGCTGCCTCATCATGGAGACAGAAAAAATTGGAAAAGTGATTTGTCAATAAAATTTACCGTATTTGATAAGTTTTGATCACTTTCCATACGATCCTTTTCTATAGTTTTTATCTTACTTGTCTGAAATATAATATTGAAGCATATGGATATCAAGTATAGGTACATATAAAAGTAATATTAGTAATACTACCCAATAGAATTAAAATATTTTGGTTGGTTATTATAGTGGGTAGGTAGTAGGAACACTAAAAGATAGTATCACAAACTTTTCTGAGTCTCAAACAGAGTTTCACCCACTGTGGCACGGAGGCATTATTTTAAAGTATTTTTCTTACCAGCCTTGGAACAGCTTGAGGGCACAGATAAGTACGCTGTTTCTTTTTTATCAATAAATTTTCATCAAAATGTTTCATACAGATTTTTAAATATTTATTGGGTTCCTAATCTTTGCGACCCGTGGGTTCTAGTCAAAGAAGACGTAAAATCGTTACATAATTCTATTTTATATATGAATGCATTATTAAACAATGAAGGAATTCAAAATGTTTCAATGCGACATGTGGGTACTTTTATTTTCTAGTGCAGGCAACCCTAAATTTTCATGATTTTTTGAAAATTAACTTTAAACACAATTTTTGAGCCTTGTCTCGATGGGAATCTAAGAAACGGTACATTTTGAATCGTTTTGTAGTCAAAATAAATTGTTCTTACCAGTGGAATGATGAATCCGGCACTTTCACTTCACTGTAACTTTTACACTGAAAAACACTGCTCTGAACCATCTTCACTTCGATTCTTTATTGATTGGAGGTGTAGTAATGTTCACGGAATCACTCTACCACATTTAAATTTGAAGAAAACTTTTTGTAAGGTTGAAAACAACAATATTGCGTCGAAACCTACCGATGTCCAGGCACATTTGTTGATCACTAGACTGATTGACCTTGACACGCTGAGCAAGACCGAAATACAGTCAACCTATCTCATTTCTTCTCAGGCTTTGAGGATATATTGTTCTCTTTCTTGTGTGAAAGAGATGGCATTTGCTATCCTTCTATGGACTTCCCTTTCTAGGAGGAAAATCAACAAATGAATGAATGAATGGCTCGTTTCGTACAATTCTCTTTGGCTTGGCAATGGCATTTGGCATTTTGGCATGCTTGTTCAGGCTTGTTGAGTAATGATGAGTTGTTGACGTTGTTTTGTTGTGCAAGTACAAACTAAAAGGAGAAAAAATAAACATCTGTGAATTAAAATTAGTGATAGCCAATCAAATTGAAATTGTGTTCTCATTTTTTAAGAGAAGGAAACGTAGTCATCGTATTCTCTTTGAAGGAAACATAATTTTCCCGTACGTACCTACCTACTTATATCATCTTATTTCATTTCGAAGTTGATCTTCGTTTTGTCTGAACACCGTATCAATTTGTTATCATCGTCATCCACCAGCCCGCGTTCGGATTTACTTCTGACTTGCTGTGCCCAGTTGTGCCAAACTTCCGAAGCGAACCTCTGCTCTAGAACCAATTAACATATCGAAATCCATCATCATCAGTCACTGAAATGTAAACTTGCCTGCAGTTTACAGAGAATTGGGTGCTTAAAACTACCTATGTAGGTACTTATTTAGAAAAAGTGACAGTAAAGGTAGTGGTTAGCTTAGCATCTTAATAATTTGTGACAATGTTTATGGTAGGCTGAATGCTATTAATTTACTTACAGATTCAACATGAGCGATTTTGATTACTCTCTTGATATAGATGAACCATTCAAAGAAAGATACAATTATGGGGATGAGCTTGGATGGGAAGATGATGGACCTCCTGAAGGCAATAACAGTTCAAGAAATTTCAATAACAGTTTCAAGTAAGTCGAAAAACCCTAAATTTTACTATTAGACACTAATGGCTTGCACTTTAACTTACTTATTATATATATTTGTTCATGCTTTTTTGGTGTTATTTTTCAGCTTTGTGAACTTATTCATAAGATTGGAACCCCAGAAGTGCAAGTTTTGTATGATCAGCACTCTGTATAATATAAATTGATTTTTCCAGGAATTTTCAGTACAGTGAGGCCTATGGTGCCTACAGAGGGGGATATGGGCGGGACGGAGGCTATGCCCAACCTAGGATAAGGCCATACCCACGAGGGGCTCCTCCGCAAGCCCCATTGGGCTTTGGCCCTATCAGACCAATGCCTCGACCTCGGGGCCCTTCCATGCACAGAGCTGCTCAATTTTTAGCCCGTATGTTAATAATTATTTATTTGACAAAGTAGTGTATACAATCATAATGATTTAAGATTAATGTTTACATCAACATCTAGCCTAGCTAGTACCTATAATGCGATGTGGCTTTGGTATTATATATATAACAAGCTGCGCCCCTCGGCTACGCCTGCGTGGAATTCTATGTGCCAAATGGCTATTTTATTATAAGCCTTGCATCAAAATCTGTCGCATACTTTTAAAGATCTAAGCATAATAAGGACAGACAGACAGCGGGAAGTGACTTTGTTTTATACTATTTAGTGATACCAAAACCACATATTGGTTATTGATGGTGATAGATATGTTAGGTATAATGAAACTAGCACATTTATTTTTTATATGACATGATATAACACTCTGTAGAGGAATTTACTGAGTAGTTTGCTTATATTGTAATAAAAAATGAGATTTTTTCAGAGTGCGAAGTTGCCCCTCATTACATAAAGATGCTTCCCAGAGAGATACTAGACATGATACAGCCTGAGTACTGTGGGCTTTGTGCCCTAAACTTAGATACATTTACTGTTGGTAAGTTCTACCAGAATGTGTTCACTTTAATCATCAAACAGCAACAGCCTAAACTAGAGCACTGATAATTTTGGGTCAAACAGTTGCCTCAACCAGCATCCAGCCCTCGCTAACAGCAAAATAATTAAGAAAAACGAATAACTAAAAATTTTATTTCCAGCAAAGGTTCATTACAATGGCAAGAATCATTACAAGGTCCAAAAAAAGTACACGGCGCATTTGTATAGGCAAGGGACGAACCAAACATACGACGTAAGTACACGGCGCAATTGTATAGGCAAGGGACGAACCAAACATACGACGTAAGTACACGGCGCAATTGTATAGGCAAGGGACAAACCAAACATACGACGTAAGTACACGGCGCAATTGTATAGGCAAGGGACGAACCAAACATACGACGTAAGTACACGGCGCAATTGTATAGGCAAGGGACGAACCAAACATACGATGTAAGTACCTGACCCCGGAATACTAAATCTAAATAAGATTTGATAGAGTTTAGACCGCTCGCCCGGGGTGAGTTTTTGTAGCGATGCTGTCGCGCGACGACGCGACATCGCGACTGTATCAATGCAAACGCGCGAACGTTTTAGAAAACATCCGGAAACGAAGAGTGGAGAGGTGTGTGGGGATTTTTGATTAGGCTCTTTTATATTTTAAACGTTGTGACATAATGTCCAATAAGTAATATTTCTTTAGTAAATGTGTGCATCAATCAGTATAATTAATTATGCTTTACGCTGCTTAAGTCGCGCATGTTTTGTCTAGTTATGTTTATGAATAAGGCAGCACCAACCAAATAACCAAAACCACCAATGTTGTCACTACGGAATCCATCTTGCGACTGTAGTGTTCACGGGCATTTCTGTAATCGATGTTGAATCGCGACTGAAGTGCGACAGCATCGCGTTAGTAGAGATAAAGATACATAGTTATGTGGGTAAAGGTACACAGGGATAGAATCGCGACTGTATCGATGCAAACGCACGTCAGTATCACGACGACAGCATCGCTACAAAAAGCCGTGGGCGAGCACTCTTATAAATAAGAAATAACAATTTACCGTTCACCCCCTGTATCCGAAGTTTGCAGAGCGAGCCATCTGAAATGTAGGTCATCATCAGCCTATATCAGTCCACTGCTGGACATAGGCCTCCCCCAATGAGCGCCATAGCGCCCTGTCTTCAGCTTGCCGCATCCAGCATCTACCTGCAGTCTTTCGCAAGTCGTCATCCCACCTGGTCGGAGGGCGTCCTACACTACGTTTGCCGAGTCGCGGTCTCCGCTCAAGAACACGTTTGCCCCAGCGGCCGTCGGTTCTTCGCGAATTATGGCCGGCCCACTGCCACTTCAGCTTGCTAATTCTTTGAGCTATGTCGATAACCTTGGGTCTCTGTCGGATGTATTCGTTACGAATCCTATCCTTCAGAGAAACTCCGAGCATAGCTCTTTCCATAGCTCGCTGAGCGACTTTGAACTGGTGGACCAGCCCTATCGTGAGTGTCCACGTCTCAGCTCCGTAGGTAACTACTGTTTTTAGATATTCATTAAAAAGCAAAGTCTCTAACCTAGAGTACATTAAGTACCTTTTTGTATTATAGACAGCCGTTCGAAACTTCGGCGCGCGAGTTATAATCGCACTTGATGGATCTTGTTTATACTTGAAATTGTTGAAACCTGACCTTTATTTGAAAATCTGTCATGCTCGAAACATCGTAACTGTAATAAACATAACTATAGCACGTGAAAGCAATCGTTTATCCCTCTGAGTACACACAGGCTTCACTAACTATACCACACACATCCAATGCTTTCCTTAGCTTGATGGTTAGACGCGCTTTCTCACTCACAATGCACTCTATTTCATTCGAAATGAAACAGCAACAAATACGCATGGGCTTACCGCTGAGACTTTGATACTTGTTCGCCCATGATGTTCTCCAGCCTGGACGAAACGACTCTGAACTGGAATTTCTTAAATATAAGGCAGTTATCGGCTGTGTCGAGAGGTCGCAGCTCAGCAGTGCCACGCTGCTTTAGGAGCCTATTATTAGGCCTACCTCCAGTAATTTGCTAATGGCAGGTACCAACTACCAACGAAATAGGACTATGTAATATCTGTGCGCGTCAAGGGATGTTCCCTACTACTAATTGACTAATTTTAACGTAAACTAATTGACTAATTTTAACGTTCTTCAAGCTAGCAGGAACATCCCTTGACGCGCACAGATATTACATAGAAAGCTAATGGGACCTGCCATAGATTTTAAAATCTTAGCCGATATACGCCTTACATATGTTTGCGTAAAAGAAACGTAACGTAAAGCGCTACTCTGATGACTGGAGACAACAGCCCCGCTGTGACCGAGGCCGTCGCTATGGCCAGGAATAGCACAAGAGGCGGCCGGGAACAAAGGGCCATTTTCTTTTGGCTTGTATATCTTCATAATGTCCACGCTGGGGATGCGGGTTGGCAATTGCAGTTTGGTGATGGGATTGTTCTGCAGGGGGCGCTGCTGCCCGCCCCACGATTTATGTCCCATACTCGCCACATAAGACACCCACGGCATGAGTATGTGCAAATTTTAATTCGCTACCACACGATCTACTCATACAATGTGAATTTACTTCTTTCGTTCTATTATTATTACTGCTATAACTTCACACTCATTTTAAACTTAAATTATTTTTTGTTAACTAGGTAGTAGATATAGGTCCTGACTGACTAGGTTAACATAATCTATTCTATCAATTGAATTGATAAATATTGTATGTCCAAAATGGATCATCAAATTATGATTTTAAGACCTTTCCTATGGATGTTTAACACTATTTGAGAATAAATATTATTCATTTATCCTTTTTTTAAATGCGACAGTTTAGTGGATGGATGTTTGTTACTTCTTCACGCTAAAACTTCTGAACGGGTCGTATTAAATTTATCCATAGATGAAGGCAGATCTGGAATAACGCATAAGTAGGCCTTTTGTCCTATAAATAAGTTCCCATGGAATAGAAAAAAAAAACGCGTGCGAAGCCAAGCGCAGAAACTAGGGGTGTAACTTAAAGTTAAATTCCAGGGGAATTTATTTCAGGTCCCAATGAAGGCCCGTAGCCTTTATTGTGAACTGTGTGACGTTCACATCACGTCCAAAGCACACGCCGACTCCCACTATGCGGGGAAATCGCATCGTTCGTAAGTATCCTAAAATATTTTGGACAATATTTCTCCCATTTGGGAATATTTTCTGCTCTTCTTAAAAATGGGGTGATCCACACACAGCATGAAGTCATGACATGGCGTCGTGGTCAATTGAATCCGATCGCAACTTTATTCCATTATTTCTAAATTAGAATATATCACTGGTCCTCACGAATGCGACGAGGTGATTGAGAACCACCCCGTGGATATTGATTTAAAACGATACTCTAGTTGGGAGGATGGGTGACAAACGAAAACATGGGCGAGCGAATGCAAACGAGTGGGATTCCAAAAAATGCATGTCAAACCCAGCGAACCACGGCGAAGCGGTACCTACATCAGGGTACACAAGTCGACGACGGATGAAAAAAAAATGCACAGCTTGACAAGAATACCTTATCAAGCTGTGAATAATTTTGGTTAAGTTTATTGAAGGCCCGCGAAGCGCACGAGACCACACTCTCTGAGCCGTCTGGATAATGGTGAACTAGCACGGCACGTAACCCGTAAGAACATGCTGACCGCTGACAAGTTGAGCGGCAAAGAAGCTTCATAATAGGCCAGCATCGAGCTACTACTCAGAACGCGCTTTATATATTGTATACACGGTGTAACATGAGGGGTGGATCATCGGTAAATGGGGGGTGGGGGACGAAGGAAGCCCCTATACCAAATTGACTCTTAAATTTATAAAAAACCAAATATGAAAATTATAGCAAAATTTCTTTCCAAAATCTAATATTTACGGTAACTTGAAATGTTTCTAAAAAATATTTCGTATATTATTTTTTTTTGCAACCTATCTTACAAACATCTGGCTTTCATGAAGAATAAACCCTGAAAATTTCATTTGGCTAGTACGAAGGAATCATGTTGAAAAATGTAATTAAAATAGTGTAAGTGCTAAAAATCCGTGATTTGTTAACAAAAAACTACAGGATCATGTCTGATTTTTACTAAAATTTTACTAAAATCCAAATAACTTTTGAACCAGTGAATATCGTTGAACATACAGGGGGGTTAAATCGATAGGTACTGAGGTCCCCCACCCCCAATTTACCGATGATCCACCCCTCATGTTACACCGTGTATAAAGCGCGTTTCTATTTCATTCATTTCGTTGCTATTTCACATTATGCGCTCCAATACCAGTCAACATCTTTTATATGGAGCTTAAACATTGGTTTTAAATTATCGTTGATATTGAGGATTAACTTTGAGTGAAAGTTTGTTAGAGTTAAAAACCAGTTCAGTTGTTATATTTTTTTTTGGCATGGCATCATTTGTCATGAAGCAATAGCCTCATTCTTATTTTTATCTGCATAAAGAATTTTTTTTATCGATTTTAGCTTAAGCAGGTGTTTAACCTAAGTAGGGGACAAATCCTCATTCCATTCGCATCCTTTAAACCTTTGTAAAACTACTCGCACATTTTTTAAATTGTCTTTTGCATTTACACTGCTTACACATATGTATATCACAAAATACTACAGTAAATGGTAATCCAGCAAGAATTTTCACAATCTCCGTTTAAAAAAAATCTGGAATGAATTTAATTCCTAAAGTAACTCTTTTATACATCAAAGTACCGACGTGGGTATGGCAGTTATGGGTTGAGTCCTCCGTTTGCAAACATGACTGATAAGCATGGGATAAGTCGAATTTATTAAATACCATACCGACAAGTGTTGCAAAAATTTGAATGCGGGAAAGTGGATATTGGAAATCTTTGAGACGAAGATTAATAGTCGTCTTATAATCACCGCAAATGCGAAAGTCTCCACTCTTGTTACTACCGCCACCATAGGAGTGCCATAGTTTGAACGGTCCACTTGCACTGCACTGCAACCGCTGCTCGCGGTCAACCGCGCAGGGCGAGGGGCACCGGGCGTGCCTTCACGTAACATACGATATTAAAGAATATGTTAATAACTACAAAATGTGTAACTATTGTAGTTTTGCCACTAAACTACTTTAATATTTTAAAAGTAATTTTTAATTTTTTGGTATGGAACCCACTGTCTTTTCGTAAGGGATCAAGCCCGAGGGTACCTACTACCCGTTGACCTAGAATGATGATGATATTTGGGAAGAAAAAAGGTCTTATAATGATGCGGAAACCTCTCGGTCCGCGAGTCCGACTCGCACTTGACGTTTTATTCTCTGATGTACCGACAGCCGCCCTCTCGTTTGGGCTCGCTTGCTTATGCCATGACAAGAAATCCACACTGATTCGTTAGTTAGACCTAGGTCGTTCTCGCTCGCTTATTCTAAGTATTCTAACCTGACGATAAAGTAACCCGTAAGAAAAGCTTATTTTATAAAAAAAAGAACCTAATCTTGACACTTTTTTACAGTGTGGTGGAGGGACGAAAGCCTCCAAAGAATCCATTTTTACACCAACCTGGAATGGAGGCGAGAGTGTAAGTTTCATTTAGTAGGTACCGGTTTGCATGTGTCTGGTGAATTTGTTGATAATAATAATATTATAATATCCTCATCTGTATTAATGAAAACGTGCTGATGAAACGTGTGAGCAACCACTGCTGTCCGACTCAGTAGCTCTGACACACTCTACAAAGCCAGCTACAACTAGCTAGCCAATAGGCAGCCTTAAATATAAGGCCGCTTATAATATAACATGATCCTCTAGAAGAAATCCCTGCATGGGATAAGACCTTAGCTTGTATAACTTTCCTGCAATTAAGATTACATTTATGTTCCTCTTGTGCACAGTGATCACCTTATACGCCGTGAGCTGAAACACCCACCCAAGAAACTCGGTGCCGCCGAGATTAAGGAGTTGATGGCGGCACCATTGGATAAGAACCTTCCACCAGAGCTGACTTGCAACATATGCAATGTGAGTATTATATATAGAGCAAAGAATGGTAGTGAATTAAAATAAACACATTATGATAAATTTTTGTTTAGTAATTTTATTTTTTATTTTATTCTATTATTTACGATAAAGACTGACAAAGATATTAAAAGAAACTACGTGACCCATTTTTCGCAATTTTCTTCCCCGACTTTTTTTTCTGATTTTCGCGGTTGTTTTAGGAATGAACCCTTTCCTAAAACGACCGCGATTTCACATTTCATCCTAGTGCGCCCTTTCGCACTACATACTTATTTGACAGCGCTTAAAGTGAAGCCATCCTTTTTATTTCAATAGCTCTGAGAGGGAATTTTTGTAAAATTAGTTTGGTTTATTGGTGACATCTAAATTGCATGTAAAATTGGTTTGGTTTATTGGTGACATCTAAATTGAATACATCCATCAAAGCATGTCACAGTACCTACGATGATGTACCTATTTGATGTGAATATTTCCTCGTATTTCAGGCTTCCGTTACCAGCACTGAGCAGATGACTAATCACCTCAATGGAAAGAAGCATCTGTCTAAGGAGAAGCAATTCATCCTCAAAACTATGAAACTAGATTGTAATGGAAAAGTTGCTGGTATGTATATTATATACTCTGGATTTTATACAATTTGCATGTCAAATGTAATCAATCAATTATTGATTTAAATGACCTCCGATTAACCAACCGAAACCAACTCGTTTGGTGTACATACATATTTAGCGTTGGCGGAAAAACGATAACAAATAAAGCTTCGGCTAAACATGCGGGACGCGAAATGAGAGCGTCAACAATGCGAAGTGGCTATATGCCGATGACGTAGCTTGTCTCGCCTTGCACTCAATTGTAGACCCGCAGAGGGAAACTCACGCGATGAACGAGTACCCAATATGTAAAAAAAAAAAAAAAAAAAATGATTAAGAAATTATTTTGCAATAATAAGCCAAAGTTGTCCTTGGCATTCTTTTATTTAATATGCTGACAATAATAAATCTTGTGATTGATAGTTTAGGAGAAAAAAGGTTACAACTAAGAAAACCACACGGTACTTTGCACAACCACTATTTCAAATATATAAAATAGTTTTTTTATATGTGAAGAAATGGTGTCATGACTTGTATGGCATAGATTATTGTGTATTTTTTTCGAAATTCTTTCGATAAAGATAACGTAGAAAAACGGTTTCAATGTAACCCAAATAACGATTAATTCACATAATATGTGAATTGATATATACATTATTATATCCACGCCTTAAAATTGTGGAAGGCGTCATTGAATCGCCATTGCGTGTATGTCGCGCGGCTGATGGAATGGGAGCTCGTCACGGTAGTGGCGGGGCGTTCTGGTGAACATTCATCTAAAAATCGACTAAAACTCAATTCATTAAAATCTCGCTCAAATTTTTTATCCTTGTTTTCTAGAATGCGAAAATGGCGGGGCCGCCGGTCAGCAAGGTAAGATTTTTTTTCTACTTTACAGTAAATTTATAACTGAAGAAGTTAGTGACTGAGCATATTTTTTTATAACTTATTTTAATCCTGATTCTTAATTTAACCCTGAGTTGCTGCTCGAAAACCGGAAGGTAACTCAGCGGACTTTCCGATCCGAGTAGTAACTCAGCGGAAATATTCTAAGCCGGGACAAGATTTAAAAAAACTGTATGCAAACCAATGGGCATACACAAAAATGTTGTCTGATATACGTTTTTAATCAGTAAAAGAAGAAGGATCGATTGGCATCAAAAAAGTTTTTGTGTAAAATGCTAATGACTTTCCTGGCCCTGCAAAAGTTATGCAAAAAGGTAGATGATATCACAGGGAGGAAATATGTACTACCTATTCTTTATCCGGAAAAAATGCGTGCAAAGGCCAGAAAGCTTTAAGGAATTGAAATAACAAGTAATAAATTATTTCATTTCAAATCCCGCTTATTTAACTTTATTTATTCTTATTTTCTAGAATGCGAAAATGGTGCGGCCGCCGATCAGCAAGGTAAGATTTTGTTATTTTTCTATCTTGCATGAATAAGAAATATTATGATCTCACTGAAATGTAGGTATACATGCCGGAAACCAGAATAATAAATAAAAGTAACGATACAATCTGTAATGATACAATCGCGCGATTCACTAGGAACTACTTCTTTCCAAGCAAATTCTGAAGTTAAATTAGATTTAGTTTTAGACAGCCTACATAAAGAATTATTCTTAATGCAAAAATTTGGATACTAACTTGGGGCGTTAAGACAATAATATTTGCGATTAACAGCTCCGTAAACGAAGCCACTGGTTACACTTCAGCTTTTCTGGTTTATGGTAGGGAGCTTGTTTTGTGTGGATCGCACTATACTGACAATGACTTAGGCGATGAGGTTCTCTTCCTTCCACGCGATATCTACGCTGAAAATCGAGGTTGTCTTTCATCTGTATTTGATGATGTGCAGACATCATTGTGGCAGGCACATGCAAAAAATACAGCACATTACAACCTACGTAGGAAGCATGCAGAGTTTAACGTCGGTGATGTTGTGTATAAACGTACTTTTATTTTGAGCGATAAAGATAAATACTTTAGTAAAAAGTTAGCTCCTAAATTTATAAAATGCCGTATTACTGAGAAACGGTCCTCTTTAGTGTATGTTTTAGAAGATATGTCAGGCAAGAACATTGGAGCTTGGCATATCAAAGATTTTAAATTGTAGTCATATTTAATTAATGTAGCGTAATCTGTAGGTTTTTATTCGTCAATATTACGTCCTCTTTGTTTATAACGTCTTAGGTGCTAGCATTGGTCATCCTAGTTAACTAAAGGATGCCCTGTTTTATGTAAGGTTGCGCCAAAACTTTTCGTTGTCTTGGTGTAGTTTGAAAGGTAAGAATGTATGTGTTATGAAAGGTAGTATGTGTGGTTAGATGAATGTGTAGTGTCAGTGGTTAGTAGTCGGATTTTGCAACTCTAGAGCAAAATCCTTGCCCACAAGAGGGGGTAATGTAACGTAACAGGTTACATACCTACCTACGTTTATTTCTAACTTAAACTCGATTCCTACAGATACAGAGAGAATAAACTCGTGGCTAGTCTAGTTAGTCATTCGTCAGCGCACTAACTAGACGCAAGTAAACTCGCCAACACGCTTGATCACATCACTACGGACGGAGATTGTTTATGGTCTCGCAAGGCTGACGTTTGCCGGTTCCGGTTGCGCGTGAGACGTCAGACACGCCATTTTTTACGTTGCTGGTCGTTCGATCGAGACAATACCACTGTGCACGTAAAATCCTAATCAATCTACGATTGAATACATTTATTTTAAATAGTATAAATTAGTGTGTGTAGTTTAAACCCCTGTTGGGTTATTTCATTTCAAATCCCGCTTATTTAACTTTATTTATTCTTATTTTCTAGAATGCGAAAATGGTGCGGCCGCCGATCAGCAAGGTAAGATTTTGTTATTTTTCTATCTTGCATGAATAAGAAATATTATGATCTCACTGAAATGTATAAATGCCGGAAACCAGAATAATAAATAAATAAATAATATTGGACAATCCACACAGTATCATCTAGCCCCAAACTAAGCAGAGCTTGTGTTATGGGTACTAGAAGACTGATATAATTAATATAATAGATTACATAGAGAGATAATTTTATATTATAAATAGATAACGACTAGAACTCCCGGAACAAATATCTGCAGATCGTACACAGAATTGTTCAGAGGCGGGAATCGAACCGCAACTTCCTGCGTCGTAGGCGGACCACCGCCCACCGCGCCACAGAGGTCGGTAAAATGATGTCTTAGCAATGATTGACGGATTATAAATTGACTAGCTGCGCCCCGCGGCCTGACCCGCTGTAAAATGCTAATGACTTTCCTGGCCTTGCAAAAGTTATGCAAAAAGGTAGATGATATCACAGGGAGGAAATATGTACTACCTATTCATTATCCGGAAAAAATGCGTGCAAAGGCCAGAAAGCTTTAAGGAAATGAAATAACAAGTAATAAATTATTTCATTTCAAATCCCGCTTATTTAACTTTATTTATTCTTATTTTCTAGAATGCGAAAATGGTGCGGCCGCCGATCAGCAAGGTAAGATTTTGTCATTTTTCTATCTTGCATGAATAAGAAATATTATGATCTCACTGAAATGTATAAATGCCGGAAACCAGAATAATAAATAAATAAATAATGTTGGACAATCCACACAGTATCATCTAGCCCCAAACTAAGTAGAGCTTGTGTTATGGGTACTAGAAGACTGATATAATTAATATAATAGATTACATAGAGAGATAATTTTATATTATAAATAGTAAACGACTAGAACTCCCGGAACAAATATCTGCAGATCGTACACACAATTGTTCAGAGGCGGGAATCGAACCGCAACCTCCTGCGTCGTAGGCGGACCACCGCCCACCGCGCCACAGAGGTCGGTAAAATGATGTCTTAGCAATGATTGACGGATTATAAACTGACTAGCTGCGCCCCGCGGCCTGACCCGCGTGGAAATCTCAAATGTCAAATGGTTTATAAACCTTCCTCTTGAATCACTCTCGCCCGAATACTCACGTATCTCAGATTTAATCACGTCTCGAGTCGTCATTTTTTGACAGTTTTCAATGAAAATATGCCAGAAAATCTTTACTTGTGATGCTGCTTCAATCTGAGTTGCTATTTAGTATTCGGGGGTAAATCTATTTAAAATCGTTACTTTTGATGGGCTTCAATCTGAGTTGCTATTCAGTATTCGGGGGTAAATCTATTTAAAATCGTTACTTTTGATGGGCTTCAATCTGAGTTGCTATTCAGTATTCGGGGGTAAATCTATTTAAAATCGTTACTTGTGATGGGCTTCAATCTGAGTTGCTATTCAATATTCGGGGGTAAAACTATTTAAAAAAACGCATCAAAATCCGTTGCGTAGTTTTAAAGATCTAAGCATACATAGGGACAGACAGACAGCGGGAAGTGACTTGGTTTTATACTATGTAGTGAAATAAAATTCCAGATGGTGAGGAGACAGCGGCAGCCGCTGAAGATTGGGGCAACGGCGATGGCGACGACGGCGGCGACGATTGGGACGCCAACAACTAAGTTCCACGCATGATATTATTTGAATCAATTATTTAGATGTATAGTTTTTACATGCTGTTACAAATCATCACGTTTGTATACGCAATTATCTATCTATGGTTATATAACTAAAACACCTTTCCCTGTAAAAATAAAGTCATACAAACAAAATGAAATAATCATTAAAGGGAAAAGGTTTTTATTTCTTTCTTTCATTATCCCTTGTAACGGAGGAGCACGGTGAGGGAGGTTGTCGGAAGTGAAACAACAGTGGTACGGATGTACAGTGTACTAAATACCTTCTACAAAGGGAGGTCGAACGTTTTTAGAACACTATTCCAGCAAGTAGTGTTCATGCCACGTCGAGGGTTGTAGAAGATGAGATTAATTTTACAAATTATGGGTTCAGCAGTCGACAAAAATGTGAAACGCTTCGATAGCTACTTTGTCCCGTAGCGACATCTAGTTATAGTTTGCGAACTAAATTTTGGCTTTTGTTTCATATGTAGGTACATATGTAGTATATATACTTAGAGTAGATTGTCGACCTAAGGGATAAATCAGTTGGGGCCGTAACATTTGAAATGAAATGAATTTATTTGTTAAAAGACTTACACAGAACATAATAAACTTAAACTTAAAGTGTTGATAATCATGTAAGTCCAGTAACAAAATGGCTTTGCCTCAGTATGAGTTGGATGACTAGCATGCTAGCAACCAACGCTGGTCTTCCGGCAAAGCACATGTTGGCGTTTAATAAAAAATCTGTATCTGTGTATTGGATTTTGTGTTTGACATGTATCTAGTAGGTACAGTGGCGTTCATCGGTTTTATACTTATTATTACATTGCTTTTAGGTATACTATTTTGTACGGTTTACATTCATAAGTGAGAGATGCCAACTGATGAAAAAAAATGCCGATAATTTTCATAAAATTTTCTACAAATCACAGATCACATATCAAGCAGGTAGCTATTTTTTTTTTTTAAAGTAGCGTAATGCTTTAGTCACATAAATGTTAAAGTTTTTATAAGACCTACTTACTACGTAACATACCTATGATTATAATTATCAGAACATAGTTCGACCCGGTAACAGTTTTTGCTAGATCACTCGCCAGAAAGGCTATTAAGGCAGCGACATCATCGCCCTCCACTACTTTCTTCAGCGGCGACGCACTCTTCACATTATCCGCAAAATGGTCCAGCTGATCTTCTGACAACCCAATATCTTTATGAAGATTCGTTTTAAGAAAGCCAGGGTTCACGGAATTCACTCTAACGCCATCGTTTGCTAGCTCTAAAGCAACGCATTTCGTGAATTGATCTAAAGATGCTTTGGACATGTTGTAGACTAAAGATCTAGAGCTGGCTTTTGTAGGTACTGGCGATACACGATGTATTTACAATACAGCCTTTTGTTTGTATTAAGAAAGGGACAGCTAACATTGTTAGTTCGTAGATAGATCTCATGTTTGTTGCCATGACCTTATCATACGTCTCCATGGTTGAGTTTTTGATTCCTCCCATTTCTATACAGCCAGCATTGTTCACCAAAACGTCAGTCCTCCCGAAATGTTCGATTTGTGTCGTCGATGATGCGTTGTACGTCTTCGTCGGATGTCATGTCAGCGGCTATAGGGAGGTTCTGCGCTCCATTGGATAGTTTCCCGCAGTTTAACGCGATTCTCTTCAAGTTTTTCTCGCTTCTCGCCACTAATACCAACTTTGCTGAGAGTTTTGCTAAATAAATGGCTGTGGCAGCGCCTATGCCAGAGCTGGCACCAGTTATTACCACTACTTTTTCTTGAAAATCCATCTGAAAGAGATCGCTCTTGAGCGATAAGACCGCCAATAGTATCTAGTTTTTTTTAAAGTTTTTATTTTACATTGTTATTTTATACTAACCACCCAACGCTAAGAGGCGACGTGCAAGGCCCAGGATGAGATGGCGCAACGAGCTCGAGGTACATTTTCCATCACGGCCTATTGCAGCGTTGGATCGCGAGGAGTGGAAGGAGAAAAGGGAGGCCTTAGCCCAGCAGTGGGACAATAACGGTTTAAAATAATAATAATAATTTTATAGTAAGGTGTACTATAAAGAATTATCTATCTATAATAATTATTTTACTTCCGAACGACTGGCACCTCGCCGCCGTTAAAGTTGGGACTGACTGCAAAACGGCCGCCCTGCGGCCTATAAGGGAATGGGCCGGATGGCGGGGGAGCGCTGACGCCGTGCGTGGTCACCAGTTTGCGGCGTGCCTCAGTCTTGTATGCTAATAAGAATAATAAAAGTTATAATTGTTTCCATAATTCCTTCTAGTTTAGCAAAGTGGTGGAACCGAATATTTATATATTTTTCTGAGATATATTTTATAAGACTTAGCTTATGTTAATTTCCAGCAAATGCGTGCTCAAATTATAAATTTAAAAAAATGTTTTCATTTGCTATGAATTTTTCTAAAATTTTGATTTGCATTATCCTGTGTATTCGGTCATTATATAGTGTCATATCTTCTTTTATAAGCTTTCGTACTACGATTTCACAGACAAAGCAAATGTCGTAAACATCTTTGGACGGATACTGTAGTCCTCCCCTTGTTTTTAAATTTATTAATCTATGAAAATCTTCCCAGTTTTCTGTACACAACCGCGGCCACAAGTACAAATACTGCAATTAACAAAAAACATGAGAGTTGAATTATCAAAAGATGAAACAACAGCACATTTTGCTAAAATTCTTTTACAAATCGACGGCCCCCACGTAAATTATCGAAACTGCAAAAAAGCGATTTTCGTTTTATTGCACCAATAGCAAGTAAAGATAAAGATTTATGATTCTATTATTTTTATTTTTTTAAATATTTATCCCTTCAACTATTTTTCAATCGAAAAGAATCGAAATTGCATAAAATGAACACATTAAAACATCGAACCTGCCGCTTTCGATGTTATTCGTAGTCAGCGGAACCCGGGCGTCAATCGAAACTACCTGTTTCGTCGTAACTACAGTGTTACCCGAAATGTGAGCGAGGGCTCACGTGCGTTTTGAGATTAAGCTTTGGTTAGTTTTTGTTTCAGTTCAAATAGTAGTTTCAGTTCAAAATGAATAAAAGAGGTAAACACATGGTTGATATGATTAAAAAGCGAAGTAAAACTTCAACGGAACCTGTTATTGGAAATACAAAGGATGATCAACTCTGTAAGTTTTTAAAACTTTCTATTTGTTTGTACGTGATTGTTTATTTAAGAGCTTTATTGTACAACATATATGAATTTGGTATTGAAACCAGTTAAGTAACCACTTTTTTTAAATAAAAATTGGACAATAATTGTTATTTTTGTAATATGTGGTTTTAAACGATCGAAAGTAGTAGGTTCGATATTATACTAGGACAAAGAGCCCCTTTGTTCTATTGAATCTATCACTTTCAATAGTATTCTCTGGTTTTTGTGCTGATAAATTTATCGAAAGTGGTACATTCGATACTTTTCTCTGCTATGAACATATCGAAAGTACCATTTTCGATACTTTACTACGTCAAAGTAATAATTTGGCCTGTATTTTCGATAGATGTTGTAATTTGTAATATGTTTTTTTCTTTATTTTCAGCATCTCCTGTGCGACGTGAGTTTACCAACGAGGAGTGGAAATATTTAAATGACATTTACGAAGAAAGTGCGGCGGTAGATGAGGATTTTGGACAAAATGATTCTGAAAACGTTATTTTTGGTAGTAATGAATGTACTCCGGTTCCATCTCCTATATAAGAATGGGATCGATTGCAAAACTACAGCAATGCAGCACAAACGGAAAGACAATACCGTACTATAGTTAATGACAACATGAACGTCGCATTTCATATGCCGAAAAAAGATTTATGCGACAAGTGTCATTCGTTTGATAACATAGAAAGACCTACCGAAGAAGCAAAAGAATCTCACGCCAAGCATCTTTCGAATAAACAGACTGCACGAAAATACAAAGCTGATGATAAAGAACAAGCTATTCAAAACCCTGGACAAATAGTATGCGCAACTTACGACTTTCAGAAGTTACTTAACTGCGGAGAGGTTGTGGAGTGGTTTCGTTATTTTATTATAAAAGAAAATTGTCACTGTATGCATTTGACAGTATTCCACGCTGGAAAGAAGGAAGCATCTTGTTACATGTGTCCTGAAAATATAGCTAAACACGGGGCCAATGAGGTTGCTAGCTGCTTGCTAGATTTTATCCAGCTTGAAGTAGCAGATGGTGCACATGACTTCAGATTTTGGTCGGATAACTGCACCGGCCAAAACCGTAACAGGGTAGTCTACAGCCTCTACATGCACGCTAGCAGGAAATTCAACACCGATTTTTAGAGTCTGGCCACACTCAACAAGAGGCAGACAGTGTGCATGCTCTTATTGAGAGATCTTCTAAGGGCAAAATAATTTACACTCCTGACCAATGGTACGCACCACAAACAAACAATTCTCCTTACAAAGTAACTGAAGTGACTCAAGACATGTTATTTGATTTTAAACCCTTGTTAGACGGCAGAAAGTGGAAGAAAAACACTGAAAACCAAGATGTGAAGTGGAATAATATTAAGGAAATTCATATAAAAAGACTGATCCTAATGTTATTCTTTACAAGTATGACTTGGAATCGGACTACTTGACACTAAACACTTTAGTTCAGACCCGAGGTAATAAAAAAAGTTTGGTAAGAAATCAAGAAAGGCAAATGTCGCCATTGTATTCTAGTTTCTTGTCGATATCAGAAGCCAAATATAAAGATTTGATGTCACTTTGTAATGCTGAGCATATACCAAAGCAATATCATAATTTTTACAAAACGCTTCACATTTCTCAAAACATTGATGAAGATATTAACGAAGAGGACTGAATTGGTTATTTTTGCAGAGTTCTTAGAAGATATCTATGTTCTAAGAACAATATTTTTTTTAACTTTCGTTCTTAATATCTATCAAGAGCGAAAGTTAAAAAAAATATTGCTTTAATATGTGACTTAATGTTTAAAATAAGTTACCTACAAATTTTAAGAGAAATACGACGAACTCATAATTTTTTTACGTTAATTTACATTGTAATTTAAACTCGAGCTCAGTATTCATATTTCTATCTATGTACGTTGATTGTGTTGATTATAATTAAAATAAAAAATGTTGATTAGTTTAAGTAAGTTTAGTAAGTGTATAAGGTAAATTGTGATAATTATTGCCTGTTGATCTCTTTAATCATTAAAATGAATAAGATACTGTATCATATTTTCATTCCTTTTTAGTTACAAATGATTATGCAGATTGAAATGTATACAGTCATTAAAATTTATATTCTTGGTAATAATTTTATTACTCCCATTATGCCAATAAAATATTTTTTATAATTAGTTTCCTATTAAAAAAGGAATAATGAGTAACTAAGTATATTTTTAAGGTTTTTAATACAAATTTCTCCTAATTAATAAATTGTCGTTGTTTTATTTTTTATTTATCACAAATATATCCATTAAAAATTACTTAGAAGTCTGATATAAATTAATATCAGAGAGTTATCTCATATCGAAACTAGTATTGTGTTATCTTAACTTGAGTAATATAACAAAGAAAACAATCGAAAGTACCACATTAGATAGTTGAGTAACATTTCTTGTCGCAGAAAAGAATCGAAAGGGCCATATTCGATAGTAGACTTAAATATTTTGTCACAGAACAATATCGAAACTGGCACATTCGATAAAAATGTAACCAGCAGTAGCCGAGTAAAGTATCGAATGTGTAATATCACTTAAAATATGAAAATTATAAAAAACTAATACCTACATGATACAAAAATATGCAATTTTCTACTAAATATACACTTCTTATATTGAATATTCGAATTTAACTTTTGTCAAAAATCTAAATCTAAACTTATATTTGCTCCCCTGTAAAGTACCTACGGGTTTTGCAGTTTCGATAGATTACGTGGGGGCCGTCGAAATAGGCGAAGGTACATAATCCTACTGACCAAACGACCGGCCTCATTGAACTCAATAGTGATTTCTGTAACATAGCCACTACTGAAAACGAACTAATCGACAAAATTTATCCAAATATTATTCAGAACTATACCAACGTAGAGTGTTTATTTCAAAGAGCAATTTTGGCCACTAAAAATAATATTGTTGACGATATCAATTTTAATATTCTAAAGAAAATACCTGGTGAAGAGAAAATATATAAATCGATCGACACGATGGTATCCATTGAAGAAAGTGTCAACTTCCCTAGGTACTGAATTTCTAAACTCTTTACAAGTACATACCAGGAATGCCATTACACTGCCTTCGTCTGAAAATTGGATCTCCAATCATACTACTCAGAAATCTCAACTCCCCAAAACTATGTAATGGAACGAGGATGATCGTAAAACAGCTATCGAATAATATCATTGAAGCTGAACTTATTTCTGGAAAGAATAAAGGACACACAGTATTTATACCTAGAAAATCCACTGATCTCTTCTGAATTGCCATTTCAATTTAAAAGATTGCAGTTCCAATTAAATTAGCCTTTAGTTTTACAAGTAACAAAGCGCAAGGGCAAACTTTAAAATATTGTGGTATCAACCTCAAAGAATCATGCTTCTCTCACGGTCAGCTATATGTAGCTTGCTCAAGAGTATGAAATTCGAAAAAATTATATACCTATATATATATATATATACACCGGACATTAAAATGAAAAATTTTGTTTATAAACAAGTAGTGTAAATAATGAGAAAATGTTTTCAATATTTTTTTTTAGTTTTTACGTCATAGTTTATTTTTTTATTTCAACTACCACGTAATCATATATCAACTCCCGAGCGAAGCCGGGTATCATAGCTAGTTTATTAATAAAATTAGGTTATAACATTCCCACTCCAGGTATTCATGGATCTAATTAGAGATTTCAAGCCCCTGTAGGTTGGATGTCTGAGAAACAGAGAGGACAAAAGCGTGCTCCATGGTTCGTGTAACTGTAAAGATAGGAAGGTACTTATAATTAGTGTTCAGCTCGTCGGGTAATAAAATATATGTAAAGAAACTATTGCGTCGCGCGTTTCTTTCCGAACTTTGGTGACGCTCTTACAAGCGTCTCAATAAATCTACATGCTATAAAATTCACACAGCATCACAAAATAGGGGAGAGCTGAGCCTTGAGTCCATTATTGTCAAATGAGTTAATGAAATGTATCGAGACGTGATCTTGACGACTTATTTTTATATAGGTTTCGGTACATCATCGCCTCTATCGTGCGGACTGGAACTACGAAAATCTCATAAAAATATAAGACGTCTCTGTCTCAATCACGCCTCGAATCGAATGGAGTCTGCGCTCAGGTAGGTAGCATTCATACAGTGGTAATAGGTACGTAGGTACTTACGAAAGTATGGGCGATGAAATTTAAGTTGGCTCAACCGTAACCAGTTTACCCTAAATTAATACCTACCTATGTATTAAGTTCTTAATTTCCATTTTAGTATAGGTACCTACGTAAATAAAACTACATATTATTTTTAATGTTATTATTTTATCAAATTTACATAATTTAAATTTATGGATCCACTTAATGACAGGTACAAAATAAGTACATAAGTAAAGAAAAAGAGGTCTAGGTAAATACCCCCTGACTAAAACAGGACGCCCTTCGGCCGGCGAGGTGGGATGGTGGCCTGCGTAAGACTGCAGGCAGATGCTAGATAGGCTGTTACGGCGCTCATTAGGGGAGGCCTTTGTCCAATCTTAGAGTGTATGATGACGATGAAAATAGCTATGTAATTATCTCAGTCAGCCCCATGAGTGACATAGGTGTCCTGATATTTATCTAACGATTACGCGATGAACGCCCACAACCTCTATACCTCCGTGGACTGCGGCGGTGACTCCGAGAAGCGCATTGGTACCAAAGACACATCGTGAGCATCACCAGCATCGTAGCTAGGATCATTACATGCACTTTGGGATTTTGAAGATTTTCAGATGATTCCATCAGATTGGTTATAGGGTCGCATATACATTTAGCTCGAGCTAGTTCTGCTGTTTTTTTTTTTGCTGTGGTTTCTGGTTAAAGATTATACTGGATCTGGTTTTGTCCTGTAGCAGGATCTTATAGCAGGTCAGCAAAATTCCCGCCGTCGACTCGACTGGTGCATGTACGCACAAAAGACCAGAAAAATAATAAATAGAACGACCATTAGAGTTCTAGTATTTCGAAGATTTATTCCAAAATTTCTTTTTATTGATCTTACTAACCTTCCGCCTCTTACCATTTTAATAGACGAAGAACTTGCCTGTATCTGAGCCATTGAAATTGTTTCACTAACAAACCATTAGATTAATTAAAAGCCAAGACAGCACCGCGGCGCCCGTTGTGTAAAGCGTATAAATTTCTGTTATGGAAGTTCTTCAGTAAATAACTTTGTAATCTTTATGGGTTTGCTACGTTTTGTATTGAATACAAGCGGATACCGGTTCACTTTAATTTCATCATGTATCTGTCATGGTATTTGTTATAAATACGATACATTTCTGTTTTATTTAGCGTTTTGCTGTGTTGTATACATGCGTTTTTTAACCGATGACTTGTCTGTTTGATTTGCTACATTTCTGCCAGTGTCCGGTTTATGGAAATTTCTGGTTATAACTAAGATCAAGCAGCCTAAGCCTAACCAAAGAGAATACAATACATTAGTAGGTCCATAGAGCTAGCTAATAATAAATCAATGAAGAAGAAAAAACCCTATATTGTATTCTTTTGTAGGTATCCTAATAAAAAATATAAAAGAAAGTCGTGTTAGTTACACTACCTATTTATAACTCAAGATCAGCTGAAAATTGATGGGTAGGTAGCTTAGAACCAGGAGGACACAGGATACTTTTTATCATTAAAACCAATAGACACATAGATTTCCACGGGGGCGAAGCCGCTAACGCAGCTAGTAAATAAAAAAAGTACCTAACCATAGAGTTAGGCAGGTATTTTATTAAAGTAGGTCACCTATCATAGTTGAATTCTCTAAGGTCACCTATAAGCTTTGTTTAATAGTGGCTTCACATCTTAGAGGAAGGATAAGCTTCACATCGATATTGGTTTTCGCGTATTAGGTAGTCTTATTTGCACGAGACGGTCGACGATGATAATAATGTTGTTACTCTATTCGCCATTTCTTTAAGAATAAGACGAATAGGTACGCAACTACGCACATACACGAACATTCGTATCCGCTGGTTGTAGGTTTTTGGTCACTTATCAAAAGATTGAGAATAAACCGAATAAGTTCTTTTACCGTCCCCACTTGACTTGCTTATAGTAAGTATTGTAGTGTAAATAAGTACGGTGCGCGGTAGCAACGGACGTTGAGTTTGTTATCATTACGTATGTTGTTATTAATAATACCTACGTACTCGTAGCTACGCATAACGTATTGGTAAATAACAGAGGAAATCCTATGTCGCTGCTGTTGTCAAAACGTCCATTTTTGCGTTCAGATTAACAAAAAGGTAGGCAAAATATTGGGCATTCTGATTCGGTTTATGATTTGTGGATAGTGTGTTCGCGTTATTCGGACATCTATACGAATATAGCCGAATACAAAACGAGAATACCGAATCCCGAGCGATGTGGAGTGCCACCATATAACCTGGGGAAGTACCTACGAAAAGATGTTTCCTTGTAATCCAGACTCTTTCGAATGTTCGTACGTCCTGCTAGACATTTTTTAATTCTACTGCAGGAGTATAAAGCTCCATAATTTGCGAGCATTATTTTACATGTTTCTATAGATGACTGATAACCTATAGTTTTAATACAATACCTACATTATATATATGTAGATACATATTTTTATTAAACTGAAAATCAAATAAATAATTCTGCCTTCCATACAAAGAATGCAGTAACTCTATAAAACATGTTTTGGAGAAAAACGCTGTTAAAAAAATTATAAATGTTTTTGTTATTACTCTAAAACTAATCAAGCTATTGCGACATGAAATACGTCAAAAGAAAGGGGGAAAAACTGTTATTTTATCAAATCTTTTTTTTAAATGATATTTATATTATTTAGGGAATTGATATACAAAGCGAACGAGGCGCGCGGCCGGGCCGCTGTTGAGATAAAATGTTTGTCGCCCATGGGACTTGATATACAAAGCGTTTACTCCGCGCGGACGGCGCGGCGGGCGCGCGGAGTACGGGCGGCGGCCGTGCGCCCGCGACCCTTCCCTCTCCGCTCTGCCGCATGCTTGTATTGAGCCCAGTGTTAACAAATATACTAAGCGGACAGGGCGCGCGTATTTGTACAGTGACAATGTTCGACACAGAAAAATTTATTTTAGAGGTTGAGAAACGACCATCGACGTGGGATTCTCGTCACGAGTCCTACAGTAACAAAATTATTAAGAGTAATGACTGGAGTGAAATAAGTGAGGAGATGATCCCAAACTGGTCGTCTTTAACTAAGGAACAAAAACAACTTAAAGGTTTGTTTTTTTTATTTGTTTAAACAAAAAAAGCTTAGCATGAACTTATATTTTACCTATTCACGTCAATGAATAGGTACATATTAATAAAAAATAATTATATAGTAATAGATAATTATTTATATTGTTTAAGCAATTTCTAAGATATTTATTTATAAAAATCCAGTTTTTAAAAAGGATTATTACTATCGTGCAAACTGAAAGATAAATCATTATGTCAAAAGATGACTCCTGGTAACCCAACTTTATAGATGTTTCAAATAAATCTATTTTGCCATGGAAGGCTCCCCTCTAAACTTGAAAAGTATTCCGAAAACTTATCTCGAATAGCATGTGCACCTGCATTTCTAGCTAAATCCAATCTCAATGAACTATCCGTCATTGAGTGTGCCAGAGTATGGTTAAACTTGTAGCCGTCCCGTTTTCTGACGAAATTATGCAATACACAAGCTGCTTTTATAATATCAGTAGCAAAATCGGGTTCCACTAAAATACTATTTCCGAATACACGCCATTTATTTGATAATATACCGAAAGTGCATTCTACAAATCGTCTCGCACGAGACAGTCTATAGTTGAATGTTTTTTTTTCTCTATTTAAGTTAGAGCTTGGATAAGGTCTCATTAAATTATGGTGAAGTCCAAAAGCCTCGTCACCCACAAACACATGCGGTACACAATCTGCTGTACCATTAGGCAGTGCCTTATCATCCGGTAAACATAACGTATTGTTTGCTAATCTTTTACCAAAATTGGATCTCTTAAATATTTGACTGTCTCCTTCTCTTCCATATGCGCCAACATCTATAGAAGTGAAACAATAATTCGCATCTGCCACAGCCAGTAACACAATAGAAAAGTATTTCTTGTAATTGTAAAATAAAGAACCACTTTTTCTTGGACTTCTCAATCTGATATGTTTTCCATCGATGGCACCAATACAGTTAGGAAACTGTGCATTTGCATGAAAATCTGCAGCTTTTTGCAACCATATCGACTCTGTAGGTGTGGGCATTTCTACTTGGTGTAATTTATTCCAAATAACTTGACACGTCTTCCGCACAATATGATTTACTGTAGTAGTCCCCAACATAAACTCGAAAGCCAAATCCGTAAATGTCATTCCAGTTGCTAAGTACCTGTAATGAATTATTAATTTATTATTTTGCAGGTAAAGAATTAACAACGAAGTGGAAAAATATCAAAGATAAATTTAGAAAATTTCTGAATGAAAACAATTCATCCAAATCCGGGGATCCAGCAAAAAAGAAACAAAAATATGTGTATTTTGATATTTTGCAATTTTTGCTGCCAGTTATGAAAGAGCGTCCTATATCTGGCAATATTACTGGAGACGAAAATTTAACTCCGACTACTGTCGATTCTGTCGAAAATAACACATCTGACTCCGATCATTATCATCGCATTCGTCAAAGACCAACTAGGACATCAAATATACAGAATGTTGATACTGCATTACAATCAGATAGTTCTACAAAACTATTGGAATTGCTAAAAGAGAGAAATGATCGCGAATTAGAAGATATGCGTGATGAAGACACATTATTCTTATTATCTCTTGTACCGAGTCTAAAAAAGCTTAGTCCGCTCATGAAAATGAGAACAAAAATTGAAATAATGACTGCTATTGAAAACAATTCTTATGTAGACAGAAGTAATTATACAAATTCATCGCCTTCCTATGGTTACAATACAAGCAGTACAAATGTTGTTGTTCCAAGCACTTCTAGACAAGTTCACAGTGCTCTCAGTACTGTCATCACGGTACCTAGTAAAGAATCTAGGGGCCAAACAATTATTACTGGCACTTCATCAGCTCAGCCCCTGTTTGAAGAGGTTCCACCAACTACGGCAGAAACACAACCTTCGACTGTATTCCAATGTAATGACTGGGCTAATCAGTTGTGTAGTTCCGAGAAAATTGCATCTCCGAGTGACAGTCAAATAAGTTTTTCTTAATTTACATAGAGGGCAAACCCAAACTAGCAATGCCAAAA
Source organism: Eupithecia abbreviata (assembly GCA_943735965.1). Classification (NCBI taxonomy): domain Eukaryota; kingdom Metazoa; phylum Arthropoda; class Insecta; order Lepidoptera; family Geometridae; genus Eupithecia; species Eupithecia abbreviata. Next base: position 7,265,696 of record OX030976.1, read on the forward strand.
TTATCAACAACTAGTCTGGGTGTATCGATGTACATCATTCAAAATCTACAGTTATGAAAAACATGTTATTATTACTAAAATTAAAAACTAAATATAATATAATTGCCTCGAAATTATTCGACAACTCAAAAAACTTTTTTGTGGTAAGACGGCAACAGTTTATTGATTGATCTTTAAGGTGATTGCTCTCAATTGTGGCGGGAAATACAATTTTTTTTGTTGTTTTTTATTAATTGCGGCTAAACTGTTAATTTTTAAGTTTTGTGTTTTAGTTTTGAACAGTTTAGCCGCAATTAATAAAAAAAAAAACAAAAAAATTGAATTTCCCTCCACAGTTGAGAGCAAACACCTTAAGCACTGATATCTTATATATCTGTTTTTGACAAATAAAAACTTGATTTTTGTAAATAAATATGTATTTTATTTTTTACCAACCCTTGTTACTTTACACATACTTTACTGAAATTTATTATTTTACATACCTTAACGTGATTACAAGTCTTTCTTCAGCATATATCCCATCTCCGGTCTTGTTCCCGTTTCTTGTTAAATCTTTTTTTACGACGGATAGGAGTTCATCAAATGTTTGAACAGACATTCGACAACATTTTTCAAACTTTTTAGGGAAAAATCGAAGGCGTTTGTAATGCGTATTATATAACCCATTCGTAATTCTCTCTATGTTAAATGGTTGAACGCGGTACTTACGAAAACGCTTCTTTTTTGTATGTTTCAACTTTCGTTTATTTAAGAACAATAAAATTAAAATTAGCATTGTTTCTGTAACTAACATGGTGATAGTCTTCTGGTTTCTAAATGAATGTGGCATGTAGTATTGTAAACCGAGCGACTAGAGCGCGGAAGCAGCGGCCAAGGCGCGCGGACAAGAAGAGCGGCCCGGCCGCGCGCCCCGTTCGCTTTGTATATCAGTTCCCTTATTAATAATTTCAAAAAATATACATATGCTTAGTATAAATTAACTGTCGCAGTTATGTATCCTAGCAATAACTGCAGTAAACACCATAGTTACTGCATTTTTACGAAGAAAAAATACTTACAGCAATTTTACGTGCAGACGTTTAGTATTATAACTTATTTCTTTCTCTTTAAATTTAGTTCTTGCCACTCTTCTGATTCATGACCATGTTTAAATTTCAATGAATAATTAATTACCTCTATTAACTTTTATCGCCATGATGTCTTTGAATTAAACCCTCGGCTTGCGTTTACGAATTATGTGTTGGAAACTAAAATCTTCAAAGTTGAAAAAATCTGCTATGGTCATAACTTTGACCACATTCTTCTTTGCGTTTGGCGCCGCAACAGCATCCAAAAAGTCATCAAAGTCAAACACTTGATGATGAAAGTGGTCTGCGGACATGTAGGAATGACCTGGCTAAAATTATTTTACTGTAATACATTCAACTGCAATTAAGTCGCTATTTATTCTATTCACCAAGAAACAGATCACAGCCCAATTTTCATTTTAGGCCGCGCAGCTATCAGCTCATAGAATGATCTCATTAACATCTCGCTTGTGTAACAGAAAAGCTCTGAACGCCGAAATAATATCCTCTTGGTTTCTTCCAGCTACAGTTTCATTCCAAAGAACGGCGTATGGTACCTACATTTTCATTTTTACTAGGTCCTAATGGGACAAAGCTTTCATTGAAAGCTACTTCTAGGGCAACATATTCCTGCTTTATATTGGTCCATTCGGGGAAGCATTATTACTTTTTGCAAATCAACAGAATAGCATTGTTAGTCTGATTTATTCGGATCTTGTCGTGACTATATTCGTTTCGTGTAGCTTCGTACCTTCTTCGTATCGACTGATTTCGGTTCAAATATTTCGTGTGTATTAATTCGTGTGCGGGGAGGGGACTATGCAACTGTAGTTAAACACTAGTTACTGCACTCTTTGTAAGCAAGACATACAGAACTGCAAAGTATTCGTTCTAAATTTATTTATCTCATAACCGCAGCATCTAACTGATACTGCATTTATGATAAGGTTCATTTAGTCTTATGTCAAAATAGACTTAGACTGAGTGCAGTATCCAACAGATACTGCAATTAAGTTAGGTTTATTTCGTTTTATTTTAAAATACACTTATACAAAGTGCAGTATCTAATAGATACTGCATTTATAGTTGGATGGTCGAATAATATATTTTACATAGTACGAAACTAAAGATCGCAGTATCTTTACATACTGCATTATTTGCAAGAAAATGATTTACTGTCACACGAGTTGCTGCATTCTTGCTTCCTGATTTTCTGAGTTCCTGATGAAATTTTAATACGTGAGTGAAAACAAAATATGGCATTTTTTAAGGCGATTCCGAATATGTATCTAACTCAATTTTGGCAAAAATGCTTGTTACTGCATTTTTCACAAGGAGGGCAGAATTGCATATCCTACAAATATTTAAACTAAGGCGGGAATCGAACTGGCAACCTCAGTCCTCGTAGGCAGACCATCGCCCTAGCCGCCACCCACTTCATTCGGTACCTGCTTAAAAATTGAGACGAGAGATTGGAGGACTAAAACCGACATCTTATACAGTAGTATGGGTAAATTCATATTTTAAGCCTCATGAATCGATTTATATTTTTTCGTCTATATTTCAGTTTATAATAAAATAATTTACACAATGCTATAATCTTGTACGAAGGAAAACATCACCCTCCCTGATTATAGGCTAAGATAAAGCTACTGTATGACCGTACCATAGACCATTATCTATACTTCTACCACTACAAATTTTGAAGCTCTATGATTGACTCTACCTGATTGTGTGCAAGTGCTTATTTTGAAAGCCATAAAAATTAAAACATTTTGAATTTGTAATAGAAAAAAATTCAATTTCAAAATCAAAACAGTCAAAATATACACCAGTACATTTATCTGGTATTGGTCAGTACCATTACCAGATAAACACATATTACCTATTATACAGCCAGTGATTCCTGTGAGCCATGTATTAAAAATAAATTGTGCAGCGACAAATGCCAAATCACAATAATTAAATGCATGGATTAGGTATTTAAAAATCTTTAATGGAATTTATAGTTAGACACAGTTAATGGTTCTATAAAGCTAAAATAAAATCGAATTAATTGTAACTACATATTTATATAGTAACACAAGATATTGGTGGTTTAAGTTTTATAATAATGTACAGTATAACTATATAAAATAAAACCTTATTTATTAATATAAAACTACAGCATGGTTCTAGCCTTCTAAATTTGAATAATCCTGTACCAACTTAATCACTCCTATTACACGAAAGGGTTTCTAGAAAGATTGAAATTGTTTTATTTCATTCAAATTTAATTTGAAGGTGAAATTTTGCATGCTTACTCTAAGCCTGGAATCGAACATACTGTTTGTGTCATAAATCAGTTTCAGTGACATACAAATAACATTTATGTATATGAATGTTGTTTGTGGTAGGTATAGAAACAAATCTGCAAGCAGAAACTAGTATAGTATAAAGTTACATCCATTTTATTTTAGGAACAATCCTGTGAAATAGACTAAAGCTAAGCAACTGCAAATATTGTCATAGCAGGTACTTACTTAAGTCTTCATTTAGAGAAACAAAATGTTGACACAAAATAAAAGGTACAATTTGCACAGCCTGCTAGTGCATAAAATCTAGTAACGAAAGAATTGACATTAAATTAATTCTATTTAAAAAAAAAATATTTAGCCGTACCTATTATTACAATAAGAACCCAGATAACATGTTTATTGTAGATCAGGGAGATCTTCTTCCTCACTTGAGCTTGAGTCATCTTTGTCTCCAGAACCATTTCCAATCTCCATTTTGTTGGCGAACAAATCATTCATATCATCCAAATGATCACCTCCCTCTCCTTCCTCATCATCTTCATCTTGCCAGCGTTCAAAATCTATTTTAAGCCAGTGATGTTTTTTCTTGTCATTAGTAAGATTAGGCCAAAATGGTTCATCGGGATTGTCTTTAGTAAGAAGCACTTCTATTAATCTGCCTTTGTTATCATAGTTACTATTCTCCGGATCTACTTCAGCATAAAGAGGGATGCTAACCTCATAAAGTTTATTGTCTGGTGCACATGTGCCTCTGAATGAAACCAAACTCTTTTCAATTTTGATCTCAGGATTATTGCATTCAACATTAAATTTTAGAAAAACTCGGGAACTTCTCTGCGCCCATAAAACTGACGGGGGTGTGCTTATTGGATTCGAAGGCATGTTGGGTGCTGAAACAATAAGGTAGGTACAAAACTAGGACTCAAACATTACGGCGTTTTATTTATATGTTTGCTATTTATCGACCAAACAAACTATCTGAGAGCCAATAGAAATCAATATCTTCTACCTGCAACCTAGGTAACGCGATGATTAAATAGCGTACTCAAAGTTATTGTTTGATAACCTTCGTGAAAAGCAGTTCACTTACCTTATAGTAGAAATTGTAAACAACGAAAAGGTAAAATATAATCGAAGACGACGGCAGTATGAATATAAGTCTAAATCGAATTATTCAACTCGGACGGAAAATAAAAATATTTTCTTCAACTTTTCATTTGCTTCATTTCAATCAACAAACAAACAAGCAGCAGGGACCACTCGGACCGGTGTAGGACGACGGACAGCAAAGCAGACTACAGCAGCGAGCGTGTGTGCAATGCAAGCGTGCTTGATTGTTTGACTCAATGTTGCCATGCCAGCAGTCAACATTAAAAAGCTCCGATATTTATGGTGGTGGTGGAAATATACTGCCCTTATAATTATTATAAATTTATTATTATTATAGATAAATACATATGGAATTCCTACTCAGAGGTCCAAATTCTCAGTTCAAAATAATGGAAATCAAGTAAATTGTTAATCTTAGTATTGAATAAGTGATTGAAATGTGTGCCATAGAAGTACCAAACTATGAGTATTAGCACAGATAATATATACATACTGTATTAGTTTTACTATATTGGCTAGAACTTTAGAGAAACTATTACAGCAAAAAAAAAAATATATATATTGGAGGAGATTTCAATGTTGATGTTTTAGATAGTAGCATTTCCTCTACGCTTTTAAATTAAACGAATACTTTTAACTTTCATCAATATTTAAAAGAAAATTAGAGAATACATTTTTAATAAAAATTTTTTTAGTAAAATCTTCATAAGAGTTTGGTTTAAGTGATCATCATAAAGGAATTGTTCTAAATATGCAAAATTAAAAAATAAATCCTATCCATAGAAATTTAGTAGAAGAAAAAAGAATTTTCAACAAAAAAAATAATATACAAAACCGCATAAATTATTTAATTGCACTATTAACTAATTTCACTACTATAATTTCGAGCGAAAAAAAACGAATGAAAATTATTACTCATTTGACGAAACCTAAAGTAAAAAACTAAATAAAATCATAAAAAAATCTGGCTAACAAAAGGAATTAAGGAATCGTGTAATCACTAATCAGTCAATAGAGAATAATACCCTAGTTTTTACTTGCTGCAAGAGTTTTTTGATTTCTAATTCTTTGTTACAATCTCTTTTTTTCTTCTTACTTTGTATAGATGTTTGTTCTAACTTTATGTACATTATAGGTCCTAGATTTACGTTTTTAGTTAACTAGACTCAATAATTTTAATACTGAAAAAGCCTAAACACTGTATTATTAAAATATTTTGTGCCTAGAATAATTTAGAATAAGTCGTTAGATTATAAAGTGTTACTTAATAGCCACCTAGCTAAATATTGCCGTACCCTAGCAGGGTGCATGGTTGAAAGATTTTTATCTTTAAGAGGCCTCCGGAGGGACGAATTCTTCATTCAAACGTAATACCAAAATGATTTCCAATTGAAGCATATTTCCATTATAAAATTGTATTATTTGTATTTGAATAGTATTTATCTAGGTTCCTAAATAGTTTTTTTTTCAAAATACTTACCTAAAATTAAATGAAAGCCAATCGCATTTTGCACATTTTTATGCAAAAATGGACAAGTTTTCTTGCTATTTGTTTCGTATTAAAAACATCAATATCTTACGTTTTATTTATTAAGAAACATAGCTTATATTGTCTAGTAATAGAATAACAATACTTTGTGAAGAATATAAAAAGTTTTCAGTCATAATTTTTGGTATTAGGGAACAAATCAAATTTTGAACGGCTAAAAAAAAAAAAAAATAATAAATTTTATCGCGCACGCATGGGGCGCGGCGCAAGGGTTAAACAGGGACAGCGATATTCGGAGCGATTTTTGCAAGCGAGGGTCGCCGGACCCTTAAGACCCCCTGTCTGTACAACATGTTTGCATTGCAATAAATATTTGAGTATTGATGAGTGTTGGAACTGGATGACATTGACATTGGGAAACTGACAAGATGGTGCAGTCTTTTTGGCATATATTCCACTTGAATGAACGTCCAGTGTCCTCAGCGCAGCGAGCGACTTACGTCCTAGCCTTTTCTCCGCGAGCGTGGCGTGACACGCTGCGCGTTATTCCCGATAAAACGATTTATCACATAAAAAGTACTTAAGCGATTTCAAAACCAAAAATTACTTTATGTACGTTATTATATAGCGAATAAACCTGAATAATAATATGAATCATCGTACCTACATTTTCATATAGTAAAAAATGATCAAACATAGGATAGTAACATTTTTAGGCTGATTTTCGCAAGGTTATTTTTTTGTGATTTACTTGTGATATCTGTATTAATAACAAAACAAGTTTAACAAACTAGACTACAAACCTGTTAAAACGGTACGAAAATAATAATTAAATATTCAGGAGAAGTATTTTAACCCTTAGTTACTCGCGCATAAAAACATATATAAGTACTCGCGTGGCTTGCTTGCCACTCCAATTTTAACACGTTGAACGCTTTTTGAAAAATCGAGCATTTCCATTCAGGCCACGGGGCTCACCGGTGAGCCTAATCGTACTGTGCCGTTTGAGCCATGGGGTTCACCGGTGAGCCGCGCGAGAGGTTTGACGTAAACGCTTCTTAATAAAGTAATTTTTATTTTCCATGCAAATTACTTCATTTTATTAAATTTGGAATTAAAATTTCAAGTTGATGAAAATTACCGATTACCTCATTTTGGCTCGGCCCGAATGGAAAAGTAAGCTAGGCTCACCGGTGGGTGATATGGCTTACAACGTGTTAAATTTATCAAAATCAACAATAAATCATAAAATCAACATAGACTTACTAATAATTTCAAAATCAACATCACAAATCAAAACAACTTATTGAATCGATGTAAAAATAAGATCTTGATTACTAAAGTCATCTTAAACGGGATTTACCTTTAGTATTAATAACTTCATTCATGTTAATAACCATCATAGTTTCGAAATTTAATTAAGATCTTGATTAGTTTGTTCTTTGTAAAGAATTATTCTAGATTGTTAATTTTACGATTTAAAAACATAGCTTCTGCAAAAACTTATACTAATATCACGTAAGAAAACATAACACAGCCATTTTGATACAAGAACAGCGAATCGACTATCTGTTTTGCTCAATAAATCAACTTTGGAGTGTAGGAGAGTATGTTGTTTTTACTCATCGTTCGCGCGTAAAATGTAAGGAAAAATTACATGTATCACAATCCTAAAAATCACATTAATTCAAAAGATTTTACAACATAAATGCAGCACAACACTTCAGCTAAAAATTTTCTCTCGCTCTGTCGTCAAAATATTTTTTTTTTCATAATTTTTACTACCGGGAACTTTTGGTAGAAATTGTTAGAAAATTGTTGATCGTGTCATCTAGTATCGACGGGTACTAACTTAAAGGCACAGATAATGAATAAATCGGTCGCCAAAAGAGCTAAACGTTTGTGGGCTTTTTTGTACCATGGACGTATGTTGGGGTAAACGTTTGTGGTACTATGTGCCACTGGACGTTCAAGTGGATAAGTAGGTACCTTTCTATATAGGCTTTTCGGGTTGACAATTTGGCATTATTGCGGAAGCTGTGGTGTGGTAAGGCATGGTCAGGCTTTAAATCAGATAACGAAAATGATTCACGATTTTAGTTGTTCATGAAATTTTCAGTAGGTAATACAGAGTAATACAGAGTTCACTGAGCGTCCGAGCTTTTAAGTAAAATAAGCAGTAGAAAACCAGAAAGCACAGAAGAACTAAATTAGTCTCGTTAACAGGTGCACTGCGGAGGTCCGTGGTAGGCAGGTACCAGTACTGACAATTTATCTTGGCAGGTCCAAACTACGTACAGAAGGTTGCGCAGTAACATTTTATGCGTGTGTAAAGTTCAGATGACTACCTACAAAATAATAATATGGCTGGTTACATACAGAGCTATACTCACCGTCGCGCGTCGTCAGTGCGTGCGGTCTACGTTTGTGTAGTAATACTTTATATTATCTTTGTACGTTTGTATGGAATTTTATGAATCTTTACAGAGTTGTGGACTAACTGTACCCATGCGTATATTGCTACGCAGTGCGTACGAAGACCGTCGCGTCGCCGCCGCGCCCCGTGTCGCGTCCTGTTGTGCGTCTTCGGTCGACCCATGCACTATGGATGGAAACACAAGAATGCGTTCAATGCTACACCGACTACCGTACCGATGCAGCGGTGGACCGACGACGACGCGACGCGATGACGACGTGACGGCGATGTGATGACGACGTGACTGCGACGTCGCGACCGACGACGGCGCGCATGCGTGTATCATCGTGGTAAAAAGCGATTTATTACTGAACTGAATATATCTTTGCTGAATTATGAACAAATATATCGACACCTAGCGCTTAATCAAATCATTATAATAATTGGACTTGTACTATTTTGTTACCAATAAATTGATTATACTGATTATACTCATTTCAATACTTACTTTTTCATGGAAAAATCATCTAGAATAATGTCGTAAAATGTGTCTATTTAATTCTGTCATTCAGTCTTCCTTCACCCATCTGTCAACAATTATAGAAATTCATAGTCGTGCCAACAAAAAAAATGCGTGGATTTGAATCCCATGGGTCTCATTATATATTACTACGTTTACAAGTTTATTTTCTATTTGACAGACAAAAAAAAAACGGTTAACGGAGTTTAAAAGTAGCAAAAGAATTATTTGTGTAAAGCTTGTTTATTTGATTGAGGAAAACCTCTATGGCATTTAATTGAATGAAAGATGCTTACAAATAATGGTAGATTTAATACGTTTCTACGATTAAATAAATAACACAGTTTTACTTAATTCCTTAACTTGTAGAGGAGATATAATTATTATGAATTTCTCTTGGTACCTACTTACCTTCTTTAATAAAATGTTTAAGTAGTTTTTACACGAATATTTTGGTACATTTACATGATTGTTCGATAATAATATCTATAAAGATTATTTAAAATGTATTCAGTAAAATTACAAACGACCTATGATTGTATAATATCAAATTGACGATTGTGGAAAAAATGCAAAGGTACCTAGAATAATAATTGTCTACTGCGTAAGAAATTATGGTCACTCTAATATTTAGGATATATAAACCTATCTGTACCTAAATAATCTGAATTAACTATATAAGAAAATCCAATGCCTAGAATTATGACACATTTACCTACGAAATTATGACTTACAATGACAAAAACACAATTCACTTATTAATTATAATATTCTAATTGAAGGTGACATGGGCTTTTTATTGTAGGTAAAGTAAATTATGAACTTTTACATTTATAGCTACCTATTCCAATGTAAAATGTTTGTAAACATTCCCGCCACACTTCTTTTGATTTTTTTTTATATTTCCTTATTTATATATATATATTTCCTGTTGACTTGAGGTCTTGAGATCTTTCCTCTATTAAATATTGCTAACAATTGTATCAGAAATTTGAGCCAAACGCGAGAATTTTAGTTTTTATTGTTGTGGTTTGTTTACAAACATTCACATCCACTTGAGAGTATACATACTTACGTCTACCTACTTATATATTTAATGCATCACTCCAATAGATTAACCTAACCTACCTAATTTGTATTAATAAACGCATCATTCTACAATTCCGCCGTTATCAATGAAAGTTTTCTTCGCGATTTGGTTAAGTTGCGTTGACATTTTATCACTGGTTTCGTTGACCATCTTCGTGAAGTACCCTTCGGGGTTGCTGAGCAGTTTGTAGGGATGGTCGAATTCCACCAGCCGGCCTGAGTCCATCACCATCACACGGTCTGAGTCCATGATCGTGTTGAGGCGATGTGCCACGGTGAGGACCGTGCATTCCGCGAACTGTGCTCTTATCGTTCTTTGGATAAATTCGTCGGTCCTGAAAATAACAAGATGCTTAGTAGATAGCGCTACACGTTTCACTTATTGAGTTAAACAACGATATTATTTCATCATCATCAGCCTCTGCTAGTCCACAGCTGGACATATCTTTCTAATTATCGTTAGATATTGGGGGAGGCCCAATATCTAACGATAATTAGAAAGATGGTAATAGCGAAAATTAGTGAAATGAAATGAAATTTTTATTCTACACTCAGAAAGCTCTTGCTGTAAGTCCTTGTTGTGCTGCAACACTAGTTCATACGATTCATGACAACTGGCCACGTTAGAAGATGGTAGCATCTTTTTATTCACGTTAGGTTTTTAATTCCCCTCCCCTTTAGTCAAGTCCGCTCATGGATCCGTCAACGCACAGTCAAACGACACGAAGAGCACTGGGCAAGTATTACAGATTGCAGGCAGTCGAAGGAGGCATTCCCGGTTTTAAACTCACCGTACTCCCGAAAACTCCTCAATCTCAAACGTGACAAACTCCGGAAAGTCGTCGGTATTGTCACGGGACACTGCATGCTAAACAAACACCTATTTAATTTGGGTATCACGGACAGCCCCCTTTGCAGAGGGTTCATGAATGCAGAGGAGACGGCAGCGCATGTGCTTGTAGATTGCGACAGTGTGGCTTCTCAAAGACTGCATCACCTTGGGACACCGAGGACGCCTAGGGAGGCATGCAACGGCATCAGCGAGCTGCTGGCCTTCCTGGAGGACATCGGGTGGTTAGACTAGAAACCCCCCCACCCGACACGCAAAAAGGTCCACCGGCGGCCAAGTTGCGGAAAGCAGTCCAGAAACAAGTAAGTATCACGTTAGGTTATGTATGGTACCCAAGTAAGTAGGTACCTACCTATCTACGTACCTACTTACCTAGATACTCATGGGTTACGGTACTACTCGTCCGCGGATGACTTGTCTACTTCACTTTTTGTTAGGGTACAACTGATCCGAATCATCATACTTATAACCAGTTAATCTATCCCCCCGTATAATGAAGTAGGGTAGGTAGGTAGTTACCTAGGATCGACATTGGCGGTTGCCTCATCAAGCACGAGTATGCGGTTTCCCCGCAAGATGGCGCGCGCGAGGCAAACCAGCTGCCGCTGACCCAAAGAGAAGTTGGATCCACCTTCGGACACCTTGAAGTCTAGTGCGGGGACGGCTGCTTTGAGGTCAACCTAGGAGTTAAGAACATTTTATTTAAATCATTAGCTATATAGGTACCTATTTTATGTACTTAAGTAAACAACACATCTATCAAATATAAAGCCATACAGTTAGGTACTTTATAGTTGGTACACGGGCACACCGGACACAACACTCTACCCTCGCAATAGGCAATCGGATAGGTTACCTGCGGTACCTCGATAGGCACTGTCTTACCTTGATTAAAGGCTTTGATTAGAACCTAAATAACGCCCAACTTCATGATCATCATCAGCCTAATACTAGTCAGACAAAGACCTTCTCAAATGCCCATAGCGCCCTGTTTTCAGCTTCTCACATTCAGAATTTGCTAGCAGCCTTTCGCAGGTTATTCATCCACACAACTTACCGCTTCTAAAGCCTTCCATAGTTGTTCGTCATCGTATTGGTTGAACGGGTCCAAGTTGTACCGCACCGTCGCTGAGAATAATACGGGTTCTTGAGGAATTATTGATATCTTCGACCGCAAATCCTGAAAAAAAGAAAATAAATTCAAAATCTAACGTTTACTATGACTCGAAGGACCATAAAAAAAAACGAAATGCGGTCGGATAATATTTTGTCCTTACGTGACACATTTGATATTAGGGTTCACAAATTAACAACTGCTTCCCACCAGGCACGCCTCACACCTTTTTGGCTATGTAGTATCAAAAATAAATCTCCAATATCTCTCCAATATTTTATAAATAGTAGGGGGAAAATACAACCTACCTACTTAAACCGAAGATGACAAGAGATTAAAAAAAAAGTATCTCTTTGTTGACTTACCTGCAGAGCCAAATATTCAGTATCAACATCATCGATCAGAACCTCGCCCTCCACGATGGCCAGTCGGAACAGCGAAGAGATGAGCGAGGACTTGCCAGCGCCCGTCCGTCCCACGATGCCGACCTTCCATCCGCTTTCTATGACTAAGTTCAGGTTCTTCAGAACGGGCAGGTCTTCTGGCGTGTATTTCATGTAGCAGTTACGGAATTCCACGCGACCTTGTGACGGCCAGCCTTTTGGTGTTTCTCTCTCTGGAAAACAAAATGTTTGGTAGCCGTTATTAGGTACTCGTCAAGTTTGATAGCACTAGCAGTAGGCTCTTCACTCACACTCACACTAAATACTCAATATTTTTATTGTAAACATGTACAGGGGATTTTAAATCACTATACGCGCTAAGCCATGCCTACCAAATGTAGTATGTAGAAACAAATGACATATATCTACGATACCTATTTAATTTTATATAATGTGCCTCTTCCAGTCATCGCCGCCGCCCCGACTAATCCTAATCCTATGTTGCCCAGATAAGATGATATTATAGAGATAGAGAAACATTTATTGATCAAGTTCAGTTAAACGAAAAAAGAAGATGATATCTAAGTGTTTTGTATCTGGGTTCTAAAGGACCAAGCATAAAGTACTGAGAAACTCAATACTCAGAAGCGAAACCATATCAATTTACTAATCAGATGTTTTGACAAAGTCTCAGTAATTTCTCACCTCCTTTCTCCCACTTAGGCTCGCGTTCAATATGCGTGTACTGCAGTATCCGCTCCACGCTGGTCATCTGCGAGATGACCTCTGCGGTCTGACGCACGCCGAACTGGAGCATTCCCGTCAGGATCAGTGTCTGCGATATGGCCAGGCCCACGTTGCCGGAGAATATCGTTTCTGGAACAAAAGGCTATGAGTCAGATATAACGTAAAATAATGACGTTTCCAGATACCAGCTCAGACAATGTTATCAGATAGGTACAAAACCGTACCGTACACAGTACCGACGATTTACTAACTTACTTACGTCCTGTTTTGTTGAATAGTTTAATATATTTCGACTTTCGTGATATTTGATATTAAATTTTATTCCAGGGGAGGCCATTATAGATTCTCTATTAACGGATTATACCCTGTACCTAATTACAATACTTGTTGATAAGTAAATACTGTAGATAGGTCCTACCTATCTATATTTCAACACCTAATTTCACCGACTCCGTGGCGCAACGGTAGCGCGTCTGACTCCAGATCAGAAGGTTGCGTGTTCAAATCACGTCGGGGTCAACATTAGTTTTGCTTCAACTTTCAGTAAAAAAAATGATTCGTACGACCGCGAACCACTCTATGTAGAGAGCTCCTATGTCCTCTGTCTCTATGGGCCTTTGTTATAGACTTATAGTGGGTATACAGATTTTTTTATTACCATACAAATTTGGTATGCATGGGTTTTTCGGAAAAAGATTAAAAAGATGAAACAATGTTACGGTAACTATAGACCTGGGTCTGATGATGATAGAGACGGGACGTCGGGAAGGTTATATGTGTTGGACAAATATTGCAACATAATTTTAGATCAGTTGTGCGGAGTCTTTAATCGATTGAGTTGAAATTTTGGCATGTATGTTTATGATATAACTCCTAAACGAAACGACTTAAACCCCTCGAGTTGGTGATTCGTTGTATTTGTCTTCCGAAGCACTTTAGTCCTAGATGATATAAAAGATGAGAAAAATTTCACTGTCTTCCTTTTATTTAAGATACTATGTTACTTGGAAAAAAATAATACTTACGATTGAGCCTTTTGATCGGCATCGTTAAATTAGATGTGACTTTTTTTTACAATTTGGCGGGTTCGATTCCTGGTTCAAAAAAGCGTTTATTAAAAAATATTTGAATGCAGTTTAAATTGATTTTAAAATCAAAATGATGTCTTCTTTCAGTAAAATGTTCTATCTACAATATTTATGGTACTTTCCCTCCATGAGGCATGGCTGTGGGACGTCTTGTATATATATTATGTCTGATTTATAACAAACTACAGAAGAAGAAATCTGAATCTAACAAGGAAGTGGCAAGCAACTTACTGCTATCAATGACGAGGAAGGCTACTATGACTATAGCGAGATATATCACGCAGATGAAGTCCAACCAGAAGCCGAGAGTGACTCCGCTGGCCAGGTAGCTGCTCCACGTTGAAGTGTGGATATCCTGCGAAACAAACATGTTACTGGAGTGGAGATCCTAGGTCAGTGGGGTAACGAGGCTCTCCGGGTTTAAAAAATGAATATAATAAAAAATATACTAGCGTCTGTTCCAAGCGACGTGTGTTCCGAGAGCAGGTGGTTATCTGGCGCAGCGCATCAGCATTGCCATACAGTGGGGCAATGCGTCTAGGTATATCTACATATATTTACAGGAAAAAATTAGCAGACTGAAGTAGAATAGTTTTTGAAAAACGTAAAAAAAAAACGAAGGTGTCGAAGACACCCTGATCTCCGAAATTTGAATGAATCAATTAAGTCTATATATATTTAGCCTATATACCTACTGTTTTTAAATATTCAATATGTAGCGAAGTCTCTAAATGGTACCTATAGTATTTAATTAATTGACTAAAGTTCGAAACCCTCGGCGCGGAGGCTGTTTTTTTATAAATAGGTACCTACCTACTTATTTGTATCTTAAAGTTAGCTAGATATCACCTATGTGTAACTTTGGATAAAGTTACCCTATTTTCTTAATATTTTTCCAACAACTAATATTCAGCCTACTAAATATTTGCCAGCTTAGCTTTCGAACCTGAAATCTGTCAAACTCCTTGATCAGCCTCTGCTGTGCGCCGGCTGAGCGGATGGTGCTGATGCCATTGAGTGTTGCTGACATGTGCGAGAATACTGGACTGCGAGCTGGAAATAATTCATTCACAATGATTTCAAAGTTTAGGCTCAATACAAGTATATTAAACAAAAATAATTAAACCTTAATCTAAACCATGACAACATGGTTGCACCGATTTTCATGAAAAATTACTAAAAACACTTCCAAAATGACTTAAAAATAGATCAAAATCGGTTCATCCGTTTAAGATGGAACATTAAAGAATGGGGACATGGATTACAAAAACAAATAGGCTCTCAGCATAAACGTATAATTATAACCCTCCCCGTTCCTTTAATTTTAATAAACGTTTTTAATAGTAATATAGTCAACAAGAATCTAGGCTCTAATCTTAATTAGAGAGCTTAACCCTATATTGAAAGAACTGAGTACAAAAAGGCGTTATCTGCCTACCTATATCTTCCGAATATCACCAACCACGTGATATTCGTAAGAAAACAATAAAAAACCTTACCTACAAAAGTTATTGCACTAGGATTTTATTATCAATGTTTAATACAGTCTATTATTTTTTATGTTTTGTGTTATTTATTCAGCAGGCAAATAACTCATCATGTGTATTTAAACGTGACAAAACACTATGAAAACAATGCTTACTTGTGCCCTCTAGTCGTTTTATAGACTGAGCCGATTTCAAGTAGATTTGTAGAATCGTGTAGAACAGGAGTAGAATGATGGTGGTAGGCAATAGCGTCCAGATGAGTGCGGCCGCGTTTAGGGCGAGAATGCTGAACATTACGAGGTAGATCTGTATGCATTCTAGTAGAAACCGTGGTAGGAGCTCGTCTAGAGCCCCAATGTCTTTGGAGAATCTGTTTAGAATACGACCTGAAAAAAAGTTTCAATTGAATTCTCTTTCACGCCGTAATGCTCTTTTGCCAGTACATAATAAAATTGCATATTCGACCCCTAACACGAATTTCAACTAACACGAAGCTTGTTTTGTTGATCACTGATGATGATGAATATCTGTTTAAATCATCACATTTATCAATTGAGCCGCCGCCGCCGCGCCTGTAGGTTGTGTGCAAAAGTATGCAGTTAGCGCAATTGTTTCAGTTATAGTTCTAATTTGATTCTATTGGATTGTAACTTTCTTTGTTAATTTAATATAAGATCACACTATAAATGCGAAAGATTGGATGAATGTTTGTTACCTCTTCCGAAAGGAGCGGCTTGGATATGGGATCCATCAAAATGATATAATTTCTAAAGCTATGGAGTCAAAGCGTCAATTTATTTAATAAATAATGCTGATCAATTCACACAACATCGAAGTTAGTCTGAAGTTATGCAGAGCCAAAGAACAATTACCTATAATATATCTATGGCACAGCTTGTGTTATGGGTACTAGATAGCTAAAAAAATAATGCTGGATAACTCTCACAGCATTATTTAGCCCCTAGCTAAGCAGACTGATACACCTAATACAAATTACAATACATTACTTAGATAAACCCCGAAAGACTGCAAAAGCGACCTGCGAAAAACTGCAGGTAGTTGCTGGATGCGGCAAGTTGAAGACAGGGCGCAGGCTCATTGGCGCAGGCCTATGTCCAGCAGTGGACTGCTATAGGCTGATGATGACTTAGATAAATAGGTTTTTAATATTCATAAAAATATCCCGACTAAATATTTGCAGATCGTACAAATAATTGTCCCGAGACGGGAACGTCATCTCCGGATTTCATAGCACAACTTACCGGAAGAGTTACTGTCAAAGAACCGCATGACGCCTCTCAGCATGGAATGGAACATGTCATTGTGCAGGTTCCTAGAGGCCGTCATGCAAACCTTGAAGAACATGAAAGCACGCGCTGTGATGAAGAATATGCAGCAGACGATCAGAGCCGAGTATACGTAGAGGTACTGAGATGTGTCGAGGGGACCGATGAAGGCGTGGATGTCCATATCTGAAATAATAGTTAATCTAATCAGCAAACTTGTTTTATATGTCGTGTCGGCGCCGCCGGATCGTAGATTTCGCCAGTCTGTAGAAAAACTAGGCGGATTCAACTAGCTTATCTGTGAGGATTGTACAACGATAAACCAATATTTGAATATATTTAATTTTTTCCAAATTTGATAAAATGGCTTAACTTTACTCAGCCATCTGGTCGAATTATATTAATTAGGCATTCACAAGAAATCAGCAGCTTTTTTGCAATCGGGCTAGTAATTCTACGATCCTGTGGCGACATACACACCCCCTAGGTGGCATATTCAGCAGTGGACGGGGGGTTTTGGCATAATCGCCACGCTTGGCAGGCGGATTGGCGAACGAAGTGAGAGTGTTTAAATACAAGTGAAACATGTGGCAGATTGATGTAAACAATCTAGAAAAAGTTAAGACTTTTCGTGGGCCTATGTATAATGTACATATATTATTCACGTACATGCAATAACAATCAGTTTTTCAGATATTTATTTATTAGGAAGGACATTAATAAGGAATTTAAGCAATTGTGGTCTCTATGGGGAAAAGATCTGAGCTCAAAATGCAATTGTTTTATGAGGTTTTGCGGCATTTTAAAATGTTTTGCCGAGCTCGTTAAAGCTTTGTAATGTGTAATTGCTTGAGTTTTTGAGCATCATTTTGCACATAATACAAGTGCATATTTAACAAGGCAATTTCCACTCACATAAATCCCAAAACAATAAGCATATTTAATAAATATGTAGTGAGGTTATAAAATATCGTAAAATTTTAAAAGCAAATGACATTATTCTATTTGCTTGCTGGGTCAGCCCGATACATTAGTCTGGCTTAATCAACAATGGATGGTCATTCATGTAATTCACAATTCCTAAAGCCATTCACGGTGTCAAGGTTTGTTGTGATCTATTGTGACAACTCACCAGGTTTCTGCTGAACGCCGGAAAAGTAGCTTGCGAAATCAAATGTACTGTTTCTGGGTGGTTCCTTTGAACTCAGTAACCGGTCGTAGTCTTTGATTGTTGCGTTGCTTTCTTTTTCTTTGAGGCGGGTCACTTCATTTGTCCTAAAAAAGAGAGAGTATTGGATAATAGATAATGTACCTTATGTTTGCGTACACACTATAAATAATATGTCTCGCACACAAAGCTTGACTCCGTTGACCCTTGCTGCCGTGTTCGCGCTGATAAAATTTCTTCGGTTTGAATGCATTTTTTTAAAATATTGAACAAATATAATATTTTATAGTTAAACAAAAGCTTGATTTATAATGTGAGCTCAAAAGTAGGTTTATCTTAAATGACTAAATTCAATATTCTAAGCTAAGTAAAGTCACCTAGAGCCAATCAAATATGCATAACATAGATTATGACAAATTGTAGGTTATCGCTAGTCATAACAGGAATGCGATTACATTCCCTTAGCCAAGGCCCTTAGTAAAAACAACACTTTCACACGTACATGAAGGTAAGAAAAACGAGTGAAGTGTTGGGTGAATAGCACAAAGGCACAGAACAGAACCGAGGACAAGAATATCATCATAATCATGGTGACCACTTCATGATAGTACTTCACTAGTATTGGATATCGATCTTGGGCCCATCTCAGACAATCATGTATGACATGACTTTTTCATCATGACTAAAAATGAAGTGAGTTTATTTAAAAAAATAACAAATATTTCTCTGTAATCTCTGAATTTCAAATCTAAAGAAAATAGCTCTAAGAGAATTAAATGATCTTAAACCTAAAACCTGAAGACTAGATCTACTAAGTTTGCTAATATTGGGAGAAGCAGTTTAGAATTAGCAGAAAAAAATAAAATATCTACCGAAAAGGTTAGTATATATATAAGTATAATAAAGGAGGTTCTTACCAGAAGGTAACCCAATAATCACAGAGCGTGGCTGACAGTTGTCCAATCACGAGTAGAAGGACCATGAACAAGAGTCGAGGCGTGCGGCCTCCAGCACGAAGGTAGGCGCTATAGACCCGCCAGCTCATGGACCCTGTCTCTCGTTCCTCCTCCTCCATTTCTTGAGCTGGGCCTTCGCAGCCCGTCGTAGATTCTGTTAGCGACGGCCGACGGGTTGTGGAGAGCTATGGGTTTTCAAACAGTTGATTTTGGTTGTAAATGACTAAATACCGACAAAGTCAAAATCTTCAAAGTTGCGAGTCTTAAAAGGTGATTTTCAGGTGGAAATAGTGCTATCTAAACTCACCCTAGCTGAAGATCGCCTCGACATCGGCGGTGGCTTCTCAGCTTCAGGATTGTTCTCATCGTGAGATGATGACAACAACTTGGCAAAGTCCTTTCCAGAAGACATCAGCTCTTGGTAGGTTCCCATTGTATCTACGGATCCCTGTTGAAATTATATTTTATAATTTACTAGCTGCGCCCCGCGGCTTCGCCCGCTTAGAAATCTATGTTTCAAATATTATATAGGTAAACCTTTTGTTGTTGTTTATAAACCTTCCTCTTGAATCACTCTATCTATCTCTAAAATTGCATAAAAATCGTAGAGTATTTTTAAAAGATTTGAGCGAACAGACAGCGGACGCGACTTCATTTTATACCATGTAAAGATGCTATTGGGAAGGAGAGTCACTTTTTAGGCTAGGTACATTTAATTTTTATGTTTATCTTTGCCACATAGTAGATATATTAATTGTTCACGCTGGTCTAGTCTTTATATATATGTTTAAGAGGGAACAGTGAGATCTAAGCTCAATTATTTTATTACTTGTATTTTCTTGTGATTCCTTTATTATTATATAAATATCTGTATTTGTTACAAGAACATGAGTCAAAAGGGGATAGATTTACGTACATTTTGCATAATAACGATGTAGTCTGCTGCCTTGAGATAGTGCAGCTGGTGGGTGACTAGGATCCTCGTGGTGTGTCGCAGGTACCCGCTGATGCATTCATCGAAGAGTTGTCTACCCACATGAGCGTCTACTGCCGATAGAGGGTCGTCCAAGAGATATATATCAGCCTGATGGATTAAAAAGCATGGTTTTAGAGATTTATCCTAAGATAAATCGTAACTGACGACGTCTGTGGCGCGGTAGGCAAAGGTACACCTGTGACGCAGGCAGTTGCGCGTTCGATTCCCGCCTCGGGACAACTGTGTACGATCTGCAGATATTTGTTCCGGGTGTTCTGTTCTTTATCTATGTATAATAAAAATATCTATCTATGTAATCTATTGTATTAAGTATGTATGTCACTCATCTAAATTATAGAAACATAATATTAATTGCCTGTTTGTATGCATGACGTGCTTTTGTACAAGTGGCAGCAATGGATATATTCGATAGTGCCTAATGACATAGATACCCATAAAATTAATAGAATTATATTAGTGCTATTACAAATGTAAAACAGAATTTAATTAAAGATAAATTTTAGTCCATATTGCTTGTGCAAATATTGGAAATGGCTGCTAGGCACAGCTGTGGTAACAGTGGACCCGAAGTATTGGAAGCGTGCCAATGCAACCTATCCGATTAATAATATAAATGGATTTTAATTGCCTCAACTAATTTAATGGTTCCTGCGATAAAGTAAAATATGATATCGTTGAACACGTGAACACGTGACCTTATAACAGGTTTTGTGATAATGGCGGTAAAAAGATAGTTTTAACCAGGGTTGAAAAAAAAACAGTTTTTTAATATTTTATAAAACAAACAGTTCAAAATGTTTAAAACAAGTGTTTTTTTTTGTTTTTTTTTACTTATCAATTTCAAATCAATTATAGCGAATAATAAAATAATCCATTTCTAAACTATTTCCTAATTCACATTAGTAAAAATTAACAAAACGATAAATATTTTCTTTTGTTGCATATCTCAGTACCTCTAATCTAATTATTAAAAATTATTATTATTATTGATCAATAAATCAAACCACTTTACCTTGTATGTAGTGTTGTAGGTAGGTAGAGAACTAGAGAGAGAGCGGGGTATAGGTACCGTACCCACTAATCCAGTGAATTACTTTCTTTCGACGGCCGACATAGGGACTTTCCCTGCGGGACTTTACTGGCGGGGAGTTACCTATGCAGTGTATAAATACCACAGCCTGTCTGTGGTATTTATACACATTCATTTGCAATTAAAGGTAGTTTTAAACCCTGTTTTTTTCTTAATATAAAACATAGTTTTATTTCAAACTGTTTTAAACACGTGTTTTAAAACAACTTGTTTTAATCATGCCAACCCTGGTTTTAACTCAACGAAATAGTAAATCCAACCTAACGAAGGTTGGATTTACATTTCGAGCTTTTGCTTCTGCATATTGAAATAGCTGATATATGCATAACATAACGTGTCACATAACAACCAAGTGGTTCTATGGGCCACCTAATCGCTTAGATGATCTCTTGAATGTCACAGGTGGTTTCACTCACCTGTCTGTAAACCGCTCTGGCAAGATTGATTCGAGCTCGTTGACCTCCGGACAGGGAGGCCCCTCGTTCTCCAACTAATGTCTGGTCCCCGTGAGGAAATTGCTGGAAATCTTTTTGTAGAGCACAGACTCTAACCACCTGTTAAAATACCAATAAGTTTAAATGACTGACATTTTCTTAAGAGACTTGTGTTAAAGATGAGATTACTATTTGAGATATCCTTACCTCTTTGTATTTTTTTGAGTTGTAGGGTAAGCCGAATAGAATATTTTGGCGCACAGTGGTTACGAATAGCCAAGGCTCTTGACAGGCATACGACAGCGGTCCAGATACGTAAATTCGACCGTTTGTAGGTCTCAGTTCGTTTAGCAGAAGTTGTAATATTGAACTCTGAAAATAAAAAAATACTGAGTAGGCTTTTCCGAATCCGGAAGCCGGAAGTAATCAATAAGTCTGTACCTAAGCCTTATTTTACTTTCATAACTAGAACAATAATAAAACGTTTGAAACTATCATGGTTATTAACACTAAAGTTATTTAAAACGGGATATTTACCATGGTTTAATTTTTTGATAACGTTCGTAGCAAAAGACAAAAAAAATTCAATCAGTTATTACTTGATCATGGCGGATGAAACTGTGCCGAAATATTGGAAAACTCAAAAATCAAATCATGTTAAATATCCCGTTTTAAATGACTTTAGTGGAACGATATTAATGTTAAAGTAGTTCAATTTCACATGTATTAAAATAAAATATAAAAAAAAATTGAACGTGCAAGAGTAACTCACTTTCCCAGAGCCAACCGATCCAATGATAGCGCAGAGCTTCCCCTTAGGCACAGTCAGGTGGAGACTACGAAGAGTGACCGGGCCATCCTCAGTCCAGCTTGCATTCACATCTTGCAAGAGAACGCCAATATCCGAGCTGACTGGCAAACTAGCCACTTGACTCGTTACACTCCTTTCGTTGCAATCAAAACCTACAAATTTACCCATTTTAATAATTTTAAACTGTAGTCTAGTCCAGAAAATTGTTGCATTCATAATAAAGCAAAAAGTATTTTAAAATTCAACTATCATCATCATCAGTCGTTTTCAAATTCATTTTACTATTTAACAATGCTTAGGTATTGGGTAATTTAACCGCAGCTTGCAACTGTTTTGATGACTGACTCTGTAATGTTGACTTTGTAGTTCTGTCGCTAGACTGGAATTCTTACCAGGTTTATAAATTCCCTCTTCGTCAATTTTCTTGAAGGTCGGTCTGAGGTCAACCTCGCTGAGGTTTTTCATCTTTCTGTTCTCTACGCTTTGGACAAGCTTAGCGATGTTTACATCAGGCACGCTCCGTAGGTCTTCTCGTTCATCTATAACGTTATTTTAGATTGGTATTACATTTCCTTCGATCTTATATTTGTTATGTCAACAAAACTGCAAGCAATTTGGCTAAAAGCACTGGTTTTTCGTCTATTTACTTGTGTTTCAAGGTAAACCTGGTTTTGACTGCAGCAGATCAACCAAAAACGATGCTCACATTCAATATTTCCTATATATATATTTTTTTTTTATGGTTAGTGGTTAGTGATGTTATTTCCAATCCTGTTAATCTCACACACAACAATATCAACCAAAACGTAGAATCTTGCAATCAAAACAACTCACATGCACTCGCACCCAGTTAAAAAGTTGCTGGCGTAATTAATAAACCTCATTCTTCGGCCCTTAACCTATAATTAGTAGGACTCTAGACCCATAAGCGAAAAACATTGTTAATTCATTACTTTGTCAATAGAATAACTAACAAACACAACATTTCATCGTCATCATCATCATCATCAGCCTGGGATCTCACATGGGTGGCCCTTTTGATGCTGTCAGCCTCTGTCTTTAAAAACACTCCTTTTGATTATAATAAAATTATAAGCTAAGCTAGAAAATATCACACTTTTACTTGATAATAAAATTAAGCTAGAAACCAAAAAAATTAAGCTAGAAACCAAAAACTACACATCACACTATCAAAAGAATACTTCGTACCCAATACTAAACAAGCCTCAATACGGCGTATAGAAACGAGACTTTCCATAAATGGCATCAGACTCATCGACCATAGGACAGCTAAGCTCATTTGGAGTATATTAAAATATTGAGCCATCGGAAATGCCTGCGAAAAGGAGAGTAAGAAGAGACATTGGATCTAATATTGGGAACAGCATCATTTACTTTTCTAAGTAGGTAAACTGCTGGTTAATCACAGCTTTATTAAATTTTACAGACTCTTCTGCCGTTTAACAATACCCTATAATATCCTACCTACCATAGAGGTACCCATTAAAACATAGAGAAGGTTACTTATTGCCCCTCAGAATTAAAGCGATAAAGGCGTAGAAAGTTATTGAATAGTTAAGTTTACAAATGAGGAGAGAACTCCGGTTAAAGATATATCCGGTACATGCAACATGCATAGAGACCGCAGCCTCACATACCGAGTAACATGAACGTTTCTAGGCGTTGCACTGATATCAGAGCCTCTGCCAAAAAAGACACCGCATTCGACATAATTATCGAAAGGGTTCCTTGTAGCGTGTTGAAGAATTGCGCCAGTGGAAATACCTGGAAATAGGGCATTTGTTACATAGCTCCAAATCCTACTTATAATAAAGACCTTGCGTTAGCTAGTTCAAGATCTAGAACATTTTTGTTGTTGTGCCGGGTGTTGCGTGCAATGACCGAGTTTTTATAGTAAAATGTTGTTTTAAGTAACTCGTAAACTACAAATTCGATATATTGATCAGTAGGTAAAACGAAGATACGAAGACGAAGACTAATATTTAATCCTTTAATACCAACAGGAATGGATCTGTTGCCTATAGGATTAAGATATATTTGAATTCAGACCAAAGTAACGCGTCCGCTGGATCGGTATCGGAGCGTACGGAGCGAAAAGCTTTGTCGTTTTCATTGATTTCTATCGTACAGCGTGCAGTGGACATCGGCATATCTGACGAAACCTATGCCTCTGACCGGTTTTTCCAATGTCGTCGTCCGCAACAATATCGTTGTCACGGGGTTCGTACGGAGATTGTTGCGGATGACGTCATCGGCAAACTCGAGCGCTGTGAAAATACCTACTAATATATTGCTATGCATATAGGGTCGGCATAAATTAAATACCGACGCAATGTACCCGTATTTATTCTGACAAACAAAAATTAATAAAAAGAACTTACAATATCAGCTGTCACTTGGAAACCAAACAAGGAATAGGACAGCAGAGTGATGTACAGGGTGAGTCGTTCTGTGAACACCATGAAGCTGAGGTAGACTCCTCGAAGGTAGGACGCTGATGTGACGCAGTTGATCTCGTTCTTCCGTGCTAGAGCTACCACTTGCTCGAATGGCTTCTCCCAGGCGTACATTTTGATGACCTACATAAAGGATCATAATCAAAACATAGCTCTTCACACCTCATGATTCACGACCTCTGTTATGTTTTTGTAGATAAATAAATAAATAATGATGGGCAATCCACACAGCATCCTGTAGCCCTAAGCTAAGCAGAGCACTACTTAGGGTACTAGAAAACTGATATAGGTACTTAATGCAATAGATTACATAGATAGATATTTTTTTATTATACAAAGATAACGAATAGAAGACCCGGAACAAATATCTGCTGATCTTCGGACAATTGCGTCATACACACACTATTGTCCGGAGGCGGGAATCCAATCCGCAACCTCCTGCGTCGCAGGCGGACCTACGCCCACCACGCCACAGAGGTCATCAAAAGATAGAAAACTCCAGTCTCTTATAATAGAAACACAGAAAGTGTTTTGGGCTAGGCAAAATGAAAATATTTTGGTAGGTGACTCCATCGTGAGAAACCCTCTTCAGTTAAATATAATCCATGTTATCTTTATCGGTAAAGTAAATGTAAAACCATGTCTTGAAAACGTGATCATACACAAATCAGGTCATTTAATTACTTATAACAAAGTTATCCTTTGTAAATTAAGTATGCAAATGTATTCATATGTTTAATGATTCATATAAAGATAGAGCAAGGACGTATTTGTGCCGCATACCTGCATGCCATTAATGATTTCGTCCATAATTCGCACGCGCTCGTCGGTCCGACACGCGGTCTTCATTCGCAACCTTGCAGCCAATTTGCTCATGTAAGCTGAAAGATAAATCTGATTTTAGATACCTGAGAACGTTATTCAATTTCACACCTCCCTGCGCTTAGGTGGATGAATACAAGCCAAACATCACGATTTACGTGAAGGATCTGCATTATTGTTTTTACATTATTTTAGTCCCTTTCGTCTAATTTTATCCCTTTGCAAGTCAAAGACATTCCTGTCTCTATACAGTTCGTCTGTGAGCCAAGCAATACTTAAGCAATACTTAATACATATAGGAGAGCATTATTCCCATAATCTTTCCGGCGCTTGGCCACGATGTTGTTGGCATTACAGAATACAGAACCTAATTTGTAATGATCGCTGAACTTGGATCGTCGAGTCGAGATTGATTGACGAGCACGAAAACCTAAGTTAGGTAAGCCTGATAGTAGTAGATACTACGACTTCCTGATTTATGTGTGACATTAACAAAGTCGTCCGCGCATTTATTTTCTTTGAAATAATGCAATATTTCATAGTATTTTTAAAAATAGTGATGCGAATCTATCGGCTCAAAACATATCGGGACTAAAAGAGCTTCGGGTTTTATCGAGCTGACTGTATGAAAAATTAAACATTTACATTAAGCTAAAGAAACTAAATGTGTAGTACAGTTACGTATGCGGTCAAAGAGTTTGTTCCCATAAGTATAGGATTGTTGCGTGACTCATAAAAAACAAGCCTAGCGTAAAACAATGACGGAAATATTGAATGGAAACAAAATTATGTAGGTATTTGATTGATTTATACAGGCTTTCCATACATGGTATGACTTCGTCTTCTGCGAAACAGGTTCCGTATTGACAAAAATATATGTCAACAAAGAGCCAAGGTACATTGGTAGCCTTTACCTGGAAAGAGCAGAGGTGAAGGGCGATCGAGGGTTTTAACGCGAAATAAGTACCTACTTCTACGTTTCGTCGTGATACAGGCATAAAAATATGATCGTAAAGAAAGTTATCTTCGACTATTCCTAGCTATTAAAACCTTTTATTTTTGTCTGTTTTTCTATTTTAATCAGCTGTGCTTCATGTTTTTTGGTTTTCCTGTGTACTGGTATAATGGTTGTATTTTGTATGTGTTTGTCTGAAGTTGTTAATAAAGAATTCATCTATCTATCTTTCTCGCGATTTGATAACTTTTCACGTTCTATGTGTCCAAAATACACAATTAATGATAGAAGCTACACAGTGGATGAGTATTCACGAAATCGACCTCCACGGTTCAGTGGGCGTATAGCCGGCTGGACTGGACTGTTTGCCATTATTCGTATATAATATCCTGTTATCTGTTACCAGTAATACACTGTTTAATTTAAAATTTTGTTTGATTAATTTAGGCTAAATAGAGCCGTGTGATATCCGGAAACATTTATTGAATGTAGGTATAAAATCTCAATTATGCCAACACAATGGGTGTGAAGCCGTTAAACCTGTTCACAAGCGCACAAATAAATTACGAATGCAATTCAATACATCATGTTCGGTATGGGTTGGGTTGGGCATAGGTAGATACTGGTCTATTTTCCTTACACAAATGGTCTTTACTCGCTCCATAGAAGATGTTACAAAAGATTCAGTTGTACGTAGTAAACATAAAGAATATCTTATATATAACTTATTTGGCTATCTGAATAGATAATAGTTCTTTTCGAGTTATTAATGAAATTAATTTGATTCTTGTGCATAATATGTATAAACTATCCAATTACTATGTACATATAATGATTTTATAAATAAATGACTGCGCCCTTACAGGGTACATGTACCTACCTCTAAGCCAATAACACCTAAGCTTAAACTATGTGACTATGTATGTGTATGCATTAAATAAATGAATATGAATATTTTATGAATTAGTTACATACATTGTACGGGTATAGTTTGCAGCACAATGCCAATGACTCCAACGATGGCTGCGTATCCAATCTTGAGGTAGATTAGGTAGCAGACGATGATGACTTGAAGGGGCAGCAGCCAGATGAAGTGAGTGTAGATGAAGGCGTAGTCAAATCTGTTCACGTCGTTAGAGAGGAGGTTGACTACTTGCCCTGCAGTTGTTTGGGCTAGCGCGCCGGAACTCATGCGCATCACCTGTTGGCAGGAAATTAAAATATGTAAATCATAACAAATTAAAGGTACTCGTTGCTTAGGTCAAAGACTTGTCTTGGCAGCTTAATCCGAGATGCTTCGAGAAGTCTTCGATATTTTTTTCAATACATCTGTTCAGCTTAAGAACCTGCTACGTATTAATTTCTCTTTTTTTGTTAGGCACAAAAAAGAGAAATAAGAAACCATTATTCTTTTTAACTAAATTTTTTCTACTTTTTGTGAATGTTTTCTAAGTCGCTGCTTTTTTTCATTAAAACTTCTAATTGGCCTTTAGTTAAATATCTTTGTAACTAACCTTTATCTGGCTGTAAGTTTTCCTAAGATTGTAAAAATAAAATAAGTCTTGTGTCGGCCAAGATCCCCTTTGGACAGCTAAGTCAAATGATATTTATTTTCTTCATAAAATCTTATAATACATTTGTTTTGTTCCCAGTGAGTGTGTCTGTGACGTAAATTTGCCAGGTGTTCCAATAATTACTTATTTAAAATGCGTCATACAACACTATATTCATATAAGAATGTGATAAAGTGCATCGCAAAGTGTATCGTTTACTAAAATAATCTGCTAAGCACAATCAACAATCATAAAGTTACAACTAAGGCTATATTTTTTTTAATTTTTCCATATTATTTAATTAAAGAAGCATAGAGTAAAAATAAGATGGCTTTAGAACAATTAGATTTTTTCATGTGATCCAGAGGTTATCTCACAAATCGAGGAAAACCATATTAAGAAACACAACAAAACACTCTTTAGACTACTCTTTTTTAATACTAAAGAGTGTTTCCGAAGGTATACATTCTGCAATCGGTATTAGAATCGAACTATGCCATAGCAGAGCAGTCTTCTCGAGTCTGCTTCAAACCAATAGATCGAGTTACAAAAACCCCAAGAAATCTCAACAGAGGGACAACAGGCCATTGTGATTACCAAACACAGGAACTTTAACCGAGAAGATGGTTTCCGATCATCCGGAAACTCAAACCCTG
Organism: Eupithecia abbreviata; assembly: GCA_943735965.1. Classification (NCBI taxonomy): domain Eukaryota; kingdom Metazoa; phylum Arthropoda; class Insecta; order Lepidoptera; family Geometridae; genus Eupithecia; species Eupithecia abbreviata. The sequence goes on from OX030976.1 coordinate 7,294,558, forward strand.
TGGTAAGAATGTATGTATAAAACCGAATAAGTGGTGTACTATCTGGGCCGCATTGTGCTTTCATGCATACAGGTAGTTTCTTAGGTGTATCTTAGTGGGTAGGTAAACAATGCATACAAACCCTGTCAGGGCACAACAATTTTTTGGTTCTTTCTTGTTAGATGTTAGCTTAATTACATATATACAATCATATTTATACATATTTATCATATTATAACCTACTCGCAGTGACTTCAGTTATTTCGTGATCATAGCTCATGCGCCATTATCTGTGAACTGTGCCGAAATATTGGAAAGCTTGAAAATAAAATGATAAATCCCGTTGTAAATAACTTTAGAATCGAATTTATAAGTTTGCAACATACCTTTCTGTAAATGAGAGAGCAAGCCGCTATCCTGACTTTCATGCCGAACTGCTGTGTGGAATATGTGCCGTGGTGGTTGAGGAAGGCAATGGCGAGAGACATCATGATGACGGCAGTGGCACAGTACACAGCTTGCTCGTAGGACATGTCTGACCCCGGCTCCCAGTACGCAAGCATCATGCTTAGTGCCACTGGTTGGAAAGGCCTGGTGACAAATATTTATAATACCTATCAATACACTCTAATAACCAAATAGATCATCATAGCTTTTGATGCGCGCTGCGACGAATGTTGACTGTTTAGACTGTTTTGTCTAGCCCTTTTATGTGGGATAATGTAAACAATTGCACGACAAAACTGACGACAAAGTTATGTCGCGGTGCGCGTGCTTGGCAGCTTTCAGATGACAAATTGCATCAAACCACAATAAACGGTTTATCAAAAATCCTCCTCATTCAGCAGATTTTAAGCCGGTATTCAATTCATGCTTTTATCCAGGTTTAAAACAGTCCGGTTAAAAATGTGTGGGTTAAGAATGACAAATAGGATGGTAAAATATTCACCACAGCTTCGCTTGGATAACATCCAAGCGAAGAAGCTATGCAAATCTAGCAGCATTATACTGCTAGAAGTGTCTATTTATATATACATCTCGTGCAAAGCCGCGGGTAGAAACTAGTAGTTTAAAACTTAAACAAAAAATACAGTCATTAGGGCGGATGTTTTTCAGTTTTCTGGAAAAATACTTCCATAGGACTTCTTGGTTATAATGTCATTATGGCGTGCTCTTGCTAATAAAGCCTAGCGATTACTCACTTTAGTAACAGGGCTTGTATGAGGAACATGATGCCAGAAGGTGCGTAACTCATCCAGAATGCCTTTGTCATGGCTCGAAGGAGCGACGGCTTCCGACCCTGTTTGTTCGCCAGTGCAATTTCTTCCAGCCATTTTCTGCAACAAAGGACGATTATATGACAAAAGGGTAAATTACTTTTACCTTTGTATCTAATAACAGATTTTTGTTCATGCGCATCGCATAAGAACTTATGTACAATTTGTATTTTGATTTAAATGAAAAATATTCCTGAGGGATTCGTTCTTATCCCGTAAATATTTTTAAGATTTGCGGGAAACAGTTTAAAACCAAGAGATTCAAAGTAGGTTTTAAGCTTTTTCTACAGTAGGTATTAAGTAATCTATTCTTGTAGGTAAAAGATAAGTAGTTAGGCAGAAAAATAATTCATGTAAGTTTAATGGTTGCCTGATATAAATCGCTCTTAGCGATAATGCCGGCTTTTGTACCAAATTCATATATTTTTATTAAGACATAATATTTTCATTTATGTAAATTGTTTTGTACAGTAAGGTATTCATTCATTCAATTAATATAGTGGCTGACTTAAAAATTATAACATTTATTGGGTAGAGAAACATCTACATTTATTAAAAAGAAAAGCTACTAAACGAGAATTTTATTATCGTGGCTTTCGTAAACCTAGATAAGCCTCTGCAACGAATTTCAAAGCTGGTTTTGTCTCCTTTTATATTCTTGATCTTATTACACAATATGTTACTTTGGATTTAGTATTAAAATATTCCATCGAAACTACAGGAATGCATGACATCATCGTCTCAACTTTAATGCCATGAACACACGTCGGACAAATAAGATATTAAAATATTTAGGTTTTATACCGCGGTCGAACCTGCGTCGTCGCTTCCTACTGTACTTGAATAATAAAGACCGATTTACATTCGCATAGGAAACCAGTAATTGTAAAAATTGCCGCTTATTACAATACAATACATCTCTTTAATGCACATTACAAAATTAAACAAGGACGTTAACATGAAACATAAGCGTACAATAGGCGGCATTATCGCTTAGAAGCGACTTCTTCCAGGGAAACTTTATGTCCTAGCTTATCATGGTATTGTCGCTGATCATTATAAGTAGACTTGCGGTGTTTGATAGATGCATTTTCTATATGAAATTGAGAAGGTTCTGTGCGATATGTAAAATATGCGAGGTTTGAAGAGAGTGGCGAGGCGTCTCGGTGTCGAGCCGAAGTGACTCCTGCGCAAGCTAAGTGAGCCGGCGGCGCATCGTGACGTTGTTTATAAAACAATTCGATGTAAGAATCGTGAGAGATTTACAATTTTACGGTTAACTACAGCTACTTTAATCACTGTCATAATGGAATATTCAACAGGTGTTAGGTAATTATCTAATTTTAATCATTACGTTTTAAAGTAATTGTAAAGATTAGTACCTTCTCTCTTTAATCCATCAATTTACTTTACAATCACGACTTAAGCAAGAAGCATAAATAACATAAATAACTATTATAGTAAAAAGATAAGCTCCAAGTGAAAGCGCTCTTCAAAAACAGATCCCAACCGGTTTACTTTTTGGTCTGTAGAGTCAGTACATACCTATGTACCGACTCTAGTACATTTACAACAGTATGTCAATGGTTGGCACACAGTAAAAACAAATTTTGATTCAGTAGGTACTTATGATATGACCTGAAAACCCAATATTACATAGTTGTGAAGACTTGTTATACTTTTTTTTTTCAATGAAAGCCATTTGACTTTTTTGTTTTGGTTGTTCAAATGACTTTCATGCGTCAGCCCCACGCTGTCGTCAAGTCATTATTTGAAACGGATCAGAAACTCGAAACCCGTTTTGTACCTATTTCATTTCATTTATTTATTTCACCGTCCGTAGGTATGTACATGTTGATATACTCTATAATAATTATGATTCATACAACTTGCATACAACACATTGTTTTTGATTAGGAAAGAAGCACCATAAGTAAGAGATTGTACACAGAAGAAGATATAATAAAACAGACAGACAGTGACTATATAAACAGAAAAATTAACAAATGATTGGCTACATATTTTAAATGTCAGGAATAAAATAGAATTTATACATGCCAAGAAATCCCATCAAAATGCAGCTGTTTAAGGGCATTGTCAAAATAAACTATAGGTTCTTACTTAAGATTTTGTAGGATTTTCCCATTAAGAAAGAAGTTGAAGTTGTAGGTTGTCTTCGAAAGTTCAAAAAGCCTCTAAAGTACTTTAGAACGTTCCAAATGGTGAATTATCTACCTGAATATGTAAATTATTTGACACATTGTTAAAATATTGGAACATTACTTAAGATTTTGTAGGATTTTCCCATTAAGAAAGAAGTTGAAGTTGTAGGTTGTCTTCGAAAGTTCAAAAAGCCTCTAAAGTACTTTAGAACGTTCCAAATGGTGAATTATCTACCTGAATATGTAAATACTTTGACACATTGTTAAAATATTGGAACATTTGGCTAAGCTAAACTGTAATAAAAAAACTCCTAATCATTATTATGAAATATTATAATGTAAACATTTACGTGTAAAACACGTGCAATTATTTTATTTTAGAGTTGAGTCTTTAATTTTATAGCCTGCATCGTGACCTTTACAAAATATCAAACCGTTTGCATTTTTCTGTTTTGTTTTGGCTACGGCATGTCTTATAACAATACCGTGGACAAAAAAGCAAAATAGAACAACTATAATATGAAAATTTTTACGATAATCAAACGGCTTTTATTAATTTACTGGGTTATATCGTGGAATATAACGATTTTCGGGAGATGGATCAGCAACATCTGGAATTAGGCAGAATTTCAAGATTTTTCGAAGGAACGCAACTTAGTTTGGGCACTGGCTATCTATAGAGTTTCTTCATCTATGACTCTACTCACGGTTCTACTTTAAAAAATACTAAAGATGTAGTTTTTTAACCATTATTTGTTATTCGGAAACTCTTGCTAAAGTACTGGTCAGCTCTCAGGCCTAAAAAGGTTTGAGGTGAGCTGGGGGAAAAAAGCGAAAAAAACACAGGCAGCAGGTACTGCCCGTTTTTTGGTGGCAAATAGTATATTATTCTCCATGTATTCCTCGCGTCATCGTCGAGTTTAGAGTTATTAAAAAATGCAAGTCAGACGTTAGATATGTCTAGACTCTAGAGAATTGAGAATCCTGCATCTATATGAAGTAATCTTCTTAGATCCGAGTTGATCAACAGATGTATAAAAAGGATTTGAAGATTTTTGTATATTAGGAGGTTTGCCCTAACATCGGTTTTTGGTAACCGATTCAGTTTTGTTTTTCAAAATTGCAGCGCACAATAAATGTTATATATTTGGGTAGAAGAAATACATGTCATGTCTTAAGCGTCAGGTTTCTGAGATATTTACAGATGAAAATAACGATGGCGCCAATGAATTATAAATAAATATGTTAGGGTTAAAATCTCCAAATCCTTTATTTACTTGTTTTGATATAGGTATACTTATTTGACACAATTTTTCATAAATTAAACGTCAAAGTTAACCGACGAAGCTGTTTAATTGTCCGATTAACTATTGGTGAACCAGCCTTAGAACAATAGATAGTGCAAATTGCGCGTGCGCGTTGAAGTCTTTTCTAGGACATTCAGCGCTACCAAGGCGCTATATTAATTATGGGAATTATTAAAGGTAATTTCAGTTCAGAACCATAATGAACACTGATTGCGTCAGTACAACCTTAATAAACAACTGCATTTAATTACTAAGTACCTACCTATCTAATCTATCTTCAAGTCGTGGGAATGAGAAAATCTTTCGTAAAGGGTGATGCTATATAAAGAAACAAAATGCCTTTTTTTTATTTAGATATGTTATGATTTCTATCATTTGCATCCAAATGTTGTCTGGAAGAGATTGCTTCCAACGATAAAGCCGCTATCTGTACCTCGCTCCGTATCTTTATATTTCTGGTGTATAAAAATATGACCTGACGTCTAAGTGCTTATTTGTAAGCTTTGTTAGCTTAAATAAATAAAAAACTTTTCTTTTCATTTCATATAATCCGGAAGCAAGCAATCCTTTAGCTTCTACATGCGAGGACACATAAATGGTTTTAAGTTATTATTTAAGTTATCTGTTCAGTGTGTAATACTGTTTGTCTTCCGAATAAAGCAAAATAAAATAATAATTATATTAATAATCTATTCATGGAAGTCATTAAGTTAGTCTATGTCCTTCCAGTGTTTTTTCCCGTGGTTTATGCACATGTTCCAAAATTTAGCGTAAAGACCATGACCTGACTTCACCTTAGTGGTTGCTAATTGGTGGGTTGTAGCCTTCTAAGTTGTAATACCTATGTCTGCCTGAAGTAAAACTGCGAATATGTACAGATATATCGATTTTGATGTGGACCTACATACATACATACATATACATTAAAATAATGGTTATAGTAGTTATATACGAGTATGTCGATGTATAGAGTATAATAAATACTTTTTTTTGTAGCCAATAGACCTTCGTTTGACCGCAATCTCACCTGAGAGAAAGTGAAGATGTGCCGACGATGTACCACGAAGGTCTAGACGATACCTATTTACTCATGTTTTGAGAGACCCAGGTTGTAATTGACCGGTAAAACAGCAGCAGGGAGCGTGTTCCAAACCCTAGCGGTATGAATGGTGAAGGTGGAGCATAACCGCTTAGTACGAGTGGATGGTATAGCCAACAAGAAGGTGGTGGGGTGGTAATGCGCTGTGCGGCCTGTTGTGGAAGGGGGTTGGTGGGATCAAGTCATGTAGTTCCTATAAAAGATCGAGAGAACATCGACCTTGCTAGAGTATAATATTATCTACTAGTGGCGCCCCGCGTGGAAATGTATGCGTCAAATGGTTTATAAACCTTCATCTTGAATCATTCTATCTATAAAAAAACCGCATCAAAATCCATTGCGCAGTTTTAAAGATCTAAGCAAACATAGGGAGAGACAGACAGCGGGAAGCGACTTTGTTTTACACTATGTAGTGATAGTGATGCTGCTCTTAAAGATTTAATGAAGATGAGATACATACGACATCGGAATCACATTTTGTCTTATGAACCCTGGCCTCACAACCTGTTTTCTTTGACTATGACTGCATGTCGCGTCTCAGGATTGACATTCAATGTGACATTAAAATTTTATTTTATTTTTTGTTCTTTATTTGTTTTCTATGTTTATATCTTCAGCGATTCTGATATCTAATTAATCTAAGTAGATACCTATATGACTTGACTAAGTGTTCCTTGTGACCTCATTGTAATAATAAATAAATTGATGATGTTAAACCACAAATAACAACGTAATTTGATATGAAGAAACTTAAAACCGACTTTAATTTCCTTAGTTATTATTATTACCTTACACTGTGTGCACTAAATAGTTAGTTGTGCACTAAATAGCAGTAAATATTTAAAATTTTGGAAAAACTTAAAAAAATTGATAAAAATCTTAAAAGGCCCAAAGGCTTTTCAGGGTAAAATAGCCTGTTATTCAGTCTACCCCAGTTATACAGTCACATGTCTGCCAAATAACCTGTATACATTTACCGTAATATTATTTTTGTTTATAGCGGATCTTCCCGGCTTCGCACGGTTTTAGTACGGATCCATAACTTTTTTGAAAATATAATATAACCTATGTTAAAATAGAGGTACGTGTGTAAATAAATAAATAAATGTTTACCGGGGATAGTGTAACTTCCCAACGGTGAAACAATTTTTTAAATCGGTCCAGTAGTTTCGGAGCCTATTCAATACAAAAAAACAAACAAACAATCAAACCTTACCACCCTATAATATTAGTATAGAAATCAAATAAATAAATCTTTCTTTTAGAAAAATAAATACATCATCAAAATGTAAAATCAACGTTAAGCTTGAACGTTGTTTTCTCGTTTCTAATGTTTTATAGATGTTAATTATTACATCAAGCTGTCTACGACGTAAAATGATTGCGCTATAATCGAATCAAAACAACAGAGCTGGCAAGTTATATCCATTTCATATAATCTCGACTCGACTACGAAATGTACTTTTCCAAGATTCAAGAATTTATATTGCAAAACAGTCTACAGTAAAGATCCCAAAATAACTTAAAGGTGTCAAGTATGCACCCTGCTAGAGAAGCTGTAGAAGACAGGGCGCTATGGCGCTCATTAGAGGAGGCCTCTGCCCAGCAGTCTACTACTACTATAGGCTGATGATGATGATGTAGAAGGTAACACATAAAATATACACCCTGTTCCGTTGACCTAAGCTTTTACATTCAACATCAATTCGATTCTTTATTCAAGCGATACAAAGAAAAGCGATATATCGATAATCTTTAACGGAATAGACCCGCAGTAGGTAAAGTGCCTATATTTCGTCCGAGTGAGTGCAAACACCTTGCGACACCTTGATAAAGTTTTCGACACTGTTGCCTTGCCGCATTGGCATGGTAGTTGTAATCTGGTACTTTTTGAAAAGTGCAAAGTTCGATTCCATAATACCTTCATAGGTTTTAAGATTAACTTAACCTTATGGTTTCTAAAATTAACCCATTTTTGCAGAAAAAGTCTCAATTCCAACAAAGGTGGATATGTTGGCACGGACGAAATATTATCGACTACGGCGACGACGGTTGAAAATATGTAAACAGTTTATTTTATGAATACCAGGAATCTCGACCGACCACTTACATGTAGGTTGGTATATATTGCGATGTTTGATCAAGGATGTATCTGACCTACTCGATACCTGCTTGTATGAAGGTTATTTTGGAGCAAGTGACCATTGAGCTCAATAAACTAAGTTTAACTAAGTTTAAGTTTTACTAAGTACAATTAGTCATAATTAAAATAATTTTCTAATAATTAACGCACCAGTCTGCAGTTAGCTTTACAGTTTCAATCCTTAATACTACTTCTAGTTTTATTGTTTTTAATAGGTAATTTTCTTTGATAATAAAGATTAACGTTATTGTTATTGGGTATAACAAAGGTAAATCAATTTTAATTAAATAGTTACAGAAAATTATACTTGCACGAGATGACCGTTTGTCCATCAGAATGGTCATGGTTTATGGAAGTGTAATGTTTTATTATAAAATAATAATCGATTGCAAATAATCAATAATCGATTGAAAAAGCACGGTCATCTTCCTAGTTGTTTTATCATAGACGATCCTATCTGCAGTAGTTATATTAATTAAATAGGTCCGCGTATCCACTTCCGGATAAATACCTTCTTAATTACTACGATAAAGAAGTAGATATTCAATAGAAACTTACAAATCTTGAGAAATATGTGTAAAAAATAATCAAGCAAGTTATATTCGATCGAATGGACCTCGCTCCTCAACAGCGCATCCTTAATAGCAACTTAACGCGAGCTTCATCAAACCAGGTCTATTTATAAACCTCCCTTCTTGTAATAACGCAACTTGTGTAACTATTTATAACGGGCAAAAAAACTGGCACAGGCAGGCTTAGGCGCCGTTCTAGCATAGGAATTTCTTGACGTAAAAACAGACCAGACAGTCGTAGGCTCATCTGCAATACTGGTCGTTAAACCTGGATTATTTATACCCCAGAGGGTGTTCACCGCGCAATGCGCTACTCGCAACTACCGACTACGGCTTTGTTCACACGGTGTAGTGTAGATACGTGTCGCCAGTTTGCTGTATAAATGAAGTAGTGCTGTTTATGGCCATATAGTAGAGCCGTTTATGCCTTTGCTCTACGTTTGTGTAGCACATTTTGTAAGTGAACAAGGCTCTTAAAGTGAACTGCAGATGAAACAAAGAATAAGTGAACAAAAAAATCTAAGTAATCTAAGAGTCTGACTGACTGACGTGTCCAAGAGTCCTTTCCTCCGGCACTTTGAATTTTGAGTTTTTTTAAAATCCTTTAGAAAAAGAGTTTGGGTAAATTATAAAAAAAAAAATTGTTTCAAGATTTATAAATAAAAAGGAATTGTTGTACCTTTCAAAGTTGTGCGATGTGAAAATGGTCAGTAACATTTTATTTCATCCAGCATTAGGTATTATCGCGTGATTCAATAATCAGGTATATAATAGTAATTTAGGTACCAGTTTATTTGAAAGGTCGTGGCTAAGGCAGGTAGTTAAGTACATTAAAGTCACGTATTTTAAGTTATGCGTAGAATTTGCTGATGATCGTGTACCGGCCTTGGTATTAGGTATCGTAAATCAATAACCTACCTATGACTAACTGTGTGAAGCGTTCACACATAGCTTTTATTTGTTTTGATATAACGGAAGTCCTATAACTACATAATAACTATTTAAATTCTTCAATAGGTTATGCTGAGGGAAAACCTTTCTCGATGCCTTGTTTTTGTAGCTTTTATTGAATGTTTTTATGTAGATATTTTCAAGGCATACTGATTAACCTGGACACAGGCCTCCTCCTGATAATCACCTTCTTATTATGTATATCTTCTAAAATTAAATGGACATGTACACGCGCTCTGCTAAAACTAAAAACAGCCTATGACAAGAAGATACCTAAGCATTATCTCTACATATCTAGTATAAAACAAAGTCGCTTCCCGCTATCTGTCTGTCCCTATGTATGCTTAGATCTTTAAAACTAGGCAACGGATGTTGGTGAGGTTTTTTTAATAGATAGAGTGAAGATAAATGTTTATAAATATTTGACATAAAGATTTCCACGCGCGCGAAGCCTCAAGCCACAGGTCGCAGCTAGTTTAAAAACTTTCGTAAGTTCGTTTGACAAATTCATAATATAAGTATAGCTTAATTATTTTAATATTGTATGATAATCTTATTTTAAAATGTAAATCGATTTTTTTTTTATAGAAAAATTGTATTCGAAATTTAACATTTATAGAGGCATGGTAAAGTTATCAAAGAAACGGTGTTTGTGTGCCTACGTTGTTGACACATACAGAGCGTTGATCGACTCGTGGGATCACTGTTTGTGCACTTTGTACAAGCACCTATCTATCTCAACTACTCACAAGAGAGTAAAAAATACAGATGTGTGTTATTGGGGTATGAATACAGTTTACATAACGCTGCGTCTTTAACTATACAGTTATGTTCAGATTCTGAGTGTAACTTGGCTCTACCTACTAGAAAAACTATTGCATGAGTCATTATTTCTTTCCTGACCATGAGGGATCTTTTGAGACCAAAGTTTTATTATTTAACTAGTTTCTGCTGGCGGCTTCGCACGCATTGTATCTATGGAAAAAAAGTTTATTTCTATCCAATATAAACTGATTTATGGGATAAAAGTAGCTTATATTTTATTGCAGGTGTAGAACGGCCTGTTTGCAAAATTTAAGCCCGATCTGTTTAGTAGTTTTGGATGAAGAAGTAACAAACATCCATCCATACACTCATCCATCCAAACATCAATACTGTTGCATTTAATATAAGTGTGATTATCCAAATTATGTATTTCCTATAGATCCTTCTTGTAGATCAATCGTTTCGGCGACCAATTGTGTTCAGATTCTTATAAAGCAAATTACACAACAATGTGATCTTTATTTCCTTTGTAGTAAGTACTGTAGCCACGTTGGTAGCCTGTCTATAAATGCATTGATTTTATCTCTGTTGTCCGTAGTAGCCATGTTGCAGAACCCATCCGCGTTGACCTCAATTGTATGGAAATAATGATGTAGAAGAATTATAGGTTACAGTTCAATCGAAGGTCGAAAATAAATACTCGTATTTCCGAAGCCTGTCGATGTATCTAAGTAGGATACCTGTGACTGTGTCTTGTGACTCTTGGGTTCAGAATTGCGTTATGCATTTACATAATGTGATTCCACTATCATGTCATTATCACATTAATATTATACATGTGAAAATTTGTATGGTTATTGATAATAATTTATGTTATAAAAATTTACATGTCTAAGTGCTTATTTTGTTTTTTTTAATAATTTATGTGTTACTTTTTAACACTAAAATTACCTAACGAACGAATTAGTCTGATGCAGATTTTTTTGAAGTTTGCTTGAGTTTAGGTCTGGACCTTAAATAACACACTTTATGTCGTCGTCATTTTATCCCATAATTCAGTTCCCACTGGACAATAATAACATCTAAATGTTTCCATAGAAGTTAACATTTTTAACTCATAATTCAATTTCCGCGGGACAGAAACAACTTTAAAATGTTTCTATACAAACAAAGCTTGCGTTGCCGCAGGCTACTAGTGGAATATGCCTAATTTAGAAATTATTGGGTCAACCAATAGGAGCTTCGCATACCACGGTATAAATAGTAATAACGACCTACCTCGGTAAAAACATACGAATTTAATTATTCTGTGACAAAGAATAACAGTTCTTAACAAATTACAAATTAGCTTAATGTGTATTTTTATTGATTTGTTTTTTATTGATTTGTAATTTTATTTACGTTTTTATATTACGTTTTTTTGCGTAAATTAAATAACACAAAATTAAATATCGGAAAACATCGAAAAAATAATATTTATTATATTGGCAGATTTTATGGATAAACGCTGTGTTGTATGCTTCTTATATATTTTTTAAACATTTTGCATACTGTTGGAATTGCCGTAAACTAAAGAAGTTTTCAGTAAATTAGAAGATCAGATACTCTTGTAGTTTTTTCAAATATCAATTCCAAGGTAATTCTAAGTTATCAATTTTATATTTCCAACAACTGCTTTATTTACCTAGATATCACGTAAATATTGATTTAATTAGTAGTACGGCCTGATTTCATAAAAAATAACGGTAATGTTACTTCGTTGGTACAAAAAAGTTACAGCAGCAATATTTCAGATATTGAAAATTTAAACATAATTAACCATATTAAATAAATACGATATCTACCTAAAGAAGGATACTGTCATATCTTATTAAGGCTTATCTTTCAATGACTATGTATCTCGTTATTTATTATTTTACTGAAACCGGATTTAAATTTGGAAGTGAATGAAACAATAAAATATATTGCACACTCTAATTTTATAAATACGAAAGTTTCGATGTTATGATGTATGGATGGCTGGGTGATTGCTACTTCTTCACGTTCTAAATGGATCAGACAGATTTGCATACAGGTACCTAGTTCTAAGCCTGGAATAAAAATAGGCTACTTTTATTCCATAAATAAATTCCTTTTGGATAGAAATAACCTTCAAACCGTACACCGTAATGCGTTGTTTTTGTTTCCATAGAAACAACGCATGCGAAGCCGCGGACAGAAACTAGTTAATTAATTACATCAATAATTTATCTGTGCTCGCGGTAGTTTTCAGATAATGTCTCTACCAGGCAGGCAACCGTAAATAAATCATAGGGTCAACACCTAGCGTGTGGAGTGTGCGTGCCTACTGTGTAAATAATAAATTGTGGTATGATCCTAAGCAACTACATACTACAACTACATCCTACTTACTGATGCAATGACAATGCAGCCGTGCTGATCAAACCTTGACGCTTAGCAGAACTGCCATTATTACAACTTAAATACGGAATATTCAGCAATTCTGAGAATTAATACCCACGTCAGAAGTAATGAATTATTGTAGATCAATATGAATAGATGTTTAATGAATTGTTCTGTTAAATGAGGACGTTTTATCGAACTCGTAAATAGGTACGATTGAGTCATGCAGTTCAAGTCATGGGTAAGGTACCTATTGCATATGCAAATATGCAAGCACACGTGGCTTGTCTATATGTTATCGGCTGGGTTATTAACAGTTGAATAGTTAAATTGCTTTTTATTAAACCGTTTTAAAATCATGGTTATTACTATAATTAGTACTGAATATTTTAAGAATAACATACGAGTACTTGATAGATGTTGGTGGCAGGATATAAACGCGAGACTTGCATGACATATGACGTGACTGAAGATAGGTACTTGCATATTAAGCTGACAAACCGCGATGAGTCAGGAAAAAAGTGTATACCTACTTATGTCAGCGGTCACAATAGGGTAAACAGCCATTTTGAAAAGTGTCTCAATCAATAAAAATACAATATTTTTATTAAATTGATAAGTGCCATAAAAAGCGTAAAAAAATTATTTACGAGTTTCGCGCGTAATTTGACTAAAACATGACGCAGTGGTCGCCATATTGCTCTGTGGTCATGACGCCAGTTGGCTGAGTACCGAAATGCGCTGATGTTGCTGATGACAGTTGATACTTTTTAGGTAGTTTACCTACGCTAAAACACAAAAAACACAAAAAAATAAAAAATAAAAAGAAAGAAAAAACACAAAAAAATAAAAAACAGAAATAAATATATACAAACCAAATGCAGCCAAAAAAAATAAAGAAATCATTGAGAAGGGGTAAAAAAAGATATTCCCACAAAACCCAAGGACCGAGGGGTCGTCACCCCTTGAGTTGACACCGGGGTAATGAGGCCAAGCCTCGAGGCCCCTCTCTGTGCCCCCACCAGGGCCGGAAAGAAATTTATTGACCTACGCAGGCTTTTGACGCAGTACATTGCGTCTACTATTTCATAACTGGAAACCTCGAATTGAAATAAATAAAAAAATGTATGTTTGTTTTTAAGCTTTTGGATTAGCTATCTCAATAATATTCTATTTTTAAATTTTTTCTTTACCCTATTGTGCACTTATGCATAATCTCTTTTAAGACTGGCCGCTGCCGTGGGCAAAATTCGCCTCGACGACGTATCAGCATCAGCCAGGATTGACAATACCAAATATTTGGTTAGTTTACAGACTCATGACTTTACTTATGACTTTTGCAGATGTGGCTTATGACTGCAAATCATCTGCAAAATGTGGAAAGTAACTGGGTTTGAATAAAACATTCGTATGAGAAAGACCGTTCAACTGATGTTATATCACACAATGACACATCCACTTAACTGGTTCGTTCAGTCAATCTCCTACTTAACGTAACAATAAGATGTGCACACAACGAGGCGCGTTAACGAGCCACATCACCTTGATTAGTACTTCCCATTCACATGGATTTATACTATTTGTTTTTTTAGCTGTTTAATTAATAAATTTGTAATTGAACAAGTTAATATTAATTAGGTACATACATGTCCTGAAGCGTCGTCAACCCGTATTAGATAGATAAATAAGTAATGCTGGATAATTCACTCAGCAAATGAATAATCACTCCCTATGCTAAGCAGTAGCGAGCAGCAGCTCGGTAAACGTAGTGTAGGACGCCCTCCGACAAGGTGGGATGACGACCTGCGAAAGACTGCAGGTGCTGGATACGGCAAGTTTAAGACAGGGCGCTATGGCGCTCATTGGGGAGGCCTATGTCCAGCTGTGGACTGCTATAGGCTGATGATGATGATGCTAAGCAGAGCTTATGTTATAGGTAAGGTACTAGATGACTTATATACCTACTTATTAGAATACATAACATAGATATGAACTACACCCGAAACAAATATTTGCAGATCGTACAAACATTTCCTTAAAGCAGGAATCGAAACCACTACCTCTTACGGGACAGGCGGATCTTCGTCGACTGCGCCACACCGGTCATTGTATTTCTCCACTGCTGAACATAGGCCTCCCCCAAACGACGCCAAGAATAGGATCCTTAGCAACTGCCATCCAACGACTCCCTGCTATGGATACTTGGTACACGAATACTTGTGAAATACTATCAGGACGACGCGACGGACGCGTATGACTCGGAACAAAAAAGAGATTAAAACACCACAATAACCAGTGTGACCGGGTTTCAGCGGATGTGGTCATTTTCAACAAGCCACAATACTAGTCACCCCAGAAAAAGGATCAATAAATTGGCCACTAGACAAAAATAAGAAGAATAAGAGTTGCCTGGAAGACATCGCTGTTAGCGATAATGCCGCCGATTGTGCCACACTAGACATAGTTAGTATTATGTTTTGTTTTATGTATTGACAGTTATGAAATAAAACAAATGCTATGTTTAGCAAAAAATCGAACACAATGAAGTAATTTGACCTGTACCTACGCACCTAAAGAAATTGATATTTCAAAGTAAACTAAAAGACTGAGTTGGATACTTGTATGACAGACATTTTTAGACGATGCATTTTATAGGAAAATACTCGCTTCTGCTCTCATTTCTATTCCGATTTCGGAATGCGTAACCTATTCATAATTATGTAGAATCGAACTCTACCGCGTGAGGGCAATTACCAGAAATAATGCAGATACAGGGTGGGGCAAAAGTAATCATCCGATGTTCTTTTGCTGTAATTTTTTTTTTAATGAAAAAACTTTGGTTCTGCTTGTAAAATTTGTTAACTTAATTCATTAGAATTTATTCCATTAAGTTGACAAACTGATATCGGTCAAGTGGCCGCCGCCAGAGTTGATGACCATACGGGCCCGTTTTATGGCATTTTTCATCACTCTTGCCAGAACTTCGGGCGACAGGTTCTCGCATTCCTGGCGAATATTCTCCTTAAGAGCTTCGAGAGTCTCAGGCTTGCTGACGTAAGCCCGCGATTTTAAAAATCCCCATAAAAAGAAGTCTGGAGCGGTTAAATCGGGTGATCTGGCCGGCCAGTGCAAATCACCAAAACGAGAGATTAAGCGACCCGGAAATGCTTCCTTCAGAATATCGGTTGTGGCTCGAGCAGTGTGCGCCGTTGCACCGTCCTGTTGAAACCACATGTTCTCCAGTCCCAATTCATCAAATTAAGGAAGAAAAATTCGGTAATCATGGCTCTGTAGCGCACACCGTCCACAGTCGCCGTTGGGCCCGCGGCGTTCTCAATAAAAATGGATACAATTATTCCGCGTTCTTGCGGAGTAAACCGATTCATGGCTTGTCGATTTGTATTTTACGTTTGTTTACTTCACAAATGTCAAAACCGAATTGAAATTTGGCGTCATTTGCAAAAGTTATAGCGTGTTCCAATAGGGTGATTACTTATGCCCCACCCTGTATAATGTTATATCGAATGGCAACATACCTTTTTTCTTAAAAAAAAAAAAGTGTTGGGAAATTTCCTGCTTAAACAAGTAATCGAACCAATTCAAATTTAAAAATTAACACCCTGTATTTTTTATGGCACCGATCGGTAGAGCCTTTGTCAGGAAGACCATGAAATCTGCCAAAAACTAGGGAGACGAAGCACTTTTTGGCACCCTTAGACCAGTTAATGTTTCAGGCGGTGTTTTGCGTAAGTACTTTTGACATTAATTACCTCCAATATAAAACTTCCACTCATATAAGAAAATATTTCATTTAAATAGGGATTCAAAGACGAACATTTCATAATATTTATTAACGTATGAGAGAACGGGTCCAAAGTCTCATTGAGTTTTGAATTGGTTAATGACGGCGGAGTTCCTGTATAGCCACTACGGGACTATCGAAGCCGTCGGTCGCCGAGGGCATTGCTCAATGAAATGACGAGGAATCATCCTAATTACCAGGAATTTGGAATTGGAACGGAAACTGTTTTGTAGAGTCTTTTACTTTTTCCTTTACTTTTACAACTTATACTGACAGGTCCTGTTCCGCGGATTCTTGAGAGTCCGGTGTCCTTAGGAGCAGTTGTCAGACAAAGACATTCGCTTATGCACACATAAACACACATTCTATTACAGAAAAAGTCCATTTAGTAATAGATAAATAATGTTGGACAATCCATACGCATCAATTAGCCCCAAACTAAGCAGAGCTAGTGTTATTGATATACATAATATAGTACATTACATATAATATGATAGATACCTAACAAGAATAATATTCATATTTAATATTTTTGTATTTGCATTTAAAGATTTAGTTTATTTGTTTTTTGCAAATGCAAATGAAATACCTACTACATTTATGTAATAAAAATATATTCAATTAATTAAATTACTTAACTAATTAATTTAGTTTATCTGTTTGTTATTTTCATATGAATACTTTATCATTAATATGTAGTTTATTTGTAAAATCCATGTTTTTGTATGTAAGAGCAGGATATCCTGGCACAGGTATATGTACATGTACCTACTTATAAGGATGTCCTAACAACTGTTTAGCGTGTAGAAAAACCTATTTTATATACATACCTATAAAGAATTTTCAACTACTTACTAACATTGTCCTAAAATGTATACCTACATTACAAATACTGCACAACCTAACTGTGGTTATGTTGGATAATGCAAAGGGCAGACAAAAAGGGGACTTCTCTTATCGAAGGCCAATAGATGCATCGAAAACTGAGCGAGAGGAATAATTATTGACTAAGGCGTCATCCTAATTGGTTACGACTGAAATATAGGATTTCATATCGCGATAAAAATGATCGTCCAACAGGTGTCCTACTAGGTCACACGATATGCGATGGGCATCACGCGATGCCAGATGTCAGATCTCAGTCAGTGTCACTGTCGTGACCAATTAGGACACACAAAAGAGATGTGTACAAAATTTATAAGTTCTTAATGATACGTAACCGATCATATTCTATTTAAGAAGTTTAGGACACTCTGAAACAGACACTGGAAGAGTCGTAGCGAAAAGCAAGCGGCGCCAAAACAAAAAAAAGAAGTTGAAGTTAGAGAGATGTATAGCCCTGATTGCACGATCGCACGATCAAAAATCAAAGCACTCGTACGATCGTTTCGTAGGCATTTCAAGCGCTCGCGCGATGATTTGCGAGCTTCAATTCGGACACTCTAAATAAATTAGTGTTTAATCTCGTGCGACGAAATTGCATCGTTCGAACGATCTACGCCAATTAGGACGACAATGACTATATAGAGTGCTCTCTCTCTTCCTTTATTGTTATTTTCATAATTTCTATATACTATGTACTATTAACTGTCATTATTATGTAAATGTTACATATTTAAGTATCTATATTAAATATGAAACTTAATTTAATTATCTTTAAGATAGCCGCGCTGCAGAGCGAGACCCTCTAGCACAGGTATTACATTACTAAAAGAGGGTCCCATACCACTGTAATATATTAATTAATTTAAGTTAAAGCAATAAACTATTTTGATTTTATGTACATAGACAAAATAATTAACGTAAAACATTGCAATTGTAAAGTAAAGATTTGATCTCAGTTTGACAACGTCTGTTGTCATTTGTCATTGTCAAACAAACTAAACAGAAACTTTTTCTAACGAATGAAGGAGTTCATATCAAGTACTTTTACTAAGATATGTAATTTTAGGTTCAGGTCATTAATTCAAATAATTTTGTCTATTTAGTAGATTCATGTCGGATGAATGGGACTGTTTGCTTAAATTTAAATTTAGGATTACGAAACATGTAGCAAGCAGTAGTTGGAAAAGAAACCGCTCAAAATGCTAAAAAGTTTCTTAGAATCAATGATATCTTTTTAAACGAGTTTGAATAAAAATAAATTGTTAAGTGTGAGCCTGACTTGCGCACCGAGAGGGCTTCGTATTTAATTATGACTTTACTTCTTGCCAAATATCATGTTTCTAGGTCAACAGGAAGAGTTACCTCATAGGTTTTGGTCCCTTGCTAGAATAAATAAATAATTTTTGTAAACAAACTACAAATTTATGGTTCTTGGATTTTTCCTTTGACTTGTGCTATAAAATCTTGCTTCTTCCCAATTATATGAATCTAAGCCAACGGAAAGTACCTTCAGTTTTGTGTGTTTTCGTTGGGAGTGTCCAAATAAGAGGGCAAAAACAGTTGAATGTTTTGTTTATGATGACTCAGATTTTTTTTTTTTTTACAGTGGGTTTTTATTGTTAATTTCATTTTGATACCTCCGTGTGTTTTTAGGAAATGGTTTTGAAGGACAAAAAAAATAAAATAAGGGTTTCTTCTGAGGTAAGGAACCCAAAAAAAGTATTGTTATTTCGATCTACGCAGTTGTTTTACGAGTTCTAAGAATCTAAAACACGAGATAACAAACAGTTGTATAATTTTATTTTGTTTATAAATTATCATAAATTCGTTAATGTCGCCGTCTCAACATGTGTGAAATACTTAGCGTCCACTTAGCCTTACTAAATAAGGTACGTAAGGTATGCCACTGGTGCGATCACTTCGACACTTTGGCATGGTCTTTAGATCTACCTACTCGTATCTAATTCGTGGTAGGCAAATAATATGCCAATTAGAGTTCAAAAAAAATATTCGACAGGGTGCCACGTAACATGTGTAAAGGAAAAAGGGCTATTGCCAACCTCGACCAAGTTATGATAATGGATTTAAAAAAATGATTTTTTTTTAAAGTTAATATCTATTCTCTTTATTATTTTATATACATTTTTATGTTTTGAAAAAAAAAATCACGAATGTTTTTTTTGTTTTTCAGCAAATCCAGTATTTTGTCAAAAAATTTCGAACCTATAATAATAATCTGAGATTAAAAATATAAGAAAAAAAGTGCAAAAAATCTTATATCCAAAGTTGTCCCCGTCGTCGCGCGTCGTCGGGGTCCAGAATCACACCCTTTCGGCTTAATACACATGTTTTGTGGCACCCTGTAAAAGAGGACTCTGATCCAATAAATTCACTCAACCGATACTTATATTTATTACATTTACTAACGAGAAGTTATTTAGAGATAATTTTAATTTGAATACAAAGAGTGTGCAGTCTAGATAAGATGTCCAAGAATTTTTTAAAACGACTCAATAATCGTTATTTTATCATTCTTAATGAAATTATAATGTTGGAACGTGTCATTATATTATTGATTTTTTAATTTACCTAGTAAGATTAAATAAATTAAACTTAAGACGTGAAGTGTGCTATTAAAGTATCTTAATCGGTATTAAATGACCCGGAAGTTTAAAAATAAATAATAGAATACAATTCCCATCAGGTGAGATTGTGGTCAAACGAAGGTAAATGAACGAATGAATGAATGAATGGTATCGTCAATTAAAACAACAACTTTTTTTACATAGGTAACTTTAATTCTACTATACCTACCTACTATTTAAGTACTCGGTCAGATGCTATTTAATAAAACGAATAATAATGCTGGACAATCAGTATCTGGCCTATGTTTTATGTTTTTTTGTGTTGAGCCGAGGCTCAAACTTTTTTGTGATTTTAAAGCTTAACACTTTGACTGCTGAAATCACACGGTATGTGTTTTCTACAAGTGACTAATATGCGTAAATCCACACGAGCGCAGCGGCTGAGAAAATACAGATCTGTGTGACTCAGCACAGCCGTAATATTTTTCGAACGAAACGCATGTGCGGCGCAACACAACCGCTGTGTAGAGCGGCAGCACGAATTGTTTAGGTTAAAAAAAAGATCGCAGTCGTCGAAAAAAAACCGCAGTCAAAGTGTTAAGGGAAAATATGAGAATTAAAATTGGCATATTCTCTTTTACTCCCAAAATACAATTGAATCGAAGTTGTTTTAATTATGGGTTCAATAGTTTAAAAATTCGCGGCAAAAAAAAACTACAAAAAATTTAGTCCCACGCCAACACGAACCGATCACCCTTCAATATTGTTATCAATTTGTAGCTCCTTTAAATTACTGATAAGTTATTAATAAGTTTTAATGACTTTTAACACCCATAATAAATACCACAATTTAATGTATCACTTATAAACGAAATACTACGTACTACCTAACCCTGATACAAGGCAAATCTGGGGAATCCCAAGGTAAATTAAATGGTAAACAAATATTTAAATTAAGTTATAAATCGGATCCAGTTATGACTGCATTGACACGATGAGACAGTCAGGCACAAAAAATCATCAGCATGGAACATCCATTTGTCGAACTGCAAATATGCTAACCAATCGCTTTACTATGAAAATGGTAGCATGGTGAGACACACGAAACATCCATTTGTCGAACTGCAAATATGCTAACCAATCGCTTTACTATGAAAATGGTAGCATCGCAGCATCGTCACGTACACTGCCAAGGAAGAAATAAACTCTATAATATACATAGCTAACTACATAACTCTAGATAGTGCGTGCTATTTAGAGAGTTATATTAAATTATTTCTATCTCGACACTTTTGAGGCGCGTTTCTTCACCTGTAGATTCCTTAATGTAGATGTTCTACCTAAGGGTAAAATGCCAAAATGTGCCATGCCGTGACCATACCTTTGTCATAGTAAAGTGGTTAGGGCATCTAGGGCCGAATTTTACAAAATGTTTAGCTTTACAATTCTGTTAAATTCAATTCTGAACAATGGTATTGATCAGAATTAAATATATTGGCTTTTTACCTTTGATGAAAGAAACTACAGATGGAGGGACGCGTATCAAAAGTATCAAGGTTGAAACCATCAATTGTATCTCTCTCTTGTATCTCTCAAAATGGCACCGCACACACTATCTAGATTTTCTTTCATCTATGGACTTTGAATTCTGCGACGGAACCATTGCCATAGCAAAGCAATTAGTTATCAGAATTCAGCCTCTGGTGAAGTGAACTCCGTGTGGTTGGGGCGGGCGTGAGAAATAAGAAGGGGATGTTATTTCCTTTTTCATGTGAACAGGTACAAACCACGGGTAAAACTACGGAAGTCTTCGCTCAGACTGTTCTAAAGCATATTATTATTGGCTTGCCTTTTACTGTTGCTTAGAAATGAATAATTGCTGTCTGAATCGTTGCGTCTCATCTCTTAACGAAGGACATACCTAATCAGAACAAGGAAGTTGTTGTTTTTCCGACACAAACTAGGTTAGAAGCGAACCCGCTTACATTCATAATGAAAATAAATATGCTTTAAAATGTCTTTAGACTCTTAAAATCGATTACAGTGAACACATGGACCTGATTGTAAGAACAACTTAGGATTTCTCGGAACCGAGCACACACTGTCGGTTTAATAAGTACCTGCCTACCTGCTCAGAAGTTTATTGTGCGTCATTCCCCGACGAATGTGGGTATTGCATTAAATGATTCCTTAGCTTTATTTATTCATCACGTTGCAGTGTTGTACCGTAACCGCTGTGGTTTCGTGAATTAAATGATGGCTATTTATATTTATGGTTTATTTAGAGGAATGATCAACGTCACTAATTGATAACATTATTATACACAAACAAAGCATTTATTCACTCTTGTTTGATTTTTCTTTAAACGACCGTTTATTTAATATATATATTTTTTACATTCTTGTACCACTATCTAATTTAGTGAGAGGAACGACGAAATAGTAAAGTATCGAATGTTGTAAGCAATGTAGATGTCATCTGCAAATGATCCATATCAATACCAATCAGGCCAGCGTCATCAAGACGCTGGCTGCATTGCCCCGCTGTATGGCAATGATGCCCAGGCTAAATACTCGCCAGTACCTGGGCCTAAATTCTGCTAATCAATCGCTTTACTATGATAATGTTGTCGTCGCAGAGCTGTCCATAGGTGAAAGAAACTCTCTGGATAGTGCGTGCTCTTCTACTTGCACGGAGAGATTGACATAATGGTTTCAAGCTTGACACTTTTGATACGCGTCCCTCCATCTGTTGTTTCTTTCGTCAAAGGTAAACTTCCAAAAGGTCATTCTGAGATGCTAACATTATTATGGTGACGTGCTGGTCACGCGATACTTAGTTAAAGTAATATAAAAAACTGTAAAGGAAATATGCACGATCTATGCAGGGTCTATGTCAGGCAGCCCTAAGAAATACCTTTTGTTCGTACAATTTTTCAATAATTTTTTAAAGAAGCTCATTCGTGCATTTAAAATAAAAAAACCCTACTTAACTTGTAAGGCAAAGGATGGTGCTGATCTTTCATATCAAACTAAGAACGGTGTAGGAAGACACTTTATTTTTATTTTTTTTAGTTTTGTGACACAATTTTTTTAAGTAAACGGCCATGTTCAGCGACTGGCCAAACGTACCGGCCGGCAACAGCAGCAGGCGCGGATTTTAGCAATACCCGGTACGTACCATGTGAGCAGTACAAAACGGTCTTATAACTAAAATGATAAATGATTATGATTTATCTTTAACAGAAAAAAATATGTATGGTCAAAATAAAGATACAAGTATAAAGAAATACGTGTAAGTACCTAAGTACTTATAGGTAAGTTAGTTAGTACATATAATCCTAAGCTAATCCTTATCTTAATGTAAAATAAGAACGTTACACAGAAAACATCGCGATATGCACTCTAAACGCGTTTTGCTAAATGGCTAAAATGACCCAAGCAAGATATAAATAACTGGCTAGAGAAAGTCATTTTACGCAAGAAAATTTAAACTATGTTTACGCTTATGCTCTAGGGTTTATAATCGTTTAACGCTTATTTTAATTAATCAAATCCTTCTAATCTTATGCTGAGACAGGACCAATTTCTCTCTGTAGAGTCACTTGTTGCTTATTTTATAGATAAGTAGTTATTTTTTATTTTATACTTGTATGTTGTGTATTTATTTGATAATATGTAGTAACAAGTTGTACCTATTTCAGTGAACCAATAAATATATGTTATTTATTCTTTCTTTCTTTCTAATGATGATGCTAAAGATAATAATCTAAAAGATCCGTCCGTCATCATTAGACCTAACCACATTGCAAATTCTCTCCTCCAAGACTAGCATAGAGTCTGTGTGTGTACCTATTATTTTCCTGTAGATACATTCTTTTCTAACAAATTCCACCCTCAGCAAGTCTTTGTATTTTGTTTAGAAAGTTTGAGTGTTTGTTAGTATTTTGTTTTTGTAAAATGTACCTAAATATGTAAGTGACCTCGTTGAGATTTTTCAACAACTTTCGTGGTCTCCAGCAAAGCTTCTTGGTTGTATTTATTTATTTATACTTTTTGCACGAAAAACATAACACAAAACTTATTCTAGAAAATTTAAACAAAGGCGAACTTAACCCTAAAAAGAGTTCTCTTCCAGCAAACCTTGTTGGGAGATAGAGACTAAGTGAATACATATATGTTTAATATATGTTTTTATTTTAAATAATCCATTGTGTAAGTTTTTAAACCCGTTATTTTGAAATACAACCGCAGAAGTTTTATTAATAAGATGATTTCTTTTTTGAATTATAAGAATAACGGAGTATTTGATTAATTTTAGTAGTCTTTATGGTGTTGGGTAATGATAATGAAGGATCTAGTTTAGTAAATTTGTTAATGCAAATTTTCTCATTCTTATTCATATCTTCATCATCATCATCAGCCTATAGCAGTCCACTGCTGGACATAGGCCTCCCCCGATGAGCGCCAAAGCGACCTGTCTTCAGCTTGCCGCATCCAGCATCTAACTGCAGTCTTTCGCAGGTCGTCATCCCACCTGGTCGGAGGGTGTCCTACACTACGTTTACCGAGTCGTGGTCTCCACTCAAGAACACGTTTGCCCAGCGGACGTTGGTTCTTCGCGAGATATGGCCGGCCCACTGCCACTTCAGCTTGCTAATTCTTGAGCTATGTCGATAACCTTGGTTCTCTGTCGGATGTATTCGTTACGAATCCTATCCTTCAAAGAAACTCCGAGCATAGCTCTTTCCATAGCTCGCTGAGCGACTTTGAACTGGTGGACCAGCCCTATCGTGAGTGTCCACGTCTCAGCTCCGTAGGTCATAACGGGTAGGACGCACTGATTGAAAACTTTCGTTTTAAAAAAATAATTCTTATTCATATATATCACACTAATATTCTAAACGCGAAAGTTTGGATGGATGGATAGATGTTTGTTACTTCATCACGCCAAAACTACTGAACGGATGTGGCTGAATTGCATACTGGTAGTTCCAGGCTTGGAATAAGTGTAGGCTACTTTTTATCCCATAGATCAGTTCCCACGGGATAGAAATAACCTTAAAAGGTTTACATAAAAACAACGCGTGCGAAGCCGCGGGTAGAAACTAGTGTTAAATATTCCAAGGGTATAAAAGAATACGAGTTGAAAGAAAAATGTACTTATAATTTCATAGTAGGTAAATATTACACAATAGGTAAATAAAAAAATTACAATTTGATCCCCTCGGGGTCCAGAACCCTTTCGGCCTTTAGTACACATTTTACGTGGCACCCTGTACAAGGGAGAGCTGTATATACAAATTGTCATTTTGTTTCGATATTTATTTGCAAGTCTAAAACCGTGTTAGTCAAACAAAATATTGTCGACCGTTTCTTTGCAGGCATCAATTCGATATTCAATAAAACTTTAATCTTTGTAAATAGTTTCCCAGTTTAAAAAAATATATACAAAAGAAGTCAAAATCTCAAATCATCAATTTCATCTTTGTAAAATAGAGGTTTAACTCACTTTTCTAGACGATCTCCAAGTTTGTCCGAGAGATGGTTGTCCTTGGGGTAGGTAAGGTCGGCGTCGTACAGGTCCCGCTTGTACCCCCGCCAAAAGGTCGGCATCATCCACACGAACCATGTCTTCGAGAAGAAGTTTGCACGTTTGTAATTGTTTGTCTTCTTCTCGCGGATTTTTGGGTGCACTTTTTTGGGGTCGCACGTGTCTTTGTTTCCACTCACCATTTTGAACAAAAAAAAAAAAAATCGTTAAAAAAACTACACTATGCGTCCGCGAATAATATCGCTATGATGCTTCAGTGGTCTATGGGAACTGTCATGTTGAAATAAACGTCCTCGCGTAGAATTGAGAGGCGCGTGCGTGAAGCGCTCGATTAGCTACGACTCTGATCGAGCGCGATCCTCCCTTCTACTGCTGCGCGCGCGCACGACGCTGCCTTTAAATAATGAGGTAGTGGCACAGATGAAACCTGTACTACGAGTAGGTACAGTGTCACGGCGTGGTACGGTTGGCGCTTCGGCGGCGGCGGGGCGGCGGCTGCGGCGGCGCCGGCGATAGCGGCCGATGAACTTAACGAGATAATTATGGGGTGCTTGATGAGTGAAGTGCTTTAAAGAAAATGGAAAATGTCATTTACGAAAAATACGCTCACAAAACATGCTCAGTTTTAGTAGATTTTCCTTGCTCTTTTAACTGTAATGTGTTTATCATACACAACACTTGTTTTTAGATGCATTAAATTTTTTTTTTTTTGCATGCTTTAATTAAAGCAGAGTAAAACTTGAAAACCTTGAATACATAATTGCAAAAGCAACCAACGTCATCACATCAATGAAGGTTAAAATAGTGATAAAAGTTTTCTAGCAAATGTTTTTACATTCAATACCCAAGGCTGGACCTTTGACTTGGCTCGTCTTAGGTTCCCCACACTGCTTACCGTAAGCACAGATATAATAATACCACGAATAATACTAATCATCATGACAACCTCTGTGGTACGGTGGGCGAAGGTCCGTCTGCGACGCAGGAGGTTGCGGGTTCGATTCCCACCTCTGGACAATTGTGTGTCCGATCTGCAGACATTTGTTCCGGGTGTTCTGGTCGTTATCTATGTATGATTAAAAAATATCTATCTATGTAAATAGTATTGTATTAAGTATATCAGTCATCTAGTACCCATAACACAAGCTCTGCAAAATTCACACTAAGTGAATTTTCCAGCATTATTTATCATCATTATCAGCCTATGTTAGTCCACTGCTGGACATAGGACTCCCCGCATGAGCGCCATAGTGCCCTGTCTTCAGATTGACGCAACCAGCATCTGCCTAATAATTAGGGCTTAGACCCGGGAATTCCCGAAATTTTTGACACATTTAAGAACCGGGAAATCGTAAATTTACCCGGGAAATTTCGGGAAAAATATTTTTACTTTTAGACCTTGAATATAATAGATTTTATTTACTAAAACTATATAACTTAAGTTATTTCACTTCCTCTTATAGTATCAGCCCAGGTACGCGTTAATAGTACCTATGTATATTTAAAAATTACATAAAACTAAATCTCATCAAGAAGGCTTTCTACTCCATAAATGATTATCTCAATGATGTTAATGCTTGGCCAGATGTCGCTCAGTTTCGCACCGACAATAGTATGTAGTAAGTAATTTGTTGTTGTGCATAGCTTTACTGAAATATTGACATGTATCGAATCATATTATATTTAGACTTAAAATAGGCAAATAACCATGTATTAGACATATAAGAGATGAACATGCTAGTGGTTTCTTTTCACTTCTTCCACTAGTGGACAAAAAATTGAAGTGAACAGTAAAATAATTTTATTTGATAATAATGTATATTTAAAATATGACTTGTCTAAGTGCTTATTTTGTAAGCCTAAAGAAATAAATGATTTTTTACTTTACTTTACTTTACTTTTATGCATGACCATGGCAGACTAGAGATATTATTGTTGATTGACTTATAAGACCAATGTTTAATTAAATTTTTTATTTAAATATCTTTATCTCTGGTGATCTGTTAAAGTTAAGATCAAATTCTGAGTTATTTGTCTTTTGTCCCCTCGTTTATCAATAAGGCTTTTTGTTCTATTGAGTCGATTGCTGCCACTATGCTTAGCAAAATATCAGTAAGAACATACTGACTGAGCAACATGGCAGCAATACTCCATATCAGACCGGACTTAAAGTTGACAAAGAAAAAGTGGCTGTCGCGGTGCGAAATATTGTCCAATCTGGTATAGTATGAGATAGTTAGCTTTGTGGCCGTCGTTTCAGTATTCGACCCGATAGAACTACCAAAGTTCAGAGTTAGTATTTAGAGTGACACCGAGGAGCTCCCAGTTTGATTTCGGGGCATAGTTTAATTATGTATGGTTTGACCTCATTTCTTTTGCCTTACAATTCAAACAGACCTTCCGAGTCAAGTGCAAGCGTTGCAGCATTCTTTTCATGCCTGTTTTTTCTTTTCATTCCGTCAAAGTTCTAATCTTCCTATATAAAAAAAATTGTAGGTATTTATTTTAATAAAAACCTCATAATATAGTCTGTTTTTTGTCTCTTTTTTTAACTAAATAGGTAAATAAGGTAAACCACCTTTTGTACTGGTATTTTCTCAAGAATTTTACTAAAATTTGCATTATGTCGGTAGGAACCGGGAATTCCCGGTTCCGTCTTCAAGATTTCCCGGGATTCCCGGTTCTTCAAAAATGGCCCACGTTTTCGAAATTAGGATCTATGAACTATATCCTAGGACCAGCTAGGATAGCTGACCCGCTCGCAACTTCATTCGCATGGACCTTTTTATAAAAAAAGGCCATCAATGAAACACCTCCAAAAAGTTGTTAATACTAGAATTGTAAACATATATGTAGGTACTCGTACCTATCAATGGATTAGTATTTTTCATGAAAATTTGAAATTATGCTTCAATGTTTTATAGCACTCAAAAAAGAACCCTAAAATTAACACGCCTTTTGTAAGGCGAAGGAAAACGGACGTGTTAATTCCGAAAATCTGATATTTGCATGACTACGTCCTAGCATAAATAAATAAATAAAAATAGCCTTTATTCGATGAGCAAATCATCGAATAAAGGCTATTTTTATTTATTATTATTATTATTTTTGGTTATTGCATGGTATAAAATAATGTTTAAAATAAGTAAAATTTTGTCTTATATAATTCTATCACTAAAGAGCTAACTGAAATGTCAGCAACCAGTTTGTTGGTCATCATTAATCGTAAAAGGAACCCTCCAAAATTTCAGACTCGTAGCTCTTGTAGTTCCAGAGATTTCGTGATGACTCATTCATCAGTCATCACAACACATCACATCAGAGTCTGTAGACGGAAAATTTGAATCTTATGCGGTGCAAAAATCGGAAAAATCAATGATCTCAATGGTCGGGGCTTTTTATGGACAAAACAAGTATAAATAGATAGATCAATTAAATACAAATAAACGTGTCGACTGTCGAGATCAAGAGTAATAATAGGCTCGCAGTTTAAAGCAATTTGCATAGACTCCATGTCTCGTTAGTCTCGCTAAAACTCGAGAACAGCTGGGCCGATTTAGCTGATTTTTATTTTGAAATGTTTGTCCTAGTCCAGGGAAGGTTTAAACGGTGAGAAAATATGGTAAAAAAACTCCACGTGGGTGAAGCCGCGGGGCGCAGCTAGTATAAAAATGAACCGATGAATGTGTTGCTAAGCGCAAATCTCGAGAGCAGCTGAACCGATTTCGCTTATTCTTTTTTTAGAATATTCCTTGAAGTATGAGGATGGTTCTTACGGAGAAAAAAAAGAGAAAAAATTAAAAATTGCCTGAAACAAATGACCACCCGGGTGAAGCCGGGACGGGCCACTAGTCATTCATAAAAAAATGTCACAAAATATTGGTTATTTAAACAACGAAGCGTGAAGTGTTCCAGATTTTAAAACTATTAAATTGTTGTTGTATGTCCGAAACATTTTTATTTTGTCAGATACTAAAACTTAAAAAAATATGAAATATAAAATTTTAATTTCAGCATTTCTTGGGATTTTCCAAAATCTCTAGAGAATTTCTAAAATCACACATATTTACAATTAAGACGATATGAATAAAAACGGTGAAGCTGGTAGGGGCGGGAGTTTTAAATTAAAAATTAGATTGTGTAAAGCACTTGAAAGTACCAATAAAACGTCTGCTGGAAACAAGTCGCAAGTGTCACGACCTATCACGTGGTTTATTATTCGGCTGCTAAAATTTCCAGCCATGTTTTATTTTGTTCTACGTCACGTATTGTCTGAAAAATTTGTTTGATATTGCCTACGAATCGTTATAGGACATTGCGATTTGGTTGAATTCTCAAATATATTGCTTACGATAATTATTCTGAAACTAGTTCAGAAAGTTAGTGCATACGTCTTTTTATTTTAATAACAATTAACATCTTGGTTCATAAACTGATAATAACCGTAATAAATTAAACTTAATATTTAATTATCGGTTTTTCTTTCTAATTTTAATAAAATAATGTTTTCATTAATAGTGAATGTAAGGGCATAATAAGGCTTTATCACTTTTTAACGCTGTTTAAAGCATCAAAATATATATCATATTTCGTTCGTTCAAGATCCACGGAATAGAGTTTTTATCATAGAGAAAAGCATAGAGTTATTAAAAAAGGTAGAAAAGCAAAATACCCGCAAGGAGTATTGCTCAAAGAGTAACGTATGATATTGTAAGTATTGCTATCTCTATGAAAATACAAAAAAAACATTGAAAAATGGTGTCCATATTTTTATAAATTATCATGATCCTTTTTCAATACAAAATTCTCTTTTATAATATTGCAGTTGTGTCTCAAATGTGGAACTTAAAACATTGGTACAAATAACAGTAAAAATGGCAGAGAAAAGAAACAAAAATAGTGAAGCTCATCATTTGAGAAAGGTGTGACTGATATAAGTTTTATATTATACTGCAACATAGTACTGTTCAGTTTTTACTTGTGTGCTACTGGATTCTGTACCCGGTTCCACATTGGTATTATGACGACCTCCTTGCTGCGTCCTAGCTAAATTTTGGCCATGGCGGCGAGTCTCAACGTAGACTAGGCATATGCGCAGGACATTTTTGTAGTGCACAACTGCACATGTCTGTGCAAACACTACCTGGCAGACTGACACTACCGGGAGAGGTCAGGTGCAGAAGAAAGGCTTATCGTGCTTAAGTAATCTGCTTGGGTACCTATGTAAATGCCTCTTTAATATATAAATAATCAGTTTATGCGGGCACAAAAAGAGCCATATCACAAACAAAAATACAGTGCATATTATAGAAAAATATAATATAAAAATATTAAAACAAACATAGGTAAATAGACCTAAGTTTTTATTTCCGTCCACATGGACAGACAAATCCAGTGCTTATTTATGGGATTGGCCAGGAAGTCAAAAACAGCCTTAAGGATGGTGTTGTTGGAGCGAGTTAGTCGACTCCAGAAGGCTGCTATCCTCGCCCGTCTTATAGCAAAGAAATCGGGAACTCCCGCCTCTGAAAACAGGATGTCCGACCGACTGCACTGCCCTTTCTTCCATACCTATACCAAAGCATACCTAATCAAGTTTTTCTGGGTCTTTCGATACTTCTAAAACTAAGCCTTCTTGCATAATTAATTAAGTCTGCAGAAGGTTGTAGGTTCGACTCCCGAGGCGAATGTTTGTAGAAGTCAATATAATCATGGCTACTGTTTCAGAATTTTTTAGAGAAGAGTAAACCAAATACGAACTGTTGTTTGGCTGAAGGCAAAAAACCCACATCTCTGAGTTCGCTAATAGTGTGGAACGTATCGAAGGCTTTGGCCAAGAATCCCAATATGGATATAAAGGTAAACCCAGTTTATACTGCTAGGCTGTTAACGCGAGTTACGTACGCTATTTAACACAGAACGTAACTCTCGTTAACAGGGTTATTACATTAATTTTAGCGCGAATAACGCGTGTTAAGGCGTATTTTAACGTGAATAACACGTGAAAAGGCGTTATAAAGCGTAGTAGTTTTGCTGGTGACATAAACTGGCCAAAACAACATAATTTGAACTATAGTTTGACCGAAACCGCTGTACCGCTCCTGTGGAAAGTGCGGCGAGGTGGGAGGCGAGGAAAAAAGAGCAAGAGTACTTGTTGACGGCAGACTGATGGATCCATGATCGGAGCGGCCGATATTTCACCCCCGTCTCGCCGCTCGCATACCTCAGGCGCAGTACAACGGTTTCGGTCAAACTATAGGTAGAAATTATGGGTTCCGTAGCCAAATGACATATACGGAACACGTTGGTATGTCAGTCCCTCGCGTCTGTCACAGCGAATAAAGTATTTGTACAACTTCGTTTGATACAAAAATGGGCACAAATAATCCCTAAATTCATAATTATACTTATGATCGTACCTTTTATTTATAACTAATTTTACGACCTATTTTACGACCATGGTATTAAGGGCTTTGTTTTTCAAGATACAGGAAGGAAAAATATAGAAATCATATTGTTACTTTTTTATTGTACTACCGATTGACATTATATGGATCAGTTGGGCTGTAGATTGTTTGCAACAGTCTTCAGTAAGCTCAACTGTTTCAATTTTAAATACTCATCATCATCATCATCATCAGCCTATAGCAGTCCACTGCTGGACATAGGCCTCCCCCAATGAGCGCCATAGCGCCCTATCTTCAGCTTGCCGCATCCAAATTTGAAAAATTGGAAAGAGCTATGCTCGGAGTTTCTCTGAAGGATAGGATACGAAAAGAATGCATCCGAAAGAGAACCAAGGTTATCGACATAGCTCAAAGAATTAGCAAGCTGAAGTTGCAGTGGGCCGGCCATATCTCGCGAAGAACTGACGGCCGCTGGGGCAAACGTGTTCTCGAGTGGAGACCACGACTCGGTAAACGTAGTGTAGGACGCCCTCCGACCAGGTGGGCCATGATGACCTGCGAAAGACTGTAGGTAGATGCTGGATTTTAAATACTAAGTAGTGTTAATTTTTTAAATTATTATTTTGTAATTATCTTGGTTAATAATTAAAATATTCTTATAAAATTTATGTTATTAACTACTAGCTGCGCCCCACGGCTTCGCCCGCGTGGAAATCTATGTGTCAAATTTTTTGTATAAACATTACTCTTTGAATCACTCTATCTATTAAAAAAAACCGCATCAAAATTGTTGCGTAGTTTTCAAGATCTAAGCATACAGGGACAGACAGACAGCATGAAGCGACTTTGTTTTATACGATGTATTGTACCTACTTAATAATCACAGACGAAATATTACAACTATATGATTTAAGACACCAACTTAGACACAAAACTAACAAAACCAAATATAAAAACTACAACTCAGTAAAATATATAGAGATATTAATAAGAAAACAAAAGAAAACTACGAAACTACAGAACTCAGACTCTATAAGACTTTTTGGACAAAACAGGCGGAGTGAAACAAGCATACAAAAAACTAGACACAACAAAACAGCTAATGACTCACCTCTGTAACACATCTGGAATCACAGTTACAAACAGAAAAGACATATTAAACATAGCCACTCAATTTTACCAACAACTTTATAGCAGCAAAGACGTAAACATAGAGACACATAACAAAATATATGGAAAAAATACTGATCCAGCCCCACCATTCCTAGAGAGTGAAATAGAACTATCCATAAAGAGACTCGAGTCAGGAAAATGCCCGGGCCCAGATGGAATTTCCAACGATATGATATTGGCAGGTAAAAATATGCTGATTAAACCGCTTACTCAGCTATTCAACCTTATCCTTAAATATAACAAGATACCACATCAGTGGACTACTTCAGAGATAACACTTATTTACAAAAAAGGATACCCAAAACAAATCACAAACTACAGGCCTATCAGCTTAATGTCATGTGTTTACAAAGTATTTGCTTCAGTGCTGCTCCGCAGAATTTTAAATACAACCGAAGAAAACCAGCCCGTAGAGCAAGCAGGATTTAGGAGAAGCTACTGTACAGTGGACCACATACATACCTTAAAACAAGTTATTGAAAAATACGTAGAATACGACCAACCACTTTATATATGCTTTATCGACTATTGCAAAGCTTTTGACTCTATATATCATTCATTCATCTGGCATTCAGGTCATTAGACTGGGCAGGACTAGGAATAAAAATCTATGGAAACTACCTAACTCATCTTAGATTCACGGACGATATTATACTACTCTCTGAAAACCCAACAGAACTGCAATATATGATAGAGACTCTGACGGAACAAAGTAAAAAAGCCGGACTGGAACTAAAACAAAGCAAAACTAAGGTAATGACAAACAAAAGAAAAATACCTGTAATGGCCAGCTTAACTAACTTAGAATACGTCAATGAATATATATACCTTGGACACCTTATTGCATTTGACTACTGTACGGAAAAAGAAATAAATAGACGGACAAAATCGACATGGAACAAATATTGGGCCATGAAAGAAATTTTCAAGAGCAATCTTCCTATCAATTTAATAAGCAAAGCCATGGACATCTGTCTAACACCCTGTCTGACCTATGCTTGCCAAACCTGGAACACAACAAAGAAAATGCTAGAAAGACTTAGAGTATGCCAGAGAGCCATAGAAAGAAGTTTCTTAGGAATCAAACTCAGAGAGAGAGTGAGAAACCAAGAAATAAGAAGAAAAACCAGAACAAAAGACGTAGTAAAAAGAATACTGGGCTTAAAATGGAAATGGGCAGGGCATATTCAAAGATTAAAACCAAACAGATGGCCATATATAGTCACAAACTGGATACCACTTGACCAAAAAAGGAAAAAAGGGAGACCATTCAAAAGATGGAATGATGACATCACACAAGTAGCTGGAAAAATGTGGCCACAAAAAGCCAGAGACAGAAACCTCTGGAGATCCTTGGAGGAGGCATACATCGCCGAAGGCGGTCCATATCAGGACATGACATAGCAAAAATCTGACATAATTAATTCTAAATTAAATTAAATTCTAAAATTATAATGTACCTACACGACTATTAATTCTTTCTTTTACTATTATTATTGTTTTAAAATTGTACATACTAATAACTATTGGGATATGGAATAAAGCTGTTTTTAGTTTATTAATTTTTTTATTCTACCTACCTATAATATAGTGATTATTATTAGTGATTAATTTGAATTTAACTGATGCCATTTTATTGGATAATCATATCATTTTGTATGTTTTATTTAATCTGAATTTTATTATAGCTCTTTATCTGAAAGTAAGTTTTAGATTTTAATAATTCTATGTGGTTGTTTGTAACGTTCTAATTGAATAAATAATTGAATTGAAAAGGAAGGTTCTGTGAATAAAATGAGCTGAACTTGCAAACTGTTTTATCTGAAAATTCGCACGAAGGCGCTAATATACTTAGCATTGACGCATTTCGGTAGAGCACAGAAATCTAGGAATTTGAATTACACTAACCAATAACAACTTTTTCAATGTCATAATATTTCACTAAGAACTCACAAGGTGGCTGAAGCTTAAAGAGAACGAGTTAATGATTTTTATTGGTATATTTTGCATATCATTTATTGTGATTCTATGCATAATAGTGACGACGTGTTATGTGACGACCGATGTGGCGCGGTGGGCGAAGGCCCGCTTGCGACGCAGGAGATTGCGGGTTCGATTCCCGCCTCGGAACAATTGTGTGTACGATCTGCAGATATTTGTTCCGGGTGTTCTGGTTTTCTATATATAATATCTCGTTTTCTATATATAATAAAAAATATCTATCTATGTAATGTATTGTATTATGTATATCAGTTATCTAGTACCCATAACACAAGCTCTGCTTACCATGGGGCTAGATAATGCTGTGTGAATTGTCCAGCATATTTATTATTATTTATTTTTAGTATATTAGTGGGTAAACAATGCATAAAACAATGCAGCACACTAACATTTTTGGGTTTATTCTACTTAGATTGTTATCTTTACCTGTATTCTATTTAGTAGGTAATCAACGACAAATAAGGCAGTACATTTTGTAACAAATTGATTTCGTCTTTCTCATTTAAATGTAGAGAAGTCGACATAAACTGTAAAGCTTTGGCCAAATCTGCGCGTCAAACAGGCGTGACGCAGCGCGCAAACCGCGTCAGCTGCGCGGCGGACGTTGCAATGGCAGTTGGGCCTTATGCTTTTTAGAGCCTTTTAAGCCCCAACAGTCCAACAACATTCATCATTATTATAAAAACAATACAAAAGCACCTCCTGCAGGACAGAACCACCACCGAACCGCAATCGTCAACCCAATCATCTGCCAATGGTTGCAATCTCCTACACATTGTTTAAATTTGTACATACAGAAAACTTTGTGATATGGAATAAAGCCCTTTTTATTTATTTTACCGCTAACGTCTAGATAACGCTAACGTCTGGTCGCAGAATGCAATCCAAGCTGCGCACGAGCGGCTGGCCGACCACGACGTGCACGCAGCGGTCTCCAAGTCATCAGAGCAGCGGCACCTCACGTGCGCCCTGCTCGCCTGGCAGCAACTCGGCCACAGCGGCACGGACAGCTTGTATAAGTACGCATCATTTCATACTAGCTTCTACTCGCTGCTTCGCATTCATCATCATCATCAGCCTTTAGTTAATCCATTGCGTGACATATGCATCCCCTAATGAGCGCCATAGCGCCCTGTCTTCACCTTGCCAGCCATTGTTTCATCCAGCACCTGCCTGCAGTCCTTCGCAGGTCGTTATCCCACCTGGCCGGACTAGTCACTTTGCTTCGCATTAGATTATTCCAGAATAATATTTTTGTCGGATTGTGTTCTACGTGTACGAGTAGGTAGGTCAATTTAATTTTCATCAATTCTGCGGTTTTGGATATCGTAGGTAACAAACAGATACATATACATTTTTCAGAACTTACCATAAGTAGGATTTCAGAACTTTGTTCCGATGCAACTAGATGTTTTAATACAATCTAAAATATAAGTGAACACATTTTTAATATGTTATCAATGTGCTTGGGAAGACAAATCCGAGGAACACAAACTCATTTAGGAGTTCCTATGGCCACCTTCTGTCTCCATCATTAGACCAGCACGATAGTAAGTACTATATTATTTCATTGTCACCGAACTTCAGATAAGTATACCAAATTTAAGCTCAATGAATTGACGATAACTGCTGGTCTACAATTCAGTTGCAAGATTTGTCCCACACATTTTAACAGGGCAAGCCTCGGTAAAAAGCCTGTAGGTATAAATGATTTCGATCATTCAGAGTAAGCTTTAACAGAATATTCATACAATCACATTCACTCCATTTATTTCTAGCGCTCGCGAATCACCACTAGCGGTTATTAAAATTAAGCGCACGTATCACAGTAGAGATAAAAATGTAGCTGTAAGTAGTAATGATACAGAAATGTGGTGTTACTTTGCTACCGCTATAAGTTTTTACACACTATTTCAAGGACCAAGAAGTATGTATGTCTAAACTAAATGAATCTGGAATTTTCTTTTGTCCATGTTGATTGCTATTAATATTTCTCGGTCGGTGGCGAAGTAAAATAGATACTTTATATTATCTTTGGGTGGCGGCGTAAAGGGTACACATACACAAGTCGACATCGCGAACTCGTCACGGCTAAATGTATGCTATCTCAATGTAATGCGAAAGGGTGCAACAATGCACAATAATTAATTCCTAAAATTAAAAAAGTGAACAGACCTTTAGCACGAGGTTTATTATAGAAAAACTATTCGGTGTATCTTTTCAAAGTAAATTTATTTCAACTTATGAATAAGTAAACTATGTCGGAGCGGGCTTTTAGAGTTTTCTTTTTCCGTATATTATTATCTATCATTTATTTTTGCCCAAAGTTGGGCTAAAATTAGTGTTGAAATATACAAGTTTAAAAGCTTGTATTTTTCTAACGTATACTTTTTACGCTTTTGGGTGTATAAAACATGGTTGATGACGAGATACATTCATACTATCCTTAGTTTTGGTTGGCCAAACTAAGGAATTAAGGCCAACCAAAACTATGAACTATGAAAATGAAGGACTTGTTTAACCTTAAGACTTTAAGCGATGTCGCGTGACTCATCTAGGATTGTGTTGACAAAGTCTTATTAGGCTTTACTTTCATATTCGTCCTAAAACTTTCCATATCCAACAACCGGTTTATTTTGACCGCTATAACAGATAAAGACAGAACGATAGGTTTCGGATATCAATCGTAATGACAATATAAATTTAATGTTGCATCAGCCTTCAGTTACTTGGCGATATCAAAATTAATACTTAATGAATTTCCAATGGCATTGAATTTACTACACATTGATAAACACTTATTTAATTTAGGTCGGTACTATCTTATTATTATGAATTCGAAATGTCATAGGATGAAAGGTTAATTTCGAAAAAAAAAACTTTTCTGGTTCTAATGATTACTGTACTAGCTTAGAGCTATATATCAATTACGGAAATAGGTAGGTATTGGTTTGCGTCAATTCTGTCTATAAGTACCTTTATAGACAGAATTGACGTAAACCTAGGTATTCGTGCAAATTCTAGGTTATTCAAATATAATTATGAATTTAATCGTTTGTGACGACTATGACGTTAGTTCATAGTTGGAACTTGCAATATAACTACTTTTATAGGAGTTATATGCAATTTATAACATACCACCCATGGCTTATTAATAAGGTAAAATTCTTGGAAACAATTTATTTCATATTTTATAACCATAAATCTATTGAAGATGAAATCATTGTGGTCAACAAGGGCTTTTATAAATTCTAGTAGCGTACTTCGAACAGTCTGTTCTATGTAGTAGGTATAGTTAGTATTTAATATACCTATTTATACTGCATGTAAGCCAAGTATAGTTCCTACCAGCTGCTCATTAAGCTCATTAGCCATAGAATGCTTGATAAATGATGCTGATACCTAGGTTGTTACTTTATGAGGTAGATCTTGAGAGAAAATCAACTTTACTCTTAACTCCTAATTATGTACACTTTAAATGTGTATTATTTTCACATTCATTCTAATCTCATCCCGGTAGGTATCTCGGTGTTGAATGTTCTGTTTGTAAATAATATTTCTCTTCCAGTTTCATCGAGGTTAAAATGAAAGAGCAAGAAGAAGAGCAGACAGAAGAGAAGGACACAGAAACATATTCTCTGCCTTCCGACGAGAGTCCTATTCTACTAGGAGAAGTGTGTGCGTCCAACTCTGAGTTATTAGAGTACAATAAAGTCGTATTATCAGCGAGCTTTGGGTCCGATTCCGTCGGGCCAGTGATCAAGTTGCCTGTGGAAACGAAGATAGTGATGCGCGCTGAAGGCAAAATGTGTAAGAAGTGTCAGATATGTCAGGGGAAGCAAAGCCCGAAACCTGCCCCAGGCACCATAAAGGCCAAAGTGGAAGCCGTAAGTATACATAAAAGCTATTTGCTTATTTGGATTAAAATGTAGCAATTTATAGCTATTTTATTCAAAGTTCAGATATTTGTGTGCATAATTTCTGCTCGATCTATCTTGATCGCGAACTGTCTGTCATTTATTTGTTTATTCTTCTTTTTCACTATAAAATATATATACAAAACATGATAATAGAAAATATAAACCAAAGGCGAGCTTAACCCTAAAATGAGTTCTCTTCCAACAAACCTTATTGGGAGAGAGGGACAAAGTTATAGAAGTGGGTGCATATATATGTAATTAAAATAGGATAAAAGATTATATTTTAACCTATGTACTTATTTAATGTAATTATATACTATACTAAACATAAAATACTATATAACCTACGTATATTGCAAATAACATCATACCATCGTCATTTGATGCTGACAGTATATATGCAATGTATCTAAATGTTACAAGGTAAAATATTTGCCCATTTTTGTGCTTTGTGGTAGCAGTGCGCCCCAAATCTGCGACAACCTTGACTAAAATACTTAGCACGCTGACTGTGCCGTGCTCTGTGTATGTGTTAAGGCGCTTCGTCTTGTCCAGGATTACTTACTGAGGCCTATACCCACTTATTGGAACAAGGTTGACTTCTCCTCGGCTTAATCAATAATTACTACCAGATTAATCAGCATTACGATGCGTTTGATGCTACTTTAACTTACCTATAGCCATTTTTTTTATCAGACTACACGAAGAGTTTTCTTTTGTTTTTTTTTTAAGATTTATTGTGCCAGTTTAATTTATCTATACTAATATTATAAAGAGGAAAGGTTTGATTTTTTGTTTGTTTGTTTGTAATTAATAGGCTCCAAAACTACTGGACCGATTTGAAAAATTCGTTCACCGTTGGGAAGCTACACTACCCCCGGTGAACATAGGCTATATTATATTTTCAAAAAGTTAGGGATCCTTACTAAAACTCCAATAATGTAACCCATACAACGGTCCAGTAGTTTCAGACTTTTTTCAATACAAACAAACAAACAAAAAGTCAAACCTTTCCTCTGTATAATATTATTATTTTATTATTATTAGAAATAATAAAAAACAACAAATAGTACAAAGTACCCCTTAAAATATACTTTAAAGTATCCTTCAAATAAAATAATAAATATATAAATTAGAATAGTTAAGAACTGGAACACCAATACATAGTTGACAACTGGCTACTTTTTATCCCATATCAGTTCTCGCGGCCGGAAACTATCAAATCCATGGTTAATTTCAGGCTTGCACCAAATCGAAATCATGCGACAGCCGCTTATCCTGCCTGGACAAGGAGATCAATTCACTGCGGAACCGTGCCGCCATGTTGGCGAAGCGCGAGAAGGAACGGGTGGAACTGCTACAGAGGGCTGAGAAAGCCTGGGCGGAACTGGAGTGTGGCTACCAGCGCCGCCTCACGGCCGCTGAAGAAAAGGAGGTGGATTTGACTAAACAGGTTACTTTTTATGTATTATAATGGTTTGGTCAAAGCGACGCGTGATCCGAGCTGTGCCGCCATGTTGGCGAAGCGTGAAAAGGAACGGGTGGAACTGCTGCAGAGGGCTGAGCAAGCCTGGACGGACCTGGAGAAGGGCTACCAGCGCCGCCTCACGTTCGCTGAAGACAAGGAGGACGATTTGACTGAACAGGTTAGATTATGTATATAACTTGGCGTGTTTTAAAAACCTATAAACCGACTTCAAATTCCTAAATAATGAAAATGTGTTTAAAACTTATGTAGTTTTAAAAAAAGAATCACCGTAATCGGTTGGCATGATATTGAGTTCTTCGTCCATTTGTCGCTGAAGTTTTGCATAGCTCTATACGGTTATGCTAAACGGTTAGGTTATGTTTGATTCCATCAAACATAACCTCCTTTTTATCTTATAGAACAATTCCCAGGTGATAGAAATAACGCGTGCTAAGCCGCGGTCGGAAACTAGTTTATAATATTAGTGTGATGCTTTCACACTGCCGTCATTTAGGAATCCGAATCAACAACTCCTAAGCAACTGCTATGGAAACCAGATGTTTAATCAATGCGCTACTTAATGATGTTTTGATAAAAGAGAATCAAACGAAGGTTCGGTGGTTATAATCTGCATCAACAGTTTCCGAAAATAAATCTTCGCCATGATTGTTCTATTATTTATTCGATTCTAAATAAGTAAGAGCTGTAAACGGTCTTCTGAGTTTTGAAACACTTAAAACATAAAATGTAGGAGGTCTATGACACATCAGCAGTTATTATGGCTCCGTCATGCCAAGTCGCAATATTTTGTAACGATGACTTATCAACATTTTGTAAGATTATAAAGAGGTAAAATTGATTTTTTGTAAAAAATACATAATTTTTTCAACTAGATGAGAACCGCAACTGCCGAACGGGATACATCTCAGAACTCGTATAACTCGGTGACAATCAACCTAAAGAGTATGAAAGATAACAATGAGACCCAGAGCAACGCGTTGACAGACTTGGACAAACAGCTGTGTCTGCTCTCTTGCGAGAAGAAGAAGCTGAGCGAGGAGGCTAAGAAGATAAACGCAGAGTTCGCTGAGAACCACTGCAAGACCTCGCAGCTCGACAGGGAAATGCAGGTCTAGTTTATTTTATTTAAAAAAAAGCTCGAGAGCAACAAAACGTCTAATCATTCTAATAACAATACAATAATTCTTAATTATAAACCATAGTCAAATCATTATAAAAATACATTACATGCGACAAGTACAATGGGCGGCCTTATCGCTTAGAAGCGATCTCTTCCACCGTTACGTACACAGTACACCCAACCTTATGTACATTTGGTACACAATGTGCACTGGATAGTCAAATGTCTGTCAGCTTTGCTTTGTTTAACAGTTGTATTAAGATGAGGTTTGACGCAGATGATCATCATATTCATATCATTTATTGTGATTTCATGCATACAGGTAGTTTTTTAGGTGTAGTATCTTAGTGGGTAGGTACGGGTAAAACCCTGTCAGGGCACAACAATTTTTGGATCAACAATCAGCCTATGTTAGTCCACAGCTGGACATAGGCCTGCCCAATGCGCTATGGCGCCCTGTCTATCTGATATGTTATCTGACCGAGATAACATAATCATTATGAGCTTACACTATCCCACTGCCGGGCCAACGCCTCCCTTACCTACTTCCACTTCTGTTTTGCGCCGTTTCCAATAATTACATATGTACAAATTTGTATTTACCATACTCTTATGTTTAAATTAGTTCAAAGAAGAGCAAGCTCGACGCAAGTTGGAGGCCATCCAGAATGAGCTGGAGTCTTCGGAGACTATGACGAACGAGACTGAGCGTGCAATGCGCGCGGAGCTCTGCGCGCTCAAGGTTCAAGTTGAACACGTTTCTAAGCAGCTTTTAGAAGAAGATGCTCAAAACTCTGTTGTCATACAAGAGGTAAAAATAATGAAGATATTATTCATTAAAAGATGTGACTGTACTTGCAACGCGGGTAGCATTTTGAACCGACTTAAATAAAGGATCTATGTTCAGCTGTGTGTATGTTTTTAAGTGTCGATTTCTCTGTCAATTATGGATCATTTTGAAAATTCGACCGATCTGGAAGTGGTCATGTTCACGAGGGATTTGCGTTTAACCCGCAAACTTAAAAACTAAAAATTTAGTTTAGTTATTTCAAAATAATCGATTTTTTATTTTTTATTTGTTCTTGAACTAAAACTCTGCGGGTTGATCTTAATAATGAGTTGGATATGAGCACGCTAAAGAATTTGTTCTATATCAGTTTGTTATCCGCTACACAGTTTTAACTTTTCCGGCAGTCAGCCCACAATTGTACATATATCGTTATAAGTCTCTTGTTTCGAATAAAGATTTTTGTATTTGTATTTTTGTATTTGTATCTTGTGCATAATTAAACGTACCTACCCCTTTTTATATTAAAGATAGAAGATTTACGGGTAGAAAAAAATGGAATGGTGGAAGATTTAGAAAATTGCCAAGAAAGATGCGACACACGCATGCAAGCACAAATGGAAGAGTTGAAGAAAAAGCAAGAGCAGTACTCGAAGTTGAATGAAAAAGTCACGGAGTGTCGCTGCAAGCTGCCGGTTGACGTGGTCGTGGAGGCGAGGAGGACCCCGTCGCTGGCGGCCCTGTGTCAGTGCAGCCCGGATGACAAGCTTTTGGTTGGTATATACTAATATTATAAAAAAGGAAATGTTTGTTTTTTTGTTTGTTTATTTGTAATGAATAGGTTCCGTAACTACTGGACCGATTTGAAAAATTCGTTCTCCGTGGGGATGCTACACTATCCCCGGTGAACATAGGCTATATTATATTTTCAAAAAGTAGGGATCCGTACTAAAACCGTGCGAAACCGGGAAGGTCCGCTAGTATTTTATATATTTAAGAAGATAAAAGTCTACAATATGTATTCAGCTGGAGATAGGCCTCCCCTAATGAGCGCCATAGCGCCATATGTGCTCATTAACACTTAATTCATTTATAGCGGGATATTTACGTAATATGAGTTTTCATATTATATTTCTGCACAGTTTCACGTGTCATCCTACTAATATTATAAACGCGAAAGTTTGTGAGGATGTACATATATACGTTAGTTGCTCTTTAACGCGCACTACTGAACGGATTTCGATGAAACTTCACAATGATATAGCTTACATATCAGAATAACACATAGGCTACAATTCATAAAGATATATTGTATATTATCCAAAATATCTATCACCAAGCGGGTGAAACCGCGGGGCGCAGCTAGTAATCTATATATTAGAGGATATTTTTTAGGATATTTACATCACCACTCGGTGAGGTAAATATAGAGGTTTTACACTGCAAGCGCACTTTCTGGGTCTGGAATTTCGCTCAGTTGGCATATTGTAGAAAAATATGTCCTCTATTTCGACGCAGAGAGACAACTGTTTGATATTTCGTTCTGACGGCGAAGCACAAGAAGAAATTAACTTTATTGCTTTGTATCTAGAATCTAAAATTTTGGTATTTTTCTAGGCCTAGAAAGATACAACAGAATTTATAATGTAGGTACATATTTTTACAAAAGGTGTACACTTACAGTGGTGTAATCAGCGACGACATTATTATTAATAACTAGCTGTGCCCCGCGGCTTCGCCCGCGTGGAAATTTCTGCACAACTTTACCACGTTTTCTGACCGTTTAAACCTTCCCTGGACTACGACAAACATTTTAAAACCAAAATCAGCTCAATCGGCCCAGCCGTTCTCGAGTTTTAATCAGACTAACGAACAACAATTCATTTTTATTTATATATATATAGATAAATAATAATAATAATGATCTTTATTTCAGACAACACTTTTAAGTTTATATGGACCCACCATATAAACTTAAAAGTACACAATAATAATTAAAAAGTCACATAAATCTACAAAAATTAAAAAAAAACAAAATTCAAAATATGCATACAATAACTCTTCT
Organism: Eupithecia abbreviata; assembly: GCA_943735965.1. Taxonomy (NCBI): domain Eukaryota; kingdom Metazoa; phylum Arthropoda; class Insecta; order Lepidoptera; family Geometridae; genus Eupithecia; species Eupithecia abbreviata. The sequence goes on from OX030976.1 coordinate 7,339,004, forward strand.
GGGATTTCAATCTTTTTTAAGGATGTTTGTTTGTCTATGAATGTTCTTCATTGTAGCGTAGGTCGCAGTAACAGTCTAGTGTTGAAATTACTATCGTTTTGCACCGGTGCAAAGTGGTTGTTTTTCAATAAATATTTTTATTTTTAAACTTACGCGATCTGAACACATAATTATAAGTATTGATAAAACGGGTATTTATCGCGTGTGTAAACCTGTTGAAACGTCGGGAAAAAAGGTAAATAAACGCGATAAATACTGGTTGTTTTTCATTACGTATAGCATCAACACCAATAATAAATTGCTCATTACTCAGATATGGCTTATCTTTTGATAGTGTTCCCAATTTTGTTTTATATGTTGGATAGTGATAAATATATGATAATAAAACCTGATGTATAATCATGATACATTGTTTCAGAAATCCTGTTCTTGTACGTCTATGAGAGGCCGACTAATGTCCAGCTTGCTGTCAGATTTATTCAGCGGCCTGCTATCTGAGATGGGCAGCACTGGGCAACGTATGCCATGTCAGATGCTCAAATGCTTAGAGGATAAGCACAACTGGGATAGAGCCAGTGTCGTTAAGACCAACTTAGAAAACTACTTTGATAAGTTGTTGATAGGAGAACTCGATATAGCTATTGCGACGTCGATAGAGAAATATCACGCAAAGGTTTGTTGGCAATACATAATAATATCATCCATAGTATATTCGCTGATAAATCCAACTCCTCAAGTATGCTACCATCCAAAGATCGTTGATTGACTGTATAAATTAATGAAAGTCATGTTCGAGTTAGGTTGAAGTCAAACTAGGTACAGTTATTTGTAAACTATTAAATCTAAATCAAATAAATGCCTAGAGATAAGATAAGTTTCCGTATAACAACGTCTTAAGTTAAATATTTTACAAGAGTGGTGGTTTCGGTGGAACGCATCTAAAGGGGTTCCATGAGGAAGTGACTGTGGCTAATAGTCGGTTCATATTTACGAGCTGATTATGATGATTGTACCCGTTGAGAAAGATTTTGCTGTACTCGTTATAAAGGCGAAAGTCTGTGCCGTTGTTTGGTGCGTAGACAACGCCAAAACTACAGAATGGATCGATCTGAAACTTTGATTACCTATACCTAGTTCAGCATTAAGATTCTGGAACTGGAATAAATAACATACCTATAGGTAACTTTTTCGGAAATAATCCTTTTGGAACTACGGGCAGAAACTAGTGTACCACAAAGCAGCTGCAGCTGTCCCATCGGCGTGCACGATGTGCACGCAGTACACGCTATTCACGTGATACATGTTAACTGGTGACCGTGGATGCCATATTCAATTTTTAATTTTATTTATTTAGATTGAACAAAACGTAATATAACTTAAATACAACGGAACACTGGAAACACAGTTTTAAACTTATGCGCAAGTTTAAACTTTGTCGCACGTTACAGCGCCCATCATTAAGTCGCATTCGTGCATAGCGTGTTCGTGGGTTGCAGTGGACGTTATCACATACATTTTTCTGCAAAGCGAAGCTTAGCTTACGTATACATAGCCTCTCCGTGCTTGGCGGTTGGACAGCAGCTTAATGAGCCGACCTACCAAAGTCGACCTTCCTACCAAAGTCAGCGGGCTGCCGACCAGTTGACAAATACTGTTGGTTGCGTACAATATTCTCATACCATAGGTAATATCGCCAACCAACCCGCCGCCACTCCGGGCTATGTCGCCAACTATGCTGTGCAGAATATAATAATGCGATGTTTCTTTTATAGTGGGTGGCAGTATCGTGTGCTGATCGTGTGAAACCACCAAAAGGCAAGGACGAGGACTGGCAGCAGCGTGCTATAGAGCGGCGCGCCCAGAACCTGGCACAAGGCTTGGCTGAACAACTCTTCGAAAAGCGGGCTGAGGAGCTGGAGCAGCGAGCCAAGGATATCGTCACCAGCGGGCCGCCTTGTGAATGCGTTCCTTCTCGTGACAGCCAAAACTCAAAGCGAGGTCAGGTGGTCATTAATTATTTCTTTACTTTTCTGTTCCATTTGTATATTATTAACTTATTAAATAAGCCACATTCACCGTCAGTTCAATTCGTAGTAAACAAAAACTTAAATGGCTCTATGTTGTTTGTAGCGTAAGCTACTTTTAATTTGTGAATGTAATGACACGCTATTTAAGCAAGGGAAGTGAAAAATAAGGTTATCAAAAACATAGACTTAAATGTAAACTTATTTAAGACTAAATTTAATAAAACTTTTATGTGAAAAATGCTACTATAAAATTGACGAATTTGTAAATGATGTAATCTAAATTTATGCTATGTATTAATAATCTTGTAAATTTGTTATTGTTATGTACAATTACATTTAGACCTGCATGCCATACTCTCTTATTATTTTTGCACACCAATGTATATTGGTCATACATGCTGACTCAAAAAAACTATTTGTCATCTTTTTTACACGTGTTTTGCAAATAAATGACTTTTACTTTTTACTTTTATAGCTGAATGTAGGCAGGTGTTCTATGATCCGCCTTACACTTTTTTACTTTAAATATTAAGCTTTTTAGATTTTCAGCATAATCAAATTATGAACTATACTTACTTACCATGGGTTTGTTAGACCACATAATAGTTCTGCACCATTAATGAATAAACTAATTTAGTATATTCTACAGATGGCAAATGCAGAGATGAAGTGGTATATCCAGTGTTGACTAGCGTAAGACTATGCAAGTTACCGCCTCACAAAGTTGCGACTTTGCCGCCACCCAAAAAAGGCGCTGAGCCTTTAATACCCCGCATGTCGTGGCGGTCTACTATGCAGGACGTCAGTAAAATAAAGGAACAGATCGAATGTCTCAATAAGGTGACTTTATTTTCCTTGTTTAGCTTTAAATTAATGGGCATAAATGAGACACAATAAAGACCCAGCTTATTGTGTCTCTCTCCTAGTCATTATATTCCCTATGAAGTTCTGAGAATTCTCATAGTATGCTTTTCTCGTCTTTTCTCTATATAAGCGCTATTTAATTAAAGCAAAGTATTTGGCCAAATTGTAGTCTCGGTCGTTTTTGATGACATGATTTACCAGAACGTTAAAGTATTTTATTATAATGATTTTTGTTACAGGAATCCATTAAAAAATCTGATCTAAAACGGATGGAGGAAAACATTACAAAAAAAATGCAACCGGTTAGTGCTTGTTGTATGCGCTGATTAGGTTGACATCAAATAGTTTGAAAATTGATCAAATAGTTGGAGGATTGCAGATAAAAAAGTTTGAAAATGGATTCCCCGTGACTTTTAGATCAATTCTTCTGTTTTTCGATTATAATTATAGTTTAAAGAGTCTCCACTGTAAGAGCAATGATTATAACGACGCCTTTCTCTTTGATCCTGACACATATAGTTAATTCTTGGACTTCTTCTTCGTCATTTATTTCTATGGCGTTTTTTATGAAGCTGATATGCCGTATAAGATGTCCTATTGTTCTTTATCTTCTGTTCGTCTCTTGCTGCCCTTTCTCATTAGTATTCTAATCCGTCCTGCTAATCTTTTTATTTTTTTTCAAACGCATTTCAAACTCTCTTTATCCCGCTCATGGTCGCTTTGTCATGGTCCACGTTTCGCATTCATACAGGGTCTAGACATTGTTTATATAATTGTTTTCTTAACTTTTTTGGACATTCTAGATGTAAATATATGTTTTTTTGTTGTGAAATACCTGTTTTGCCATAGCTATCTAGTATTTATTAATATCAAAGTGCACCTTGCGTCAATTGATATACACTTACTTTGGTTACTGGTTATTTGACCTATTTCTACTAGGAGGCTGTGAGGGAGGCTTTTTTCGTTGTATTAGACCATAATGTTCTTATGCAAAGGTATAGGTTTTTTCTGAATAAAAAAATGTTTTCTATTTAATTTATCGAGTTTAGGGGGATAAAAATAGTGAAAAATAAACAATTAGTTATAAACCAATTTTACTGTTTCTCATTTCCTTTTTACTATTACTATATGTTTTCATATAATATATTTCTATAATGAACGAAATTTCTCCTTATCTTTGATAAGATCTTTATTTGACCTTGGTTGTACTTGGAACTTTGTTTGTATCTAATTATATTTTGTATCTTCTTTCGTGTCCATTGATATTATTTATCCTTGTTTGTATTTTTGCTTTTATTTCGAATTCATTTTAGAGCATCGGAGTCTTTTTTGAGTTTATCTTTCTCTGTTTGTAGTGTAGTTCTGTTTGTAGTAGTGTTGTAGTCTTTTCCCCATTGCAACCAACGGCTTAGGGAAGGGTAGATTAATACAATTACAATCCGACATGGTTTATTGGTGTACGGGACACCAATTCTCGGATTTAATTCTTTTCTGTTTTATCGTTTTTCTGGAATATTCAGTAAATCTTCATAATCAGATTTTTCCTCTAAATAAAATATTATTAAGCTGTTTTCCTGTTTTTCGTTCTCGAACTGTTATATTTTAGTACTTAGTTTATTTTTTCTTTTTTCAGAAGCATTTTTTCTTGGCATATCAACGGCATTAATTTGCTTTCCATAATCTTTTAGGACTGACTCACTTATTCGGAGGGTAAGTGTAGTTATTTGTTTTTCCATTTCCTTTTGGATATTTGAAAGCTATAACTGCATTTGTTCTTCCATTTCCTTATTACAATTCCTTGAAGTTAGGCACAGAAGTATTTCATGATTTAAAAGTTAGAATCACGATAGTATTTCACTGTTATTGACGTCGAAAAACGTAGATTTCTACCAGTTTTTATCAACTGCAATTGGAATTGGGTTTAGTCCTTATATTTTGATTTACATTCACAAACATGGTTTGCGGTGACTTTTTAGTTCTCTTTTGAGGTATCTACCTTATTAATAAAAACTATAACGTAAATATTTAAACCGTATATTTAAATTCGTGATAAACACAAATTAAAATTCGTGAAACACAAATTAACATAAATTTTTTTTTAACAAATTCAAATCATTAAAGAATAACAATAAAATAGTTCAATGTACGAGTACGTTCTTAGTACATCTTCATCCCTAGTATCGACAGTCGGTTATTTTTGTACTTGTTTATGGATAAATAGTTTCTTTTTTTCAATTATCGAATAAATTTTATTTGAAAAAATCTAGAAATGTTTCCATAAATAGATATGGTATCAGAAGCTTCCGCCCCATTCGTTTAATGAATTTTGGATAGGCAGGTCGAAGATATTTAAAAAAAAAAGGATTCGATCTGTAATAATTTTGGTGAATAGGCTGTAAATTCATAGTTTCCAGAGTCGTCGTGGGTTTCTGTATGATATACCAAAATTTTGCTCGAAAAATTCCATGTGCTTAGAAAGCCAAAGAAAGTATTACTTTGGTTGTGTGTTTCGGCACAGTGAGTAATCGTAAATACCCATATAAGTAATCTAGGGAATTGGAATATCGTGTCATTGGAACATCCTGAGCATCGTGTCTCGAGGCTTCGAGGAGAGGTTTCAACAGTTAGGAGGGAGCTATCCAGTAGTGTGTCGGAAGCTATTGCACAGAGCGGAGGGGGAACCCGTGTCTATGTCGTATAAGATTCTGTGTGTGAGAGAGAGAGATTGAATTTTATTTTTACCCGACAACACTAAGCGTCAATCATCGGAGCGTCGTCGCTGACTCGGTTAGTTTTAAATGTTTTTATCTATGTTAGTTTCTAAGGTATTTATTATATGGGTCCTAATTCGGTTACTTTGTACACTTTCTTTGTTGCCTGAAATAATGTTAATTATTTAGAATTAACAATGGAATTCAAGTAATAGAATAAAAAAAAAAACAGAAATGTTATATGTAGAATCTCAATAATAGGATTAGAATTCATTATAAGGGGCATACTGAATGTTGAATATATATATTCAACATTCAGTATTATATATATATATAGGGTAAAAGTGAACAGACTTGTCTGAACGTTGACTTTTTCCTTTCAAATTCAATAATAGTTCCTTGATTTTTGTAAACTTAAACATCATCATCATCAGCCTATAGCAATCCACTGCTGGACATAGGCCTACCCCAATAAACGCCATAGCGCCCTGTCTTCAGCATGCCGCATCCAGCATCTACCTGCAGTATTTCGCAGGTCGTCATCCCACCAGGTCGGAGGGCGTCACACTACGTTTACCGAATCGTGGTCTCCACTCAAGAACACGTTTGCCCCAGCAGCGGCCGCCAACTTATACATACACTCAAACATTCATATCTTTTTCAAAATTTCTAATGTTTTTTAACGCTGTAATCATATTTTTCCAATCTACTTTGTCGACCTTGTCAAATGCCTTTTTTAAGTCAATGAAAGCTGTGCTACAGTATTTAAACCTAGGTCTATTCTTCTATCTATAGTATATAATAAGTCTTAATGCTTAATTTGCTTTTCTGCTTCCTTTATTGTTGCTCGTCTTCACCTTAATGTTCCTCTATTTTTGTTTTCAAATAAAGTGTGTTTTTTTTCGGAAAAATAACAGTTTTGGTAATTTTAAAGTATTTTTTCGTCAAGCATGAAAGATAGATAGGTAGATAGATAATTCATTTATTTGACAACTGCAGCACATGTTACAAAGGTCACAATAGAAAATTAAAAAATATGCTTATATATTTTTTAATTTCTTTATAATTATTCAGACAAATTCCTCGTTTTTAGGATGTTATTTCTGCGTCTACTCTTATTATTTCTGGGCTGTTCTGTTTTTTAGATTACGAAGATAATAATTATTATCAATTATAAGCCCATGTTCTCAAAAAAAAAAAAAAATAGAGGTCTGTAAAACTTGATCAATTAGATTATCAGTAGTATCATTTAACAAACTTTGTAATAAAAAACTAAGTATTTATAGAATTACTCTCTTTCAGGGTTCATTAACTTCGGACGTACCAGTTGATTCTAACGGTAATCCCGTTCAAAAAGATATGATAACGAAGAAAGAACCAAAACATAAAAGAACCCCGCATAGTGTCGAGCCGGGATATTATATAAATTTACAACAGTCAATGACTCAAAACAAATCAAACCTGAAACCAAAGACTCCAAAACCAATATTAAAACAAAGTAGTGAATATGGAAACAGCATCAGACCATACAAAAAACTGGGACAAAATTATGCAATAAATATGTGCATGTGCTCACAAAGACGTACTAAGAAGAAAATGTTAAGTAGTGAAGTCGAAGTCGAAAAAAATGATAATAAAAAATCAAAAACCAATGTATCTCCAAGTAGTATAAAACAGACCAAACCAATCAATGCTATTTTATCACAGTGCAAATCAAACCGTAAGTGCAATTGTGTATGTTTTCACAAAAATCCATCAAACACATCGATTGATCAGCTTTTGGAAACTTTAGCCAAATGGAATAAAGACCATAGCTCTAGTGAAAATGAAAAAGAATTCTGTAGCTTACTCTATGGAGGTTGCCCTAAAGAAATCGGAAATAAAAAACAAGACGAAGATACAGCTGATGAAATAAAAAGACCTTCGAATGATATAAAAGTTGATAAACATTCTATAATTATTAACTACTCTCAAAAACATTGGTCCGAAAAATCCGAAGGAAGTAAATTAACCTTCAACTCCCAACTAAATCAACTTTCAGAGGATGTAGCTGGTGTTTTACTACCAACTGAAATTTCACCGCTAAACACTGAAAAACAAGAATATTATCAAAGCCGAAGTTCTAACAATGATTCATTCATAAAGAAAACAACCTGTGGTAGCGTAGATAAGAATATAAAACCTTTTGATAACAAAAAAGACATTTCGGAACTTCCGTTACGGGATACAGATGTTATACCGCCAACTGAATCGAAATACATAGGCGAAATAAACTTAGAAAAAAGTTTTGAAGAAGATAATAAACCAACAATGTCGGGTAACAAAATGAAAGGTCAATCGGTTGAACAGGATCAATTTTCCAGCGATAAACCAGTTAGTCCGGAACAAATACGTTGTTTGTTTTCAGAGGATAAAAATATCAATAGTGATAATGTGCCGATTGTAGATAGAAAAACAAATGCTGATAATGAGTCTATTAAAATACAAGAAGATAGTAAAAGAATGAATCCTAGTGACTCTTATGACATAACATTTTTAGGAGTTACTCTTACCGATGTTAACTCTCAGAATCATGAAAATACAAATAAACAATATATTATTGGAGAAAAAAAATGTCCTGCTAGCGATGATAAAGATATAACAATGAACCGGGAGCTTAAATCTAAAGATCCAATAATAATGAATTTAGAGACTAAAGAAGAAGCAGGCGATCAAAGAGACACACCAACAGGCAAAGAAACAACCTCGCCTGACCTTAAAGTGGATTCAAATCCTAACTACAAGTTTACGATCGAAACAAAAAGAGAAAAATTTAACATTTATGACAAAAAGTGCATCGAGAGAATTGCAAGCCAACAGACAAACAAAGATAAAGGTTTGAGCATACAACATACTGAAATAGATCAAATGCAAGACATGCCCTGTATTTGTTGCAGCTACAAAAATATGGATGGTTCGGAAGATTTAGAAGAAAATACATACCACTTGTTAGAAGAACATCTTAAAAATAAATTACAAGAATTCAAACGGACTTGTAATGACACTTGTATTCCATCAGAAGAGGAGGAAAAATTATTTACTGCTATACTTAGCAGAGTAAAGAAAGTGATTACTGAGAGTACAAATAAGATTACCTGCAAATGTTCCAAGCAAGAAGGAACATCTGAAGGAAGCTGGAATCGAGCTTATGGTTTATTGCAAGAATACCTAAAAACTAAAATAAAACGTGTTCAATGTTCTTGTGTTTTGGCCGAGGAAAATAACGACACTATATTACCTGACGTTTTAGACAAAGTTTTTCATCTCATTGAATATGATTTTAAACGCCTTCAAGATATTTGTGGGTGTAAAATTGCCGTAGACCCACGTAACAGCCGAGTTTGTTTTAAAGAAGACGTACTTAAAAATGAAAATGATTTACACAATAGCCTAAACACTGTTATATATAGCGACGTTCCTAAAAATGCACCAACTTTAAACAAGAAAAAAGAAAATAATCCCATTTTTGGTTGTGAAATATTTTCGAACAATGTCGAAAATGTAAAAGCTCAACAAAACTTAATACCCGATAACGATAGAATATTAAAAAATGGTGATAAACTTTTCGGAACACATAAAAATATACCAATAGCTAACAAAAAAAAATATCCAAAGTCCAATCTACCTTATGCAAGTTGTGACTGTATATGTACTAATTTTGAATGTTCGGTAAATGGCTTACCTGACAACAGCAGAATAGAAACAGTGAAAACCATTTTTACAAAACCAGTTCTCGACACAAATGTTAGTGAAAAAAAAACGCCCATTCTCAATAGCATAAGTATTCAAGTAAGTCAATCTGATCAAGTTAAAGGCTTGTCGCAAAATTTAAACAAAGAAACCGAAGCACTCGTTAAAGTAGCAAGTATGGCTGATAAAATTGCTGAAACTGACTTATTAAATAACACAAATGCACAATTCAATTCAACAAATCAAACAGTGCCTGAGTGCACGTGTTGTTTGTGCACACACCCGACCACACCTCTGACATTAAAAGGTAGACCTAGGCCTTACGTTGGCTACACCATAGACTGTTCTTGTGATACTGCCTTGGGTCCGTGTCATTGCGTAAAATCTGTGTATCGAGATAAAATAAACAACTTGGATAATATAGTTAAAAAGTATCAACCACAAGAGAAAGCATATCATGTGTATGACAACAAAGTTATGGAAGACCTTGCATTGGTTAAAAACATATTTCAGACACAGTCACTGTCGGAGATGGTGAATGGTGATTTGTTTTTGCACAAAATATTACATAATAAATCCTCCAAAATGAAAGATGGCGAAACAGAAGCCAGTATTTGCGAAGAAGATGGCTTAACTTTAAAGGATTCGAGGGAGTATTTTACGAAGACTTACAATAAAAGCAATACATGTGATGATGTTGCTAGTTTGGCTACCGATTTCTTACCACACGGTTCGTGTGACTCGCAAACGTGCCACGGCGTTTCGCAAAGTGATCAGCTCAGTCACTCTTATTATAATCCAGATTATTTTGAGAACTCTGTTTATACTAAAACTGGGAACACTGCATCGTCGTCTGAGTTTCGGTTAAAATGTAGTTGTGACATGGTACCGATTTGCCATGTCAAAATGTTGTTAGAAAATATTGAAAATAGGCTAGTGACCGCAAATTGCACTTGTGATTCCATGATACCACAGGTTTGTCCTAAACATTCAATGAGATAATGCTAGAACATGATTTTTGTATGTTTGCGGTCGTTATGCTTGTACATGAATAAGCTTTTACTTTTTTATTTTCACCATTTGTTTTTATTAATTCCAGTTGTACCTTTAAATTTTGATTGAATAAAAGTATTTCGTTTTATAGAATGGTTGTTTATTATAAACAAATATTATATGAAGGAGTCGCAAATAAATAAATATCGTTACGATGACTTTCATCAAAATGTAATATATATAATAATGTAATTTCACATTGAAACAGCAAAGACCGAAATTTGATGAAATAATAATAATAATATAATAATAAAGCATTTATTTCAGACCATAGAAAAGTAACAGATCTTATTCAACTTATTCTACGGTCCATAGTAATATATACCTTAAAACTAACATACATAAAATATAAAAAACAAATAGTTGTTTTCTAATTATAAATATTATTATAACGCCCTTGTTCGTTTAAAGTCAGATTCTGCTTATGTCAGATTCTGATTACGACAGCTTTAGCTTTAGTACAGTCCCAAATGAAGGAATGAACATGGTTGGGCTTTTGTCGGATTCTGTTTAGGACAAACTGTGTGTAGGGAAACGTCGTGGCTTTGAGCATATAACCACCAGAACAGCTCTCTGAGCACGCTCTACCACTTACCTACTTAATAGCCGAGTTGAATTGAAGAAGGTTAAATCGTTTACTTACAGATAACTGCTATGAAGTAAGTACCTGTTTAGTGAATTTAAGGTCCTTATCTCAATGATAAATTGATAATATAAGTCAGTACATGGTAAGTGATTAGACATTTTAGTGTAGATATATTAATGAAATGAATCGTTGTGAAATCAGTACCTTTGTAATAGTTAGTGCTGTTGGAGTGTCGATATTAAGTAAACTATTCTAGAGTAAGGTGAAGCGACTCCTAGTCGTGCGGTTTTCATCCATATCACATTATGTATTTTTAATAATAGCGGTCACAAAACTGTCAGAATGGAGAATAATGACAAATCAAACTCTAGCTATGGGAGTTCGGCGCATACAGCTAAGAAAAGCCATAACCCTAATATTTTTTCACGACTGTTTTTTTGTTGGATGTGTCCTGTATTTATAACTGGCAACAAAAGGGACGTCGAAGAAGATGATCTAATTGTTCCAAGTAAAGCATTCAATGCTGATAGACTGGGAGCTCATTTGGAAAGGTAAGCAACTTAAAAAGAATAAAATAGAATAAAAGAATTTATTTATAGCCAACACGCACACACACAATGTTAAACAGAGTTACAAAAAAAGGAAAAGACACATAAATACAGAAAAATATAAGTAGTAGAGTAAGAAAAACTGGTCTTTCCCTATGTGCGCGGCTAATAAGGTCCCGTCTCAGCTTGTTGTCATTATCGACCGAGGACGATAGTGACACTGGTTTTCAGGCTAGACCTTAAATTGGGGTGACGTCGTGTCTCGAGTCCACAGATTAAAAATAACAAAGTTTTACATATAAGCATCATATAAGAATAAAAACCAAGTGTTGGAGAAAAGTCAATATTACAATAAGAGGTTAAAATGTATAATTAAACAAATACATAGATATGATAAGTATAATAATATTAAGTAGGTGTACGGAGTATGGAGTGTATGGGAGTTCAGTGACTGGATAATATCGAGTTACTATCGTATAGAGTTAGTAGTTCTACTTATTGTGACGCGGCGGGGAAGATCCGCCAGGGACGAAGGAGGTTGCGGATCCGATTTCCGCCTTGGGGCAAATCTTTGTACGATCTGCAAATATTTGTTTCGGGTTTTTTGTTATTTTCTATGTAGTAAAATACATGATCTATGTAATGTATTGTATTAAATATATCAGTCATCTACCTATAGGTATGTTATACATACCTATAACACAAGCTCTGGTTAGCTTTAGGCTAAATGATGTGCTGTGTGGATTATTCAGCATTATTTATTTATTTATTGATGCCATTTGTATGGTCCCATGCGCGCACATAAAGGCACGCTGTACCAATTCTCATAGGTTCCTATGGTTGATAGTTTTTATTATGTATATAAGTCATCTAGTACCCATAACACAAGCTCTGTACATGATGCTGTGTGGATTATCCAGTATTATTTATTTATTGTTTAAAACATACCTATAAATAACCCTTAGCCTGCGCACGCATCCTAGTGCGCGTAATTGTGTAGTTTTTTTTTCAAATTTCTAAAACCTTAAGCCGTATCTGTGTGCTTATGCAGTTCTTATATTACGAGTATAATTAATAAAATACTTATTATACTGACATAGAAATATACTACATACATATATATCAGATGATACATTTACTATACATACAATATTAATTATTTTATATATAATTATTCTAAATAATTACGCCACCGTCAGCTTTAATACGTACCGATCCTATCCATCCAAAGGTTGCCTGGAAGAAATCAGTTTTAGCGATAAGGCCGCCGATTGTGCCACTAGATTTAGTTAGTATTAAGATCCTTTATTTTTTTCTTTGTATTTGATGGTGCAATAAAGCTATATTGTGTTGTATTGTATACATAGGGATTTGGGTATGCAGGATGAATTGTGCTCCTTTAACAAGGTTTTAAAGGTTGGTAGCGACTCTGCACGCCTTACGAACAAGGCAATTAAGAATAAGATTGTATTCTGGTCCCTTAGTAGTCTAGTCTTAGTTGACTTGTTGTAAAAGCAAATATTAGGTCACGCGGAAGCGTGTCCAAGCCAAGTTCAAGCAAAGGAACGCGCCGAGTGTATCATTACACGAACAACTTGGTGCCACTTTTGACCCCTCTATAACTTAAAACCTCTTTAACGTAAACACATAAAACTACATGTGTTTAATTATATCCATAAGGACATATAGAAGCCCAAATTTTATGAAGCTAGCTCAAACGGTTATAAAGATATGAAGGTCAAAAAGTCGTAAATTTTAGCACTGACTGACTGACATACATATAGTACCTAAATCTAACCTACTTCCAGATGACCTAGAAGGATGAAATTTGGAATCCAGCTCGGTAATTGTGTGTAAGCGTAGGAAAAAATAAAAAAAGTTAAAAAATAAGTGATGTTAGCGACGACGACATGTCAATGAAATAAGGTTTAAATTAAAAATAGAATTCCGCATTGCATAGAATAATCAATAGTACTAACGTCTCGCCATATAATACAGTGTAGTTGTTAGGGACCGGCCCGTATATACCTATCTAGCTATGTACCTGTTGTCAAACGAATAGAAAGGGAAATCAGAAATGTTCTGGAATATAGAAAGAGATAGGTATAGCCCGGAAAATTGTAGAATTTTCTAGTTTAGCTCAGCGGAGGTATAAAAGCCGAGTTTTTTGCAAGTTTAGTTAGTTCTTATTTTACAAGTGAGCAAGTGTTAAGGTAAGTAAATAGTGAACAGTGCAGTGCAGTGACTTTGTGATAAGTGCGTAGTTGTGTGTATTCGGTACAATAAACCGACACTAAGTGTTCTGAGGTGTTTTACTTGATCATCACTCCCGACCAGCCCTAGTTGAAGTCTTACACCTTCGACGAGCCCCTACAAGTGGTGTCCCCATACAAAAAAAACAATTTTTTTTGTCCATTTTTTAGTATTTTCAAAACTACGCAGCGGAAATGCAAGAAAAAACATTAAATCTCAATACCTGCCTAGTTTTTTTTAAGTACAAAAAGTAATGATATCCCACCAAAACATAAATGTTAAAAAAGGAGCGCCAAGTTCTCACTTATTTAGATCTCAATTCTTTTTGCGGGGAAGCCCACAGCCAATCATAATTATTGTATTGAACTTGGCTCTCCTTTTTTAACATTTATGTTTTGGTGGGATAATTTATACAAAATACAGATTATATGAATCTACGCAGAATATCTTCGAGTACGTGTGATTTTGAAGGTTCTAAAACAACGATTCTCCTTGTAGATGTAGTAGATAGTGCGATAACTAAGACGTGTTTTATAAAATGTACTAATTGTAAACAGGTATTGGTTCGAAGAAAATGAAAGGGCCATCAGAGACAACAGAGAGCCTAAACTATGGAAGGCGATGACCCGGGCTTACTGGTTAGCATATATGCCTGGTGCCGTGTACATCGGTATTAGTTCAGCCGCCAGGTATGCTTTAAGTTTAATTTACAAATGTCTATTTAAGTTCTTATAGATTTGTCCAGCCGTGGACTAACTAACATAGGCTAATAATGATGATAACATATTTTAAACTTAGATACTCGTTGTAAAAGAATAAAGGTATAATGTGCTGTGTACCTAGAACAAAGTCAGTTACATATCTAATCTTTTTGCACGTTTCGTTGAATACCACACAGTTAGGTACTTTTATAATTTGATTCACCTGCCTGCATATTATCTATCACGTCTTTCAGAGTGTATCAACCGACGCTGTTTGCGTCACTGCTTTCGTTCTGGGAACAGGATTCGACGATGTCTCGCGAAGAAGCGGCATACTACGCACTTGGCATGATTGGACTTAACTTCCTAATGATGATGTGCCAGCACCATGGAAATCTTTTTGTACACAGTTTTTCATCAAAAGTGAAGGTCGCTACATCATCACTACTTTACAGGAAGGTGGGTAATTATAACATAATAAAATAAATGACATTTGTATAGTAATATTTAGTTAGTTTATTGACAATCGATATTGTATTATTTTATTTTACTCATTGACACGTACATATGTATAATATGTAGAGTTATATTGGATTATTTTTGTTTCATTGAATTCGTTATTTTATTTATTTATTTTCTTTTCAAAATTTTGGGAAAACTTACAGCTAGGTCTTAAAAATAGTTACTTTCTTAGTACATGCCGGTAAATACCAGCGCATGTGTGCTGAAGGCCAATTAAAAAGTTTCCGCAGATATGTACTTAAATAGACTAATAAATGACGAACAGTAAAAGTAGACGACTTAAATAAAATTAGAACAAAAATGAAATACACAACACAAGACGATATTAAATTTAGTTATTTTAAAAAGAATTCATCGAAATTAATTAATTAATTAATCAAATTATGATGACTACTCTATTGTAATTTGTAACACCTGTCAAAAATTTGTAATGCCTTGAATAAATAAATCAAATCTCATATAAAGTGGAATGATGTTCATCCTCCAAAAAAAAAATGTTTACTATGCTGTATCCACTTATAACTGTAATTAGGTACTTTAATAGGATTGGATTTTCCTAAGTTCCTCCCACTGGTGGACCAAATAAATAAATAATAAAATATAAATATAAAAGTCGAAACAATCTGGGTAGTGGAACTGCCTGTAATACTCTAAAATCAGCGGATGTTATAAATAATAGTTTTTTTATTTAGATGGAAAACAAACAGCTTGATATATATTATATTCTGTAACAAAACTGATCTCGGACTAAATATGATATTTATTTACCTGCAGGAACAATATACCACTTTTTAAAATCTGTTGACGATCACCTGTGTATCTTTCATGTAATATGTGTTGCAGCTTCTTCGAATGAGTCAAGTGTCTATGGGTGATGTGTCTGGGGGCAAACTCGTGAACTTGCTGTCCAATGACGTGGCTCGCTTCGACTACTCCTTCATGTTCCTCCACTATCTATGGATTGTGCCGATACAAGTAGCCGTGGTGCTTTACTTCCTATATAACTTTGCTGGATATCCACCGTTTATTGGACTTTTTGGAGTAGTTATTCTGATGCTCCCCTTACAAGGTATTATCAATGTTAATCAAAATTAACAAACAAAAATAACTTAACACTTTGAGTGCTGAAAACGCACGGTATGAGTTTTCTACAAGTGACTAATCTGCGAAAATCCACACTAGCGCAGCGGCTAAGAAAATACAGATCTTTGTGACTCAGCAGAGCTGTAATATTTTTCTAACGAAACGCATGTGCGGCGCAACACAACCGCTGTGTAGAGCGGCAGCACGAATTTTTTAGGTAAAAAAAAAGATCGCAGTCGTCGAAAAAAAACCGCAGTCAAAGTGTTAAGTTGCTTAGACATCACAATTATATGTAAATATTAGTTGGAGAAGCCACTGGTTCCTGAAACGCAGTTTTTTAACTAGTTCAGGATCCTATGGACTCGTATTACCTGTTATGTTACACTGTCTATTATGTCAATAAGTAACATTTTTACTTATTAATGATGCGGAAATGATACGACGAAATAAGAGTATATTCAGTAAACATTTGTATATTGTATAAGACACACAATTTACGACAATCTCTAATCCTGCTTAAGATATGTGTGATCGCGGTCCAACGCGATCATAGTGATTGCGATTATAGTTAAACCAGTGACTTCTCAACCCTCCAGGGTTGAGAAGTCACTGGTTTAACTCGGCATAGCTACTAATTAATGCTGAATCGCCGAAACGCATTTGCGCTGCGTACTATAATCTAAACTGTGTCACTAGGTATAGATGCTTAGTTTTGATGAGATGAGATGTTAAGTTATTATAAACCTGATACGTAAGTCCCTACATTATTATTTAATTACTTTTCAGCCGGTCTCACGAAGCTAACCTCTGTTATTCGACGAATAACTGCAAAAAGAACCGATAGGAGGATTAAACTAATGAGCGAAATCATTAACGGAATTCAGGTACAAATACTTCTTATATTTTACGATTTAAACATGCAACACTCAAAGCCGATGATTGAACGCACTCAATGCCCAGTCATAGCAGTACGACCTGAGAACTGTAAGAGTTTCTGTCTCCACCTGTTGTTAGTTTTGGAAAACAATTTTTAAGAACCTTTTCATGAAATATGAAAAACTGCGCCACGCACTTTGCCTGGAAATCTATGAGTCAATAAACCATAATCTTGAATCACTATCTGTCGCTGAAAACTGTATTAAAATCCGTTGAGTAGTTTAAAAGATCTAAGCGAACAGACAGCGGAAGCAAATTCATTTTATACTATGTAAAGATTGGGTTCACATTTTGAGAGAATACCCTATACCGACTTTTTTATTAGTATAAAAATTATGTGTGTAATTATGTTACTTATCCACTAGTGGACAAAAAATCTTATCTTATTTGATAATAATTTATGGTATTAAATTTGACTTGTCTAAGCTTATTTATTAAGCTTATGGAAATAAATATCATAGACTTTGACTTTGTGAAGCGGTATATAATAAGGTTGATAAAGACCAGGAGTGTAAGACCTATAAAGATCATTGCCTCTTTTTTCAGGTTATCAAAATGTACGCATGGGAAAAACCCTTCCAAGCCGTTGTGAAGGCTGCCAGAGCACATGAAATATTATCCTTGAGAAATTCTTTGTATGTCCGCTCCTCATTCATGGGATTCATGTTATTTATAGATAGGAGTATCATTTTTCTGACGTGTTTGGTTCTAATATTGACTGGAACCATGATTTCTGCTAATTTGGTAAGTCACAATGGGGATATATACATATATATGGGGATATATAGGATAATTTTTTAAAAGCTGGTGCGATTCACTTTTGTTTTTCATACATTTTTATCCACGTTGTCTCCACGCATTCCTCTATACCTCGTTCCTCTCGTTCTATACCTACGACGAGTTTTTAAAATATGCGTTATCTAAAATAATTTTATTTTTAAAATTTTATTATTATTAGATATTATATTTTTATATTAGAAATAATCTGTGACCAAGAGTAGAGACCCATACTATAATTTTTATTTAAATCCAGGCTTCAGTGTCAGTGGCAGTCCAGTATTCGAAAAACAAAAGTGGATCGCGCTAACTTTAAAAAAAATCTTTACTTCCAAACATTTAGTGATGAGTAGAAATTCGTAGCATCGTAACAAACATCTACCTTTTTTTCAGATTTATCCAATCCAACAATATTTTTCCGTAATTCAGATGAACTTGACGCTAATTATACCATACGCTATCGCTAACTTATCGGAAATGTTTATTTCTCTGGAACGTATTCAGGGCTTCTTGGATATGGGTAAGCATGTTATTTTAGCTTTTTATACACTAGCCAAACTCTGTATAGAATGTTTCTAAAAAAACTGCCATTGAATTTCAATTAATTCAATGGGCGGTTTTAGGTTTAAATCTGTTTTTATTTATAATTTAGCCTAATACTATCATTTATGCTTTACTAACAAATTTATGGATCATTGAGTCTGCAATAAGTACATTTTTATTTTGTATAAAAATAACTTCGAAGTAAAAATACAAATATTAAACAAAATGTTTAGATGAACGCGGAGATTTCGCAGTGAAGAAAGGACTTACTGCTAGCCCCACAACATTCAGCTCTAAAAATGGAGATGCCCAAGCCAATAACTCTGTGATTATTCCAAAGAAATTTTCGCAAAACACAGACTCCGCTCTCGCCGCTGGTAAGTGACTTTGAAAAGCTGTCATATACATATACTATAACTAGTTGCGCTCCGTGTCTACGTCAAATAAGAAGAAGAAACTTGAAAAATATGAAAAATAGCAATTTATTTTGCAGCAATTTATAATGTTTTTAATTATAGAACCTTCTACGAAATATTAGAAAACATTTTAAAAAAGATGAATTAAATTGATTAAGCCTTTCTCAAGTTATGGCGTGACCAGAAGAAATATGGGTTCTTTTATATATAGATAACAATATGTAAATAAGAAATAGTAATAACGCCGTACTTTTATAAGTTGCGGTCGGCGATCGCTTTGGCCATGGCCGTAGGAAGTAGATTTTTCTCCCTCCAACTCAACCCGTGGATGTCATAAAAGGTGACTGAAGGGGTTCTGCCAGTGGAAAGGTAGCAGCTTCTCTCTGTGTATTTATAACACCACAGCGATCCACAAACCGAATGCGCAACGTGAGGATATTTATTTATTTATGATACAAAATCCCTTAAATAATACATACATGTTAATTATCAAAACTTACGGCCAAAAACGGACTTACTTTATCATTATGGCATTACCCATAATGATAAAGAGGAAATAATGCGCTTATCTGGGGATGCTTATATCCAGAAGTGGTTTAGTTTAGATAGGCTGATGATATGTTTCCCCTTAAAATAGCTCAACTTTTGGGAATTTCAAAAAAATTCTAAAGAAAATCTACGCATAGCTAATTGTTTAAACAAAACTAAAACTTACCTAATAATTACAATTTCCTTTCGTCTTCAGACCTAGTCAATCGTCGTGTATCAGTAGATATGGAGTACCCTATCGCCCTGTCGAAAGTCAGCGCGTCTTGGACCGACTCGAAAGAAACAAGTGACCTCACAATCAACAACTTTTCTATGCGCCTGCGGAAAGGGAAACTCTGCGCTGTTATTGGACCTGTTGGGTCTGGAAAGGTAAGGAATATGAGATTCAATTACCTGCGGAAATGTAATGATTAAAGAATTAAATCATATAGTTTGGGGAGCAGTGAATTTATATCTTTAAAACGAGTCTTATTTCAAATTAATTTCTGCTCGCGTCTTAGGACGCGTTGATGCTATGGAAACGTTTATTAGAAGATGATGAACCTAGTGCGTAAAGTAGTGTCTTACGTCACGGGCGTCATTGAATCAACTCAGGATTCTCAATAACTCACGAGCTAAGCGAGGGAGGAAATCCTGAGTGGTAGATTGATTTAATCACAACCAAGATAAAGATAACTTTATGCAAGAGGAGAATAGTTTACGTTTCACACTTTCTACGAAATATTTAAAGTTTGGTAACCTGTTTCGCGACATATATATGTACAGTAGTTAAATATCATGCTTCGATCTCTGTGCGTATTATCATTACCTTTTATTCGCAGTCGTCTCTTCTGCAAGTGATTTTGAGAGAGTTGCCGACAATCTCTGGAAACGTGCACACTAACGGAAAGATCTCCTACGCTTGCCAAGAGTCTTGGCTGTTTCCGGCCACAGTCAGAGATAACATCTTGTTTGGATTGCCATATGACTCTAAGAAGTATCTAGAGGTAAGGGGCCTTTAATTTACTGTACCTGCTTTTCATAAGTCTCTTCAAGGTCGAGACGGTAATGCAGTCATAAAAATTTTCATTGCAGTCATTCTATCTCAATCAGGAATTTGCCTCCTTTTTGTCATAGACGTAATAAGGAAGATGTATATATTTCGGCCGTTTGGAGTTACTTATCTAGTGCTCAAAACTCGTATCGCGCATGCGTCCTTACAGATCGCACCGCTGACTTCGCTACGATCAAATAAATAAGTTAAAGTTGGGCATGTTTCTAGGTGTGCAGAGTTTGCTGCTTGTTGCCTGACTTCAAGCAGTTCCCGTACGGAGACCAGTCGTTGGTAGGCGAGCGAGGGGTGTCACTCTCGGGAGGACAGAAGTCTAGGATCAATCTGGCTAGAGCCGTTTATCGGGAGGTAGGTTCATTCATGAACACTGATGTAGACTTTTTACAGGTTTTTGATTGAAATTGAAAAAAATTGGACAACAATACAACTTACTGAGGAGATATATTAAATTATTGTTCAAGGAGTGAAGAAAATATTTTAAAGAATCTAGTTTACAATTAACATGTATGTTCAGATCTCTACCTGAAAACCTGAAAATTTTGAACAGAAAAAAATGAACCTCAATTTAAATTTCAATTAACATTCAAAATTCAATATTTACGCTCGACATGTCTGTTTCTCAGGCGGACATCTACTTGCTCGATGACCCTCTATCAGCCGTGGACGCCAACGTGGGGAGACTCCTCTTCGAAAACTGTATTCAGGGCTACTTGCGAGGCCGCACCTGCATTCTGGTCACCCATCAGATACACTACCTCAAGTCGGCTGACCAAATCGTTATTCTAAACGAGGTGAGTTTACTTTCAACAAACTTATTTATTCAACTGAAACTTATGGCTCAGCGACCCGATGTGTTACTTGGCCTCCGATAAGAGTAGTCGCCGTTTTCCGATAGTACGTGTAAGGCTTCTCTCATACCTGGAAAACACCGCTGCCGCACAACCCAAAAATGTGCTTTTAACTCGCAATATTTATATGCATTTTATATTGACGACATCGGATCAATTTTTCTTTACTATGAACTTTTGTATATTCACA
The DNA here is from genome assembly GCA_943735965.1 of Eupithecia abbreviata. Taxonomy (NCBI): domain Eukaryota; kingdom Metazoa; phylum Arthropoda; class Insecta; order Lepidoptera; family Geometridae; genus Eupithecia; species Eupithecia abbreviata. The sequence continues at coordinate 7,360,391 of OX030976.1, forward strand.
GGGATCAATAGAAAGCATGGGTACATACGACGAGCTCATCAAAACTGGCAAAGAATATTCACTTCTGTTACAACGACAAGAAAGCAAGAGTGAAGTGGAGTCTGAGGTAAGTCCATGATTGTTTTTCTACTCAGCTCGCTAGTGCATGCAATAAAGTCGGTTACCTAGAGACATTTATTGACTTGATAGACGCTCACAGTTTGTGTATTGAGTAACTAATGCTTTTGTTTATAGAAACGGCCTTCATTTAGTCGCGAAGTCTCAAGAATCTCAGTCAAGGGCGAGGATGGCGAAGATCTGCAGAAGAAACAGATCATGGAAGCTGAAGAAAGGGCCAAGGGCACCTTGAAGTTCGCCATTATACTTGAGTACTTGAAGTCGGTCAAGTCATGGTTTAGCGTGCTTCTTGCCATCTTCGCGATCGGTATTGCGCAGGGTATTGCGACTACTGCTGACTATTGGCTCAGTTTTTGGTATGAATTTTGTGTACTATTATCATCAGGAGGTAAAATTTTATACAGTAGCTTCATCGCTAATTTCATTTTGTATGGTTGTTGTTCTGTTCTGTTCACGACCTGTCGTTTAAATTTTTGGTAAAAAAATATGCCGTTACGCTCAACTTATACAGGAATACTGGTTATTCGACCTATTCCTTATTTCCGTTGAATTATACAAAATTGTTCAAATGCAAAAGTTAACTATTTTATATCAATAGTTATATCTTTGTTTGAAACTGAAAACCATCGAGTAACCTGTCGTAAGTGTTTATGTAAATTAGATATACATACATGTAACATTACGAAGAATTGGACATACCTTCTTCATGATCATCTTCAATGCCGTGGTTTACTATTATTTGGATTCAGTGACATACTCGTATACCATGGTCAACAGTTGCTAGATTTGACTTAATATAATCACTTCGTGTTAGTTACCGGTGCCTGCAATTAAAGAAGTGAGATAGTTCTTTTTCTGGATCGAATATCGATGTATCTAAAATATGGTTTATAACGATGCAATTCTCTTTTAGAGCGCTCGCCCACCCATGGCGACTTTTTGTAGCGATGCTGTCGCGATGCTGACGTGCATTTGCATTGATACAGTCGTGATTCTGTCGCTGGCTGTGTACCTTTCTGTCTATCGCGCGTTGCAAACGTGACTGACGCAAAAAATCGCCGTGTCCATTGACGCGGAGCTATGCACCGGAGTGCAGATTAATGCAATATTAACTAATGGAATTGCTTAAAATCTCTGCTTCGCGTCAATGAACAGGCAGCCCTAAGGACCCCTTTTTTTCAGGACAAATAATATTGCTGCTTATGAACAAAATCTATCGGAAGGAGAAATATTAGGTAAAATAATAGTATATTTTTTAACAAGAGACCAAAACACCCAATTTTAGACACCTCATCTAAAATTGGGTGTTTTGTTAAACTCCCGAGCGTAGTGAGAGAGGATGACAAGACTGAGTGTCGAGATAAGTGGTTTTGGCCCGAGTAAAAAACTAAAAAAATACTTTTCAAGAATTAAATGCTTGATCTTTCCTTTGTCAACGTAATAATAAGTAAGACCGCCTTAATAAAATCGTAATAAATACAGAATGTTCAGCCTTAATCTATCAATACGTCTGTATTTTCAGATACTGATATGGATACGCAAGTTGGGCCGTTGACCACAGCCCAGTACTTGATAGTGTACGGTTCCATCATCGGTGGTATAATTCTTTTCGTTCACATTCGGATATTCTCGTTCGTTAATATGGCCATGCGTGCGTCAGGCAACCTGCACGATAATATCTATGGAAAACTTATCATTGCTGTAATGAGATTCTTCGACACAAATTCTTCCGGTAAGTACGATAATCTATCTTATCTTTTTAGCTTGTCTAGTTGTATTATATTAATTAATATTTCTTATTATTATTTATTTTATATTATTTTTATACCACGATCTCGGGCCATAAAGTGACCCGGTCCTTTGGAAGGCTTGCGTGGGGCCGAAGCCAACAGCACAGAGGCCCTTTGAGAAGTTAATCTAAAGGCGATGGCTACACATAGCGGGTATCATCCTCGGGTGCACAATATGATACATCCAAAGATGGTATCCACCAGGTGTAGAGACTATTGCAAAGAAAAATGAAAGAAATAAAACCAGGTTATTGTGATGGATGGATGGACTGGGTAATCGGGCTTTAAGGGAGATTGCGGACGTCTGCCATAAACTATTATTTATTATTATTATTACATTATTTACTATCCTAATCTATACCATATTTACATATGTGACGAAACACAATAATGAAAAAATATTACTAACAATATTGACTGAGGCATGTTTTGTACTTTCTGCTTCGTTTATTTGCGTTTCTTAAAATTTTTATGACAGAAAAAAATATCATATTATAAGATTTATACTAGATCCTGTTCTCGGTTTCGCATGCGCTCATCAAGTAGCTAAGATGCCTTCTACCTCTCTCCCAAATTTCATGAACATCCGTTCAACCGTTTAGGCATAGACAGGTGGAGAATTACTTTAATCGCTTTTATAGCTGCGCCCCGAGCCTTCACCTGCCATTAAATTTATGTGACAAATGGTTTATAAACCTTCCTCTTGAAATTATAAAAAACCGCATCAAAATCCGTTGCGCAGTTTTAAAGATCTAAGCATACATAGAGACAGACAAACAGCAGAAAGCTACTTTTTTACTACTGACTATGTACCTAGTGAAGTATAGAAGCCTGTTTATTTATGAATTTTATTATTCCACAGGTCGCGTCTTGAACAGATTTTCTAAAGACATGGGAGCTATAGACGAATTCCTTCCAAGAAGCACACTTGAAACCATGCAGATGTGGTTTGCATTGATCAGCATTCTGATATTGAACGCCATCGCTCTACCCTGGACGTTGATTCCTACAGCTGTGCTCATGATTTGCTTCGTTTTCATGCTGAAATTATATTTGAACGCTTCCCAGGCTGTTAAACGATTGGAAGGAACTAGTAAGACAAACTATAAAGTTATTTATGTAAAATCCACACACATACATAATTGGACCCTGTAGAATTAAATAAATAATGCTAGACAATCCACACAGTATAGTCAAACCCCAAGATAAGTAGAGCTTGTGTTATGGGTACTAGATGGCTGATATACTTAAAACAATCGATATTTTAAGAATATTTTTTATTATACGTCGATAACGAACAGAATACCCGGAACAAATGTATGAAGATCGTACAAACAATTGTCCCGAGGCGAGAATCGAACTCGCAACCTCCTGCGTCGCATGCGGATCTACACCTATCGCGCCACAGAGGTCGTCAAAATATCTAACCGTGCTTGCTTCAGTTATTAATGATTCCATCGCATTATGACATTCCGCGTGGATTAACGTTTTATTCCATTGTGAATGTCTCCTTTATGTTTGCAGCAAAAAGTCCTGTGTTCGGTATGATCAATTCGACCATGTCAGGGCTGTCTACTATCAGGTGTTGCAACTCGCAGGGCAGACTTCTAACCAACTTTGATAATGCCCAGGTGAATTCTCTTTATAATGTCGTTTAAATTGCCATAAATTTTACCCCGCGGCTAAACACGCATTGTTTTTATGGGACGAATCCCATAGACATTGAATTATAGGATAAAATAAGTAGACTTTGTTTTATTCCAAGCCTAGAACTAATAGCAAAATTTCAGCCCGATCTGACGATCGAAAGGCTATTTTTTTATAATATTAGTGTGATAAGTACAAATATTTTTACAATGTAACCCAATTCAATAGTCCTAGTCTTAATATTATGTTTGTGGCCTTTCAGAATCTTCATACAAGTGCATTTTATACATTCTTCAGCGGATCGTGCGCCTTTGCGTTGTACCTGGACATGATCTGTTTGGTTTACCTCGGAATTGTTATGGCACTGTTTATAATCGTCGACTTCAGTAAGTCCTTTCATTCATTTATCGCTAGTAGGTACGGTACACCCTTTTTAAGGTTTTATTTATAGTCTAAACATTTTGATAATATAAGTAAATTCTTGTATTTTTTTGTGTAGTTTTTCTTTTGTTCTTGATGTAATAAACAATGCTATAATAAATAATAAATAATGCTGGACAATTCACACAGCATTATCTAGCCCCATGGTAAGCAGAGAGCTTGTGTTATGGGTACTAGATAACTGATATACATAATACAATATATTACATAGATAGATATTTTTTATTATACATAGAAAACGACCAGAACACCCGGTACAAATATCTGCAGATCGTACACACAATTGTTCCGAGGCGGGAATCGAACCCGCAACCTTCTGCGTCGCAGGCGGACCTTCGCCCACCGCGCCACAGAGGTCGTCGAATGCTATGTTATTATGTAAACACTCCAGTGCTAAAATCGCTATTTAAGAGTTAAAGTTTTGTTTACATGCAACTGAACTGAGCCCCTAGACATAAAGAGTTGCTTTGTTTGTTGTATCAATATGTATTTTGAATGCTTTACACCGTATAGGTAGACCTAAAACGCTGTTACAAGATTGACCCTTGTACGGAGGTAGTGTGTGTACATTTGTGTGTCTTACATGAATTTAAATAAACTTTTGAAAAGCAATAAGTGATTTTACATAATAAGTTAATGCGTGGACGTTCAAACACCTGACTATGCTTTGTATTTGTTGATTGCATGTGTCTAAGGTCAATAGTTTAATTACATTTTCTTTTCAGGTACACTTATCCCCGTGGGCAGCGTGGGCATGGCCGTGAGCCAGTCCATGGTCCTCACGATAATGCTGCAGATGTCCGCCAGGTTCACATCAGACTTCCTCGGACAGATGACCGCGGTGGAGAGAGTGCTCGAGTACACCCGACTTCCTACAGAGGAAAATATCGATGACGGGCGTAAGTGGCAACACTTTTTTTTTCTTTTTGTTTTAAAGGAGTTTAGTTAACATGACTTTGTCACTCTCGTAGACAATAATTACATGTATCTAAACAATAGACAAAAACAAAACCTACCAGGTTACTCTCTTACTATCTACTACTACTACTATCATAATTACGACATTACTGATGGCAGGCAAAGATCACTGCGACCTCTGAGCGTGCGAAATGGTTATGTAGGACCAGTAAAGGTGCAAAAATCCATGTACCGAGCCCAGTTTTCGCATCAAATATTCCAATCTTTTTTGGCTCATACCTATGCAAATAAGTAGGTACCTATCTACAGGGTGATACAAAAATGCGCGGCGATGTAAAAGGTGTTACTTTTTATTGCAGCCACTCAGCCGCCCAAACAATGGCCTTCGGATGGGAACATTAAATTTGAAAGCGTGTTCATGAAGTACGGTCCAGAAGACCCCCCGGTACTTCGCGATTTGAACATCAGTATACGCAGCGGGTGGAAGGTAGGCTATATTTTATACTTGTTTATATAAATAGATTTGACGAACTCTGCGGCGCGGTCGGCGAATGTCCACCTGCGACGCAGGAGGTTGCGGGTTCGATTCTCGCCTCTGGACAAATGTTTGTACGATCTACAGATGTTTGTTTCGGGTGTTCTGGTCGTTTTCTATGTATAGTAAAAAATCTATCTATGTTATGTTTTGTATTAAGTACACTTGCGAGCTATAAACTGGAATCACTTCATCGCTGGTTTCTGCAGACCATATTTTACAGTTTCCATGGAATAAACTGCAGATTGGTGTATACCATTTGAAAACACATCATACAAGACCCACCCCCATATGCCACTGTTTCCGCTATACAGCATTGTACGTATCGCTCTCCCGGTCTCCTGTAGACTCTCCGTCGACGGTCGCTGCCATGCAGGCAGATCCTAGTCTCGTCCGCGAACAAAACTCGGCTCCATTGCTGTATATCCCAATCTAAGTGATCACGAGCAAACTGAAGTCGGGCTTGTCGGTGGGCTGTAGACAATTTGGGTCCCGTTGCTGGCCTTTTTGGGGTCAAGTTAGCTTCTTTGAGTCTTCGCCTCACTGTCCACTTGCTGACAGTTCTCCCTCGAACTTCTCCGAGCTCCCAATAAATCGAAGTGCTGACAATAAATCGGTCATCTCTCGCCGAAGTGCATCGCTGTCGTCCAGATCCTGGTCTTCGGACTAAGTTTCCAGTCTCTCTAAACCTCTTGTATACTTTGGAGACACAGGACTGGCTCAGATGAAGCTGTCGAGCGGTAGTACGCTGAGAGAACCCTTGCTGGATTAGGGTGACGATTTGAGCGGCTTCTATTGGTGTGGTTTCCATTTTCTTGTAATTCCAGTATTTTGAGTGACGTGATATATTGGACTGATGACAAAATTGTATAAATACCCAGTTTTTATAGGGATTCAGGAGTTTGAAAAAATTGATGTTTCGTTCCAAAAATTTATGTCTATTGTTTTCACGTTCCATGACATATGATGAACATTTTTTTCGCTATGATATCGAAAGAGTTTGAAAGCTAATAAAATTATCTTTAAAATAATATACCACAACCTACAGTTTATTCCGTGGAAACTGTAAAATATGGTCTGCAGAAACCAGCGATGAAGTGATTCCAGTTTATAGCTCGCAAGTGTATATCCGTCATATAGTCCCCATATTACAAGCTCTGCTTAGCTTGCCACTAGATAATGTTGTGAGGACGTCCAAAATTATTTATTTATTTATCTGTAACCTCAAGAGTCGTATTCAACTTGAGGCAGAAACAATATCACGACGATAGCGCCCTTTCTCGATTGCGTCTATAACGAGACGACTAACAAACCAACCGACAACTGTTAACCTGTCCGTCACCGTCGGCACATAGCGGTAAAGACCGAATAGGATACAACAACAGCTTTGAAGTACCTAGAATCCCGCTCATAACAGACAAACACTTGAAAGGGTGATTTATAACGGCACACCCAATGACCCCCCCAATGACCCCCTCAACTATAACCCGGGGGAGCATTGCGGCGAGCGAAGCGAGCCGTGCCGTGCCCCCCCTTCACCCCCAGCCCCCTGTAGCCCCCCTACCAAAAAATCGGATATGGGTATCGTGTTTGTTTTCGATAACTCGAACTCGTAGATTACGAAAAAGATGTCCATTTCCAAATCCAAGATGGATGACATTTTAAATCGCAGTATTCCCCTTTTGGATATCGATTTAAAACAAAATAATCAAGGGAACGGTGGTCTTAATAAAAAAAATAACTGTTACACATAACCGCCGCGAGCTGTTTACAGCTCGCGCACAACTCAACAACTAGTCACTTATATATAACTGATTATATTAATAATAACTTATTGGGTATAGGTTACCTATCTATGTTTATATTTTATTTCTTTTTACTGACTTCAGGAGGAGGTTCTATATTCGGCTGTATGTATTTTTTGTTGCAAAAGGTTGATTTTGTAGTGGCCCCATAAGTTTGATCCTCGCGGATACTCCACAATGTATCAAAAGCATCATCATAATTTTCACATCACTCGTAGCAAGTGGTTCCCATGGCAACGGGCGTAAACAAAGGGTCCTTTCATTTGTCATCAGCATCACTCATCATATCAGACTAAAGCAAAAATTTTATCGCACTATCTAAAAATATCACTGTTTAGGAATTTGAAGTCGGGTTATAGTTTTTAATGTGTAATGGCAATATATGTAATTGAGTACTCAATCGTATGATTAGACTTATTAGATAAAACGATAAAGTTTTATCTACAAAGGTGGCACATTTATCATTTGTAAACTATTTTAATTTTCAATCTATAATAAATGAGAACTAAGTAAGATGGTATTAGGTAGGTGAGGCAGTTTATTCCTCTCGAGGCGTGAGTGGGCATTATCCGATAACGCTGAGTTGAAGTGTAAATCGAGAAAATTATGATATTTATTTACCATAGCATAATAGAAGTGTAGAGTTGGATGTTGACGACCTTCCGATGACGTGATGTTGTCGAAGTAGATATAGATAGGTACCTTTTAGAGTAATTTCCCTAATCAGTCAACATAGTGTCTGGTCGAAACGACGCGGTGACCCGAGAGCTGGTGAGTATCTGGCTCAGCGCCGACATGACTCTCGGACACGTCACAAACCTTGTCACAACACCACAATGAGATGTTTATTTTCAGGTGGGTATCGTGGGACGGACAGGCGCCGGCAAATCGTCGCTGATCTCCGCTCTCTTCAGGCTGTACAACATCGAGGGCAAGATACTTATCGATGGACTCGACACAAAGGGTATCGCTAAGAAGGTATTCCAATATTACGTTTCACTTTTGTTACTACAACTTTGGTATAAAAAATCATACTAATATTATAAATAAGAAATTTTGTAAGTATGGATAGATGTTTCTTACTCTTTCACGTAAAAACTACTGAATGGATTTTAATGAAAATTTACAATAATATAGCTTATACATCAGAAATATAGGCTACAATTTATAAAGATGTATTGTATATTATCCAAAGTATCTATCACCACGCGGGTGAAACCGTGGGGGGTATATAAAAACATATAAAAACCTTTTGAAACTATCATGGTCATTAACACAAAAGTAATTTGTAATGGTGATTTGTACCATGATTTGATTTTTTCCAATATTTCAAGAAACGGTGCCGAAATATTTGTAAGGTTTTATAATGACATCTTTGATTTTTGTATTAAGTAGATACTACCTAATTACACTTACATACTTACTGGAACATGTGTCCAGAAAATATGAACAACCAGAAAATAGTGGAAACAACAAAAGCAACAAGAATATAATACAACTACCTTCCGCCCGTGGCTTCGTATACTTTCACAACTTAAAGTATTGTATATAAAAACTACAGCCAATGCTATGTAGCGTCGTCGCGAGGAACTTAATATTAGTAATACTTTTATTCAATTCAACTTTCTTTTATTTTTCTGCAGGAACTGAGATCGAAGATATCAATAATTCCACAAGAGCCGGTTCTGTTCTCTGCAAGCCTGCGGTACAACATGGATCCTTTCGATATGTACAGCGACGAGGACATCTGGAGGGCTTTGGAACAGGTTGGAGTTTTGTCACTATATTATTTTAGTTATTATTATTTTAGTAGTTATAAGTTCAGGCAATAAATCATTATTCTATACTATTCTATTTTGTCATTATGACTTTACTAGCTTAAGCTCGCGGCTCTGGACGTGTGATTTCGGGTTAGATTTGTTGAAGTCAAGTGGAGTCAATTAGGAACTGCTATTAATTTTAGCGCCTTTCTATAATGATCTCGGATCTTTTATCGGTGAAGCCAGTATCAGAACGAACTTGGCTAGATTTAACATGAATGTTTTTTGGTTTGATTTCATTATAATAACAGAACATATTTTCATATCGTCGTCGTTTAAAAAATGTATAGCATTGAGCTCGATCAGTAAACTGAAACTGTCTATTTGTAGAGCTGAACTCGCCGATGTTCACAAATTAGGATTTGTGAACATCAGGTGGCGTAAAAATTAGGTTAAATTAGGATTTAACCTAATTTAACCTAAATTTTCGCTACCTGAGATCGCCAAATCATTTTTTGAATTGTATTTTATTTATTTTGTGAATTCTTTTTTTGGGCCAGTCTATTTTTATTTTAGTTACCTACGTGATTTTGATTACCTTTGTTCAGATTTTGCTGTGCATAATTTATACGTGCTAATTATGTTTTTACTGTTAGTAGGTGGCTAACAATATTCATTTTCTGTCTTTTTGTGATTTTTAAATTATGGTATGTGCATAATGTAGCTGTAAATTGCTGTAATGTTAAATTTATGTTTATTTACATTTAATAATTCATTTTATAATTAAACCAATCCGCCTGCCAAGCGTGATGATTATGGTTATTGCTGGTATTGAACATGCTTCCCCTAAACCAGGGTAGTTTATTAACCCCCCATGTTAGGGGCAAGCATGTTAAACAACAGCCAACAGCGGACGTATGTGTGTTAATGAGGTTACAGACTTTACCCCTTTACAATTAATAATAATCTTTACAATTATGTTAATTTGGTTTGTATTTTGGCGTGTGTATTCATGGGGGAATGCCCATAATCCCCACGCTGGGCATGCGGGTTGGGGATCGCAGTATAGGAGTGTGCTGCAAGGGACGCTGTTGCCCGCCCCCCGGTGTATGTCCCTTAGTCGCCTCCATCAGTCAGACATCCACGGGAATAGTTGGGGTGGTGCTATTCCATCTAGGCCACCACCACACAGCCAGGTAGATGCTGGATGCGGCAAGCTGAAGAAAGGGCGCTATGGCGCTCATTGGGGGAGCCCTAAATCCAGCAGTGGACTGCTATAGGCTGATGATGATGATGTTATGTATTTTTATCCAATGTATATTTTGTTCGACATATAAGAAATGCTCGAACTGAACTGAACTATGGGTGCACCGATACCTAGATGATGATAGATTTTTTGTCCAGGTGGAACTGAAAGACGCTATCCCAGCTCTGGACTTCAAGGTGTCCGAAGGCGGATCCAACTTCTCGATGGGGCAGCGACAGTTGTTGTGCCTCGCGCGCGCCGTGCTGCGGTCCAACAAACTGCTCATCATGGACGAGGCCACCGCCAACGTTGACCCGCAGTAAGTATTTAAATAACTTTTTTAAGTTATTTTATTCTAGCGACCCGATCCGGCTTCGCACGGTTGCATATACGTTCTTAACACTTTGACTGCGGTTTTTTTTCGACGACAGCGGTCTTTTTTTTTACCTAAAAAATTCGTGCTGCCACTCTACACAGCGGTTGTGTTGCGCCGCACATGCGTTTCGTTCGAAAAATATTACAGCTCTGCTGAGTCACAAAGATCTGTATTTTCTCAGCCGCTGTGCTAGTGTGGATTTACGCATATTAGTCACTTGTAGAAAACTCATACCGTGCGTTTTCAGCACTCAAAGTGTTAAGATCTGATATTGAGCAGTTATGAAAAGAAATCACTGGAAATCACTAATTTATTGATTGGTGAACTTTGTCTTATATGGCAGCCATTTCATAAATAGGAAGTGCGTCACAGGCGACGAACATAGACAAGTAGAAACAAACGTTTCTCTTGACTATCACTATCTATTAAAAAAAACAGCATCGAAATCTGTTGCGTAGTTTTAAAGATCTAAGCATACATAGGGACAGAGAAACAGCGGTAAGCGACTTTGTTTTATACTATATGCGAGTTAAGTGCGGCCCGCCTGATGGAAAGCGGTTACCGCAACCACCTAAAACTACTAAAAGTTAACTAAAATTTTGGTAAGATCATAGCCACAAATTAGTATAAAGAACATACATACAAAATCCAAAACTCCGCAGTCATCCATCAGAGTCCAAGAAACATATGTGATATCCGATCGCTACATTAAAACGACTGCTACAAGTTACAGCGTAGTACATGTATTATATTATCTGTGGTAGTACTAAGAACGTAGCGCTTTTGGCGTGCTACGCTAAATTGTGGTGAAAGGTTTTGGCATTACTTTTATTCTGGCAAAGCAGACTGCAGATTGCCAGTTTTAGCACTGTAATATTAATCGAGAATGCCTGTGATCGTGCCGTCAGTGGTTCTTATCTCTAACATATATGACGACCGATGTGGCGCGGTGGGCGAAGGTCCGCCTGCGACGCAGGAGGTTGCGGGTTCGATTCCCGCCTCGGAACAATTGTGTGCACGATCTGCAGATATTTGTTCCGGGTGTTCTGGTCGTTTTCTATGTATAATAAAAAAATATCTATCTATGTAATAAACATTATGTATATCAGTTATATTGTATATATATTGTATTATGTATATCAGTTATCTAGTACCCATAACACAAGCTCTGCTTACAATGGGGCTAGATAATGCTGTGTGAATTGTCCAGCATTATTTATTATTTATTATTATATGAATCTACTGAAGTTCTTATGATCCGTAAATCAATCATCTTCCAATAGTACCTATTCCTTGTTCCTAAATCACCTTCACCGTGCTTGCCCAAAAGCGCATGCATGTTTTAAGCTCTGCCGTTATTATTAACTCACTGTCTTTTTAACACCTTTTGCTATTTGGTGTTTAAGAGGCCAGGGAGTACGAATTCCCCATACAAACGTAATACCAAAATTATTTCTAATTAAAGCATATTTCCAGTATAATATTTCATGATTTATATTTGAATAGTATTTATTTAGGTTCCTGGATAGTTTTTTTTTTAAATTAACATAAGTACATAAAATTCAATGAAAGCCAATAGCATTTGGCACATTTTTATGCTAAAATGGACAAGTTTTCATCCTAATATCTTACGCATTGTTTATTAAGGAAGATAGCTTATATTGTCTAGTAACAGAATAACAATACTATGTGAAGAATACAAAAAGTTTTCTGTCATAATTTTTGGTATTACGGAACACAACCAAATTCAAACTAAATTTTGAACGTCTAATATTGCTATATTGCTATTGCGCACGCATGGGGCGGGGCGCAAGGGTTAAACAGGGACAGCGATATTGGAGCCATTTTTGCAAGCGCCTCGAATTGAAGTTGGGAGCGAGCGTCGCCGGACCGTCTACAACAAGAACTTACAATTAAGGAACTCTATAACACTGTGTTCGTCCTCCGACGGACGTTAATGCACACGACACAGTTATATAACTACTGTGTGTATTATCGTGTTCACACAAGTTATTTATTTCCCTTAAATTATCTTTATTCCAAATAAAGTATTTTTTTGTGTTTGCACAAGTTGAGATAGGCCACCATAGCCAAAATTGAGCTTGGCGGAAATCATAGTAATATCATCTCTCATATAATCATAGTAATATTAATCAGAAATTTTAATCATTTTTATACTTTTTTTCAGAACGGATGCGTTGATCCAGAAGACAATACGCCACGTGTTCTCAGACTGCACTGTGCTCACGATAGCGCATCGTCTAAACACCATCATGGATTCAGACCGAGTGCTGGTGATGGACAAAGGCGTCGCCGCAGAGTTCGACCACCCCTACCTCCTCCTGCAAAACCCTAACAGCATATTTAGCTTTATGGTGCGCGAGACTGGAGAGAGCATGAGCAAATCGCTCTTGCAAGTCGCAAAGGAAAAATATGATGTGCGACCCGACGCCTGAGCTTCCAACTAATATGAGAGCTTACAGAACAACATTTTTGTGAATTAGATAGTCCACGATAAACGAATGCACCTCCGTGCTTTTTCAAAGAAATGGCCATAAATAAGCGAAATATGATAGTAAATAAGTAGTATATCTACTTATTGATGTAGGTAATGAATACAGAAAAATTCAGACGGCTCATATCGCTTCCATATTGAATACGCAGTGTTAGCGTCAGTTATAAGGCCTGATGTACCTATAATAATATATGTATTATATAGAATATAATGTATTCAGCAAATAAATGATTTGATTTGATTGATGATGATGAGTGGTTTTCAATGCAAAGTGAGCATTTTTTGTGGTAAAAGAAATGTTAGAATCAATATTAAATTTAGGGTCGTGATTGGTTTATCAGTAATTAATAATCAGAAATCAAGAAAATCGGGAATTCTTAATATTGTCGTGCAGGTCAGTCATATTTCCTATGGGTCTAGATTTATGGGCAGCTCAAGCAGCCAGCGATCAAAATATACGGAATCTGCAGTCATAGGCATTTAGCACGCCTCAAATGTCATTACCAGAGACGGTCGAGAGGTGCGCTTTGAATCAGCACAGTAAACAACTCCCATTGCATAAGAATATTATCAGCGTACATGTATCTATAGTGGAGAGATTATTCTTTTAAAAAGCTTTAGCCCTTTCTTAGCACTGAAAACTAACCATTCTGTTTTCGCCTGAACAATAGCCTGAATTTAAAGATCAACTGATAGTAAAAAACGCTAATAAATAGATAAAGCAATATAAATTAAAAAAATATAATTAGTTGTATATAAAATTAAGTATTTTTTCCAATTATTCCCATCTGTCTCCTTGCTTTGTCCCCCTAGGTCGGTTTCTTGCTATAATACATCGATTGAGATGTTCAACCAACAGGCTTCAACCTTTTACGAGTATTTTAGAGTTCCGTACCAGAAGGGTGAAAACAAGACCCCCATGGGCCAGGCCAGGCTTGGTGGGCCTCCGCTGTCTATCCAGCCGTCCTTCTGTCTTTCAGCGGGCTGTCCATATGTATGTATGTATGTTGTAAACCGTAAAAAGCAGATAGTAGAAATGTTCACAGAATTTTTTTATTTCTTTTGCCAAAATACAAACATATAATTTTTTTTTTAAATAAATAAAACAGTATCAACCTTGTCTCAACATTGATATTTCTCTCTCTATTGACACAAGTCAGAGTGAGAAACAACACTGCTTAGCAGCTTTTAATTAAAACACTCGTACCATAGAACTATTATGATTATTATCAAAGAGAATATAAAGTATTACTACAATGAATATTATATTACATTTAGATGTAGGCTGAGAATAACATGTTCTTGGTCTACGCATGCAAAACATAAATACCATGAAGAAAGTCAGCTCAGCTCTAACTACTGAACGAAAAATAATCGAGAGCAATATATTTATTTTATTCGGGCATAGTTTATATTCTATTTACTAACTTTACTCTTTGGACTTTGGCAATAGTATTGTATATTTGTATTATCTTTGATATTATCTTTGCGCGGCGCAAAAATCGAGATGTGAAGTAAAATAGATACCTACAAATAATTTTACTAGTACTAATATTAATACATCATGATTTTACTATTACCGTAAAAGGATATAAAGCGAATATGACAAATACCTACTACGTAAAACCATCATGAAGCTGAAATAATGTTTGGTGTCTGAATTTAACAAAACAATACAATATTATAACCTTGATGGTAAATGGACTACAGGAGTCTGCACTACAATGCCGGAATATGTGTGATGTGGATGGATGGGTACAGTTTAAAAAAGGCCTTTTCAGAGGGACTAAGACCATTAATTGACCATACAAAAATCGACTTCAACTTATCACCTGTCCTGGATGTGTATATAATATAGTGCTGATCATCAAGAGATATCCCATATCAACTCATGAACATCGCCCAATAGTTGAATCAAATCCACGTTGATACTGTGGTCATTGTTCACTTGTCTTATAACCTATAAACATGCTGTGGTGAATCTTCAATTTAAATATGACTAGTACACTCGACGTGCTTCAAAGTCCCGATTCAATTCAAAAACCGAATAAGGGAAATGCATGCTTACTTTTGTGTACACAATGTTTGAACTTAACATTATTTAAGAGATTTGCAAAAGCGAGCGGTCGTTCTGTTAAAAAAATCCTGAAGATTCTACAGCAGACTTTCTGCGAATTAAAGCGCTGCAGGGGCCAATGTCAGACCGTCTCTTCTATTCTGTATCTCATCAGTCTGGTATTAATTCTTTATTACGTGATTTATCTGATAGCTCAAAACGAGCGGCAGTGCTGATAGCTCCGTGCAGGCTCATTGATGTGACTGAACAATGTAAGTGTGCATGTCCACCTTATGCGGGTTGTAAAGCGAAGGAAAAGCTAACAGCTTAGCTCGCATAGTTGACACAGTTTTTTTATACAACAAAACTTAGTTTTCAGTCTGCCTACACACATGTATTTATTTATTTTTATTCATATAACAGTGTAAATGATGTACATGTGTGAACAACTACGTCAGCTATGCGAGCTAAGCCAGAACTAAGTTAGCTTAGTTTTCGGTCAGCTAACCACTAGAGATGATGATTTAGATGTGATCATTACCTATTATTTTTAAATAATAATAAAGGCTAAAGTTTATGTCGTTGCGATTAAGTTGTTGTGAAATGTTTGCGCAAAGACAAGGCCAGAACTGAATGGATCGGACTGAAATTTTGGATTGATGAAATTGTGTGCTTATAATAATTAACTAGTTGTTAGATGTGCGCGAGCTGCAAGCAGCTCGCGAGGGTTGTGTATAAGTATTGTGTTTTTTTTTTTCATTGTATTCCCCTTGTCGTAACCTACACCTTTGATTATAATACTATATTTTGTTTCAAATCGATGTACATAAGAAAGAAATTTTGCGATGAAAAACGCGATGAAAAATGCGATGAAAGGGTGAAGGGGTCTTTGGCGGTCGTCGGGGAGTCACAGCACGGCTCGCTTCGCTCGCCGTGCTGTTCCCCTTGGTCGCATCGAATTTTCTATGCAATCAAAATCACTTGTCCTCCTCTATACAAACCCCATAAAAAAATTAAGCAATATGGCTCCATGTAGGAGCCCCCCCACTGGGGGGGGTCTTGGGGGGGCAAATGTCAAAAAGTCGGAATTTTCCCTAGGAGACTTTTACATCCCCTATACGATTCCGTAAAAAAAAAAACATACCTTCCCATCCACCATCAAGGAGAACAATTATGTCAATCAGTCAGTGAATCAGTGAGTCAGTGGTAATCTAGCTTTATACTATAGTAGAATAACATACAGGCTACTTATAATACCAAAAAAGCGTGTGCAAAGCTGCAGGCAGACGCTTGTAGTTTATAATAGGTACTACCTACTTCATTTGCTTAGGCTAACTCACTTTATCACTGTCAGTCGTGGTCTCCTGGGATTTTTCTCGAGTACCTGTTAGTTTAGCGGTGCAGCACCGCACTAGGTCAGTAGTACCTACTTACACAATTTACTAGGTAATTATTTGTTGCAGGAAATCAAATTAATGTACAAAAATGAGGATACCTGAGTTCAAGATCACCTGCTCCTTTCATTTATAAGGTCTGAAATATCACCAGGTTAGGATATAAAATATTCTGTGATCCCGGTTATGATTTGAAGAATTACATTCTCATCATAAAATAATGTGGGCAACATAGTAGTTGTATGCAGCTCAGTATTATTTATAGGTCTTTGTGAAACGATTTTCAGCTACAGTCTGAATTAATAGAACCAACAATATTTTGAAATTGATGCTAAATAAACGGGGATCGACTCGGGCCGCGTATGATTCTCATTTCAGGGAAACCGCATTGCAGTGACTTCCGCAATACGCACTATGCTCAATTAAATTAAACCAAGTACTGAATTATGTAGGCAGAATTCAGTTATTTCCTCATAGGCAGAGCTCATTTGATGAAATAACTGAAATAGGCATTTAAAACCAATAGATTTTAAAATTTTGTGTATATGGGCTCGACTTCCATTGAAACCAAGGTCTTCCCTTACCATGGTTAGTATTTTATTAAGAGTAGGGACTTCTTTTTTTACACTATAGGAATAATGCACTTTTTGTCGGATTGCACACTGGTCAAAATCGTCTAATTCTTTTCTTGGTCGTCCCTTTCTATGTTTAGCAGGAGTACTGAATTTTCCTTTCGTTTTGGATCCTTCCGAAACTATTCGTCGCACTATACTCTCGGATTTACCTGAAAATAATAAATTATATTGTTAAGTATCAAAACCAGTCACACGCACTATAAATATGTGTTTTATTTTCATAACCTCAACTGTAGATATAGAAGTAAATATTTCATGATAAGACTCTTGGATAAGACATTACTATTTAAAGGAGTGTAAAGTGACTAAAAGTACTACATTAATTCATAACTTACCAGTCAGATCCGCAGTTCGTTTATAAACGTGTTCCATCTGCGTGAGCAATCTGCCGGCTTGAAATTCGGCTAAACATCGCATAAACACTTTGTATATCACTTCACGAGTGCCGCTGCAGATTGTTTTATTCATTTTTCAAATGTTTATAATAAGTTTTTGGATAAAAACTAGAATTGAAGCAAGAATTCAAACGAAAGCAAACAATGTTTACATTACAAGACAAGCAAGTGACAAGATTGACTTTTAATGAAATGTTGCCAGCCACAGAATATAGTTAGTTCCACAAACATTAATTTCTACTCTTTTTAGATGGACTGTAAGTCCAAACTCAATGTCAAACTGTCAATTAACTGCAGTTCTGGCAAATGCTGTCAAATTTTGACAAAAATCATAGTTGTTTATCAATTTTGTAAACAATTAACAAACAATATGATAAAATAAAAATGAAACAGATCTAACTCTTCATCCATAATGCATAATTCGGGAGAACCATGGATTGCTGTTTGTTCGAATGTAGGGAAGCCACGCCAGTTGAAATAGTATTGCACGCAATACACTGCCACCAAAATATTTTTACAGGCGTTCTCGTCCTCGTGCTCCTCTACATAGTTTTTCGGTGCATCCATCCTAGGATGTCTTTACTGTGTTGGCTGCAACGGACTGTGTCTTGAATACCGTAGTAATGTTAAAACATCGAGACTAAACAAGGTACCAATTCGTTTTATTATGGACATATGTAAGTCTCCCATAGCGCCCTGTCTTCAACAAGCGTAGGACGCTTGTTGAAGACAGGGCGCTATGCGCAGGGCACTACGTTTTCTAAGTCGCGGTAACCACTCAAGAACGTTCACTATAGATTCTGCGTAAGATATGGCTACTCGTTTGAGTTTCAGCAAAGTTCACACCGAAACGGACTATCCTACAACAGCTTAAACCCCATCATTTGTCAACCTGTATCATCCCACTGCTGGGCGAAAGCCTGGGCCTCTTCCACACTTCCAGTCTAGCAGCTGTGGGCTCAACTTTGTCAATAAAGTCTAACTTGACCAATATAATATTATTGGTGGTTTAACATATACATTGAAATGATAACGGGTGTTCTGGTCGTTATCTATGTATAATAAAATATCTATCTATGTAATCTATTGTATTAAGTATACAAGTTATCTATTACCCAAAACACAAGCTCTGAGCCTAGATGATGCTGTGCGGATTGTCCAGCATTATTTATTTAACTGTTAGCTGTAAACAAATAAGTGGAAACATAATAAAAAATAAAATTAGACTCAATTAGATATTTTTATTGTCTAACCTACCTAACTAATAATAGATTGAATAGTCTGGATACCTGGTACACGATTACAAATAATTACTATAAAATACTCTAGCTATCTTCAATTTATGTACCAAAACGAACTTGGTTTAACAAAAAAAAAAACAATTTTTCATAACCCATAAGTTTCAAATTTGAAACACAATGTGACCTACGAATCTCAGAG
Organism: Eupithecia abbreviata; assembly: GCA_943735965.1. Classification (NCBI taxonomy): domain Eukaryota; kingdom Metazoa; phylum Arthropoda; class Insecta; order Lepidoptera; family Geometridae; genus Eupithecia; species Eupithecia abbreviata. The sequence goes on from OX030976.1 coordinate 7,379,461, forward strand.
TAGGCATTCCAATAGTCATATACCACTACACTGTCCAAATATTCACTTTCTAGTTATATATAACACTCATTTCATCTAGCGTTTTCTTTAACGTTGCTTTGGAAATACGCGTCTTTGGCTATTCGGAAGAGCTTGGCGCTGTTTTTGTCCCCAGTTTCTTTGACCATCGACGAGAGGTGGCTGTTGGGGTCTGACAGTAAGATGTACGGGTGATCGAATTCGGCGACTTCGCCGAAACTCATGACCAACACTCTGTCGGAGTCCATTATGGTGTTGAGGCGATGCGCGATGGTAAGGACAGTGCACTGCGCAAATTCTCGTCGGATCGTCTGCTGAATGAAGTTATCCGTCCTGCAAGAGGTTACACATTATATTTATTAGTATTTTTTCATTCGTCATTTTATTTATATATTTACAAACATGTACATCTATGCTAACGGGCACACCCAAAGCAATAGTGTGCCTTTTTATATTTAATACTAGCTGAGCCCCGCTACTTCGCCTGCGTGGAAATCTGCCTGTCAAATAGAAAAATATAGATAAAAAGTATTCAATGTCCATTTCCTGGCTTTAAGCTACTTCTCCACCAATTTTCAGCCAAATCAGTAAAGCTGTTCTTGAGTTATAAATAGTGTAACAAACATGCCTTTCTTCCTATCCTACTAATATTATAAACGCGAAAGTTTGTGAAGATGTTTGTTGCTCTTTGACGCAAAAACTACTGAATGGATTTTGATGAAACTTCACCATAATATAGGTTACATATCAGATTAACACAAAGGCTACAATTCATAAAGATACTATACTATATTATCCAATATATATATATCGTCACGCGGGTAAAACGGCGGGGCGCGTGTATATATATACAATAATTTGTAATAAATGTGGTATTTTGTAGGTGCTGTCCCACTTGCGTGATAATAAAAGGCCTCTCTTACTTCTCGTGGTTTAATGCGGTAACAGACCATTATGTACATTGCACACAGCTATTAAGTACACCTCCCACGTTTAAGCACCCCAACAACGGGGTTCATGGTTGATACCTACCATACTTTTTTTGACCAAATACTTTGTATCACACACACATGAAACCACCGAATTAATTATTCTAAGTGATTGCCTGGCGGAGAGCCATCCTTATACTGCAGTGGGAATCTCTCAAATGTAAAATCATTAAACAAAATTTCTTGTATATATTTAGTTATTAATACTACTAGCAATTAAAATCATGAAAATTATTAGGTTATACCTAAGCGCGCTGAAATCACCGTATTCGACGCCATGATACTATACCACCATTACACGTTTAACTTTACACGTATTACTTTAGAATCGCACTAGTTTAAGCAATTCAACTGAGGGTGGATTCGAATTAAGTAGATATTATAAACCTTATCCTGAGAATAACATCACATATAACATATTACTTTATTGCTCATTAATCACTTATTACTATCTGTCTCATCATCATCATCATCATCATCAGCCTATAGCAGTCCACTGCTGGACATATGCCTCCCCCAATGAGCGCCATAGCGCCCTGTCTTCAGCTTGCCGCATCTATCTGTCTATCAGAGAGTAATTCCTAATACCGCCAAAATCCATAAACTATATAAAAAAGCAACTAGAAAATAGGCATCTAGAACACTAATTGTAAATAATCGACATTGATTCCTTCAACCCTGGGAAATAAGTAAATACAAATACATGCTTCAGGCTGTTGAAACAATAGTAGTAATATTTCAATTTTAATTGGCTAACATATTCGTTGACCATTAATTCATGAACTACGAATAAATTTAGCACAGGTGTAGGTCTAGATTTGGAATAACACGTAAGCTACTTTTCAACCCATATATCAGTTCCCGTGGGATAGAAATAACCTTTGAACTATTCCATAGAAACAACGCATACGAAACTGCGAGCAGAATCTATTTAGTAATAACGATGGAACGTGTTTCCAGGCACTTACTGAGGGTCTACATTCGCAGTAGCCTCGTCCATAATCAGTATTCTATTGGAGCGCAGCACGGCCCGCGCAAGGCACATCAACTGACGCTGCCCGATAGAGAAGTTTGAACCGCCTTCCGTCACTTTAAAATCTAATGAAGGCACTGCAGATTTTAAATCAACCTGAAAGTAATCAGATAAATCATGAATAAAACAGTAATATACTGAAAATTTTGTTTTATCGTGTTTAAAGCTGCAAGCAATGGGATGTTTTAGAAAAGGCAAGGAAGGTTCAATTTCAACGGAAATTGCGATGAACTAAGTTTTAGTAACTCTTATCTATAAGTAGGTGAGTCTGAGATCGTCACTGATATTTACAAATAGAGTTAGGTAAAGGCTATACAGTAGATAAGTGAGGTTTTTACGTCCTGTGAACAATTAAATGAACGTTTATTTCTTTAGGCTTACAAATAAGCACTTAGACAAGTCATATTTTATACTATTCATTATTATATTGATATTCACTTCAATTTTTTGTCCACCAGTGGAAGAAGTGAGAAGAAACCACTAGTATGTTCATAACTTATGTGTCTAGTACATATGATTTGCTTATCTGTAAGTTGTTAGATTTTGAGTTGGAGCAAAACTAGTTCCAAGCTTTTTTATCTTCTAGATAATCTGATATTTTGTAATAAGCCTTTTTACAAAGAATATGCTTCACAATTTTTTTAAATTTATTTATTGATAGTTTTTGCAACTCACTTGGAGTTTTGTTGTAGAAGCGTATACTTTGCCCTTTAAAAGATGCACTTATCTTATGTAGTCTAGTTGTGGGAACAGCGAGTTTATTCTTATTTCTAGTATTTACATTATGTATATCGCTTTTTTTAATGAATCGATTGTGTGAATGTGAGATGCAAAGCGAAAGCTTTGCTCACAGAATTTTGGCGTAGCTCGCATAGCTGTCAGATTTCTTCATTGTGTGCAGACTATAAACAAATGTATGTGGTATGGTAGTTTTAGAAATGTTTGCATGCCAATTTGTTGTGGTGAAGTATGTGACACTACCTATTCTAATGTTCTAAGACCTTGTATTATGACCATATTTGTTGCAATAAATGAATTGAACTGAATTGAAACTAAGCTATGCGAGCTAGGATATCTAAACTAATTTAGCTTTCAGTCTGCAAGCCGCAAAGAGTCAACATTTTATTCAGTGAAAAGCTCGGGCGGAAGCCAGTGTTACGTAAAATGTTCGTTGGATTCATTAGTCGGACCTGCTCGAGCGCCCTCCAAAGGTCATCGTCGCTGTAAATGTCGAACGGATCCAAATTGTATCTTATTGTGGCGGAAAACAGAACGGGCTCTTGTGGGATTATTGATATTTTCGATCGCAGACTCTGAAATTAATAGCATCCAATTAAAATATGCGACATACTTTATTTAGGTGAACCAATACTCAGTAAGAGTTTATTTAGTTGTATCGTAAAATGTAACTCAGTAAGTTACATTTTGTTGAAAAACTTTTTGTAAGTTGATATCATTTTAGTGATTGTACTGCACAATGCGTTACCATGTTGCAACGGAAGTTACTTTTTGATATGCAACGTTTTTGCATATATCAAAGAGTAGCTTCCGTTGCGTTTCAAACTCGAAAAGCAATAAACAATTAAAAAAAAAATCTGGTATCAATTTCATCGCCATCTCTTAAATAACTATCAACTTCAAAATCTAACTTCCATATATACATTGCGGAAATGTAACTCCGTTTCTATAGAAAATGGCTTGCACATACCTGTCTAGCTACAAGGGATGTGTCCACTCCATCAATAAGGATCTGTCCATCGAGGTAGGCGAACCGGAACATTGCTGAAATCAACGAGGACTTGCCGGCTCCCGTTCTTCCTACTATGCCCACCTGAAAGTAAAGCAAATATTGGTCTTAGCTCCCCAGTCAAACATGCAAAGGGATCTCTGAGGTATTAACGAACGATTCTATTGATTGTATTTCGACACATTAGGTGAGCTCAATTTAGAGATATTTTCAGAGGAAAATAACTGTTGTTAAATCTATTTTTCTATATAAAAATGATCGCTGAATTTGTGCGCAAATCTCGAGAAAAGCTGAACCGATTTCGCTAATTCTTTTGTTTAATATTCCTTGAAGTACGAGGATGGTTCTTACGGAGAAACAAGAGATTTAAAAACAAAATTGCCTCAAACAAATGACCACCCGGGCGAAGTCGAGACGGGCCGCTAGTGTATATATACGAGTATATATATATATATATATATTTGCTTATTTGAACATCTCAGAAACTGAAACTTTAGGAAATTATGTTATAGAACATCTTTTATTTGTATACGTATCCATATCTAAATAGCGTCGCAGTTTTCAAAACCAAAATAAAGTGTAGTAAACAGATTTTAGGGCTAACATCACATTCCATTCCAAATCCATTTCTCGCCTTATCAATAAAAGTTTTGTGATAATTATTCCAAAATAAAGCGTACCTTCCAACCCTTTTCAATAACAATGTTCAAATTCTTCAGTACTGTAGCTTCGTCCGGTGCATACCGCATGCTAACATTGTCGAAGATAACGCGCCCCTCCTGCGGCCATGTCGGTGCGATTGCCAACTCTGTTAATAAAAAATAAGCAATAAAGAAATGGCAACACCGCCGTAAAAGAGATAATTTTTTTTGGGTGCGATGAATTGTTGATAGCGCAATATCGCCGCTCGTTGCGCTTTATAGGAAAATGTTTCTCGCTGAAATATTTAAAAAAGCGGTATTTTTTACTTTTTGTGTAATTTTTTAGCATAACTTTTACTTTCAATGCATAACAATAGCCAATTATACAAATGTTGTGAAACATGGAGCTGAAAATACAACAGTATTCTTTCTGAACCGACTTTGATCCTAAAATAGCTAGTTTATTTTGAGAATCGTTGAATGTAGCAGCAGCAGCACTTCACAGCGTTATTTTTAGATTATTTTAAACCAAAACCTTTTTATAACCTGTTAACAGCGAATTTAACCTGTTTTGACATGCTCCCTTATTGTAAAAGTATTTTATATCAAATTTAGTATGAAAATAAACTTCATTATCTCGAGTGGGTTGGCAATAAAATCCTGGCCATACGATGATTAACAAGTAATAAAAAAGTTGTTCATTATAAAGTTAAACCATCATAGTACAATGGAACAAGATGGAAAAGCTTATTGTAACTATTTTATTGGTCTTTTCTGCAAAAATATAGCGAAACGTCACAGAGTTTATTTTCTTAGGACGCGTTATACATACGTGATCCAAGGTCACTTGTACTATTTTTGTATTACTTATTAACCATCAGCTAAGATATTTAAGTCAACCCACTCGCGCATTACTTAACAAACTAAATTTGACACATAAATACTACCACACAATACACACTTACATAATACTTTTCATACAAAAAACAGGTCAAACAGATGGATGAAGGTCCCCTCCCTCATTCGAATCGACACTATCGAAACCCGGTCTCATGCCTTATTCGAATCTTAGACTATTTTGCCAAAGCATCGCTCCCCATCTGCAGAGATTTCCATACCTTAGAGCCTTTATTTTCGCAGACTGCACGATTCACGAGGAATTTCCTCCTGTAAACACTCAGGTTGTGGAATGATCACCTTGCCGAGGTTTTCCCTCAGGACTACAATATGGGTTCTTCAAAGTGGCCTTAAAAGCCGCCTCACACAGAAGCCCCGGCCGCCTTCGGACGCGAAGGCGTGCGGGTTGATTCATACAAATTTCCGTGCACCGCGCCGCCAACGCCCGGCGGTGTATGTGTAGTCTTTCATATTAATTCTTATAACACAACCCGCACGTCTACGCCTCCGGCCCGGCCACGGTTTTTGTTTGTGGCGGCTTTAAAAGTTATTAAAAGGGTTGGCAACGTCAGTGTAAAGGCCTTGATTGTGCAGGCGTTCATAGGTTGAACAAATTAGTATCACCTATCGAAATTGTTCATCGATATCAAGTTTTACAGTTCTACCCAAGCCGCGTACTAAAAACTACGGGAAAAATATGTTTACGTACTAAGGTGCACAGTATTACAATAAAATAACCTCAATTATAAAAAATTTAAACACATTCAAAGCATTTAAAACAAAACTATAATGTATCAGATAATTATTTTGATTAGCATTGGATGGGTAAGTATTACCTACATTGACGAAGACGATCTCCCTAATGACTTAATTTACACATATGTACTTAGGCTAGCTAGCTCTACTAGCTTAGACTTTAAACCTATTCGTTATTTCTATCAGACCATACGGTGTGCCATGACCATGATATTATACTCACGTCCTTCATACAAATCTTTCTCAGTCTCGATCCTTGTGTACTCTAGCACTCGTTCGACGCTGGTCAACTGCGCCAGGAACTCGACCAGCATCCTAGCGCCGTGTTGCAACATGGCGGTCAGCATATTGCTCTGTGTTACTGCTAGTCCTACGGTGCCTACTGGGATTGCGTCACCTGAAACACGAGTTATGACTCTTCAATCACCACACATACAGCCATACTGTGATGCGGTAGGTACTGAACTGAAGCTAAGGTCCTTTTTGATTAGCAATGTAAAACGTAACTATGACTTATCTAAGAAAATTTATATTGTGTCAAAAGATAAATAAATAAACTGAACTGATCCTGCTATGAAAACCAAAAAGGAATAATTTAATTAATGTACACTTTTTTGCCGAAGACAGGGCGCTATGGCGCTCATTGGGGGAGGCCTATGTCCAGCAGTGGACTAATATAGGCCGATGATGAAGATGATGATGATGACACTTTTTTGCAATAAAATATGACAAAAATAAAAGTCTGATATATAAATAATAAATAAACATAGCATGATAGGGTCTTATCCCTGAGAGCAATTGGAGGAAGGAAAAGGAAGGCTTGTCTTAATCACCACGCTGTAGGATTAGTGATGTGATGACAATAGAGGTGGTAAAAAAACATAGAAGGAGGAAGTTAGGCCCTTCTTCTGGTAGATTCCTTTTAACTATTTCCACGGGCTGAGATGGAGGTGCCGATTCTTACACCACGACCACTAGGGCAATTCTCTTATATTAACAATTACCACAGATTGATATCGAATCGTCTGTGCTATTACTACCTACATGGAAAAAAGTTGCCTTTATATGTTTATAAATTTCATCTATCATCGGTTAACCAAACTTCAAAATAATTTCAATAAATTAAAAAAATATAATAAATAAATAATGCCGGACAATTCACACTATCTAATAAATAAAAGATAATTCGCATTATCTAACCCCAAGCTAAGCAGAGCTTGTGTTATGGGTACTAGATAACTGATATACATAATACAATACCTAATAATTACATAGATAGATATTTTTTTACTATACATGAAAACGACCAGAACACCCGGAACAAATGTTTGCAGATCGTGCACACAATTGCTCTGAGGCGGGAATTGAACACTCCTGCGTCGCAGGCGGACCTTCGGCCTGGCCTGGCCACCTGTTTATTGAACTGTGTTTAGCCGTTTATTTATAACTGAAGGCACTGCGACTGCGAGTAAGTTTTTATGGGTAGACATACCCCCGCGGTTACGTTTGCACCATTGATTTTCCCCATTAATGGTGCAGGCGTAACTGGTTAGTTATGTTTGCACCATCAATGGTGCAGACGTAACTGGTTAGTTATGTTTGCACCATTGATTGATAGGAAAAAGAAAAAACAGACAAACAGACCGTATAAAAAAAATGTGTGTATCTAGTGTTAAAACTCCTTCAGATAGCTTTATTATTAAGACACTTGATGATTAAGTTACTTCTTCAAAGTATTTCCTCTTTGCATGCCGATCTACCCTCATTTCATATAACTCAAAAATCAAATCATGGTAAACATCCCGTTTTAAATGACTTTAGTGTTGATAACCATGATAGTTACAAAAGTTTTGTTTATTTATAAGTAACAAACATAGTTCAAACCATTATATTTCAGTATAAATGGCCTTTGATTATCTTATATCATATAGGTAAATATGGCTGCAGGGTGTAAACTGGGTGTTAAGATTTTAGTATCTACGCTTACGCTTTAGTACCCTGTTATTTTAGCGCTATCACTATACGTTGGCTTAGCGATGCGATTTTAAAGATCACGCTGTGAGCTGCATAGCTATTTAGCTCTAAATAATAGTTCATGATTTGCGGCAAATTACTTTTTTACTAGATATTTTTATAGAACGCAGAAAATATTAAAAACAAAAAACACAAAAAAAAAACACTTAATCTCGTCTCGCGCTAATATGAAGCGAACCTTGATAGAAACGGAGGAAACATTTTAGATCAGGGTCCTACTTCCACTAAATTAATCGTCACCATAACCATAGTATCGTCTCAGATTTCGCCATTTACCTTTGATGAATGGAACTACAGATGGAGGGACGCGTTTCAAAAGTGCCAAGGTTGAAAACATACACGTGCTATTTGCACGGAGAGACTGATATAACTTTTCATAACTTTTGCGCCTATACCATTGTCATAGTCAAGTCAAAGGTTAGCAGAATTCGGCCCCAAGTGACTGTTGTGTGTGTTTAGGTGAACTTCAGTCTGTTAGGGCTGGGCTATACAACTCCCATGTTGCTCTCAACGGATGTTCTCAATGTAGGTTCAAATTAATTTCGGCTCAAGTCAACTTCAGTGGCCAACATTGTTCTGAGGTCGACAATATTTGCCTTTCTAGGTAGCTTTAGGTGTAGGTAAATTATTAAAAGCTAGCACGGTTGTCTTTTTTTTCTTCATACAATCTAACTATATAAACGCGAAAGTTTGTAAGTATGGATGGATGGATGGATGGATGGATGGATGTTTGTCACTCTTTCACGTAAAAACTACTGAATAGATTTTAATGAAACTTTACAATAATATAGCTTATACATCAGAATAACACATAGGCTACAATTTATAAAGATACCATATATTGTATATTTTCCAAAATATCTATCACCACGCGGGTGAAACCGCGGGGCGCAGCTTCCATAAATCCAAGCCCTGGAGGATACGAAAATAAAAGAAGATCGCGCCATCTTTTAAAAATGTAAGTATCTATAATGATACAGCTTATTAAAATAGATTAATATTCGCTAAGCTAAGCTTGCTTTAATTTATTTATTTAGTAGACTGTACTGCAGATGGGTCTCAGAAAAAAAATCCGATGTCTTTAAAATAAATTATTTCTGATTATATAATAGTTTACTAACAAGTATTTTTACCTCATAGAACTCTCCGCTAAAGCTCGTTTATATTTTACAAAAATATAATAATCACTTGCAAGAATCTCGACAACTCGATTAATTCGAGTAAGCATCGAATTAAACGATATCAATCGAGTTAATTACTCCCTCGACACCAGGCGCGCCTTTGATGTACGGTGAGAGCTCACTGTACTCATTTATTGGGTAATAGTTTTACAGCAATGAAAAACTGGTCAGTTGGGAAAACAATGTTTTACGAATTAATTTTATTAATTATTTACATATAGTGGTTTGAATTATAGTGGTTATTTACAATAACAATAAAAAAATCATGGAATAAATAAATATCCCGTTACAATTATTAGCTTATCTTACAAAGCAAATGAAAATGAAAGAATAGTAATCAATTAGAGCTACCATTTTCAAATATAAAAGTTGAGCTGACTGCAGACTGTTCAAAAAAATCTAGATGTAGCTCAACTAAACTGCATTTCCTCGTTGATGGCAATACTGATGCGCTATTCCAGGTCCTCCGATTATTTTTATTTTATTTTATTTATTTATTTTAGGAAAATTACGGATAAACCTAACGAAACAAAAAAAATACGGCCACTTAAAAGTTTTCTATTATAATTGATGCATTAATAAATTTGGTGAACCTACTACGAATATTTAGCTAATCAAAAAATTTAAACGTTGTATCCTATGTAAAATATATTCAACAGGAGCACTCATCACGAGTCAATCATAGCGAGCAAAGCCACTCATAAAAGCTTATTCAATAACCAAGAACACAAAACTTACCAAAATCGACGAACAAAAAGACGAATATAACAGCAGTGAGGTAGACCAAGCAAGTGGAGTCTAGATAGAAGCCGAACGACGTTCCTCCGACCAAATAGCCATTCCAGGCTGCTGTATGAAGATCCTGGAATGAAACATTCGTGAAAATTGCTAGAGCCTAGAGCCCGAAGTTTCGTTTATCGAAAGATCGTATAGCGGCCTACGTGCTTCGCGTTTTATAACGTAGAGAGACATCATTGAACGTTTCTGTAGCTAAGGCTCTCTCCATATTTAAACATATGGTCTGTGAACACTTCAAACTGTTAATTAATATACAGGGTTTTTTGAGAAGGGCTGTGAAGGCAAATTCCTAAACCACGAGAAAAGTCGTGAAAGGAGTCATGCTCTCGATTTATAAGAAAACAATAACTGTATATTTAGTTTTTTTATACAATTTATAATAGATATACTCGTACATCATATTTATATAATATATTTGTATTTTTATTTATACTTGAAGTTAACAGTAGGTATATGTTTATGTACATATGTCCCAATAAAATTATTCTGTTTAACACGCGACCGTCTACACTTGTCCTATCACTGTCCATCCAAAGGTTGCCTGGCAGAGATCACTCATATTTTCCAGTCTTGTATATATGTACATATGTTTTATTTGGTGTGCAATAAAGAGTAATTGTATTATAGTGTATTGTTCCACTTTTGTATGAAATTTGCGCTTTTCTATGGGATTATAGAACGTAAGCTAATAATTTGTAGCATATTTGCTACGACTCGTAGAAGCTCTACGGCGTAGACGTTTGTTATGGCTACGCCGTAGTGGGTCTACGAATGATCTAATTTGTTTTGTATTTTTGATACCTCTCTATTGTATTCTTGTATATTATCTAGCATCATAACACAAAGTATACTTACTTTTGGGCCAGATAAATAATGATTTCTTTGTTTTTAGTTCGTTTTTTGTTGCAACGGTCTGCACCGAATTTTTTCAAGATCTTGGGCTATCTCCCACCAATTTTATAAGGGATTTTTATTAATTGGCCGTTATTGTTTATTAATTTATTTCTGTGCGTATAAATAATCAAATAATAATGGTAAGAAATGAGTAAGAAATTCTAACCTGTTGTTTATCAAATTCAGTCACTAATCTGTCCTGGGCTCCACACGACCTGATGGTAGCTATGCCATTCAGTGAAGACGTCACCATGCCAAAAACAGGACTCTTTGCTGAAAGAAACAAAAAATGGTGTCAAGAGATCATTATTTGCGATATTGAAGCCTTAAAAACCCGACGTAAGGTGTGAGGCACTTTGGTTTAGCACCACTTGACATTGTTATCCGTAAGCTAAAAAAGTTCCTTGGCATCTAAATTTGAAAAAAAAAAACTTGCTTATGTGCTTATTTTGTAAGCCTAAAGGAGTTTGGATTTAATTTCGAAACCACCCACGATCCAGAGTTTATGAAATTGTGCATATTTCTTTCTACCTAGACTTTACAAGTATCTAGCAGTATTTATAAATTTTAAAGCTCGAGTGAAAATCCCCTCTGGGTCTTGTTAGTAAAACCATGCACTGACGGCCGATGTGGGTGGAGTGTAGTTAGGTAGATAATGTCGTCTGGCATCGTTTGCGGCAACTTAGGTGTTACATGTGTGCGCGGTGAATCGGACATTTTCTGCCGACCGCACTTTTGCACTAAGCCAGGTTTATTCTATGAATAGGTGGTGAAATTGAAGCTTTGCAACAGAAATAATTGTAACTACAATAAGGGAATCAAAGTAGAAGCAAGTATGAAATTAGGATTCTAAAATATTTGGTTTAGAATGCTTCAAACTGACGGGGTTTTTAACCTTACAATAAATCTGCAAATTGAAATATATAAAACTGTATATACATAATATCAGCATAATACCGACGACCGATGTGGCGCGGTGGGCGAAGGTCCGCCTGCGACGCAGGAGGTTGCGGGTTCGATTCCCGCCTCGGAACAATTGTGTGTACGATCTGCAGATATTTGTTCCGGGTGTTCTGGTCGTTTTCTATGTATAATAAAAAATATCTATCTATGTAATGTATTGTATTATGTATATCAGTTGTCTAGTACCCATAACACAAGCTTTGCTTACCATGGGGCTAGACAATGCTGTGTGGATTGTGTAGCATTATTTATTATTATTATTATTATTAATATATATAAAATATTAACAGTAGGTAAAACTATGAGTGACGTCTTTTGTGTTATGTTTAAGTTATTTTTAGCATTTGTCAGCTCGCACCGTGGCGTGACGCGACGCGACGCTGCTGATTCAAATTATAAGTATATTTACTACAAAAGAAGTAAACATTTTATTGACATAATACGAAAACACCCCGTGGCACCATGTTTGCGCCAATTTGTGTCTTTTTGGGTTGTAAATAAAGTTATATAATAATACCCATACTTATTTTAAAATGACAATCAATAATTAATGAATAGAATTCATTATAAAAAGTATATAAATACGAAGTACAAAATTAAAGTTATTAATCTTTCATGAGCGAACCCAAAAATAATTATGCCCTGACAGGGTTTTTATGCATTGTGTACATGTGTAACCACTAAGATTAACCTACACCTAAGAACACCTGTATTCAAAAAATCACAATAAATGATATTGTTATATATATTTTGAATCAAAGTGTGCGCAGCGTCGAGTCGCGTCGCGTGAGTCAGTGTGAGCTCACCCTAAATTTGACAAATTTCATCACATTTCCTAGTTTTTCAGTATTTTATCGTTTTATAAGTTAGCAGCAATTTGTCTCAGAATAAAAATCATTCAGCTAGTACAACTAGTAATAGTTTACATATATCCGCTTTGTTAGTTTGCGCACTCGTTTGCACACGTCCGGCGGAAATTGCACCGACCACCTCTGAGGTACGAGAATTAAAATGGACGTGTATATTTTATTTCTCACAGAGAATACAAAGTAACTAATACTCGACAAGCTTTGAAGCTTTCTCACACGAAGATATTGACAAAGTGTGATAATTCTATTTGTTTGATTCATCGATACCCCAAAGTAAAATCATTTGGGCATTTGATATGCTCAAGCCTTTCAACGAGTGGTTCAATTATTATTGTTTTGTGTTGTAATAAACCAAAATCTAACCGTTGTTGTACTACAAAAAATATAGACAGAAAAAAGGTTTTGATAGAAAATACTTGCATAAACCACACATTCAATTATTTGCGTAAAATGGAACGGATGAACGAATGATTTGCAATGTGAACCAGCTGATTGAAATAGACGTTGCCCAGAAAGACACACGCTAAACAAGGTTTTGTGGTAACGAGAGTTAAACGCTTGATAAATCCTTGCCTAAATGTTTAGGCACTGTTGAGCTAAATACTTGTTAGACCAGTGTTTCTTTTTGTAGTACTGCTGTAAGCTCTTTAGGTTTAAAAATGCTCACAGGCAACAGCACCCATAATCAAATTATAAGGCAGCTACGAGCAGCAATTTGTTATGCATAATCACTTTTGAATCACGTGCAAATATAACCTCAACATATTTATACTTACTAGTTCCTTCCAGTCGCTTGATGCCTTGCGCAGCTCTCAGATACACTTTCACCATAAAAAAGAAGACCACCAACAGAATAGCCGACGGGATCAGCGTCCAGTACAGCGCTATGGCATTCAGCACTAGAATAGCCACCAGAGTTCCGTATATCTGGAGTACATCTAGCAATGTTCTGGGCAGGACCTCATCTAGCGAACCCATGTCTTTGGTAAATCTATTAAGGATACGACCTGCGGAAAAATGTAGAGTAAATAAAGTAATATTATAAAGTCAGTAAGTACTGAAAATAATCTATACTAATATTATAAGAGGAAAGGTTTGATTTTTTGTTTGTGTGTATTAATAGGCTCCGAAACTACTGGACCGATTTGAAAAATTCTTTCACCGTTGGGGAGCTACACTATCCCCGGTGAACATAAGCTATATTATATTTTCATAAAAGTTAGGAATCCGTACTAAAACCGTGCGAAGCCGGGAAGGTCCGCTAGTCCATTATAAACGAATACTATACATTTGAGCAAGTTTACTTCATAATTCACATTTTAGAGTACATTTGACAATCCTATTTCACACTTGAGCGGCTGAAAGGATCTTAAAGGTATTATTAACCATCGTCGTTAGTATTTAAGTTATACTATAGAATAAAATAATAATGAAAAATATAATCATATACATTTATAAGCAAATAAATTTTAATGCATTAGATATTAAATGTTTTAGTTCTAAACTGTTACTTTTGTATCTTCCTCAATAAATAATAATAAATGAAATCTAGCAAGTAGATCGATGGTACGAAAACGCGTGCAAAGCCGCAGGCAAAAGCAAGTGCTAAATATAAAACCATGATAATAATGAGCCGAGAAATCATGAAGTTAGAAATAATTCTTTACTTTACGAACTTTATTGGCGAACAAAAATAAGCTTTTGTTTTGGTTAGAGCTCCCCGCTTCGCTAACATGTTTTCTCGTTCAGAAACGATAATAATAGAGAAAAATATGTTTTTATATTCAGCAGAGGTCAACAAGCTCATACAGCTCTAATATCTCGTCTTTATTTCATTTACTTTGATATTTTTAGCTTACGGAGTTTGGTCGATACCTTCGAATAGAGTATTTAGCATGCAGTGTCCACCTATGTTGGTTGTGCAATTAAATATATTTTTAATTTTGTATTTACTAAGATTAACATTTGAGCAAAAATGTTTAAATTAGAATTCGAAAACTAACCAGAAATCAATTGAATGTTGAACCAAAAATTGGTTCTGTGCTTTGTTTAGATGATACGTAACGATGGTTTTGTAACCCCTGGTTACAAAACCCAAGACTAGGTATATCCTAGCGACGCAGGAGGTTGCGGGTTCGATTCCCGCCTCGGAACAATTGTGTGTACGATCTGCAGATATTTATTCCGGGTGTTCTGGTCGTTTTCTATGTATGATAAAAATATCTATCTATGTAATATATTGTATTATGTATATCAGTTGTCTAGTACCCATAACACAAGCGCTGCTTACCATGGGGCTAGATAATGATGTATGAATTGTGCAGCATTATTTATTTATTATTATCCTGGTTTTGTATTCAGAGTATAGGTTTCACTTTTACCAATACTGCAGTGTACCTACCTACTTGACACCTACTACCTACCTACTTACAGTGGTCGTGACGTAGAATTAAAAAATCTGTCTAAGATTGTGTATTTACGTGACTTTTGTTTTTTTACACAGTCACGATGATTTCTTAGCGGCTTATTCGTTTTTGATAAGCAATATTATTGCTTATCCATAATAATCTGATTAAGTTTTATGTGACAGATATATGTTCTATTACCAACCTACAATTCACACGTACAGTGACTTGTAGTTTGACGTAGAAAAATATTTTTATTAATTCGTGTACCTATCAAATAGCAGACTACTTTATTTCCTTAACACTTTGAGTGCCGCACGGTATGAGTTTTCTACAAGTGACTAATATGCGTAAATCCACACTTGCGCAGCGGCTGAGAAAATACAGATCTTTGTGACTCAGCAGAGCTGTAATATTTTTCGAACGAAACGCATGTGCGGCGCAACACAACCGCTATGTAGAGCGGCAGCACGAATTTTTTAGGTAAAAAAAAAGATCGCAGTCGTCGAAAAAAACCCGCAGTCAAAGTGTTAAGACCTGTCCAAGACAGGACTCTTGGACACGTCACACAATTCAAATACATTATACAAATACACGAAAAACTAGAAAATAAAAAGATCTCTTTGATTTTTTGTTCACTTGAATATTTTTAAGGTAAATTAAAGGGAACAAAGAACCTTCTCAGGTTGTTAGGTTTCGAATTGGACCAAACCCGTCCCAAGCTTTATTCATTGATAATCTGATATTTTGTAGTAGCCTTTTTACAAAGGTTATGTAAGACAGTTTGTTTGAACTTATTTATTGATAATTTTTGCAACTCACTTGGAGTTTTGTTGTAGATGTTTAAATAATTTATCATCATTTATCAATATAAAATGCAATAAATACAATAATAGTTGGCATTATAATAATCCAAATTTAGTTTTTAACACACTTTTAAATCATAATAATTTAACCTTCTGTAACTTTGTCGTATTATTTTCAATCACTTTTTGTGAAAAACTTTAATAAGTCTTCAGTACTTAGTCATATGTACTCATTATGTTAGCTGTTAATTTCTTGTATATTCTTAAAATAAATAAAAAAAAGTTAGGTCTTACCTGAGGAGCTAGTATCGAAAAACCGCATAATTCCTTTGATCATGGTAGAGAACATAGAGTTATGAAGGTTCTTAGAGGCGCTCACACACAGCTCGGCGAAGACTAGAACCCTTGCGTGTGTGAGCAGGATGCAAGTAGCGATGATGCTGCCGTGGATGATCAGGTACTGGCCAGTTGTGAAAAGACCGACTACGACGCCCAGTCCAGTTTCTGTAAGAAAGTTTTACAAAATGCAATATTAGATTTTAAGTTTCTAGGGGTTTTACGATAATATCAAAGACCCGCAAATACTCAAAAAAACTTTAATAATTTAGGTTGTAAGCAAAGAAAAGCAACAGACTCTTGAGAAATGTACAAAAACCTGTTAATAAAGTCAAGAATTTATGACGTGTCGACGAATTTTTAAATTCTAACTTTTTATTTCACTTATTCGTGGCCAACCAACATAAAATCGGGTACAGACTATTTGCAGCAAGCAAGAAACGTCAAAATCCGTTTCGTTGCTCGTTGCGAGCGCAGTGCAGTCAGTATGGGGAATGAAGGCGCATTCCCCATACTGACTGCACGAACGCTCGCTGTGTAAAACGTTCCATTACGCCCCGTAAGGCCAGTCCACTTTAAGCTTAAGCAGAGACTATGAGTTTTCTAGAGGTCACTGTAACATGTCTTACGCTTTAGGCTCAACTCACAACAAAGGCTCAACTCACACCAAAAGAGCGTCGAAGCGCAGCGAAGCGGAGCGCAGTTTCAGTGTCATATGAATTTTAACTTTATTTTCATTACAATAAAACTTATTATCGCATGAGAAACTCGAACGAGTCGCGCCGCGGGAATTCCGGCGAATTCGACTCGTTCGAGTTACGCTCTTTTGGTGTGAGTTGAGCCTTACGTAAGACATGTTACATAAATGCCTCATAGACCATTCTTCTTCATGTAGTACAGTTATCTATCAATAGCGTGGATTAAACGTGGAATATACAATTATCTGTACTAGATTATAGGACCTTTAATGTAGGACAGATAATTTTACATCTAGGACAGATAGTTGTATATGGCAGCAGGTACAGTCATGTGCATCAGTTTAGACCACGCAACGATTTCAATGCCTACGATGGACATATATATGATTCTAGCAGATCAACTAGCCCACAACGGATACGCCGTACTGGGCAGTGAATACGTCAAATGAAACCACTGTGCTGTTAAAACTTCGAAGCTTTTGAACCTTATTTTGAAATATCAGCTGCACAGTATCGCATCAGTATGTTTGTTAACTTTTTAAACTTTCGAGATTTTTTACATGTTAAACTTTTATCGTCCCGTTTTATATCACAAAGTTGCGCGATGCAGAAAGCGTACGGGAAATAAAAACACAAGGTACCCGACAAATATATTGTTAATTTGTTAATATTTTTGACGAAATTTAACATCAATCACCATTATATTTAAATATATTTTCTTATTATATACTGGTAGTATATCGAAGGAAATATATATTGGTAGTATATCGAAGGAAATATATACTGGTAGTATATCGAAGGAAATATATTTAAATATAATGGTCATTGATGTTAAATTTCGTCAAAAATATTAACAAATTAACAATTTATTTGTCGGGTACCTTGTGTTTTTATATAAAATATACTTCGATATACTAGTATCTCCTGCGTACATAACTACCAATAAACTCCCCAGGACGAGGCCGTTTACAAGAAGCTATAGCTAATGGACACAACGATATTTTTAAGATCGCCTAATGATTATTTAAAATTCCTTTAACATCCACGAGAGTACCACTAAATACAAAATACAAGATGTACACTTTGAGATGAGAAAATACTTAAAAGGAACGATGTTCGTGACTGTACTACATAATCTAATCAAATCTAAGCCTACACTTACCCATTTCGGTGCCAACATCTTCTTCATGCGATTCCATTTGGTTCGACCTTCGACAAAAACGTTAATAAATCATGTTATCGGATAATACGTTTGTGATAATTATCGACAGTCTGTCTGGGTCATCTACCTACTATAAAAAAACTCTAGATTATACGAAATAAGTGGTTCGTTAGTATTTATATAATATCCTCTGGTTTTAGTAAATAATTGTGTTTAATTTCGTAAATGAGTATGTTGAGTTATTTCGTAAATCTGACGAAAAAGTGACAAATTTAATAGGTAATTCGAGTAGAATGAATGAATGAACTCTTTATTGCACTTAATACTATAAAATAACACCTAATATCTAAATATTACATATTAAAAGTACAACAGGCGGCCTTATCGCTGACAGCGATTTCTCCCAGGCAACCTAGAACCACTTTTCTATTTTGTGTATTGTAAACCTATTGGTAAAAGTTTTTTAATATGATCTCAGCATGCACAGTTGTGGACACAAGCTGTTACAGTTGTTTAACTTAGTCTTGCCAGTGGACCAATAAGTACTCGACTATAGTGACGACCGATGTGGCGCGGTGGGCGAAGGTCCGCGCGCGATGCAGGAGGTTGCGGGTTCGATTCCTGCCTCGGAACAATTGTGTGTACGATCTGCAGATATTTGTTCCGGTAGTTCTGGTCGTTTTCTATGTATAATAAAAAATATCTATCTATGTAATGTCTTGTATTATGTATATCAGTTATCTAGTACCCATAACACAAGCTCTGCTTACATGGGGCTAGATAATGCTGTGTAAATTGTCCAGCAATATTTATATTTATTTATTTATAGTTTAAAATAAAATCATTACTGTCTCTTATACTGTAATCATATATTTGTCTGGTCACCGGTGTTGGAGACATTGGGGTTAGGCGGGGGTGAAATATGGTAAATTTTATTGAAAAATTTGAAATATTGCATACAGGTAGTTCTAGACCTTAATTATAAATAGGCTCCTTTTATCCCAAAAATCAGTTCCCATGACATAGAAATAACCTTAAAACGTTTCCATAGAAACAACGCGTCAGAAGCCGCACGCAGAAACTAGTTTATAATATTAATACAAAGTGTCCGGTAATGACTTACCAATAACTAACCCAGTAGTCTGCCCCCGCCGCACTCACAGTAGCGGAGAAAATTAGTAACATAGTAAACATAATGAAGCAAATGTTGCCTCCAGCTGAGAAATACGCTGCTATGACCTCCCACTTTAAGTTGCCCGACTGTCTCTCCTCTTTCGTCATTTCCTGCGCCGCGAACTGTGGTAATTCTTCGGTGTCAGTATTTGTCGACAGCTCTCTGAGTATTAATCCTTTCTCATTTTCTTCAGAGCTCTGAAAATATTACCGACCATAAATTAAATGAACACAAGTGCTGCTGCTCGACTCTGGGGAATGATTACTATGATATGTGTAAACAATAGGAATTGAAAATTGTTTATTTGTAGAAAATGATTACTATTTGTAAACAATAGTAATCATTCCCCGTTCGTAGAGAATGAAATTATTTATTCATATTATTATTTTTATTATCGTGGCGATTAATCATTTACTCGTATATTCTTCCAAAGTCGGCCCCTACGATCATAGTTATAAGATTTTGACTTTTTTAAGTGTCTATATCTATATATCTAAATACGAAAATAAAAAGCTTTGATTTGATTTAACTTAGAGCGGAAATTAAAGAGATCAAATAGAACCTATCACTTTTCATGCCTCCTCAATTCAAATGGATATAGACTCATAAGCAAGCTATATAACCTTTAGACATTTACGACAATGACCAGCTTTCAAGCACCTAGCTTAGTACCAATTACAAGTTATTAACTAAGACAATGACGTCAGACGTCATCCATACCGCAATGCTTGAAAACGAAAGTTTTCAATCAGTGCGTCCTACCCGTTATGACCTACGGAGCTGAGACGTGGACACTCACGATAGGGCTGGTCCACCAGTTCAAAGTCGCTCAGCGAGCTATGGAAAGAGCTATGCTTGGAGTTTCTCTGAAGGATAGGATTCGTAACGAATACATCCGACAGAGAACCAAGGTTATCGACATAGCTCAAAGAATTAGCAAGCTGAAGTGGCAGTGGGCCGGCCATATCTCGCGAAGAACCGACGGCCGATGGGGCAAACGTGTTCTTGAGTGGAGACCACGACTCGGTAAACGTAGTGTAGGACGCCCTCCGACCAGGTGGGATGACGACCTGCGAAAGACTGCAGGTAGATGCTGGATGCGTCAAGCTGAAGACAGGGCGCTATGGCGTATAAGGGGGAGGCCTATGTCCAGCAGTGGACTAATATAGGCTGATGATGATGATGAACTAAGACAAGGGAGTTTAATAGAACTTATCCAAACTTAGAACACGATCACATCCATGTCACGTTCGTAGACTAAATTATATTTTGATCCGCAAAGCCTACGTCTCGACGTAGGCTTTACGTCGTACGGAAACACTTACATAATATGTTTGACCTAAGGGGACTTTGAAGGGTCATTGAAAGTGAAAGCTAAATGTAATATAGGTTCCGAGATATTTTTTGTAAACAAAGTTACAAGACCAAATAAATATTTATGGACAATATTTATGCATTTCATTCCCTCGAGCGTTTTCTATCTGGTATTTGCTTTTTCCGCTGCGGAAGTACGCAGTTACGCGTTGTGAAGTTTTTATTTTACAATGTTATTTCACATTGCCTCGGAACAATTGTGTGTACGATCTGCAGATATTTGTTCCGGGTGTTCTGGTCGTTTTCTATGTATTATAATAAAAAATAAAAATCTATGTAATATATTATGTATATCAGTTATCTAGTACCCATAACACAAGCTCTGCTTACCATGGGGCTAGATAATGTTGTGTGATTTGTCCAGCATTATTTATTTATTTATATTATCTACATTGTGTCGGATTTTTAAATTTTAACCTATGTTCTATGTTCGGCTGTATGTATGTTTTTTCTTTGTATGTCCGTCGATTTCTTCGTTAATTACGGACTGAATTATCGAATTATCGAAATGAAAATTCTTCGACTATTTTACAGAATGATTCCGAGGTGGCCCCATAACAAATGTATTCCCGAGGGCAGTATTTGCCCCGCAAAACTTAAAAACAGTGTAAAATTTAGGTATTCTAAGAAGGTTTTAGTTTTTTCAAAGCAATAAAATTATTCTAATCAAAAAATTAAAAAAATGTAACTTAACCCCGAATACTCAAACGCATCTCAGATTGAAGCACATCTCTAGCTCAGTATACATATGGACTGTCCACTGTGTCTCTATTGACAGATTTTCATTCAAAACTGTCAAAAACTAATTGAGACGAGCTTAAATCTGAGATGTGTTTGAGTATTCCGGCGTTAGAAATCGCTAAAAGCTGAGAATGGTTTGTAAGAAGCGGGTAAGATATTTGATGACTTGATTACCTTTGCACTCAAGCTGTCGCCATCCTTATCCTTTTCTTGAGAAGAAAGCATCAAGGAGAAGTCTTTACCCGATGCCACCAAATCGTCAAAGGTTCCCATGTTTTCAATACGACCCTGTCAAAGAAAAAAGTGTGTTTACTTTCTATTTTTGCCGGTAAATTAAGAAAGATATGGTTTAACCCAGAGTTTTAGTTGCTTTAGAATATTTAAATATTATAGAGATTGAAGCCAAGTGTAGTCTTATGTAGTAGAATAGTAGTTATTTAGTAGTGCTGTGCGTAGAGGTACATTAGGTACGTTCGTCTATATGTAAAGTGTTAAGTTATAATTAAATATCTATCCGAACAAAAACATTTATGTAAAAATTATTCAGTCTTTATTTAAGTCTCGTCCCATCCAATTAAATCAACCAGCTTTGCTCAGCCTGCCGCTCCAATTTCAGCCCATAATCAAAAGCCATTGTGTTGTATCGAATATTGGAACGTCAGCTCTGAGGTTCACAATCAAGTGATGTCCATTCCATCAAACTACATTCAATTACACATGTTATAGGCCAGTCAGAGATAATGGGATAAAGCCGATCAAGGCATTAGCTATTATGTAAACTGTATACATGTATATGAAGTGTATTAGTAAAATATACATATATTTATTAATAAATAAATAATGCTGGAACATTCACTCAGCATTATCTAGCCCCATGGTAAGCAGAGCTTGTGTTATGGGTACTAGATAACTGATATACATAATACCATACATTACATAGATATATATTTTTATTATTCATAGAAAACGACCAGTTATATATTAGTAGTAATAATAATAATTTTTTCAAAATTATAGAAAGTCAGAGATTTCATTTAACTTATTCTACGGTTTGTAGTAATATATACCTTAAAACTTGTATATACTTAATGCACTATTAGACTTACAATTAATAACACGCTATTTTGTGATTACGGCGACAGCGTGTAGATGACGTAATCAGGGTGCAGCGTCGTTAAATATGTGCAACTGATATTATAAATTTGAAAAAACATAATAAAAGTGTGAAATATTAGGAACTTATGTTACTTGACGCAGGTTACGTATGTAGACTTGCATAGTATGTAGACTAAACTGATCGAGCAGAAGTTATAACCGGCTTAAAACTAAAGAGGAGATTCTACGTTCGGCTGTATATATTATTACTCCTTTTTAAGCCTGTATGTACCTGTTTATGGCCAAATAAATGTATCTTTATCTATATATTTTATCTTTACGTATTTTTTTATGTATGTTCCTCGATTTCTCCGCCAATTATGGATTGATTTGGAAAATGATTTCTCTATTGTATGAAAAATGAGATGGTTATATAAAAATGTTATTCCCGAAAAACTTAATGCCATGAGTATTGTATATATCTGTTGTTTCTTTCATCAAAGGTAAATTGCCAAATGAGATGGTATTTTTTTTTATGGCGAAGCGATTAATTTTGTGAAATGAGGGTCCAGGGAGAAAATTAATGCCTGTCGAAAATTCTGTCAATAAGTTTTGTTTTTGTCAAAGTTTGGAAAAGAAAGAGACAGAAATTACAATAACCACAGCAATCGATCGTGTTCGCGAATGAGGCTATCAGAGCCATCCACTTTTGACCTTTAACGTTAATGTTACAAAGCTTTATACAAGGTGTAACAAAAAGTAGGGATCAAGTTATAAGAGGGGGTTCAGTTTCGTTTAATGACACCAGGAAACATACTTTTATTTAGACTTACATGGGCAAGTAACCATGTATTAGACACAGAAGAGATATGAACATAGTAGTGGTTTCTTTTTCACTTCATCCACTAGTGGACAAAAAACTGAAGTGAATAGTAAAACAGTAAAATAATCTTGTAAAAAGTATGACTTGTCTAAGTGCTTATTTTGTAAGCCTAAAGAAATTAAATATTTTGACTTTGACTTAAAAAAAGAACCTGGGTGCAGTGATCCAAGCTGAACTCTTAAGAAGCTCCTAGAAGTTTGTTCCTTACTTTTTGTTACCCCCTGATCAATAACTTTTGCTTAGCCTGTAGCTTAATATCCCTATTCTGTGTGTGTTGTCCTGTGTAAGTAGGTACGTTTAACCCTAGGTTAAACGTACCTAGAGTTCCACGTTCTTCGTTATTAAATTACGAGTCGTGGAGTTAGGATTTGTACTCCCAGGAGACCTATTATGGTATAATACTCACCTACCTACTCACACAATTGTATAGATAGATCATTTATTCATTACAAGTAGGTTACATAACTTAGTTGAGGAACACACTGTGCCTTAAAACCTATCCTAGGTTTGTCTAAGTACTGGATTCTCATTTTATATTTTATTTACATAAATTAATTATATTATTCCATGGTTATCTGGTAGAGATCGCTCTTGAGCGATAAGACCGCCAATTGAACTTAATTTTTAAGTTTTTTACTGTAAATAGTTGATAGTTAAAGTGCAATAAAGAATTTTCTATCTATCTATCTATCTATATCTACTGTAGGTAACCCTACAACTTATCCTACGTCACCTACTAGATAATTTACTAACTAGCCTAAATAATAATATATCGAAATAATCCTAAATCTTTTACAACCCATCTAAAATACTAATTTATGCTGAAGCATGATAAGCCCGCTCTCACTTAACTAATATTTTTTCTATGAACGGAATGCTGCATAAGTTGATATGATTCGATTATTTTTCGTAATGTGGTGCGTTCCATTTCGGCATGTTACCCTCACAATACTTATTAGGCTAATCGACTTGCGCAATGTATGGGATCGATTTTTTTTAATGGCCTATACGCCTCAAACTGTTATTCGTAATCCATATACGGTTGATTTGGAACAAAGGATTTGCGATCACAAATCCATCTGTTATGGTTGGTAAGTACATACATGAACAATCTAATCGGCATGTGGTAGGTTGATAAATATCAACTGTATAATTATACATATTATTGTACTTTATTCTTACGTTTAACCTACCATTTTAATACAATAATAACCAAGTTTTTCTTTGTAATTTAGCTGGAAAACATAAAATTTGTTTTCCATCATTATCATTAGAATTGAAGATAAATAACTGCAATTCTGCATATTTATTTCTGATTGACTTCTTAATTTAAGTGTTACCGCAATTAAATATTTTATTTCAACTTGCTTCTAAACAGGTATAACAATAATAGTGGATATATCAATATTCTAAGAAATCCTGGTTTACATAAACAACACTGTGTAAGTTTTCAATAACAGCTGTAGTTATTTGGCTGTATGGTGAAAATAGCTTCGAACATAACTATCCAACCTATGATCCGATTCAAAACCGATCCGATTCCGTGGTACCCTTCTTAATAGAAACCTACTAGATTGTCACAAAATTATTGTTTGTTTAAGCTGAAATGACAGTGCAAATAACCGACAACCGCTGGGGCAAACGTGTACTTGAGTGGAAACTACGGTAAACTTAGTGTAGGATGCCCTCCGACCAGGTGGGATGATGACCTGCGAAAGACTGCAGGTAGCACTGAATGCGACAGGGTGCTATGGCGCTCATTACGGAGGCCTATGTTTAGCAGTGGAATAATATATGTATGATAATGATAACGAAATAGTTTTATTATTCTGTGGTAATACTCACCTCATTCATAACAATAATAAAATCAGCCGCCTTTAGGAAGTGTATCTGATGAGTGACGAGGATTCGCGTTTTCCCGCGCAGGTGTCCGTTGATGCAACCTTCGAACAGCTGGCGTCCAACATTCGCGTCCACCGCTGAAAGTGGGTCGTCCAGTAGGTAGATGTCCACCTAGAATAAAGTAAAATCTTAAGGTTGCCTGGAAGAGATCGCTCTCAGCGATATGGCCGCCCTTTATTTATTCTGAGTATTTATTTGTGTAATGTTTTCTGTCTTATGTGGTTTTATAAAGGTTTTTTCCGTCTATCTATATATCTAAAGTTGTATAATTTGGACCATACAAAATCTTGTTAGGTTTGGTTTCACCATCATTTCAAAGTTCATCTTTTTTGTCTTCATATTCTTACCCACACTTAGGGAAAATTCCAAGAATTTAATTATCTTTCTATAAATAGTATAAATAAAATAATGTCCCTTCCGCTGTCTGTTCGCTTAGATCTTTAAAACCGCTCAAGGGATTTAATGCAATTTTAAGCAATAGATAGAGCGATTCAGGTTTATAAGCCATTGGACACATAGATTTCAACGCGGGCGCAGCTAGTATTCCATAAATTCCTGGGATATAATTTAAAATCATAGTATTTAATTGTTTATATGCTAAGCTCTTAAATGTTGAATCCGTTTGCAAATCAAAATGTAGGAACTTATTTTATTTCCAGTAATGTTGTTGAAGAAAGATTCAAATACGCAAATACAAATATCCTTCAGTGTCTTAGAAGATTTATTTTGCTGCATGGGTGCAGTAGAATAAATCTCAGACTAACTGTGACCTATAAATCTAAGCCTGAAATATAAGGTGCCCACGGTTCGATATATTGACCATGAAAACTCAATTTCCCGTTTCATGTAGGAACATACCTACCACAAGCTTAACCCACATTGTAGGGTGATAAATAGTCTATATTTACCTTCCCAGCTTTATCTTTGCTATCTTCCGTTCTTATTAGTTAAAAAAATATATTTACCTGCCATTCCAAAACATTCCTAATTCTCCAATAAATGGAAGAAAGTCTATAGAGAGAGATAGATCAAAACATTAAATTTTTTAACAATATTGTGTGATATATCTACCAGTTTGATTTCACACATATTTTAATTTTAATTATTTAAATTGAATATTGTTTTTGCTTTACCTATAAGTACTATTTAAAACTTAAACCTTTAAAATATTTGCATGGTAAACATAAGTGAAGGTATGATGATAACTTCATTACATTTTACTACCATAGTAGAAATAGAAATAAGAAATAGAAAATGTTTATTTGTGTTACATATAAAATAATACAACTTAAGAACTAATAACAATAAAGATAACAAATTAGGAACGAATAAAATAATAAAAACACGAGAACACAGAAAGGCTACCGGCTCAGCATTAAATGCTACATTGACATAAGCCAGTGCAGCGCTGGTTTTCAGCGGCGCCAGGGTGCTGAGTGCAGCACACAACACAAATCACTAATGATAATAATTTGACACGCAAATCACAAATTAAAACAACAACGATATAACCTTCGCAAATTTATGATAGAATTGATTATACTTTGGTCTTATCATATCCCTTGGATACTCATAGAGTAGAGATGTGCACGTCGAGATAAAACAAAAGACGCATCAAAACAAATGCTTATCAACAAAAGTAGACTGGTAACTCGTACCTACCTGTAAGTATGCTTAGATAACGACGGAATCGCGGACTCATTACAAAAACAAGGTTACGGTATCGATTACTTTATAAATGATGTTAGTCCTCATTTTGTTTTGTAACTGTTTTTGTTCTATTCATATATCAAACTAAACAATTTTCACATTACTGTTATTTGTAATAATTTATAATAGATTGAAGACCTGAACTGATTTAAATCATCATTATAATCAGCCCCGTGATAATAGCTTACTAAATGAATGGCCTTTTCCCGTTCTTGCCTTTCTAGATCTTGAGGAAACAGAACCAAAACGTATGCACCCTAATATTGCCCGTGTTTACAGTCTGTCTCTGCATTTATATTATGTTAACCTTGGTTTAATAATAACTCGGTAAAACTTTGTGAGTAAAATATTTGAACGATGAAAATTGTAAAGATTTCTGTTGATGTGCGCCCATGCTTACTATTTTAATGAGGTCAGGTACTAAGTAGCTATTTATCGTTTCTGAGCGTATTTAAAATATGAGTAAATTTTAAGCATACCTTAAATTCTAGAAGTCTAAAACTAATTTAGGATAACTGAATTTAAAATAGCGCTTTCTATTACAGAACGTCTGTTACAAATAGTACTCGTAGTCCAAAGTGTTCAAACAATCCGAGCGGTCTGTGATTGCCTTTAGACCAGTTTCCTTTGTCCCTCGCATTTGCATCAGGAACCGAATGGTAGGTATTACGATATTACCTTACGTAGAGGTTCGTTTACATTGGGTCTGTTTATTGAACCAAACTTTGCATAATTTACAACGGTCGAGATCGACTCTCCAAGCAAGGGCAAACATTAATGATAAGCCAGATTTTGCTGATAGTATGTTTTCTGGTGTTTTGCTGATTATGTGATATAATGTTCAGGTAGTTTATGTACCTGTAATCCTTATGAAATTGGTAGTAGGATTTTTAAAACAATTTTCTACAAAATCATCACAACACAGCCACAAGCAAGAAACAGGCAGCTATTGATTTCATCAGAGTTCTAATACATGATTCATAGAAACCAATACGTCTCCCACGAGACACAATATGGTACAGCTAGCCACATGACGTGTGCATACATACCTCTCTGTAGATTGCTCGGGCCAAATTGATTCTGGCACGTTGGCCCCCTGAGAGGGACACCCCCCTCTCTCCCGCTAACGTCTGGTCTCCGAACGGGAATTGCTTGAAGTCCTTCTCCAGTGCACATACTCGGCACACCTGAAAAGTTTTCCTATTAAAGCTGAGCTGCTTGAATAAGATATCAGGGTGTGAAGATGCGGGCATCCTTATTAGGGTGAAATTATTATTTGAACGTGTTAGAAGCGAACTTCCACGCTACCTGAATAAGTACAGTAATAAAGTGTACTCAGTCTATTAAGTTTATCAGTACCCATAACACAAGCTCTGCTTAGCTTGGGCTAGGTGGTTCTGTGTGGATTATCCAGCATTATGTCAAACATAGTATAGTTGTATTGTATTGTTATACCCATAGAACGTTGTTACATTTATGGAACGGGACCATTACAGTTTATTGCTATGTTCGATGTATTGTAGCAAGTAATGTGTACTGTAAATGATAGCTGTATTCTTAGTTAATCTCCTACATTATTTAATTCATGATTAAATGGATAAGTACATATCAACAAAGAAGATAGTTCTTTTAATCTGCTAAGTATATAATCCATACCAATATTATAAAAGCTTAAGTAATTATATGTGTCTACATGTAACCTTTTCACGCCTAAACAACTGAAAGGTACTCAATGAAATTTGGCAGGGAGGTAGATGGAATATAGGCTACTATATATTCCGGAAAAGCGTGTACAAAGCAACGGGTAAAAGCTAGTTTTGTATTATCTCAGCACATTAAGTCAAAGACTGCTATGTTAGCTTTAACACTTTGATTGCTGAAATCACACGGTATGTGTTTTCTACAAGTGACTAATATGCGTAAATCCACACTAGCGCAGCGGCTGAGAAAATACAGATCTGTGTGACTCAGCAAAGCCGTAATATTTTCGAACTAAACGCATGTGCGGCGCAACACAACCGCTGTGTAGAGCGGCAGCACGAATTTTTTAGGTTAAAAAAAAGATCGCAGTCATCGAAAAAAAATCGCAGTCAAAGTGTTAAGCGTACCGATTTAATAAACGTGTAGCCCAGACCAACGGAGCGACGGGCTTACAGCACTGCCTCATAATGAGCTCCGACAGATATCGCTCAGGTGTGATTTTATTTGAAGATTCCTACTAAATATAGAATACATTACGAAGAAAAGAAATAAATAGAGTTTCTATTTTTTATTGATGCTCTGATAATCGGATTAAAATACAATATTTAACGATGATTCCCCTCAATAATCTTATCATTTTACAACAGCACGCACACATCCAAGAATGCATCAGAATTGCCGGCTTGATAATTTTTCGTCTATTCATCGTCAGGTACCTTTAACTGCTAATAATAATTAGCATATTTCGTTTTGAAAATAAATTATTGAATGACATATACCATGTGAAATTTGTATACAGTAAAATAGCAGTAATGATGATACATTTTATATCATCATTACTGCTATTTTACTATAAAAACTATCGTTTAAATATTGGTCTTCTTCTAACACAAATAAGGTACAACCTACGGACCTTAATAAAACGCTTACATCCATAATGAAATCACCATTGCTTTCTTCCTCCATGATGGTTTACGTAGTATGGTTTACGTAATGGGGTAATGTTCGTTTGGCGACTCATAAGTAGCATGGACGAATAAAATAAACTTAATCTATGTAAGTAGATAACTTGAAAATGTTGTCAATACCAATATCAAATAAGAAACATTTTTCCATATTTACCCGTTTATATTTGTCCGAATCATAGGGCAGGCCAAAGAGAATATTCTCGCGCACCGTGCTGGGGAAAAGCCACGCCTCTTGGCTAGCGTATGAAACTCGGCCGTTTATTGAAAATGTGCCAGTGGCCGCAGGCAATTCCTTTAGCAGCAGTTGCAAGATTGAAGACTGAAAACAAATACAAACATACTTAAATTGAAACACTTCATTGGTTTTAGCCCCGACGCAAAAACAACGGGCTGTTTGTGGCATCGTAGCACCCGAATGGATGAACCGATTTTGATTTTATTTTTGTTTGAAAGGTGAATTAGTCGGGAGTGTTCTTAGCTATGTTTGATGAAAATCGGTCAAAGATGGCCGCCGCCACGAAATGGCGTGTCAAGGGTTTTTGAATTTTGAATTTAAATTGAACTAGCTGCAACCCGCGGCTTGGCCCTCGTGGAATTCTATGATCCAAATAGTTAGTAAACCTTTTTCTTGAATCACATTATCTATTTAAAATAACCGCATTAAAATCCATTGCGTAGTTTTAAACATCTAAGCATATATAGCATAG
Organism: Eupithecia abbreviata; assembly: GCA_943735965.1. Taxonomy (NCBI): domain Eukaryota; kingdom Metazoa; phylum Arthropoda; class Insecta; order Lepidoptera; family Geometridae; genus Eupithecia; species Eupithecia abbreviata. The sequence goes on from OX030976.1 coordinate 7,409,943, forward strand.
AGCGATAAACAGACATACAGCGGGAAGCGACTTTGTTTTATACTACATATGTATATAGTGATGTATGTATGTATATCTTTGCTGACGGCTACTTTTGAGTGGTTAACGTTTTATCAAGTATTTTATCTTTTAGTGTCTTGACATTACGTTTCGTTTTGGATATCGTAATCAAGTTTGTAGTAGATAGATTTTTGTAGATTATTTCGACAAAAAAGTAGTAGATTGTTTTCTTTCTAAAGACTGTTGTCTAACTTTGGATATAAATATCCACTCCCACACTTTCATGTTCAAAGTAGAATAAACTCCTACTACTAGGTACTAGAATTTAATCAAATATTTGAGATTGCGGGAACACGTGTTGGCATGTTGGCAAGGATCAATGTTCAAAAGATTGTTTGCTTTGATAAACTACACAAGGTGTTATATAAATAATCGATGTACTAAACCAAAGGAGGAGGAATACAAGGGAAGTTTATTTACTCGTAACAACGGTGTATTTCTTTACATAAAATTAAGTCTCTTCCGCTGTCTCTTCGCTTAGATCTATTAAACTACTCGACGGATTTTAATGCAGTTTTCAGCAATAGATGGAGTGATTCAAGAGGAAAGTGTATTAATTATAACATTTGACTTATAGATTTCTACTCCGGTGAAACCGCGGGGCGCAGCTAGTTTGTTTATAAATTAGAAATTTGGTTCTTGTTTCAAAATTTATTTCGGCTGATAGTCACACTGATTATATGGCGAAATGTAAATACTATTAATTGTAGTAAATAAGCAAATCAACAATAACCTTAAATAAAATCAATTATAGTATTATTCTGATGCGCTTGAGAATTTCTTACCAATTTTTTTTTGCTAATTTGATCTTTTATCCTTGACCGGCGGCCTTATATGTATATGGGGCTCATATTAGGTGGAGGTACTTAACCGGGTACAAGGTTCCCCCGGTATATTAATCTGCCGCGCGTAAATCCCGAAATCCCCTCTTGGGCTCCCCCCTTCTATAGGTTTTTCAACAAGACAATGAAATAGTCAAAAAAAGGTACCTTTGATCGGTTTTTAACTACGTGTGACCAAAGGTTAATAAATATCAAACTTAACCACGTGAGAATTCGATAAAATGACTATTTTTATTACCACAGATCATTACTATTGGTTATCAAGATCATATTTTATAATAACCCAGAGCATAACCAAGTTGAATAACAAGACTAAGGTTGAAATTAATTCATGAAGAGAACCGGATAACTTATGGTAGGTTATTCTTGTAGCTCAATACGAGTAGTATATAGTATTTTGAATGCTGAACTTGCGTGGAACTTCTTAGCTATGTATATTATTTTAAAGAACAAAGTATTCGTAATAAGGTATACTATACATAATATAATAAATGTGTATAATAATTTACATAATACCAACGTTTGCCATTTTTCATAGGTACCTACGAGAAATAATTTATGAATATGAACGCTGATCGTTACTATATTAACATAGCACTCATATCTTTATGTTCTAGCAAGGGGCATCGCAAGAGGCGCGCCGCCATAATAAAGCTACGGCAGCGACTGGGCAGTGAATGGGTTAAAATCACAGTTTGATCTTTCGCACAGTTCGGTTCCTTACTACGTCACTGACCTTTCCCGAGCCGACGGCGCCGATGATTGCGCATAGCTTTCCTCTACGCAGCCTGAACGAGACGTTCTTTAGTGCCAAAAAATTTGGGTCACTGGTCCAACTGGCGGACACGTTTCGGACCACTAGCGCCGAATCGTCTCCCTGGGACAAGCTCCTGCGGTGCGAGGCGTTGCGGACCCCTAAACCTTCTGCAAGGGTTCTTAAATAAATAAATTTGTTCGTTAAATAATATTAATAATTTAATGAAATTATGATAATCATGTACGAGTACCTACTTTGTAGCCTTTTCTGAAATAAAACTTATTATATTTATTTAAATAATACTAAACAATTCACATAACATCATACCTATATAGCACCAAGCTAAGCGCTATACTTACTAATGTTATGGATACTAGATATCTAACTAAAGTAAAGTAAAAAATCATTTATTTCTTTAGGCTTACAAAATAAGCACTTAGATAAGTCATATTTTATACATTAAATTATTATCAAATAAAATTATTTTACTGTTCACTTCAATTTTTTGTCCACTAGTGGAAGAACTGATACTTATTACAAAAAAACAAATTTAACGATCTTTAATGGAATCTACAACACACCTGGTGAGACATTTGAGTTTATGAATATTGTAGGTATTGTGTAACAATTTGACGGAGGTTTTTTTAGGAAATTCCCAGTGTGATAACTATTGTTGTAAAACGATTATACTGTAGCAGAAGGCCGATGCTACTGGTCATAAATTTATCCTTATAATGCTGCTGGTTATACTTCGTTATATTTTGCTCGATGGGTTCAAAGAGGCTAAGGTTTCAAATTGTTCAAGAAAATTGATGCAATGAAAAAAAAATCGTTTATAAGGTTCAATATAAAATGTAGCCAGGTGAGCTCTATTAAAGCTATTCTTTTGTTTTTCCAAACAGCCGGGCACACTGAATGACGTTATTGGTATAACACATAATCTTTGTCTATTTTCAGGACTGTGGACTGAAAATAATTAGTGAGTGTGGGAAATATAAAATTGTTCGTCTAAAAGTCGGCTTTGATGTTCCGACGGTTGCAAAAAAGTTACTGGCTTTTTTTTTCATTTCTGGCAAAGCAAAAGCCTCGATTTGCACGAGCGGGTTTCTATTCGAAGTGTTGTTGGCAACACATCACTATGTGTTCCGCTTGTACCTTTTATAGTTTGTGATGAAAAATGTAAGCAAAGACATATAGCGTGTATTTACAAAAACATTTTAGTTTTGACGTGTATTTCATTAAATTATATCAAATTCTTGACTTCAACAACATTCAACCCTAGTCTTAAGAAAATACAGCTGAGTTCTGCGTGTTTTTACAATTTAATAAAACTTCCTAGAACTCTTTATCGTTTCATAACCAAAGCAAATATAGAAAATTAGTTGAGTTTCCATCCTCATTTGTAAGATAATATTTGTTTGAAAATGTTCTCTTGGTTTGTGCTATTCCTGCAAACTCAATTCACACGCAATAATGAGTTAAAATAATCAAAAGTTCAAACAAGGTCAGACTTATTAATAAAATGCTTTATATTTTAATGTTTACTCAAATTTCAGTGTGTGTTAGCTCAGTAAACAGACTAACAATGAGGTTTTCTCGTATACTGAAATTTAATTTAACTTTGGCCTTTTATTAGGTCGGTGTTTTAAATCCTCTTTCATAAAAGTCCTCTCTGTTAACGGGTAACATTCGTTACAAACGTTAAAATGACACTAAACCCCAGACAATTTACAATCGCTGTGGAGGTTAGATTCCTGCTTCAGGACAAATGTTGCCTATGTAAGACAAGACAAAACCTATATTTGTAATGTATTAATTATATACGTTATCCAGTATCCTTAGCTCTGTTTTATTTGGGCCTACGTAAGGCTGTGTGAGTTGTGCAGCATTATTAACATTTATATTACCAGAGTTTGGTGTTTACCGGTTATTTGGGGTCCGCTGTACAAATCAAAGGACTTGCTGTTGAAGGACAATGGCCTTACAGACCCTTCGGCTTCCTTAGATTTTTCAGATAGTTTGCGGAACAACTTATTAACTGGGTATGTGCTTCTCCCTTCTGCGTCAGGCAGTTCTTCTGTAAAAGGGACGTTTATACAGACATTTTTATTTACACACATACATTTAATTTTTTTGAAGGCAGTTTTGTTTTTTTTTAATAAAGGAATATGTTTTCTTTAAGTAAAATAATCGATCTTAAAGATTTAAAGAGTTTCCCTACAGGGCCCATTTTTTCAATCCTGTATAATATTTAGACGTTAATAATACTGTGAAATATACGTAACTTGCTAAATTAATTGTAGGTACCTCACTTGAAACTAGAAATATTCATACGCCACTAGGGCAAGATCCAGTGAATCTAATACCTACTTTTCAATAAGACCCAGCAATGTATACATATTATAAATAAATTTGTAAATGTATGAGATGTAGATAAACATACATGCCTACTAAAGATAAGGTAAGTGTTAAGGTGGTCGCAGATCAAAGCGCTTTGCTACCACACAGCACAAAAATGGTCATTCAAATATGGGATTTAACTCTTAACATTTAGGTGCATTTCATATTGACGGCATCAGGTGAAGGACAGCTCGCGGGCTCGGTTGAAACTAAATAAATTGTATCGATAACTAGTTTAAGGCCATATTTGATTGCACATTTTTGTGCGCAGAGCTTTATAGTGCAAAAGGTGATAAATGTCAGAACTTAGTGATTTGTACTATGTTAACCGAATGGATACTAGTTTGATCCATGCGGCAGTAAAATTTTATAGTAACGGCGTTGGATCGCGAGAAGTGGAAGGAGAAAAGGGAGGCCTTGGCCCAGCAGTGGGACAATAATAAAATAATAATAATTCGTTACGGGACTGTCATCATCAGTCAGTCTTTAAAATTAAATGACGAAGAATATAATTAAAAATAAATAGGTTTACCCCAAATACAGTACAAGTTCAAAACAAAACACAAATATTTCGTAATGTTTGACCTTTGTATTCGTGTGATCTAAATATAATTTAACTAAAGTTATTTTTATATACAAACACTTGAAAGTTACGGAAAAATTCTGTATATTTTCTTACCCAAATTAAGGAATTCCTGAACTCTCCTGAGCGACACCACCGTTTCCGCCACGAAAGACAACACATAAGGCAGCACAAACGTAATGTTGATTTGCGCTGCATTCAAAAACTGCTGCAGAGGATATATCTGGAAAATGTAAGTGCGTAAGTCCACAGCAACTGCCAAGAGTTAAAAGTAATGTGGTTTCCGGGGTCGGGCGGAACATACGGGGCCGTTTTTGAGGTTAACGCATTGCAGAATAAAATCGCGTAGGAATTCCACATACCGTGAAGCAGTAAACAACGCTCTTTATAAGGTTGAATTATTTGTTATGTTATGTGGTTATGTGACTTATGCTTGTATTGTATGTATATGTCTATTATTTGAACCGCGCTGCACTACGTTTGCCGTGACTCCGCAAACGTAGTGTAGGACGCCCTCCAGCCAGGTGGAATGATCTGCGAAAGACTGCAGGCAGATGCTGGATGTGGCGTGCTGAAGACAGGACGCTATGGCGCTCATTAGGGGAGACCTACATATGTCTAGCAATGGACTATTTATAGGTTGATGATAATGATGATGATCATTTACATGCAAAGAAAAGTCAATATATGTCGTACAACTGGGCTATTTATACATAGCTCTGTATACAACACGGAATAAAATAAACAAATCAAAGGTCAACCGGCATCGAAAAAAGAAGGAGATTCTACTTTTGGCTGTATGAGTCTTTGATGTGTGGAGTGGTAACAAACATCCATACATCCAAACATCTAAACTTTCGCATTTATAATATTAGAGTTATTATTCTTCTACTATCATACTTGAAAGAGAAAAATACTCCAAGTTTTACGACTCAAGTATGTGGTTGGTCTTGTTAATCTGGCGGTCAACCGTTCATTGAACTGGTTGTAAAATCCGCGTACTGAATCGATAACACCATAATTAAGTACCTAAAAACAGTGTCAATACACGTTAGACTATGTTAACAGAACATATTAAACGAACGAAGCTGTTAACTGTCGGATTATCATTCGAAGAACATTTAGCCTGGTTCAGGTTCAAGGTTTGTGTTCGCCAAAAGATAATTGATGCAGCTAATGTTGTATGAACATTTGTCTCAAAAACGTCAAAAAAACTACAATACAATACAATACAAAAATTCTTTATGGTACACCATAATCAAATTAATCATTATATAATAGTTATAAGAAAAAACATAAGGATACACTGCAATGTATGTCATACGATGACACAGAAAATTTATTGACTGTTTTTAAGTAGACCTAAAAATCTTTGTGTACACCTTTATTATTTAAATTTAGTTTAGTATAAGTAGCATAAGTTAATATCATAAAGTATACATGTTCGTCGCTTTGTATAATAAGCAAGTTCAAATTGATTATTTATTTGTTGTTAGCACTCTTTCAGCCTGAAAAACAGGTTTTCACCTAGTTCAGGAACCCACATTGTTGTTTCCATCAGAATTTAAGTAAGGTACTTTTTGTTACTAAGATATTTTTGAATATTTTTTTTTAATTTATTTTATTTATTTTTATTTTATTACAAAAATACATTATATGCGACAAGTACAATGGCCTTATCGCTTAGAAGCGATCTCTTCCTGGCAACCTTTGGGTTGAAAGAATTATATGAATTTAAGAAAAGGCAGGGGGCAGGCAAAAACTGTTTAAAATGTAACTCCGTTCTGATAGTGAACCAGCTCTGCACCAATTAACTACCTACTTCTCGGCTTCTCCTACTAGGCATGTTAATATAGGGTAATCACTATCAACGAAAAGCGATCAGAACAAAATGTTTACTGTGGAAATTTATTTACAGGGTTCAATCCCTAAGGAATCTTTATATTCTACGGCTAAGACCGACCATCTTCGACCGCTGACGTCACAAGCCTCTTCTTCTTTCTACCGTCGGTGTCCACCCCCTGAGCAGCCTTCAGGATAGCCAGGATAGTAGCGGGCATAATTTTCTACGACCTTTTATTTTAATATATTATTTTGTTGCCGACGTTTTTTGTATATTTTATATATCCATAAACGAAAACACTATCTGTTGTTGAACTCGGGTCTAAATGTATACCGACTGGATTAGCCCAGTGGATAAGAGTGGAATAGGGCACTCAATCAATTGTGAATTTGCAGAATACTAGATATAAATAGTAGGTACGTACCACAGTAGCACTCATAACGTTCCCGAGTAGGATAAAAGTGAGGATGGTAAAGAACATCGCAGTTCTCTCAGTAAAAATTATGAAGCCAATGAAGATAGTCCTCAGTATTGTAGCTTTCTTCACTTCCTTGAGCTCATTTGCCCGCTTCTCCCCTACTACTTTTTGGAATGGTATTTCCCAAGCATACATTTTTATGACCTGATCAACAAAAATTATACATACATTAGATTACAATTATTTAAAAATGTATACAATAATTGTGTGTTTCTCATTTCCAAGATCTCGGACTATAATAGTAACCCAGTCCTTTGGAAGGCACGGAGTTGAAGCCAACAGCACAGAGGCCCTATAGGAGACTTTCAAAGTAATCTAAAGGCGAGGGCTGAGAGGATATCATCCTCGGATGCACATTGTGCTCAATATAATATGATACACCAAGTATGATAAATTATTATTATTAAATTCCTAATAATTATTATTATTATTACTGACTTCGCCGACAAAAATGACTGTCCAGAATTAATTATATTAAAGGAAATATATATCAAAGGAAAAACTAACTACCATTTTACCAACTTCTCAGAAAAAGTACGAACCTGAATTCCGTTGATCACCTCACTCATTAATTTGACTCTTTCGTCTGTTTTTTCAGCGTTGCGGAATCTCACTTTACCAATCATCTGACCTAGACCACCTAAGATACAAAAAAACTTTAGAGAACTTTGATGATAACAGATCAACACTTATAAGCTCTAATAAGCCATAATGCATAATTTCGAGACCAAACCAGCGCAAGTTTTTGAGCCGTGAATCGCGTAGAATACAATACAGCCTGCAATAGAAATGACCACTCACCGGTTTCCTCAATACAGGCATTACAGGCTCAGCCGAGTGAGGAAACCAATTTTTTTTTAGGTTTAGATGTACCTACTACTCAATCTAAACAGATTTTTTGTTTGGTTTAGATGTAGTATCATAGTTGAAGTTAAAATTTGTGCTTGCTGTAAAAAAATATTTTTGACTTTTTTAGTGTCAGGCATAAATCAAGACTTTTGTGTGAAACTGTGAACGCATCATGAGAGTGAATACGCGGCTCAAAACCCAAAAAATTAAGCAAGTTTCGCCTCAACCAGGCTTACTATTTATACAAAAACATATTTTTAAAAAGCATCCATCTAATACATCTTTGTGTTGAAACAGTAAAATGAAATAATGCAGTAAATGACGCTATGCGGAATTTTATCTAGGTCGTTAATAATGATATTACCTTGAATAGGCAAGGCTATTATAATAAGAGCAGCCATTCCAATAAGTGCGGCGTACCCTGCTTGCATATAGCCTAAATAGCAGACAGCAACCAGCTGTAGTGGGATTATCCAGAGATAGTGGAGAAATGTGAACACCATGTCGAATCTTTGGAGGTCGTTTGATAATAGGTTCACGACTTTGCCCGCTGTCGTGTCCCCTAAAGCTGAATTACCCATACGCATAATCTGGAAAATATATATTCATTAAATAAAGCATATAAGAAAATAACAATGAAGTAAATGAATAAAAGAATTACAACTTGTATTTGTGGAAAAGTGTTGTTAGTGTCCTAGAATTTTTCAGAAAATACCTAAACAGTTGAAAGAGAATGTTGAACTCTTTAGACAGAAATTGAAAATATTCTTAATTTGTAACTGTTACTATAATATTGTCCATTTTTTTCAATCATAAACTTAAAGCACGTCATTCTCTCAAATATTTTTCGGACGGTCAAGCATGTTCATAGAAAGTATTATATTAAATAATAATTCAATTATTATTATATTATTGTTGGGAACAGCCTATGTTCAACAGCTGGCTTTTATAATAACAAAGATAATGAAAGTATGCTGACACTAAAACTTATATTAGACGGTATGATAACGGGGATTCAGAAAAGGTGCTGATACTATAACATGCTCCAAAAAAGTCATCCCTACATTTTGTAAAAGCCTAAACACCTTAGTACGAGTACAAACCTTTCTAAACATTAGCGAGCTAGTGGCAACCCTGAGTTTCATCCCGTATTGTTGGCTGTAAAGGTTTCCATGGTGGTTCATATACGCAGCCACCCAGTTGCACACGATCATGCTTACGGCGAAGTACACAGCTGTTTCTCTAGGCATGGTCGAGTCTGCTGACCAGAATAATAGGAGCTGCCCGAAAAGGATAGGTGTGCCAGTTCTGAAATGTTCATGAACTCTTTGACCAAGATCAATTTAAAAAGTCTTAGAAGGTAACCTAACCTTTTAAGTTCCGAACTTCTATTATACGTTTTAGATTGTCTAAGACTAAGATGGACAGTTTTTATTACCTACAAGATATCATATTATCTACTTATCGAAGACACTACGTCTTCGATCCTGAGGGTCAGTTCACAATGAGATGCGACGCTGCGCGCACTTTCATTCAAAATATAACTTTATTTACAACGCGAAAGGGTAAAATTTTATTAACATAATACGAAAATTCCCCGCGGCGGCGCGGCGCTGCACCGCGCTTGCGTCAATTTGTATCTTATTACGTAGTAAATAAAGTAGATTTTTTCTCTTTGCATCTCGGTCTAAGCTGGCTCTAAGTTAGGTTTATTTAGGAATTTCTCTTCTATTTTATAAAAACAAAAAAATGCAGGAAAATCCACACACCATCATATAGCACCAAAGCAAGCAGATCTTGTTTTATAAATCTTCTAGATATCTGACATTGGTACCTACTTAATACATTAGATGTATATTTCTACACACAGCCAACCCTGTAACAAAAATCTGCAGATCGTACATAAATGTATCCCGCCGCGGGAATCGAACCCACAACCTCCTGCGTCGCAGTTGGACCATCACCCGCTGCAAAAAAGCTAATTTTCACTACATACAGAACTTTCTTAGTAATAATCATAAAGCCTAAGTGGCCCGCATGATATCGTCTAGGAAACTACTATAGTAAATGTGCTTACCGCAGTGAAACAAATATAAACTGCATCAGACCACCACGCACAAAAGACCATCCGAAGCTCTTTACAAGCGCTTTGAAAATTGAAGGTACTCTCCCGGCAGCTTTCGCAGCTGCCTCTTCTGCTATCCAATTCCTACAAATATATTGACAAATGTAAAGAAATATACTTGAGGATCTTGATACAGCTAGGATTCATTAGGAACTATGTCCAGGCTAAACAAAATTACTAATTCTAGCCTCAAGATATTTAGATGCGATGTCCTCGATAACACTTTCGGTTAGGAATGCTACCAATAACATTACATGTAACATAGTCGAACAAGTAGTGTGAAAAATAATCAATACCAACCATTATAAGATCACCGTGTATGCCTACATCATCATTTTCACCATAATCGTCAGCCTATGTTAATCCACTGCTGGACATAGGCCTCTCCTGATGAGCGCCAATAGCGCCCTGCCTTCAGCTAGACATATCCAGCATCTGCCTGCATTATTCAACAGGCCGTCATCCCACCTGTCCCAATTATACCTACATAAATCAGCCTATTACCTAACTAGAATCAAATTAAAAACTTAACAAGCCAAATTATAATATTGAGAAGCTCGCTGGTATATCGTGTTCAGATAACAAGAGGTTTGAAATCGTGCCATTTCAGAAAGTTGGCATGTTAAATGGATGAGAGCCAAATGTCTGACCCGTTCACATTTTTATTTGCCTGTTCGTTTAATATTTCAACATTTTGTTATTAAAATCGTTAATTATGTTTGGATAAGTATATTTTTTCTTTATATTTTTTGAGAGAGAAAATAAGCTGCCGCGAGCAGATTGGCTGGCGAACAAGGATTTTCGTTTGAGATCCCATTATAAAATAGATCTGTTAAAAACTAACATAAAAGTATTTTTTGTTTGTTTTAGTATAAAATTAACTGTGTTTCCCAAATAAATGCGTAGCATCGCATCTGTTATTAACAAGCCCAACTTAGTTGTTATTAGATGAGTTGTAATTAGATCCAATAATTAGATAAAAATTACGTTATTTTCTTCAAGAGGGTCCGTTTTAACAATATTAAAAATGTCTCACCGTTCTAGAATGTCCCCGCATACTTTGGAATCGTATTGATAGTTCGCTGGCCTCAAATCATACTCTTCCAAATCTCGGTGAAAGGCGTTGTAGTAAACCGGGAACATCCATAGGTATAGAGAACGGGAAAATAATCCTGGAACACCCTTTCTTTGCGGCTCAGGCGGATTACCAGTCTCTTTAGGCTCTTTATTTGCACCCATTTTATTGTACACTTTATTCGTTAACACAATGCTGAAGCATTTATAATTTTTTATTTATTTCGCTGTTAAATATTTCCAAGCACCACAAAATGACATATAATAAATTATTTCATATAAAATAATGTCTGTCGCACTCCACACTCTAAACTGGTTCTGGTTGAACTAGCAGATATCACCAGACCGAGATAGACGCCCGATATTTGTTTATTACTTTTGTACTTATAGATTAATCATAAAAAACCGATTAGCTACTGCACGCGCCTTTGCTCACTTAATATCTCTGAAAAAAAATATCCTCTATTAATAATACGAGATGTTTATTTATCTTCAGCCTAATTTACGGGTTATATGATAAAGGTCGATAAAACTTTTGAAACGATCATGGTTATTAACACAAAAGTCATTTAAAACGCAATATTTACCATGATTAGCTTTTTGAGTTTTCCAATATTTCGCAGATTTCACAGTTTCATGCTGGAATAATAACTGAAGGCACTGAGAGTAAATTGGTTTTGGCAGTTATACCGATCTAACCTCATTTTTTGTCTGTTGCTACGAACGTTACCACATATCGAATAAAATAAAATCATGGTAAATAAAACTTTTGAAACTATCATAGTTATCAACACTAAAGTCATTTAAAACGAGATATTTACCATGACTTGATTTTTGAGTTATCCAATATTTCGGCACAGTTTCATGCAACATGATCACGGAATAACTGAAGAATAACTGAACTTTAATCATGGTAAATATCTTTTCTAATGACTTTTGTATGATTTTGTAAACGACCGCACTTTAGTTTTAATCCATCTCTTTTTCTCCTTGAACGATATCGTCATGGTCTGACGGAAGGTAGAACCTACCGTCCATACCATACATCGATTTGGATTACACATTGTCAGTCAGTCAGTCATTCTGGATTAAATGCTTATTAGATAACGATATCGGAAGATAAAAGTAGCATTAGGTGCACACATACGCAACAAGCCTTTATCTCAGTGTAACTAACATGGTTAGTTATGTTGTAGTATTATTAATCTGTGATGGGTGTTTGCTTATATTTTTATTTAATCCGTCTAATCTATTTCACAATATTATGTGGTTACCACTCGAGTTTGGATTGAGTAGATGAACGAAACATCGGGGACAGCTGAAGTATAGGGTGAGGAACGGTTAGGGCCCTTTTAACACAAGTTTTTCTCGCCGTGAAAATCTACGGTTTCCATAGAGAAATTGAACGTGTGTTAAAAGATCATTTTGTCATGTGTGAGTGATCCATACAATTCACTTACAGAGGACAACATTTTCATTATAGTTCCATAGTCTCCGTGAAAATCGACGGTTTCCCATATATTTTCACGGCGGAAAAATATCTGGACTGGAACGACATATAGGCTTCTTTTTATACCAAAAAGCGCGTGCAACGCCGCAAGCAGAAGCTAGTAACTGCACATCAGCTCTCAAGATGCTCATGGTGCATGATGCACCTTTCAACATTATAAGCACTTATACGACCAGTGGCGACATGGTTTATCCCCATGCGACGCCACCAATACCTAGCGATCCTGAGCTGCCTTTATCCATCGACACCCCTTGACCACAACAATGACGTAAAGGGAGGACCCTTGCCTTTTTCTTTACATATTTGTGTTTTGAATATCTTAAAAAGAGATTTTTATTTGATATTGAAATCTTACGAGTACGTAAAATTACGTTTCCGATCAGCAGGTAGGTTTTACCAAGGTCAATATAATAATCTTATCTAACTGACGTGATGTGCAAAATACGTGTGCCATAGGCACGTTTAAATTGGAGCACAAGATTGTCAGTAGATCATACAAGGTGAGTGATAGTAGGCAAGCCAACGAGTGGCCTTTGCTGTAACGTAAGAATTTGCATCATCATCCAGAAAAGTAAAGGACTGTATTTTGTTATAACAGTTTAGCCAGAAAGAAAGATATGTTTATTTTATTCTAAATGCTTTCTGACTGCGGTTTCGCAAGCGTTCTTTCTATGGAAACGTTTTAAGTATAACCTTAATGGATGAATGGGATAGAAATAATTTTATCCCATGGGAACTGATTAATGGGTAAAGTAAACTATGATTTTATTCCAAGCCAGGAACTCCCTGTATGCAAAATTTGAATCCGATCACTTCAGTAATTTTAGATTGAAAAGGTAACAATCATTCGTCCATACATTCATGCAAACTTTCGCATTTATAAGATTAGTGTGATGTGGGACGAAGCCAGTAGAAAAATAATTTAAAGTAGTAAAAGAATTTACACAACATTTTTCTCAGAGTGAATTGAAAAGTAGACTCTTTTCATTTCCCTCTTTGAGAAAAATGTTCATTTCATGTCGTTATATTTTTATTTAACAGTGATTTTCCCGAGAGTTTCGTCGTAAAATTAAAAGGCACATTTGCGTGTTATTTGCTGCCGTCGGCCCTTGCAACCGAGCACATTAATGGCCGTATTAATGTCTTATGCCCATATAACCAAATAGCCTATAAATATAAAGTGGTACCATGCACTGCAGCGTGTGTGATCTTGTCGATCTATTAAGTCAATAAATAATTTATATTTATTATTATTATTTTTATTCTTTTTCATAAAATTTTTTTAATAAAAGGTGAGGAGGTAACAAGACATGCCTTTATCTGGATTATCAAAACATCAATCGAGACATGCGATAGAGATATATAGAAAATTCTTTATTGCACTTTAAATAGAAAACTATGTACAGAAAAAAAAATTACAATTGGCGGTTTTATCGCTCAAGAGCGATCTCTACCAGGGAACCATGGATGGATAGGATCGTGGAGAGTACCAGGGGATCTGTGTGCTTGTAGGTTATGAGGCTTGCAGGTTATGAGATATTATAAATAAAATACTTATATTTACTTACATAGAAATATACTACATACATATCATAATATATAATACATATACTACTTATATACATAGGGACTCAGATATGACAGCAGGACAAAGAGTGCTCTTTTAACAGTGTTTTAAAGGTTGGTAATGAATGACTTAGCACGCCTCACCGATATTGGCAATGCGTTCCATAGTCGAACAGAGTGTTCTTCGAAAATCTTCGAAAGGAAATTACTATTGATACTGATCATACGTTAGCATACATGTCTTATCGATTATAACATTATATTTGTTTATGGTATTGTTATGTCTATGATGTTGTTGGCGAAAGAGCCCTTTGGCCTTTATCTAGATTATCAAAATATCAATCGAGACACGCGATAAACTGTCAGCTGTCTTCGGAAAGTAGATTAAAATTGATTCTGATAATCATACGTAAGCATACAGCCTGCCTATCGATTATATTATAGTTATTCTGTTTTAAGCAGTCAGTATACCTTATACGAGTATGATTAAACTACACTTGATATATTTTTATTTCTGTTTGACAAATTAATCAATCAGAATAAAAATCAGTAATAAGATCCGAGAGCATTTACAAAAATTTAAGCATTCTGAGGGTTTTTTTACAAATCACTTTATCTTGTGCGTTCAAACTAATCTTTATAACTGAATCATCAGCTATATGTATACCTACAAATAACAGTTATTTTGATTTGATTTTAATTGATACAATCGTTACCAATGTATATACTAATTTCAACATTCCAATTCTAGTTTAAATCATTTGTTATCTTAGAAGTTGTTCTTGATTCTATCGACTAATTTATTACCCCTCGCTTAAGACACCCCAGGTGCCAAGACTGACTTGCCTTATGTAAGATGGCGATCGATAGCCGGTCAATTTAACCTGAAAATTAGGGGAAGACTGACATAAATTCGCATAATGCTGGATATCGGAAAATCGAAAAAAAAGGAAAACAATATTAAACTAAATGTAAAAAGAGCTCATCAATCCCACGCGGGCAACAAAAAATATTAAAAGTTCGCAAACATAGGATTTTTAGATTTTTCAACCAAACGATAAATTTTATCAAAAAAATACCTGTGACAAAATTGTAACCCATGCGATTTTGTAAAAATCAGACATCAAGCAGACGATGATGTGCGGTAGACCCAGTTAGTAAGGGACCCATCTCTCACGAGCTTTTTGATAGTTTTTCGAGTGAACAGATATTAATAAAAGATACTGCTCATAACGTGATGTCCCGTTCGTCCCAGAAGCTTCCTTCAATAATTTCTAATGATACTCGTAAAGCAGCAACAAATGCTAACAAAACAGGAAAGGAAATAGAATAGCGTGCGAAGACCTGGTCCAGCAGTTGCTAAATATCCTGATTTAATAAATTAGTAGCTGTTCTTGGGGAATCGGAATTTCTCAAATTCCCTTACAATACCGACTTCATTTTACGAATCCTAAAATATCAACTTCAGAGAACAATTCCAAAAGTTTTAACGAGAGCCATTGACCTAATAATTCCCATACAACGTGTTATAAAGGCAAAAATATGTAGCCCAAGGTCTTCTGTCAATAATAAATGATGGTATGGTGTTGGGCTGGTGATGGTGAGTGGGGCTCAGTGCGGGTTCCACTAGTACAGGCGGAGACAAAACACGATCGGCAATCTGAGTCTTAGACCCTTTAAAAAAGTCTTCGCTCCGAGATCAAAATTAATTCTGAGGACACAGGAGAAAGCTTTCATACACCTACATAACTACAGTAAAAGCATACTATATACATAAGCAGAGTTTGTGTTATGGGTACTAGATAACTGATATACTTAAAACATTACATAAAACGTTTTTTTTAATGATATATAGAAAAACCCAGAACACCCGGAACAAATATCTGCAGATCGTAAAAGTATTTGTCCCAAGGCGAAAATCGAACCTTCAACCTATTAAGTCGAAGGCAGACCTTCGCCCGCTGTGCCATCGATATAGCTATGAGCGATCATAACAGATCTTTGTTAGCATCGCGGTATGATTAATGCTCCGGATGTTGGATGTTGAAAGCAAGTAAGAATCCTTTTGTGAATTACCCTTCGGTTCTGTAGGTACACACCTGGACAACTTGCTTTATGCTAGCCCCAATTTGACCCCATTTATAAAATGCGGCGTTTGTTGTTAGGGATCAAAAGTCTATGTAAAAAAGTTATTCATTCTTCACGCAAATTATTTGCTCAAAACTAAAGTATCGTAAACACAGAAGTTAATAAAAACTACGACAAAACCAAATTAACTTTGCTTTAACTGAATCAAGATAACTTTCAATTAAATTGAATTAATGAACACGTTATAAGCACTTAAAACAACAAAAAACACCTTATATCCAAATATTACACATTAACAGTTCAATAGGCGGCCTTATCGCTGGAAGTGATTTCTCCCAGCTCCCTAAAAATAGGTAATTTGAAATTAAATTTATTGCGTATACGACAGATGACAAATTTGTAAATGTTTTTTGCAACTAACGTACACAAAATCCCGGTTACCTTTGATTTTAAAACACAGAAGGAAGGTTCCTGTTGATAGTAGTGTAGTAGGTTTAAAAAGTGTTGTATGTGAGCGTACATTATGGTGGTTTGGGCTCGGGGTGTCTCGGCCGCTGGGCGGGCGCGCTCCTGCCGCGCCGGAGCGCCCTCGCCGCTCTCGCCGCAGTATGACGCGGCCCGCGCGACGCCCGCCCGCGCCGCGCCGCCGCCCTAAACCCACCACGAGAACACGCGGACACATAAACAATCACGAATATATCTTCTAACCGTGCCTTTATTTATTTACACGACAGCTCAGTGATTTAAGGACTTGATAAAAATGATCAAACATTTTTATAATAATAACAGATAGATCGCAGTGAACAATAGTGGTTTGGAGGACAAAGCGATGTGTTTACAAAGAAAAGTAACATAGCAACCAATGCTTTTTTATTGTTTCAATTATGTAACTAAATTATAAAAACAATATATTATGCTTGTGCCAAAATTAAATATCATTTCATAGACATTTCATTCGCATTTCTGCAATGTTGTTCATGCGCTGGTCGTTAATCCATTGTTTCATGTTAATTCAAAAATAATGATTTTCATCAACGTCATTATCACAGTCCTACACATTCACACGTTTTGTAGTTACGATTGTTATCTGATATTTCGTCAATAATTGCATATTACCACGATTCGGTTAATTTCACCGCAGAATTGGTTCTATGTAAATTTCACTATCACAATGGTCTATTTTCCCAACAGAATGACTTTAAAACATTGAGATAACGTTGTGGATGAAGTTAAACGAGTGAGCTAAAGGAAGAATATCATTTACAAAGTTATTGTGAATTAGTAATAGATGTGGACAAATAGTGTAGGATACAAGTATATGAGAAGAAACCCGACGATCAGTTGTGGTCATGGAAAACGGTGCCTTAAAATATGGGAGCAACAACAACAATGACACTGCAATGGAAGAGAAGGTGGTAAGTATCACATCACACTGATCACTCTAATGATAAAAACCAGCTTATACAAGGACTTTCGCAAGCGTCTAAGTCTATGCAAAATTTCAGCCCGTTCCGTTCAGTTGTTTAAGCGTATAGAGGTAACAAAATTGTTTGGAAAAGCATACGATATTTTATACTGTATGCAGCAAGATAATTAATAATGATAAAGCACCGACTAAGAGATATGTATGTAACCCACATCTTTTGAATTCGTAATCGTATAATTACATTATTTTGCATGCATTTTTGTATCCCCTTTACGCTACAAAATAGGCCAGTCTGAAATTTTGCATAAACTTGAAACTTGTTCTCATAAAAAATTTAATCCCAAGGGGTATTTGAAGAACCTTAAAAATAGTATTTCCGTAATTTAAAAGTAATCACAGAATACCTGTAATCATGTCATTGTTTCCGCAAAATAAAATCATTTATAATATAAACTATCCATACAAAATGTATGATTTTGTGACAAGAAATGTTTTGTTCCTCATTATTTATTTACTTATTAAAGATTTCAAAGTTTTAGAAATGCACTTACCTATAGAACATCACTATTCAATATTATTATTTAAGAAACTCAAAATAGTGTTCAAAACGACTTCAAAATCTCCAACAAAATCTCTTAATCGTTGGAACTTATTAAATCTTACTTAGAACGTACTAAAATAAACTCAAATTGGTATCAAATCATAATAGACTAGCGGACCTTCCCGGCTTCGCACGGTTTTAGTACGGATACCTAACTTTTTTGAAAATATAATATAGCCTATGTTCACCGGGGATAATGTGGCTTCCCAACGGTGAAAGAATTTTTCAAATCGGTCCAGTAGTTTCGGAACCTATTCATTACAAACAAACAAACAAAAAATCAAACCTTTCCTCTTTATAATATTAGTATAGATGTGTGAATTCGTGTCGTCATCGTTTGGGGGAACCCGCACGATGACCACACTAATAACGGTCTTAGCCGCCTCCATCTTCACGCCAATGTTCAGCAGTGGACGAGTACGGGCTGATGATTATGATGTCATATCAGATCTACTGATTTGGCAGCACTAAAATGATGGAACCGGCCGAAATAAATATTTCGGTGCCGTCTAAATAGTTTAGTTTGTTTTTGAAGACACCTTAGTAGAATATTAATAGTATTCGTAATTTGTAAAATTTTACAATAACGGACCCAAAAAATTTACATATTAAGTATTACCCCCATATCTTTAGTCGATACCTCGACCTCGATTCAAACTCTACTCAACCTCCAAATGTGTTTCGGTATGCTTGATCGTAAAAAAATCCTTTACTCGAAACAGCCTTCTAGAATTTTCTCATACGAGTGGAATAACGAACTGTCATCTCATGGTACGTCGCTACCTACCATGAATGCTCCTCGAAATAGTTTGTTGTTATTTACAATGGATTTTGGAGACTATCTCAATTACATTTACGACGATGAAACCTACAACGGTAACGGTAACGGTGACGCACTGACTCGACTCAACCATGTTCGAGTGAGGTTGATTTGATATATAACCAAATTAACGACTAAGCATACCGAACTCGAGCATGTTTTGGAGGAATGCTCGAAACGCCCTTGAACATGTTTAAGTGGAGAATTATTTGAGGTAATGACTAAAGATATGGGGGTTAGTATGTGCTCGTAAATTCTTAAATCAGTCAAAAAATGTCAAAAGTAGGTTATGACGAGGAAAATATCAAAAAGTGTTTATTGCCGTGAAGTATTAATTCACCGAAAAAATGATTACAACATGCCGAAAAAACATTCGGTCATTATTATTATTTCCCAAAAAAATATGTCCACACTTTCTCATTCAAACAGAATCACTGTAACCTCACCACACAAATTCTATTCGAGAGACAGAGCTCTGCTAAAGCTAAGCTCGGTAAAGATAATATTACTTTTAACTTTAGATTTCCGCCTCGGAACAATTGTGTGTACGATCTGCAGATATTTGTTCCGGGTGTTCTGGTCGTTTTCTATGTATAATAAAAAATATCTATCTATGTTATGTATTGTATTATCTATATCAGTTATCTAGTACCCATAACACAAGCTCTGCTTACCATGGGGCATTTTTATCTTTGGATTAAGCATTAAAGATAATTTTTTTTCGAAAAACTTGGAAAACAGTGTATCTGCTAAGGAAACGGAAGTCTATTTTAGTTTGTTTTATACCAGCTAGAGATATAGAGATACCCTTATATATGTCGAAGTACCCTGCCTAATAGGATTTTTTGAATGAGTGACCTCGGCCGAACTACCACCAGAAGAGCTGGTGCAGCAAGGCCAACGTCACCACTCACTCTAGGATCACTCATAGCAAATGAAGAAACACCATAACAATTAACACTTTTATTCAAGATTTAAACTATTCACCAATTTAAGCTTAATTTCCTACTATTAATTTAAGAAGCTATAATCTAGGACAAAATTACAAAAGTACTCACAAGAATTTGCACCAGGTAGCTCCGACCTCGACCGAGGTTCAAAAAGTAATGGGCTTCGCCTGCCGCACAATGCGGTTTGTTTCAAAAACCACGTGATGCGAAAGAAAACATTTAAAAATCAATTTTGATGTAGTAAATATTAACGTCATTTATAAGCTTATTTCTCATCTATTACATATACAAATTAGTTTAATCGTTAATAGTTGTTGCTTGAACACCGCGACACCTCCACTACGTGGCGCGCAGTTCAAACAACAATTTATCTTTTAATTTTACAAAGCATTGAAAACATCTCCTTAGTATTCTAAATTGACCTTATAAATTAATAAATGTTTACAAATGAGCAAAATCAACAGTTTAACAATAAGCTTAATTAATTGTTTAAATCCAAGAGTATGTTATCAATTGTTTTGAATTTGGTTTACAACACCATAAAAATCTACGTAATTATTAAGTTACAATTCACTAATCAAACATTCTATCAGGTCATTAGCCTTGATTAATCAAATAAATCGTTAAATTCTAGCAATTATAGTTTAAATTAATATATAGTTTTGAAGCGGTTCTACGTCGTTATATATGTATATTACCATGACACAAGCTCTGCTTAGCTTGGGGCTAGATGATGTTGTGTGGATTGTCCAGCAATATT
The DNA here is from genome assembly GCA_943735965.1 of Eupithecia abbreviata. Lineage (NCBI taxonomy): Eukaryota > Metazoa > Arthropoda > Insecta > Lepidoptera > Geometridae > Eupithecia > Eupithecia abbreviata. Next base: position 7,430,675 of record OX030976.1, read on the forward strand.
CATTTAATTATTTAATTTAGAGACTCAAAAACAGATCGCGATCAGAAAAACATAATTATGTAGAAGACAAGAAATATGATAAGGAATTGGTACGCAATAAACGAAAACCAAAAATAAAAATAGTAGGTAGGTAAGTAATACAGCTTTATGTTTATAACATCCGCAGAACATTTGACAAACATTTTATTCGTTACCTATAACAAAGATGTAACATTCAAAGAAACGCAAAAGACTGCTTGTTTCTCCCACTTGAACTCTACCGTTACAAAGAACTTTGAAAGATAAAACGATTCCTCGGGCCCCAAGGGTCGGAGTCGGCTAATTTAGAGATTTTCCTTTCTGAAGCAATTTGATTCTGTTGCGTATTTTGTTACGTTTCCTCTTCTGCGTCGCCGAAGTAGCCACTTGAACGTTAATTAGTTTTATTAATGTAATCTTCAGTAGAGAGAGAGTTAACTATAATATAATGCTATATATAATGCTGGACAATTCACACAGCATTATCTAGCCCCATGGTAAGCAGAGCTTGTGTTATGGGTACTAGATAACTGATATACATAATACAATACATTACATAGATAGATATTTTTTATTATACATAGAAAACGACCAGAACACCCGGAACAAATATCTGCAGATCGTACACACAATTATTCCGAGGCGGGAATCGAACGCAACGTCTTGCGTCGCAGGCGGACTTTCGCCCACCGCGCCACATCGGTCGTCAATTCCACGCAAAACCTTCTCCGATAATACCTAACAAAATGTAGTCCACGTGTATTGTATAGCCCGCCCTCCTACAAATTGACGCAAACACACAAGCGTAGAAGAAAAACCACACCGATTATAAAATAATAAAAATCATCAAAGCATGTCGTCAACCAGTTTCGTCTCTCAACAGACATCATCATCAGATTTTGCGCAGAATTGTTACTTAATTTTTTCATTCTTATAATTTATTGAAAATCAGGTACACGAGAAATATATAAAATCTCAAACGCAAGCTTGGAATCCGTAAATACTTTGTAGTTCGCACACACTCTAACTCCCTATATTTAGCTGAGTCCGCATTCGCTTTAATAATCAGGTCAAACCGCAAAGCAGTTTTCAATCAGAATGTGTATAAAATATGTTGAAAGTTAACATTTCTGGAAATAAGCACATTACAATTTTCAATCGACTTGGAAAAAAGAAGGTTCTATGTTGAGTGTGTATTGATATACATATGTTCGTCGTATTCTCCGTCTTTAATGGAACCGGTTTGGATACATATAGAATAGAATAGAATATAACAGAAAACACTTTATTATACCAGACAAAACAAAAAACAATACAGAATTAAAAACTTAAATTAGATGTATAAAGGGCGGCCTTATCGTTGAGAGCGATCTCTTCCATATAGGAGTACATATATAGGAGATGATTTCTAGGTGGTTCCAAAACAATGGAAAAAAGGAAAAAATCCATTGATTGATGATTTTCAACATAGTATATCTGAGAAGTAGGTAAATCTGTATCTCTGCTTGTCTATTACCGTTCCATGGTAAAACGTCTACGGATTTTTATGGAACTTGTCAGGGAGACATAATATCCTGTTGAAAGACTAGATATTTACCTAGACCTTAGCTATATAACAGTAAAACTAAGCTACATAAATTACTTTGTAGTCCTAATCATAATATTTTGAAAAAACGAATAACCTCCTTCGAATCTCTTTGTTTATTTTATTATGTTTTTACCATTTGCGGGAAAAATACTTATCTCTCTCGAATAATATTTTTATGGGAACTCATCGAGATCATTTTCTATAAAATAGCGAAATAATTTTCAAAATCTGTCCGTTGTTAACGGAAACGTTCGATTTCTCCGTCAATTATCCGATTTTGAAAGTTCTTTTTGTACAGTTTGGGTTACATAAAAAATGGATACATAAAAAAACATAAATGCAGTCGAACTAAGAAGCTACTCGTTTTTGTGAAGTCGATTAAAAAGTGCGTGCAAAGCTGCAGTATCAAGCTATAACGTAAGTATTTATTAAAAAAAAAAAACTGGATAATCCACACAGTATCATCTAGCCCCAAGCTAAGCAGATCTAGTGAATGAATGAATGAACGTGCCTTGTGTTATCGGTACTTGATAAAAGATTTATTTAATATAATACACCTGGCCATATTGCAAGTATTTTTTTATTCGATAGAAAATACCCAGAATACAAACATTTGCAGATCGTACACATAATCCCAAGCTATAAAGGGCAAAGAATTTGAATCGAGATAAAAAGCTTTAGAAGCTTTTTTCTCGAATTTATTCAAAAATTCAAAATCGTTAAAAGAAATTGCATAAACCAAAACTCTTGCGTGGCAACGCGTCGGTGGAGAATGTGTGACGTCACGTCTTAGCCTCAATCAGCAACCTATACCACGAAACATGTGTACTAAGCCGCAAGTGGGTGAATCTGGACTCCCCGAAGTGATCAACTATTGTTCTACGATTTTTAGAAGTTTTCTGAAAAAGCAAGCTTATATTTCGTGATTAAATATTTTATGCAAGAGTGCGTGTAAAAGAAAACGAAAGGAAAATACTAAATTTAAATAATAAATAAAAATTCGAAATAAAAAATAAATACCCTTGTGACATAATAGTGCACATATTCTGTGGCATCTTGTATAAAGCTGTCTCACTCACTCCTCCAGTGTGAATTTTTCGTGGTGATGTTCGTTTCTGTGCAAATTTGGAGCTTTAGCGTCAACTATTTATTTGATTTTATCTTCCAGCTTCTTCTGCAAACTTCCATGGCTAAGGGGATCTTTTATTCATGGCGTACCAAGCCATTTTTGATTTCCTTGTCGTTTTATTTTTATAAAACCTTGCTTAGCATGTTTTAGACTCATTTTAAGGCTTCCCTAACCACATTCTATGCCAGTTTTTCTGTTTCGCAAATATTGTAACATCCCATTGGATACCTCTCCTCATAGTTGGATGCCATTTCCATGAGAAAAACATTACCAAAAACACTAAGCCTCAAATAAAACCATTCTCTTTTCTATTACAAAAAGTCCCACGAGAGAAAAACAGCGAGAATCGATAGGGAAAGCAAAACAGCCGTTATCATTTGACCAATCTGGAGAGAGACCAACCTTGAGGTAAAAGTGGTGCAGTATCCACATGTATAAATATAGCGCTACGTATTGGAGTCTCGGCCGCGATTAACACGCGATAGTTCAAGGGCTGGGCTCATCCAACAGATGGCTAAAAAGGGTAGATAGAGCAGCTATGCTCGAGGTAGGATAGGTCTGAAAGATAAAATTAGCAACGAAATCATCCAACAGAAAACCAAAGCTATCGACAGAGTTCAAAGAATCAGCAAGCTGAAGTGGCAGTGGGCCAGCCAGCATATAATACGAAGAACCTATATCCGCTGAGGTAAACGTATTCTAGAGTGGAGACCGCAACTCCGCAAAGTTAGCCAAGTGGGATGACGAACTGCGAAAGACTGCAGGCAGATGCTGGATGCGGCAAGCTGAAGACAGCGCTATGGCGCTCAGTACGTGAGGCCTATGTCCTGCAGTGGACATAGGCTTCTGCTTGTTCTCAATGGGTTATTATGTCTGAAAATCAATTTTTTAGAGTTACGTACCCAAAGAGACTTTATTAAAGAAGCCTTCGCTGTCCGTCCGTCGGCGGGTTGTATCTCATGAACCGTAAAAGGTTAATAGTTTGTTGAAATTAGCACAGAATGTGTATTTCTCTTTTTATTAATTTTCATATACATATATACGTTGGAACCCCTTAATGATAATTAAGGGGTTCCAACGTCCATACCATGTTAAGTACCTACTGATCCCCGAAGTTTAGCAACGTCGGGCGCGGTCTGTACTTGGATTGACGACCGCGTTTTTTTTTGGGGTTTCTTTTGCATAATAGTTATGTACGTACGGAACCCTCCGTGTGCGACTCGCACTTGACCAGTTTTATTTGCTTTTGTTTCTAACGCAAAATGTTTTACTGAGCCATGGCGTTTTGACGTTGTGTAGCTCAGACAGATAAGTTATATAAGGTTATCACTTATCTAATACATATTGTGAGCCGCACTCCATTCTTTCATGATATTATTCATTGATATTTATTGAAGGAAGGCCTTCAATAAATATCAGTCGACACTGGCGATCACCACGGTGTGTAAAAATCCAGTCCGTGAATGTCATAGGAGGCAGCTGCTTCTTTCTGTGTATTTTAAACATACAATCCGCGATGCGTAGTGATTATGGCAAAACCCCCTGATTGGAAGAAGCTTGTTCCTGCTGAACAGGCCTCCTCCAATCAGAGGTCACGTATACGTGTGTGCTGGTGCGGAAATATCTACCGACAGACTTTTTAAAAATATTTAATTGCTGCCGATTAATATCTCCAACTAATAATATCTCCAACTCTAACTAATGGCACGTTTTAATAATTTTGAAAATTTATACTAATATTATAATTTTGAAAATTTATACTAATATTATAAAGAGGAAAGGTTTGATTTTTTGTTCGTTTGTTTGTTTGTATTGAATAAGCTCCGAAACTACAGGACCGAATTGAAAAATTATTTCACCGTTGGGAAGCTACACTATCCGCGGTGAACATAGGCTATATTTAAATTAAGAAATGTGAAATTTGAATTTAACGCGGGTGAAACCGCGGGAAACAGCTAGTGTTTCATAAAAACGTTATTGCAGCGTTAAAAGGTACAATTGAATTGGAAAACAAACAAAGTTTGTTGACATTCCCGTTTGCTTTTCAAGCAAGCGAGCAACGGGTTTGTTTGTTTCACTTAGAATTTAATCAAAATATACTACATTCAATTTAAAGATTGAAACTTCAACTACGTTGTTGGCACGTTGGCAGAAAAGTCTATTAAGACGCAGGACTTTGATTCCCGCTACGAGACTGTAATGAGAAAGAAAAGCTTGGAATACCTTCGGATATTTACAAATAACATGTATGTATATATTTTTTTATACATATAGATATCATTACTTTTTGGAAAATGTTTAAATTTTGTTTTTTTTTCCATAAAGTAAAAACCAAAGTGAAGTCCAAATACATTGTTTTTTTTATGTTTTACGCGACAAATAGTCCATAAACTGAATCTTATGGGAATCAATATACTATGCCGGACCAAACACTCAGCATCATCTAGCCACAGATTAAGTAGAGCGTCTATTATGGATAGATAACTGATATCTTTACTAATATTAAGCAAAAGTAACTTTGTCTGTCTGTTAACTTTTCAATCCTAAACGGCTAAACAAATCTTAACAAAATTTGGCAGGGCGGCATACAATTTTCCGGGAACAGACATTGCATTATAACGCACTATGACGACACACTTGAAAAGCGCGTGCGAAGTCGCGGGCTAGTACTATATATACATTCATCATCATCATCATCAGCCTATAGCAGTCCACTGCTGGACATAGGCCTCCCCCAATGAGCCCCATAGCGCCCTGTCTTCAGCTTGCCGCATCCAGCATCTACCTGCAGTCTTTCGCAGGTCGTCATCCCACCTGGTCGGAGGGCGTCCTACACTACGTTTACCGAGTCGTGGTGGTGGTATATACATTCAACCTCTTAATAATAGAAAAAAATTAGAACTAGTATTTACAATTGAAACATCAAAATTAAATTATCAGTCAAAATGGTGAGATTTTATTACTACATAAATTTCGTACAAAGTTCCCTCAATTGTGAACAATACGAATACAAAATAACGAGGATAAATGCCAAAGAAAATTCAAGTAATATCTCGAATTACAAAAGAATCCATTGATAATTTGCCTTTATAGATAAAGATAATTGGATACGTTTCCATGTGGATTAAATGGGAATGGACATGAAAAAAAAGCTTTCCATGAAAGCTTTGTCTTTTTTTTTAATCCGTAAAAACGGTAATAGGCTTAGAGGCGGCCACTGCCAGACCTTCATCATTATAAAAACTCAAAGATTGTCAGGCAAAACGATCCGATTATGTATGACTAGCGGGCCTTCCCGGCTTCGCACGGTTTTAGTACGGATCCATAACTTTTAAAAAAATATAATATAGCCTATGTACACCGGGTATAGTGTAGCTTCCCAACGGTGAAAGAATTTCTCAAATCGGTCCAGTAGTTTCGGAGCCTATTCATTACAAACAAACAAACAAATAATCAAACCTTTCCTGTTTATAATATAAGTAAAGAAGTAGAGATATGATATGCACATATGTATGTATAAGTTTGGGTCATAGTGGCTTTGGTTGTCTTTTTCACTTCATCCACTAGTGGACAAAAAATTGAAGAACATTAAAATTAAAATAATGTAATTTGATAATAATGAATAGTATAAAATTTGACTTCTCTATGTGCTATTTTTGTAAGCCTACAGAAAAGATAAACATTTGAATTTGTCTATCTGATATTGGCTTGCAAAGTTGTTGAATTATGAAGATTCGTTATAGTATAAATTCATTATTTTTGTTGTTCATTATCTGAGTTATTTTGATTTAGTTTGTATGTGATATGGAATAATTATATTACATTGTGTTCTTGGGTTGAGACCACGACTCGGTAAACGTAGTGTAGGACGCCCTCCGACCAGGTGGGATGACGACCTGCGAAAGACTGCAGGTAGATGCAGGATTCGTCAAGCTGAAGACAGGGCGCTGCTGTGGCGCTCATTGGGGGAGGCCTATGTCCAACAGTGGACTAACATAGGCGGACGCTTTTAACTTTGATAAATCGTTTTATTATTATTTCACCTTTGATGAAATAATAATACGAAATACGTAAAAATGTATTCATTTTTCAAATGTATATTCTTTTTACGGTTTTGGGTATGTACAAACATTATGTAGATAGGTACTAATGACGAGATAAATTAATATTATCCTTAGTTTTGGATGGTCAACATCAAACAGTATAGTAGTCCACGTTTGTGTGAGACGATGAACGACTTTTTTTAACTTTCATAAAGAGCTTTAACGCTAAGAGGCGACGTGGAAGGCCCAGGATGAGATGGCGCGACGAGCTCGTGGTACATCTTCCATCATGGCCTGTTGCAGCGTTGGATCGCGAGGAGTGGAAGAAGAATAGGGAGGCCTTTGCCCAGCAGTGGGACAGTAATGGCTTAAAATAAAAAATAAATAAAGAGCTTTAGATTAGTTTCGTAGCTCGTAGCAAATGCTACGAATTCGTAGCATGCTTGTAGCACATTCGTAGCACTCCGGTATTTAGTTTTACTTTCTTCGTAGCAAATTTTTGCATGAATAGAATATTGTACACGTAATAAAAAAAACTACGGTATTCCAAAGGTTGCCTGGCAGAGATCGCTCATAGCGATAAGGTCACCCATTGTACAGCATAATCTGTATTTGTTTTTTTCCTGTTTGGTGTAATTGTTTTATTTGGTGTGCAATAAAGAGTAATTTTTTGTATTATTATGGACATGTTTATGACTTGTCTCAGCATGCTATATTTTTGGATTTTTTGGACGGGGTAATAAGGTAAGGAACCTTAACCGTTGTAACTACAGGATAATAATTATAACTGTGAAAGAGGTTGCCTCAGATGATTATAGATAGTTTTTTTTTTAATATTACAGTCTTCTAAGACCCACCATTATCCTGTGGCTACAAAGATTCAGATACACAAGTTATTCTATAACCCGGGTTAAATCGCTAGCGCTCTTTTATACTTTAAAATGCACGGTGTTGCCGGTGACAACGCCCTCTTTAAAATCTAGTAGGGATAGACTTTCATAAATAGATCTAAGATAGTGATGGTGCAGAATTTTCATTGAACTAGGTCAACTGGATTTTCCAGACCCATACGAATACCTGCAGGTTTACTCAATCGGATCGCATATTGCGAAATTGTAATATAGGTAACGTTTAAACAGTACATACATTAGGTTCAAAATCAATGATATATTTTGATTAACACATCATTATTTATTTTCCACATGGTTTTGCGTGTTAGTAATAGTTTTTTTCGCTATCGCGCTGAAATTATTGTAAATATGTCACGAAATTACGGCAGTGGCTTTAAAGGCTACTAATATGAGTGGATCACGTAAGTGCGGCAACGGTAAAGTGGTGGCAACGGCACGGCGACTCCGTGTGTTCCAGCGTTGTGTTCGATGAGTGGAGGGTGAGGTTGTGCGAGGTCACGCCTGCGTTCGGGAGATTCCGCCAACAGTCGGGAAACTCCGGCAATGGTCGGGACTCCGCGCGGTCTGGGTGCGCGACCCCCTGCGTGCGCCGCCACAGTCCTCCCTCAAGTTTACGTCTAGCGATCACGCTGCGGACTCCTCACTGCCATCAAGTTCTTATCTAAATACCAGTTTTTAGGCCTCTTGTTTTTTTCAACGGCCGCGCAATAACACGAGCTAAACGTAAAACACTAATGTAACATTCAACTCCAATACCCTATTCATAAAACGTGTAAAACCACTGTAAATGTGTCGAGCGCTCAATCGATCGACTGCATTAAAAAGTAAAAACGATTATTACCGTTTCGCGACCGACTTTTGCAGATTTTGTTGCGCTGTGATAACGACTATTTATTTATTTTTTACTTGTTTACCATAAAGAAGTATACGCTCACTTTTATATGTCATGAATTAAAATATTGAATCTCGAGTGTGGTGTCCTCCGGTGCTTAGTTAGTTCAGTGAACAGTGCGTCAATCGTCTCAAGGTGTTTTCTTCTTTCTTTTGGTTGCAGGCTCAGCTATTTATATTTCTGTTTATTTCTTAGCTAACTTGATAGATCTCGTGAGGAAACGCGACCCATGCTTGAAGTCATGACTACCATGGTATGGTTTCCTTTGTCTACATTGTTAATACTGTTACAGAATTAGGATAGTAGTTTGAATTTGCCTTGAATTAAATCATTTTAGTAAGAAATACAAGAACTCTCTTCTTATCATGTTTGAAGATTCGTTTCGTAGTTATAGTGTTAAAATAGTGGTTTGTTTACTCTTAGTTTACTGATTGATGATTACAACACAAGTTGATCCACGCTTTAGAGCTTTATGAATTGACTTGCTAGTACTAAACGCTATTTGATAGCATCATGTTCATTATTATGGCAACAATCTGAGAGCATGTGGCCCCTCCCACATCGCTCTAGTTACATTTTGCTAAAGATGCTGGAGCTGTAACACTCATAGCTTACTTTGTGACATCAGATTATAATGACACCGCTTGGCATTACAATGTAGACGATACAGATCTACTCCGTTACTTAACATTTCTTTATTGTCTCAGATTTACACAAACAAAGTCTTGTTGCATGGGTTCGTACATAAAATTCAGATGAAAAATGTAAAAATTTACACGGCTGAAGTACAGTGCAGGCAGGGTCTGGCAACAAAGCTAATTCTCTTGTATCGATTTCGCTGCCAGTAGCTAGCCTGTCTAGACTGCTGTCGACGACCTGAATGGAAAATGCTTTCGCGCTAACTTATCGAATATTAAACAGAAACCCGAATTTAATTTATCCAACAAACAGCTTCAATAGCTTGAAATGTTGCTTCAATGGATAAATAAATCAGTTCCAACCTGCTCTAAAAGTTCGTAATATTTGCTTTTGATTTGATTATTAGCTTAATAAGATCCTATAAATGAACCTACTGGAGGTCTACCTTAAATTAAATAATATGCGTTATTAAAAGTCTTTTATAAATGTGAACGTTGAAGTTAATGGAGCCGCTCACTCGCAGCTGAGCGTGTATAGGTATAAAAGATGAAAAGAACCACCAGCTATTGACACACTGTCTTGAATGAGGCCCGCCCTCGTTCACAGCTTACAGCGGCCCGTAGTTCCCTACCTATTAGTTGCGCTCTCTACTCTTGAGCTAGTCATCTTAGTCAACTTTTTGTAGATTTTACTGCATTATTATGAAATGAAAGCACACTCGTATCGCTGTCGCAACAAAATATGTAATATCATGCTGTACGCATTTCAAAACCTTTCATCCAGAACGAACGAAAAATCACTAACGCGTTCTTCGATTACCGAAATAGAGCAAGGCGAGGTTTCGGCAGCTTAAGGGGGATTAGAGTGCGCACCTATGCAAAACACGGCGATCGCACTTCTCGAGTCGGCGACGGCTTTCGAACGGTCCGTGTTGGAATGTGAGAGCCTCGAGGCATCGGAGCACGGTGGGTTCCGGTGAGAGCGTTGGAGCGGCGGCGGCATGGAGGACCGCGGGCCGCCCGACGTGCCGCTGTTGGTGACTCCGGTGTGCGCGGGCGGCGGCGGCGCGCTCACCACGTCGCGGCGCCTTGCATCCGCGCGCGGCTCGCGCGACGACGCGCCGCCCTCCACCTGGCGCTCTTCGGTGCGCGTGCGCGACACCAGCTTCCGCGGCTCGCGCAAGAGCATTGTACGACTCGAACCGCCCTGTAATGGCCTCAACGGGCTGCCCGCCATCGGCAAGGAGGTAATTGTACTCATTGCCTGATACTCCTAGATATTATCCCTTCCCTGAGGTTAACATTATCATTACCCATGAATTACATGGACGTGTCGTCGTGCTTGTAGCACCGCAGAGATTGGCCGTGAATGGGTGAGGCGTATCTCTTGGGTTCTATTTATAGGTCGCGTTGGCTTTGAGCACGCACGGGTAATCTTGGTGTAATCTTGTACGTTGTTGCCGCATCAGTTTTGCAATCAGTTTTTTTTACTACGTTGCGATCTTGGTGACTAAAAAAACAGTGGCTGTCGAGCTTACTGATGAATATTTTAGCGCAAGCAGTGCGAACGAGTGAATTATTTATTTACACTCGAGTTGTGTGCGGCCCCAGCCTGCGCCGTAGGTACTGCGTTGATGGAATCCAGGACACTTGATGGCGTGTTGTTAATTAATCAACTCGACGTAATCCCCTGCTGGGTGCTTCACGAAAGGATACATTTGCTGATAATACGAAACTCTGCTTGGATAAATATTTTTAGGAGCATAACTCTTAGGCAAAAGCAATTTTAATAATCAATCATAATTCATTGAATTAACAACTGAACGCATAGAAATATTGATTGCTCTGCCGTTTTAGGGGAATGCTTTTGGATTAATATTTCGTTTTAGTTAATCACTTGCATCAAGATTGCTGCATGTTTTAAATATAACTTTATTTTTGCAAGTTCTTTCAAATTAGTGTAAAAAGGCATAAAACTTTTGGAACGGCTGAATGTTAGTAGTTTGTACGAAAGTAACTCTTTTGCACACTTAATCACTAAACGCAGGTATTACAAAAAGTTTTCTGTTTCATTCAGGTACAGACTATCAATTTATAAGTGAATATACCCAATTTTAATAAAATTACATTAGTATCTCCATTCTCCTATTAACTATCAAATTCTTTTTTGTACAATACAAATATCAAATATCAAAGTGCTTTATTTACTTCTTGGACTCTCGGACACGTCACAAAATTCAAATAACATAAGCAAAACTAGGAAATAAAGTATTCAATTTGATTTTTTGTTCACTTCAATCTTTGGTCGCACTAAACCTTCATTACATCCTACAAACAGTAGCGGGCAGGATTGATTCGCCAATAGGGCAGAAATTAATAAGAAATGTAATTTGATAAATTTAATTTTTTATTGATGATATAATTTGATTTGTTTTAATTTATTTTATTTTTTTCTAATTTATTACTATTCATTTTAATTTTTCATTTCAATTTAATTTAATTTTAGTTCGTATGAATTACTAACATTTATTATAAGATCATTACTAACAAATTATGGATCTGTAGTAGTCCGAAATAAATTAATTTTTTTGTTTTATTTATTACCATGAAGTTGCATTTATTTGTCACATAAAACTGTGTAGTAATAAAACCAATACGTTTGTCCATAGGTACTGTCCCTGGGAGCGACAGTCCCCGGTCACAAGGGAACAACGCAACCTTCACACCCTTGCACTATCCTCCACCATTCTCCTTACAAGGTAAATATACTCAATATTTTTATTGCAAATAAGTTGTACAGAGGACCTTAAAGATAAAATGTGTCAAACATGCGCCCTGCTATGGCAACTTATTCGAATTATTCTAGGCACAAAATATGATTGAATAATAGTGTTTATATCAATCTTATCATGGCGCATGAAACTGTGCCGAAATATTGGATAACTCAAAAATCTAATCATGGTAAATATCCCGTTTTAAATGACTAGTTTTAATAATCATGTTAGTTTCAAAAGTTTTTTTTTTTTAATTGGTCCGATCCCCTTTTTTTTGTCAAGCTAAACAAACCACTGAACAAATCAACAACAATCGCGCCAGATTAAAAAAAAAATTCGGGCGTCAAGCCGGCCATCAAGCCATGTTGATGGCTGCCGGAAAACAAAAGGAATGCCGTTAAATTTTTCCCTTGTTATTTTTATAAATCTTTGTAACGTGATTTTTACTATGAAATTAACGTTTGGTAACTACAGTTAACTCCACTTAAACAAAATGAGGAAAATGACTTAACATCTAAACGTAGTCCATAAAAGTGTACTGTAAATTTTCTACAGTGCTCTATTATTTAGTTTTTACTAAACTAATATGTCCCGATGGATTACATTACATAGTACAATCATTTCTGACGTCAAAGTATACATAATAACCGGTAGACTGTGGATATAATTTGAAAAAATGTTTGCCGCAATGGCCTCGGGCTCAACACGCGAAAGCAAAACACAAATTTCTAGCCGCTTACGCTAATATAGTATTTTGCTATACAAACCATTGTTTGTTTGATGAATTCATTACTGATATAAGCGGGTTAACTACGAACCTAGTAGTGCTTGGAGGGATGCGATACGCGCATCTAGAACACTCATCCTTAAGAAGTCACTCGTTAAGGGATGAAAAGTTGGTGTACTTCCAACACAAATAAGGTTTGGAGTTAACCGGCTTACATCATAGTACAATCGTTTGACATCAATAAAATAAAATAAATAAATAATGCTGGACAATTCACACAGCATTATCTAGCCCCAAGGTAAGCAGAGCTTGTGTTATGGGTACTAGATAACTGATATACATAATACAATACATTACATAGATAGATATTTTTTATTATACATAGAAAACGACCACATACATAGTATCGCATCTAAGACCTATGTTCATATAAGGGTGTTTTTTATAAGCCTTTTTGGAAATAAACTTTTTGTTGTATATTGTACAAGTATCACGAGATATTGGTTCCCCAATTACTCTGACACATTATAAAATATATACATACGTATCTCTCAAAGTGGTAAGGGAGAAACGATAAAAAGCTCTCAAGTCAGAGATCAAGTAACAAAATGGGATCCATAAACGAAATGTTTATAGCATGATGCATGCCTATGTAACTGTATCTATTTGACACTTTCAGGCCGCTTGGGATTGGTTGATCCTAATACTGGTTATCTACACCGCTATATTTACGCCATACGTCGCTGCCTTCCAACTAAATGAACCAGATTTTGAAAAAAAATCGAAACGCTTCGGCGAGGATCCTATTGTTGTCATCGATATGATAGGTAATACCATAGATACTAGATTTTGGTATCATGTAGCGTAGTGTTGTAGATTGTCCATCGACAATAACTTCATTTTTTTTTACAGTGGATGTGACATTCATAGTAGACATACTCATAAATTTCCGAACGACATACGTGGACATAGCTGATGAAGTGGAGTCCGACCCTGCTAAAATAGCTATGCATTACTTACGTGGCTGGTTCCTGATCGATCTCGTCGCTGCCATCCCTTTTGACTTGCTGCTCTTCGGCACCGATACCGATGAAGTGAGCCGACTTTCTCTTGTTTTATACATTCTCACATATCCTATAAAACACATTATCTAAGTAGTAGATGTCAATAAAATAGCAAATATAAGTATAAAAAACCGCGCACTGTGAAACACGAATTCGTCTTGAGACACGCTTAGGCCATCTCATTCTGTGTAAGTGCCTCTCGATGGAGATGGATTGGTTCGGATCGTTGATCAAGTAAAATTGTTCTTCTCGGTGGCCCAGACGATCAATTGTCCAAATAGAATAATGATATTTCAAGCTTAGTTTGTAGAGTAGAAAAGTCTAATAATTTCTATTACTCATTAAAGATAGGACTGAAGAGGCATCAAAGTACGAGTATAGACAACATAAGAAAAGGTGATAAATAATAAGTACTAGAATATTAAAATTCTGCATGCCTATGGGATAAACAGGTCACAAGATTGTAATACGAACTAGGTCAAGTAAGGGCTCTGCGATAGTCATTTCAAGATGAAAACGCGCAATCTGTGTAGGTATTTGCTAGGCGTAGCTTTCTTCGGTGGGTTGTTCACGACAATACAATGTTTCGGACAAATGAGACTCTGGTTATACTTCAACACAACGTAGTTTTTGAATGCAATCATTGCAGCCACATTAAAACTCGGTCGTTAACATTTACTAACAAATCATAAACAATGTAATTTCAAAGACGTTTTTAAAGCAATTCTAAATGCAATATTGACATCATGTATTTGTTTTTCAAAATTACCCTTCTTTTTTGTTTTAATTTGGTTGGGTCAGCAGTTTTCATCACATTTTTGGTTGTTTTTTTTATAAAATTAATATTTTTTCAATTTTCTTTTAATGTTCGTTTGTAGGTGTGCGATATGCCCAAAGGTGGGTGCGTATTGAACTTGTAATACCATTTCTTGTTACAGCAGGGGCTCGAAAGTGATGAGGTACCATCTTTGTGAACTATTTTTCTGTTGCTGCCACTATTAACATTTTAGTTGACATATTTTATTCATTAATTTCCACTAGCCATTGAATCCACAAAGTGAATGCGTAAATGGAAGATGTGGACGCTTCCCATGAGCAATGATAATCATTTTCGAATCTTACACCATTCCGAACATCTAAAAAAGCTCACTTGCTATATCACGAGCTTGGCTGCAGGGTTTATGCCAAACTTTACGCAAGACCCCACTTAGTACCTATACGAATGCCAAGGTATCCAATGTTCCGAGTGCGAAACTATTTCGAAAGCAATTTAGCACGTAAGCAATCACCGATCGCATACTACTCGTAAAGTTCCTAGAGTATTGCGACTGGATATAGTTATAGTTCAAAGTAATGGTTTACTATTACGACCTAAGTATGACAATCTCGGAATGACATTAATTATAAATCCTTTTGATACATAGATTTAGTGTTATTTAAGATAACGTTACCTACATATAAGTACTTATTTTTAGATTACGTAAATCGAACTAGAAAATATAGCTTACTTTTTACTCGGTACCAAAATTTTTGGAATGTATCATTTTTATAATTAGAGTACGTAAAAATTAGAATAAAGAAACTGGTGTGCAAAGAACACAAGAATAATATTGGGTAGAATAATTTGTTTAAACATTATCATTGGCTTTTTATACGAAAAGTGCCTTAAAGGTCACGATTTGCACAGAGCTTGGTAGCAAAACGCTCACACTTCCCAGACGAACTTTTGTACCTACAAATCAAAATACGCCTATAATCACAACAAAAAGCACCCAGGTTTAACAGCAACTTCTCGATTTATACATATAAATATTTATATGGCACCCACCTTACATTCAACTGTGGTTTAAGAATTAACCACATCTCACCAGCCATACACCTGGCCATAACAATTCAAGTCTCAGGACGTAGTTGTCCTGTGATACATAATGAACTACCTATTTCGAAATGTTTGTCTCGTAAAAATCAACGGACAAACAGCAGTTTTAAAGTTTCTTTAACTTTCATTGTTTACTTTTGTATCTTTTGATATTACGTTATTTTGTTTAATAAATTATTTACACAAAATTTCACATTTTTTTGTTTAACCCTTTCCTTACTTGGTCGAAAAATCCTATCCTTAAATAAATAAACAACTAAAAAGTTTTATATAATCATCAATCGAAAGCGCAAAATTTGGCATAATTATATCATGCTAAGATAATATCAAACGATCCAGGTTGTTCTAATAATACAAATTCATAATTACTTAAATCGAGATTCGTCTTTCTTTTGAATATTTTTTCCTCGATCCTATAAATAATACATATTTTTTACACGATTGGTTGTTATTCTGAGGCCTGTAAAAATTGGTGATACACCTACCTACTATTATGTTTTATTTGATGTAAGTATCAATTTATAGCAGGCTCGGTATTAGGTAAGTTTCAATCAAGATTATTCCAATACGTGTGACAAGCACTGTTTATGTAAAGTGTGTCAGTGCACAGCGTTTTAATAACACTCTATATTGCTGTAAATAAACTGTACCTAACTATTTGCATCTCGCTACAAGAACAACTAAAACATACATCCAGTGGCATACTTCGAGTACCTACAAGGATATTCTAATTTCCTGCAATGAGGTCACTACCAATTTGCCAACTTTACTTATTACTTTAATACATTAACTTTCCGAACAGTTATTTGCACCGCATTCTGTACGAAGCTGCTAATTATATAGATTTAAAATAATTGCTTGTAACTCTGCAAAGTACTGATACCTAAGTTTGGTTCGGCTCAAAGGCATATTTAATAGGCAATTCCTGCTTAGATAGCGTGACTTTCGCTGCGAGGCCTGGTTGATGCTAATTTAGTTCTGAGCGAACGATTCATAAACCGCTTGAGTTGGGTTTGCGGCTATATTTTGCTGATAGATTGCTGCGGTTCTGAACTGGTGCTGTGGTTGCAGACAACAACGCTCATCGGACTGTTGAAGACGGCTCGCCTGCTCCGGCTAGTGCGAGTGGCGAGGAAAATCGATAGATACTCAGAATATGGTACCGCCGTCCTTCTTCTCCTTATGGCCACATTCGTCCTCATAGCGCACTGGCTAGCGTGCTTGTGGTAAGCATCCAACAACGCAGCAAACCAACTGCTGCTTTCACGGCAGTTTGAAATAACGTTTTCTTGTCTACAGGTACGCAATAGGAAGCTGGGAGCGCCCCCAGCTTCAAGCCCCTATTGGTTGGCTAGATGCTCTCGCCAATGACGTACAAGCCACCTACGACAATTCAACAGGACCTTCAATGAGGTAAGCATGCACATCTGATCTTGTTAATAAATCGATGTCAGTGAAACTAAAATAAAATAAATGTTACAGATCACGTTACATCACCGCTTTGTATTTTACTTGCACATCGTTAACGAGCGTCGGTTTTGGAAACGTGGCACCAAACACCGACTTGGAGAAAGGGTTTACGATATTTGTTATGCTTGTAGGATGTGAGTATGGTCTTGTCTTGCTGTGAGAATTCTCATACTTCGTGTTCATGTAAATGACGTGATGCAATGTGTTTCAGCACTTATGTACGCTAGTATTTTCGGTAATGTATCGGCAATCATTCAAAGACTCTATTCGGGCACGGCTCGTTATCATACTCAAATCTTAAGAGTCAGAGAGTTTATTCGATTTCATCAGGTGAGGAATATAAAAATTACATCGTCTATTGGTGGCCTCGACGCTATAAAATAGAGCTAATTCTCAAATAATACGATTTCAGATTGCGAATCCTCTTCGACAAAGGTTAGAGGAATATTTCCAGCATGCGTGGAGTTATACCAATGGCATTGATACGTCCAGCCTACTAAAGGGGTTCCCCGAATGCCTGCAAGCGGATATCTGTTTACATTTGAACCGCAACCTACTTGCGAATTGTTCAGCGTTCGACGGTGCTAGTCCAGGATGCTTGAGGTAGGAATAATTGTTTAACCAAACTATTACCCAAATCTGACGATCAATGTTCCTTAAAACATTTGCTATCCCACTGCTAACCAGCAAGCGCGATTCCTGCGAAGAGTTTCAGGGAGACATTTACCCTTTATTCGTTCACTATACCTAAATAATTAAAGTGTAAAAACCGACTCCGAATCCCTTCGTTTCAAACCGCTTTGTAGGATAAATATGAATTCCGCGGAAATCAAAATTTTATAGCACTACCTCGAGGTCATCCTCCATACAACAGCAAATCATCATCCAAATCGATCTATAAATGACGGAGAAGTCAAAGAACATACATACAGCTGAACACAGAAGCTCCACTCCTTATTAAAGTCGGTTAATTATCAGTCCATTTCAGGGAAAAAAGCATAACCATTGAATAAGTCTACAAAACACTTTCCTCCTTCCTCTTTGTATTTTCTGACCTTATTTATGTATAATATTTCCAGGGCCCTGTCGCTAAGATTTAAGACCACTCACGCCCCGCCCGGAGAAACTTTAGTACATCGCGGCGATGTTCTTACCTCACTTTATTTTGTCTCTCGGGGTTCGATAGAGATCCTAAAAGATGACATCGTTATGGCAATTTTAGGTGAGTTTGGCAACATAATTTAATTCCTTCAATAAAAGTTTCATTTACACATTTTACAATATGGCAGCAGAATTGGTGTAGAAACAAATTGAAAGCAATAGAAACAGTTGGGCCGCAGATAAATGCCCTTATTTTCCAAACTTCTTTAAAAACAAATGCTAATATAAAAACAATCGCGCAACTGTTTAACCGAGTGTGTCCTAACCTATCTTTGAAGACCGACGACGCAGGAGGTTGCGGGATCAATTCCCGCCTTGGGACAATTGTTTGTACTGCAAATATTTGTACCCAGTAAGTTCTGGGTATTTCTACTAATAATATAAATATTTATCTCAGTAAATGTATTCTATTAAGTGTGACATGCATCTACTAACCTAACACAAGCTTTGCTTTGCCTGGGGCCAGATGATGCGAATGCACTGTCAAAAAAATCATGTCTCTACATAGTATAAAACAAAGTCACTTTCTGCTGTCTGTCTGTCCTTTTGTATGCTTAGATCTTTAAAACTACGCAACGAATTTTGATGCGTTTTTAAAATAGAGTGATTCGAGATTAAGTTTTATATGTATATTATAATACATGCATTTGGCACCCGTGCGAAGCCGGGGCTACTGTAATATAAATGAACAATCTACGTCGTATTATTTACAGGTAAAGACGATATCTTCGGGGAGAACCCTTGCATTCACCCGACCGTAGGACGCAGCAACTGCAGAGTGCGAGCATTAACTTACTGCGACCTGCACAGAGTGCATCGAGACGACCTATTGGATGTTCTCGACTTCTACCCAGAGTTCCGGTCGTCTTTTGTAAACAACCTCGAAATCACTTACAACATGCGATGTGTAAGTTAAAGAAATAATAATTAAAATTAAAATATCTTTATTACATAAAAAGTACATGACACTTATTTAGGGTTCTCATTACCAACATCTAAGAATAACTTGTGGTTTGGTAAGGAGTGATGTGATGTGTAAGTGTAATGATAACTTTGAAATAACTGTGAAAATTATTCAGAAAGAATTATAACGTACTCGTATATTTAATACCTTATTGGAAGAGATTGCTTATTATTTATTAATTTAGCTTTTGTCTGTTATATTATCTCTATTTTTGATCTCTGTGTTTTTGTCTCTGTCTCCTAATATATATAAGCTGAAATATTTTACCAAAAATAAATTTATTTTTTTCTACCAAAAACTAAAAACAAATATTAAATATTCGATGGTCTAAAATAAATAATCTTTGTATGTATTTGTGTATTTAATAAAAACCGACCTTACCTACCATAACCTACCATAACCGTGCCTTTTCAGGAGGAACTAACAGGCATAGAGCCCCGCCGTCGAATGCGCTACGAGAACCCCTACGACGCGCGACTGCTACGCGAGGCCTACGCGCGCAACACGCGGCGACCGCACACAGAAACGTTCGCGGAAAAAGTTGTAAGTTCGATTATGCAACTATGTATGTACTTTGTTATTTATTTCTGAACTAGCTGACACGAAGTACAATGTTTTTATGTGGCATTTCATACAAAAAAACATGATTTCTGAATTTAACCATTTTCTTAAGAAGCTTTCCATTTGTTTCTTTTTGTATAAACCTTATTTGAACTATCTTTATAAAATACGCAAAATAGGCAAACTATTTATTATTTTACAATAATTAGTCATGCGAAAAAAAACGACGAGCATTTTATCTTTAATCTAAAATATAGAGTCGAATAAAGCTAAGCAAGATTTTTCATATTCAGGATTCGCAATGCAGCGACGACGAGACAGAATCACCAGCCAGCCGCGGAATTCTAGAATTTTCCGCAGAAAAGGCGGGCCAGGACGTCACCCCCCTTAATTTTAACTTCAGCAAACAACGCTCAACTACCCTCAACTCCATAACAGGTAAGCACCAGAACAGCTCATGATGGAATGTTTTTATTCAGACTAAACACGCGACCGGCCACATCAAATAAATAATTCGTGGACTCGAAGCGTGTTCTATCCTTCTATTAATAGAGTAGATGATACACATAGATATGAATGAGTCAGTTTTATGCATTTATTTTATTTATTATCTTATTTACTTTTTTCAATTATTTTATTTTATACGGAAGGTGAAAATCTGTAAGCAGAACCAATATTCTTCTGGCCAATACCCAAAGCTATTTTGATCTGCTATTTATAATGTCTAAAATAAATGATTCCATGCAACAAATAGGCTCTATACGTTCTCAATGAAGCAAAAATCCTTGAATAATGTAAAATACAATGTTTGTATCATAGGACATCAAATTTAAACCGCATGACGTTCGCTTGTTTCCTTATATATTTATTATTATTTATTCCTATATGACCGCGACGGACAGAGGGGTACACAGGGTGCTATCGAAATATGATTCCACGACCTGCTCTTTTGTTATTGAAGCAATATGAATCGGAACGTTAATTGTGATGTCAAGTTATGGTGCCCTTTGTCCCCTCTGAGTATTATGTCGCCCCGCTCTGAGCGCGGCCCTTGTGTGCAGGCATGCTAGCGCAACTTAAACGGAGCTTCCCAGACCTCTACCATCATAAAACACACCAGCCGCTGCACAACAAGTACTGTAAGTATGCATTCAACTTAATAGTGCATGTTTCGGTAAATAGACAACAACCTTAGTTTCATTTGATTACCTTCATCGAATAATGATTTAACGATCGAGTCAGACTTTACTGTATAAATTGTTAAAGACACCTAGTGAAAAGGAGAAAAATACTATGCAACAATGTAAAATATATTAATACAAGACACTTAGATACCTACATACGTACGTAACATCACTGCTATTACAAGCATCCGTAAAACTGTTCTGTATTGATATGGTATCGCAACGTTCCAGCCCAATCCACGCCACAGACATATAGGAGTCGCGGGGGCGTGCGGCGTCAGTCGTCGGTAGGTCCGCTGCACGATACGTCGCCGCTGACGGGCGCGTGCGGCGGCGAGCCGGCCATCAGCACGCCGGCCCACAGCACGACTCTGCCCGTGTCCAGCCTTAGCACTAACCCCAGGTATTGTCTATGTGTATATTCTTGTATATAGCCATCTCGGTGCCAGTCATAGATAGGTCTGCTACACGACACTCCACCGCTGATGGACACGTGCGACGGCGATCCAGATGTCAGCACATGAGTGCAGCTATCTTTTCTTTTAACGTTAGAACGAAAAGTTTTGGTCTAGCTGAAGCTTAGATTTATTTTGTAGAAAAGACAATCCAGTGACAAAAATATAAACTTTTCCAAATGTAACTTACCAAATCAAATCATAAAAATTTGCAAAAAAAAACGCAGTTCGTACTACACGAACGCGACGCCGAGCCCGCCGGCCGCGCAGCACGCGTCCTGTGACGACATCCTGTCGAGCCCTGCGCCGGCCGCCGCGCGCCCTGTCTCCTGCCGCTCTGCGCCGCACTCCGCCGTCAACCTGCACCAGGCCGGCCGACCCGCGGCGCTGCCCTTCACCCCCGACCGCGCGGTGAACGCCGCCGCACCGCAGGTATAGACCATACTAGACCATGCTAGGCACATACCACCCGCCAATAAATACTTACGAGAAGTCTCATTTTTTTTAAACAAAATAGAGCTTTATTACCTCTAAAACTTACAGGACTCGTGTCCAAGAGTCCTGTAAAGTCTAAAATAAATAAAGCGATTTGATATTTGACTCTTGGCTTGGCTACTACATATTGGTTAGTAATGCAAAAATACACTACTGACCGATGATCTCTATTACCATACTGATGCTGTAATCCTTTACAGGACAGCGTTTCGCCCCAGTATCAAAACGTAGGGTCAGCGGCTAGCGCGGCCTCCGTGGCGACTGTTCTTACCCGATTGGACGAGCTCAGCTCTAGAGTGGCTGCCCTCGAGACCGGCCTGACAGCAGACGTGCGTCGGATACTGCAGCTGTTGCAGCAGCGAGACGGCAGCGCGCACCACGGCGCCGTGCCGCAGGTCCATACTCCTTCCACGGTGCTGCCCAAGACGTCTTTGTCAGTGCCTCCGGCAAATGACGTGAGTATTTTCTTCAGTCAATGAGTAGACTTATTATGGAGGATTGCTGTTTTATATTTATGAATATAGTCGTGACGATCGCTGAAGATTTGAACCATTTAACTCAGCCTGTGGATGTCTTAAGGCAGTATTAGTTGTACGGTGAACCCGCACCATCCTCGCGCGTCAGCATTTTTACCTCATTGTCGCAGTATCAACGCGCGCGCTCGCATCAGTTCATGTTAGCCATTCATACCGGGCGCGTGGCTCATTATCATTAGTTCGTAGTTGTTTGGAATAAATCCTTTACCTATCACAACATCTATCATTTTAAAGGTGTAAGACCTTACATCTTTATGGTCCTTCGAGCCGGATCTGAACCAGCGACCTATGGATACTTCGAGTGACTCGTCACAGTGACGTCACCTCCGCGTGCTTATCATTATCGGAGTTGAAAAAAGCTCATAACAAAATTATCAAAAATATTCAAGAAGCAGCGTTTTCGGAAGAAATGGCTGACTTAAAAGCAAACAAACCCATATCAAAAAAGAGTCGGTTACTGAATCTCTCACCTATTGTAGATCAAGACGGATTGTTAAGGGTAGGAGGGAGGCTTCGGAATGCAAACATCAGCTACCACAGAAAACACCCTCTAATAATACCTAAGAATACCCGACTAACATCATTAATGATCGATCAAGCACATCAGCAAACATTTCACGGGGGGTCGCGCCTGACGTCATCACACCTCAGACAGCGGTACTGGATTTTAGGAGGAAATCGTACTGTAAAAAAGACTCTACGTACCTGCGTCAAATGCAGACGAAATGATCCCTATAAGCAATATCAAATCATGGCCGACCTACCTGCATCAAGGACAAATCCCTCACGTCCTTTTTATCATGTTGGAGTCGATTTTACAGGATACGTCGATGTTAAATATAACAAAGGAAGAGGAGCGAAAACTACCAAGGGGTATGTAGCGGTCTTCGTCTGTATGGTGACGAAGGCCGTCCATTTGGAGTTGGTATCAGACCTCACAGCTTCGGCTTTTTTGGCCGCGCTGCGCATGATGGCTGCCAGACGGGGAGCGCCCGGGCACATCTATAGTGACAACGGGACAAACTTTGTCGGCGCCAATAATATTCTACAGAAAGAATTTATCAATATCAGACAAACCTTATCAAACGAAATGTTTATCAATGAATTATCAAGCATGCAGATTCACTGGCATTTCAACGCACCATCTTACCCCAGCGCAGGAGGTTTGTGGGAGAGCTCTGTCAAAAGCCTCAAGTATCATATGAAAAGAGTGATTGGAGAACAAAAACTCACCTTTGAAGAGTTTTCAACCATCTTATCCCAGCTAGAGGCGTGTTTGAATAGTAGGCCGCTCTGCGCATTATCAGAAGACCCTGACGAACTGGACTGCCTCACACCGGCACATTTTCTATCGAGTGGGCCAACCCTAACCATCATAGAAACAGAGAAAGATCTACGCACGAGATGGCAACTCACGCAAAAGATTTTCGATGATGTGTGGAAAAGATGGCGGTCAGAGTATTTGAGTCAGCTCTCTATCAGAAGTAAATGGAAACAACAACAGCCAAATATCAAAATCGACGACATTGTTATCATCAACGACGCCAACCTTCCCGCCGGCAAATGGGCGTTAGGTAGAATTGTTGAACTACACCCCGGAAAAGACAAGTGTGTTCGCGTCGTATCACTTAAAACGAAAAACGGCATTATCAAACGGCCAATCATCAAATTATCAACAATCGTTCACGCACCGGAAGAAGACATGAAATCAGAAGAGCCCGCCAATATCAAGACGCCTAAATCACGATCAACTATGACTTCAATCTTTCTATCAATTTTTGTGGTCTTGAATCTACTTACAACAGCATTCGGGTCGCATAATATCACAGCATTGAACAGCACGAAAGGGTTATATTTTGACAAGATGTCAAATATCCAGGTTATCAGGGACGATTGGAAAATCATTGTCTATTACGACATGCACCCCATCAGGGACGATTGGAAAATCATTGTCTATTACGACATGCACCCCTATTGGGAAGGTTTCGCTGCAATGGATAAGTTCTTCAACAACCTTGTAAACACATGCGATAACACAAAGGGCAACGCACCATCACATTGTAAGATCGTCCTAACTCAATTACAACACGGCTTTTCGGAACTACGCTACTACGATCAGAAGTTACTGAATCAGCAGTTCTCACCACGCGACCTTCATCGAAAGAAACGAGGTCTTATCAACGGCGTCGGGTACATCGCTCACCAGCTGTTTGGAGTACTTGACGACGAGTTCGCACAACAATATCAAAAGGACATCGATATCATACACACAAATAACAATCACTTAGCGATGTTATGGAAAAATCAAACATCTGTAGTCGAATCAGAGTACAACCTTATCAAAAGAATGGAACAATCTATCAACAAACAGCACACTCTGATCGACACGCACTTTCAAAGATTAGAAAGCTCAGCTAATCAAATAACATCTGAAATACAAGAACTCGAACGTAAAAATGAGTTTATCTTATCAGCTATCATTGCAAATAATATGTTGTCTAAACTAAGCAACATACAAGAATCATTATTAGATATCATTACCGATGTAAACAACGGTAAATTTAGCATACATCTACTTACGCCGGAACAACTTCAACAACAGTTAAATATCATTTCCGGTCAACTACAACAAGATCTGTGTCTACCTATAAGTAACATACAAACAGACTTGTGGAGCATATATCATCTTTTGCGAATCAAAGCACGAATGACGAAATCATACCTTATCTTTGAAGTGAAAATTCCTCTCGTCAGCAGGGAAACTTTCGAAGCCTATCAAGTTCTTCCTATATAGAAAGATACATACGTACCTATAACAGATATCAAATCATGCCTTAACACAAACAGAGATACTTATTTGTGTAATATTCAAGGTCCCATTTTTAAGATCATATCCGACATGAGCCTATGTGTCAAAGACCCCGGCACAAGTACTTGCCTAACTCAGTCAGCAAAATGCAGAAATATGTGGAGAGAATTGCACACGCCCAATACATACTACTATTTTTGCTGTAACGTTTGTTTACTACGAATCATATGCGAGGATCAAATATCAACTGAACAGATAAGCCGGGCCGGCATCATGAGCCTCGGTCAAGGTTGCATAATAAAGGGAGAGGACTTCACCATCTACTCACCTCGGCGACCATCATCGAAAATCCAGTTGCACTCTGAGATTTACGTCCCTGAGATAACAATTGCACCGATAAATCATATCATAAACATAACCGTTCCTATCAGTACCAACTGGACCTCTGAAGATAAAGAAGAGAAAGCCTACTTGGCGAAAATCAAAGAACAAATAGATCAAATCAAGAAGGAGGAGAGCATTACGGAGAATACCACTTATCATGACGTACACCAATACACCGTGATCTACTTGATCGTGGGCACGGGGATCGCAGTGGGAGCAGTCTACGTGTGGAGGCGCGCGCGCTGCGGTCAAGCGCGCTGGCGCGCTGGCCAGCACGCGCCCGCGCGCGCTCCGGCGGCGGCGGCGGCGGCCCAGGCGGTGGAGGCGCAGCCTCTGTCACTGCCGGCCGCCGCCCCTCGTTTCAGCAGCGTTATCAGTGATGCTTGTGTTAGTGATAGTGCAAGTGTCGAGCAAAGTGATCGGTTAGATAAGGCGTCGTCGCCTATTTTTCGCGCGATCGATATCAGTGATACCAAGATGTAGAACTTGTATAGGTTACTTTTCTTTTACTTAGCTGTAGGCCTACTAACAAAATATTGATGTATCATTAGCATTTAATATCATTAGTTTATATCATTTCTTATCATTACTCTTATCATTACTAATTATTATGTTTATATCAATTTAGCATCCAGCATCTTCTCATCTCGCTGTCGGGAATATGTACGGTGAACCCGCACCATCCTCGCGCGTCAGCATTTTTACCTCATTGTCGCAGTATCAACGCGCGCGCTCGCATCAGTTCATGTTAGCCATTCATACCGGGCGCGTGGCTCATTATCATTAGTTCGTAGTTGTTTGGAATAAATCCTTTACCTATCACAACATCTATCATTTTAAAGGTGTAAGACCTTACATTAGTCCTGAGGGAACCTACCATATACCGGGCAGCATTTTCCTTCTGTGTACTGTTGTTAAAAGTACTTCGATCGCCAATCGATATGAAGTTGATTATGGCTTACGATAGTTATCAGGCTTGTAGGCTATTTTTGAGGTAGGCATATTGCACAGTGAACGTGTTAGCTGACGAGGTGTATATGCTTTTTTCAGTGGGAGTGGAACTGGAATGGCGAGCGCAAGGGAACGATCGGCAGCGGTCGCGCGCCGGGCGTGCAGCGGTCGGCATCGGAGCCACACGCGCCACTACCGCCAGCGCTGCCGCCGCCGCCTCACTCACACTCCTTCTACAGGTAGTGTGAGGCGAGCGAGACGAGCGCGGCGGTGGCAGAGACGCGCTCGCTCGCGGAGTGCGCGTCGTGCGACTTGCACCCCCGCCACACTCACACGAGGTTCCACTTCTGCCGACACATCCTGCGTTTCCAGCTCGACGACGACGACCGAAGCTTCCAATGATGCGGCCCGCGGCCCTGACCCCATGCACGGACCAATTTTGTAGTTCTGTTACGCCTAAACTGACGTCCTAACGATTACGCGAGCGGGTGGATCCGCCCTAGCCGAGTCCATTTGTATTAAAATAATAAATTCGTGAGTATTGCTTTAATAATGAACAATTGTCCAGCAAACGAACTTTGTGAACGGGCTTCGATCATTTATTATATAAAGTAAATTACTGGAGTACTTATTTAAAAAGGCATTAAGTAATGTATTTATTGGGTGCTTCATTTTAACTAACTTACAGCCCCATCATCCATACTTCTGTATGGATTCACAGTTCAATAGCACTATCTGATATTAATTTAAGGTTTTCATTAAGGAGGTACCCTCTTTAATTTATCACTGAAAGTATTATATCTCTTAAACGTATTGTTAATCGGCCGTTAAATCTGACGTGGCTTAATAAGACTGAGAAATTACGTAATCGTGAAATGTATTTCCAGAAGAGTGTACCTACCTGAAGATGTACGCTTCCTACCCGTCCTTGCCCCTTGCCTTTACCAAGTAGGTAATGTATATATTATAACGCTGTTGTGACTTCATAGAAATCCTTGTCGAAGAGCATTAAAGAAATTCCAACGATAATAAGAATACCCACGATACATCGTTAAGTAAACAGTGTAAATATGCCAATCGTTCTCATGAGTTATTTAATCTGACACTAGGTAGAATAGACCTCGTCAAAAATGGTGACAATAGACATCAATAATATACACTATGAAAACGCACTACACAATTACTTGTACTCGTAATTAAAATAATTTGGCTCAAATTTAATGTTTGTGAATGTATCCTAAGATAGAGGAACGCCCACTAACATAATAATATCATTTTAAGCAATAATGATAAAATGACAATTACTAAATCGTGAATAAATTACTAGAAGTGATTATTTAAAATTTAAAACCAATTAGTTTAAAGTCTACTTTCATAATTTTAGGTGTACATTCAGATAGTGCTACTTATTTGTTTTTTACTATTTTAGTAAATGGTTGTGTTATTAAATTATGATGACTCTTTAATTATTAACGTTGATAAATGTAATTAATTATATTTGAGATCAATCAACGAAAAAATCCCACTTAATTGTATTTAATATAATATCTCATAAATAACATTTGATAAATTTAACTTAACATAAAAAATACAAAGCTCAATTTCAACGCTTCATAAAAAGTAATAGAAATAAATTAAACATACAAACAACGTAACTTTTAAAACATTTGCCAAAAGAGATATTGTTTCTGAGAGAAACAGCTACAAAATTGATAATATTGAAGACAATGTCGCAAAATATGAATGAAGATATGTGTGTCTAACAGAATGATAATATAATATATGATATATATGAATATTTAGGATTAAGATACCGAAAAGTTCATATCTGAACAAAAATCCCATTAAAATATTTCAATTTTGACACTTTCTGTCTCTTATTTATGTTTATTGTAGATAAATTGATCTATATTTTAATAAGTGACTTGCATGTGACTTTTATTTAATTACCATTTAAATATACTTTCCAGCGATTGGGAATGGTATCAACTAATTCGTAAATTAAATGTACTAATTTAATTTAACTTTAGAATACAATCAACTTTGTTTAGTACCTACTAGATATTATAAATTCCCATAATTTTGCGTAAGCTTTACCCATTTACTCGCTTCACTCATTTGAAATGCAAAATTTATAACAGTTACTCATGCATTGTAACGCAGGTTAACAGGTATTTCTATATATTTATTATAGGTATTTATTACACATTTTTATGCATAAAATTCTATTAAGTTTCATTATTTTTTCCGACGCTGTAAATACTAAATGTACTTAGTACTATGTAGTTACTTAAGGTATGTAAATGGGTCAATTTTCCATTGTAAACTTCGTTCTCAAATCTATAGTTTACTAAATTCATAGCTTTGCTTTAGTATAAGCACTCTAGCGCGCTAGTTGTTGCTTTTAAGTAGTAAAAGTCATCTCAAAACAACATCAGGTGTGAGGCCCATAGCACACCTCCGTCGCGAAACCATAGCAGCGAAACCGTACTAGTTTCGCTATGACTTGTCCGTTGTACAACAAGCGAAACAGAGCGGCGTAGATGTGCGATGGTGGCGGGAGGCGCTTAGATAATCTCCGCCGCGAAACCATGGCAGCGAAACCGTAACGCACTTCGGGCGGAATTGTGCTACGGGCGTGTGATGAGTAAGGTTAAACTAATGCTTCATACCTACAACATAAAAAGCTTTTCTTCACTTTTGACTGTTTAGATTGTTGAAACTAAAATAGATTAAATTGAAAATGAACCAGGATTCATTCATATACATAAGTTTGATCAACTAGATAACAAAATCTTTAAACGCCAATGAAACCTTTGGAATTTAGATCGTAAAGTTAATTGTATCATAATTCAGTGTACGAAATATTTATAATTCATTATTCTATATACATATATAGAATAATTAAAATAAAATTTAAAAATTATGAAGCAGAAAACGTCATTATGCGTCATGTCGAATAAGCTAGATGTGATTTCGAAATTTTGACTTACAGCGCATAAGCACAGGGTGTATTTCGTTTATAAGTAATTTTAGCCATTATCTGTCACGGTCCTTATTAAATATGAATAAGTTATAGGAGCCCTTCGCTTCTGACACAAATGCAATTATCTTGTCTATAGAAAATCTTTATCTACCTTAACCGTCATAGTTGTAGGTTATTATACATTGCTTTGTGGGTTGACCGACACAAAAGCATTTTTTACTGTACCCAGGTTTTGCACTGACCCTTTTGTCTTATCACGTCTTTAAATTAGCAGACTTAAGCCGTTACAATATACTTCATAAGTGTTATGTTTAAAAATGAACTGCCGAAAAAGCAGCTTAGTAGATTATAAGGGAAATAATTCTTATGATAACGGTACATCGCGAACGAACTGTAGTCACATTGACTTCTTAGTTGATAGAGACATGAAAAGCGCTTTTTATGTATGTAATGTTAAGACACTTTTCAGTGATGAAATAAGCGAGAAGATTAAAATAATTTCCGTACCTAAGACCTATCAAAGAATGTTTTGTAATTAGATAGAGCTTTTACTCATTATTTCGCATTCTAAAATAATAGGTGTAGGAACTGAATAGCTGGCATGACATCGCCGTTTTAAATATCTAGTAATAAGCGTAGTAATAAAATCGTCATCTAGCTGAAAGATGTTCGCTTGTTTAAATAATTGTTGCCTTGAAATATTTTAGTCACAGAAAACTGGTTGTTTCAGCTTAAAATATTCTCACAATTAATATATGTATATTAGAATATTGTAACGTTAAGGTAAGTATTTTATATTTCAACAAGATAAGCGCAAAGTTGACGCGTGCATGTATTATGTAATTTTGTCTGTGATCGAAATTTTATATTGTTAAGCTGAAAATTGAAGCGCACTTAAATCGATAAGTTACGACGCCCGCTGTATTATTTGTACATTCTGTATGCACTAGTACCCGACCAAATATGTAAGTAATTTATTCCCAATACAATATACGTTTTATCTCCTTTTTAATATTTTATGAGCCTATCCAAATTGAGCTTTTGTAAACTAAAACTTGGGTAATGCGTGCTTTTCATGAATTTCGTATAGATCACCATTTATTATCTTCAAAAATGAAGTCCCCACATCCATTGACAATAATATTTCTAGGTAGGTGTCCTTAGAAAATATAAGCTTATAAATACAGTAAAATACCACCTACCTTTTACGCACGCACACTAACAAAGCGTTACAGAATGTATGAATAGCTATATTTCCTATCTATCGTGTAAATTATCTCCTACTTATACCTAACCCTGTTAATTATGTACATAGGTACGCGGTTGCATAATATATAATATGTTATGTTAATGCAATATTTACGTCTGATCGAGATTTACTTTTTGTTATCATATCAGTTGTGTTATTCACAAAATTATTCGTAAGCATGTTGCGTGTTTATCTACTGAGTAACTTCATTCAAGACTTTGGAGCGACGATGTTTATTATTTTACTGTAAATAATGAAAGTACAGTTACCGGTACGAATCTTGATCGCTCGACGTAAAGTTAAGAAATAGAGCGAATCATAGGAGAAGGAGCACACTATCCCTTGCAAGCCAAAGTCATATACACAGCATTTTGAAGCAATCGCTCTGGTACTGCACATTTTAAAACCTCTTTGGTCTTCTACTTCCGTACACAGACACACCCAAACGCCCGCTTTTATTCAAGATTCGAACAGATAACTGTAAACCATGTGCCATAGAGTAAGCTGATAACATTAAATTAATATAGAATAATACTACTTGTCCGTAGGAAAGCTAAATAATTTAGATTTCTTGATGCTTTCATGTGTAAAACTAAATCTATACTACTTCTGTTAAGTAGAGCAAAATATGTACGTGAATGAAATTTCATTGCCCGTATCGATGTAGCAAATTCAAAATTTTTAATCTATCTCTATGTCTATTTATATTGACTGTGACTTTTGATCTACAGACCAGATTTACGTGTTCTATGAGTCTAGCTACCATCGCTTTATTAAGAAAAAGTTTTTTACTAAAGTTATTGAGCGATAGTTCATAATGTTATAAATATAGTGTACTTATTGTAATAAACCATGCTGAATTCATCATGTACACGAAGCACATAATAATATTAGTCACATAGTTTTGTTTAAAGCATTAATTGGTTAGCGCAAAATTCTCGTGGATTGAGTTCAGCTCAGTGAAATATATTATCACGCACATGCGACACGTTGTTTTATTTTACAACATCTATTTTCTTGCGTATAGTAAAACTTACGTACTTAGGCAATTATGCAGTTATAGCCTGCGTACCATATCAAATTGTTTTTGCGCAGGACTACTAATAAATTAACACTAAACAGTTTTTACAACTATTTTATTCAATAGAAAAGCAAAATAATAAGGAAAACGAACATTTTCTAGCCAAACCTACAGAAAGAAGCCGAATCATCAAAAATCATTTCGAATAAACCGCTAAAATTAAAAGACACGCCCTTCTAACAGCATAATACTACGATAGTACAAATTAATTCATTGATTGAGGTCATCGAACCGTTTCATTGATCAGTGATTCGAGTGTCGCTCTATTTTGTCTATGGTCAAGTTAATTCGATCGGCTCGCTCACATAACCTAAAAATCCTACGTACGACGTAAACAAACCACAAATACAAAAACAAACATCGTAAAGTTATCTCTACGCGATATTTTTTGTGGAGTTTTAATAATAAAATTGTAATATAAGATGGCTTCGCCATCTGCAGGAGTGATAAAATGTCAAAAATGCCGGCGTGTTTTGGTTGAGGACATAACAATTGTTTTGAACGAAAGTTCTTCATGTGACCCACTAGAATGTAGCAGTTATAGTCCAAATAGTTTTCTATATTTATCAGAAGATAGACTACCAGACTGGATAAAGAATAAAGTGGAAGAAGAGCAATGGACCAAAGGAAAGATTACCTGTGAACAGTGCAAGAGCAAAGTAGGCTCCTTCGACTATGTTTCTGGAAGAAAATGTGAATGCAAAGGATCTGTGCTACCTCCAGTACATTTAGTTTCTAGCCAAGTAGACAGGCCAATAGTAACTCGACCTTTAACTGATTAAGACAACTGATCTAAAACTTCAATACTACGAATATATCCACTAATTGTACCTATAAATCTAATATCTTCTCATTCTTACTTATTTATCTACAGCAGAAAGAAAGGAAGGAGTAGGATTTAATAGGTCAGGCTAGGCTAACAGAAACTAAGCTATAATAAAATATTTTGTTTACAATACATACAATTTAATTTATTAACACTATCCTTATTCAACAGCCATCATATTAGAAGTTGCTTCATTTACTTCAAGATCCCTGCATTGTGCTGCTTGCAGCTCTTTTCGAATCTGAAAAAAAACTCTTTAGTTTTCTTGGAGTACAAACAGAATATAAATAATACCTTCTGGACATTTTCACACATAAGATCACAAGACAAATCAATACAATGAAATTATAAATGTGTTACTGTCAAATTAAAGACCAAAATAGGTCTTGCAGCCTCTAGAATTATTTGTATAAAGGTGATTTTGACTAGGTTACGTATATGAATCAATAATTAATTACCTCTGGTGTCAAAGTAGGATGTAACTGTTTCCTGAGTAACTCTAACAGAGCATCTCTCTGCTCACTTGATATATCAGCTTTGTAGCGTTGTACAAATGTGAGTAAAGCCTGATGCCATAGGACTGGTAAATTGCGGTGGTCTCTCTGGAACCTAAAACAAATTAAATTTTAACATATTTAACACTTGACCCTTATATCTGGTAGGATAAGGAAAGCAAGACCTTTATTTCTGGTAGATTAAGATATTTCCCAAAAATTTTTTTTTTTTTAATGTGCTAAGAATTTAAGTTTTAGGTGTACATGTAGGAGTTCTAAGGTCTCTCTTTCCGCATCTGAAGTTTTGCGTCTAGCGTCTTGAGGCGAAAAAAGTTGACTTACCTCAAAAAGTGGAAAACAACTGAATCCACAACTCTGTAGGGCAAGGCATACTTCTTATCAAATAGAATACGCAGGAATATAGAATTGGCTCCAGTGTAGTCCATTTCAGCAATCTTAAGAAGTGCAGCACTCGAGTGCAATACAGGCACTGAGTTACGAGCCAGCACTGATCCCACAATAATAGCTTCACGCAGAGTACAATCACCAGACTGAAAGAAAAACACAAGGCTAAGTTCAGCTATATTGTTATTATTTGTAATACACAAGCAGCTAGTTGATCCATGCAGCTTGTAAATCTTAGTCCTTGTCCAGTGCCTTTTAAATCTCTTTTTGTAACAGTTTACTGAGGGGCAGTGATCTTCCTCCTAATCAGCTAACAAAGATACACTGATGAACTGCCTGAGCCTGAGCAACAAGGGGATTTTGCTATTTTCACCTTGCTTAGCGCAGGCAGAATGGTGGTACAGCCTACCACCATTCTGCCGGTATTCAAAATACACAAAAAGAAGCTTTCTTTATTAGCTCTAACAACATTCACAGGTGAGTTAGCATGGTCAATTCCTAAATTTACTAAAATCCTACAATTTACTGTATGTACTTTAAATGGATACTTTATACTTACTTCAAGCAGGGGCAGCAATATACCCTTCATGAAAGCACCAGGCTTGAACAGTGACTTTCTAAGAGCCTGGTATAAGTGGAAGTTCAGCCTTTTGTATTCAGCAAGGTCATCACGGATTCGTGGCAATAATACCAGGTTGTAGAATCTCTGTGCCATCTTTTCTTTGAGGTTTGATGCAAATATTCTGGTTGCCTGTAAGCATTTTTATATTTGTACATCACATTCAAACATTTTTTATATGTATAGAGGACATCAAAGACAGCATGCCCATAAATCTTTATAGGAACATAAGAACTTTTGCTATATTAGTGGTATTAATTTTCTCTACCTGATACATGGCAGCAGCAGACCATGTAGTTGGCTCTGTAAGGTACAGAATTTGCTCCCAGTTTTGTAGATTAGGAATCATTTTGAATGCTTTTGGCAACTTTCCTGATCTATACTTTTGAAGGACATCTCTCACACCTTCGTACATAGCTTTTATCCTGGAAGAGATGTAAATAATAAGAAATTCATTAAATTATATAGTAAAAAAAATATAGAATACTTTCATAATGTTTTGTAACTAAGCAAAGGCATACCTGGGATCAATATTCTGTAGTTTCAGAGTCTCAACATCTGAAAACTGTGTCTGTAGTTCAGTATTCTTTTCTGTGATTTTCTCTTTGATTATATCAGCCAGGGTTCTAGTTCTTTCTCCCTTCGTAGACATGAACATTTTAAGTGCCTGTTCATCCTCTTCATTGATTTCAATGTTATCATAGTAAGTGTCAGGCTCCAAATCATCTTTATCTGAATCTGATTCCGCATCAGAGTCTCCCTCTGAAAATCATCCAATAATATTTTTTATAGGATGTCAATTTATAATACAAAATTAAAAATTAAATTTGGAAAAATTTAAATTGTATAATCAAATTAAAATTTGCATGTTTAACCCCATTAGATTATTCTAGATGAAATAACACCACAAACACATCATAGTAATTATTCCACTGAACTGAATTTTGCACTCTTAACAGTTATATATTTTGCCTGGGTAAGTAACTGCATACACTGTGTCATTGATCTAAACCTCAATCTTATTATTGATCTAGAATTAATTATCATATATACACCCATAATATAATGCCCTTTACTGCAGCACAGTACTATGAATTTATAATTATTATTTTCACTTGCATGATTTTAACAATGCCCATTTATAGCTGATCAATTTATTAATTTTACAATTTTTATGTATTCCTAAGTTCTTTGACTGTTTCCTGTCTGGTTTATGGCTTTTAATTCAAAGTCATAAACCAGACAGAATAGGAAACTATCAAAGAACTTATCTAATATACCTTAACAATTTGATGTAACCTATATTTTTGCATATTTGCACATCCAAGTTGTGGTCCTACAGGGAATAATTGAAAATGAATAAGTACCTTATAATTGAGTATGGCATGCATACTTTTAAAACAACATGTACCTACCTCTGAATGTTGGCAGAGTAACATGCTTGGCAGGAGATGGACCAACACTGCTGTCATCAAGCTCTGCCTGTTGCCTTCTAGCTGCTTTAAGGATTTTCTTGGAGAGGTCAGCATTAACGAACTGAAAGGTTGTCAAGAAGAGACTTCAGTTAAGTTTCTGGCTGACAGTACCTATTAAATAGGGGTGACAAATTCCAAGTTTAACCATTGATTTTAAGGTTCAGAGAACTGGTAGTTGAACTACTTTCAGTAGTAATAATGGTATCATGTATATAGTAGTATCATAGCAAAAATAAAAATAAATAAATAATGCTGGACAATTCACACAACATTATCTAGCCCCATGATAAGCAGAGCAAAGTATTTAATACATCAAGAAGTAAAGGGACTTAACTACGGAAATAAAGGAACTTACTTCGTCGTCGTCGTCATGCCTGTTTCTTTCCTTATTTCTATTCTTGGATTTCACTGAATGAGATGATTCAATTTGATCAGCGAGAGCTATATTTTTCCCTACTTGAGAAGGCTTCATCTTTTTTACTTTCCCCATCGTGTATTATTGGAGGAAAATATATTTACATTAAACAGAAAAGAAACAAACCCACGAAAAGCTAAAAGAAACATGCGGGTCGGGCTCGTCGTGTCAGTGTCAAACAATAGCATGCCAGTGTCAATTTAAAACTTATTTGGTAGAATTGCGTCAATCCAGATGCAGAGCCATCAAGGAAGAAGTTAAAGTAGAGGAGTCTATGATTAATATATTAGTCTATGGCTTCTTCGTGTGTAAAAGGGTAAAGGAGTACCTAAATCTTATGAGTAAATACTCATTTGCTACTGAAGCCAATAGATGGCGTTGTATAAAGGCCATGCTACTCAATAATAGATGGCGCTTTGAGGAAACAAAGACTATGTTGCTTTCTGTTTTCACGTTTAATTGTGTCTCCTATAGCAAAGCAATATAAGTTATAGAAAGCGAAATCGAGACCATGAGTGGAGAGCCTATTTTGGCTTTTTTTACCATAGAGCCATAATATAACATCATTGATAGAGCCTTAGAGCAGGGTTTCTTAAACTTTCGGCTCCACGTACCCCTGTTAAAGTTTCCAGGTGACAGCGAACCCCTTAACTAACTAATTAATCCTCGATTTCTCTATTTAGTTTTTATCATGACCAAGTGTGAAAACCCACTCTCACATAAGTATGTTGTAGCAAAGGGTAAAAGGAAATTCACCGCTTTGCGTGACAGTTCTGGATACTCTTCCTGTCTAGTTGCCCAAAAATCTATCAAAGACTTTTTTTTTTAAATCAGCTTGAAGAGTTTCGTCTGCGGACATTTCTAATAATGACTCCTGTTGCTTAATACTCAAACTAGAATTTATGCTCTCGGTCGTGATCTTTAGCATTATCAATATCCGGAAAATACCCTTTTAGTAAGAACAATATCAGCCTTTGTTTCAGAATCCACGGACAAGTCGTTCGTCGTGATAAATTCATACAAAAGAGGAAAACATTCAAAGATATTTGATCTCGAGCAAGTTTTCCAAAATTCTATTTTTTTAATAAGTGCGTTTATTTTATCCCGCACAGTGAATACACTGCACGTGGAACCTTGCATCGAAGCATTCGTCAGTCATCACGCTACCATTACGTAAATCTTGTCGCGAACCCCCTGCCGTCGAATGGCGAACCCCTAGGGGTTCGCGTACCCCACTTTGCGAAACCCTGCCTTAGAGAATTAAACCAAACCTTAATTCTCTAAGCCATAGAGCTCTTTATCTTTACCATACAACTTACAAATACAAAGGCCTTACTCTACCTATGATAGAAGATCTATGGATATTCTATCAATCATCATTAACCGATCATCATCATTTCAGCATGCTTGCACCACGGTTGGGTATTCAGAATACCGTAAAGAAAACCATATTTTCTTAAGCGCGCTATTCTTTCCGGTCCCCTACGATAGGCGATTTTAAGATGTAAAAAAGGTAGAACTCAAACAAACAATAACTGTAGGTACCTACTTCAAATGATGATGACGATAGAAAGCTTGGGACGAGTTTTGCTCCAACTCAAAACTAACAACCTTACAAGGTTAAGGTTTCTTGTTCGCTTCCACTTTACCTAAAAAGATGAACAAAGTGTGAAGTGAACAAAAAATCATCACTTTATTTCCTAGTTTTACTTATGTAAAGAGTCCTTAAGATCTAAAGGAAATAAATCACTTTGTTAATTAATTGATATTTATTTGATATTCAGTAGGTTTTTGTACTTTAGCTTATCAATAAAGTTAATTGGTTGACATTTAGTTGAATGATTCAAGGAAGTTCACAATGTTTTTAACATTGCTGTTTATAACAGAGATGGCGTCTTGCACCGCCGAGCGGATGTTGATTTCCACCACCTTTATGATGACGGTATCGAAGATTGTGACGAAAACGGCGATAACAGGGTTCACAAGCCAGTCGGTCAGGATGTTGCCAGTAAGACGGACGCGGAGGCGGCTGGAAACAAATAATAAATAAATAATGCTGATAAAAACAACAACGAGCATAAACTAGCAGTAAGATAATTGCTAACAACAGATTGCATACACCACAGTAAAAATTAACAATGACACAGAAACATTCCTACTATAATGACAATAAAAATATGTATTTAATAATCTACCAGAAGACCTAAAGACCCTATCTGGAAACTTATTCAGTATTCAACTACAATATTATAAAATTTGGCCTTTGGCTAGCAGTGGGACAATAATGGCTTAAAATAAAATGAAGAATAATTTAAAAATAGAAATTTTAATATTGCTTAAATTGTCACATTAACATTTGCATGCCTATGTTAGGCAGAATATAACTGCAATCTTGTCAATGAATCAATCAGTATTATATGCTTCGTTCACGCATTTATTTACTTTGACTGAATTATGAAATGTGTCATAATATTTCAAACTCTGCTTCTTTTTATGAATAGTGACACGAATCTAACGAGAGCTTTGATATTTATCAAGCTAACAGATTACGTGCATGAAAAACTTCGGAGTAGGTACCTACAATTGTTACTAATGGTAGTTAGTGATGTAATGTGAATGACCTACCCAATATCAGTGAGAGAGAACTCTTGCAGATGGATCTCGTCGTTGTTGAAGTCCAGAAGCAGATCTACGTTGACGACGAACCGGTTCAGAGATCCTCGGATCCCACCAGTGGGCCCGATGTTCATCACTTGCACGAGGTACTTGTATACGAACTGAAACAGGACGAGTTATTTTAAAACATTTGTTTATGATTGTAAGACCTTCGTTTGACCACAGTCCCACTTTATTGAAAGTGAAGATGTGGCCGATGATTTATAACAAATATCTAGAAGACACCTATACACTCTTGTTTTTACCCCCTCCCCGCAAAAACGTCGGAGTGTGTGTGTGTGTGTCTGCCTGTGGCATCGGCCGATTTTGATTTGGTATTTTTGTTGAGAGGTGAATTAGTCAGGAGTGCTCTAAGCTATGTATATTTGATGAAAATCTGTCCAAGATGGCGCTGCCAAAAAATGGCGTGCCGGGATTTTTTTAATTTAAAATTTTAATTAATGTTGTTATAAGATCCAGGTTGTTTTTGGACGGAAAATCAGGATGTAGGGCAGCGTGTTCAAAAGCTGATTTTTTTTATGTAGATTCCTTTCTACTATTAAAATGGCCCGAACAAGATATGAATGGAAAAATTACAACCTTAACGTTTATCTTCTTAAAATTTAAGCTTAGTTAAACGTATCTAATTGATATCGAATGTGATTTCTAAATTGATTGATAATTCAAATATTATTTTAATAATCTCTCTCTAATCGGTTTCTGTTCCTACCTTGCTTTACTACTTGATAAACGATACGTGATTATTTTGTAGATAGGTAAATTATTATAATAGTAAATACCTACAAGCATCTACCCGTAGCTTCGCTCGCGTGTCTTTACTTCGATAAATAAATAATACTAAGAATTATTTTACCTGATACTCAATGCCAAAGCATCTGAATTTTCTTTGCTGTGCGTGGTTTGTTAACTGACATTTTAAATCGAATTTAGCTGGAGTATTAGAATAACTACCGACCTATTTGATTATTTTGAGTTCTATTCTTTGAACGTAGTTAGGTACGTTTTATAAATTAGTTAGGTACCAGGTATACCTATTCTAATTGTAAGTAATACTTTTCAAACTATCATATCACTATCAACTATCACCATACAATTAATGAGTTCACATCTTAGCAAAAACAGAGATCGTAAAGGTTATTTGATACACAAACAATCTTTCCTCACACGTGCTTCTGTTTTGAGCTTTCAGCTTTCGCAGAGGGATTTTGAGATTTGCGCTCCGATATTATTAACTTTCTCGGTTAGTTTATGTTGTTATGCGTTGTTGGCAGTATATTGCAGGGAGGAGCGCGGAATTGTCATCCAACTTTCCCTTATCCCTCGTTTTCTTTGTATACAAAAAAGTACTACTCGCTAACTACGCTTAATTAATCTAGTAATACTAGAACTCACCTCGAGATTAGTGAAGTTGAGAGAGACTTGAACGCGTACCATCTTGGCGAAGTAGCTGACCTTCTGATCTCCATTGCGATCCGCGTTGACCAGACCGGTCATGTACCCGTCGTGAATCTTCAGCCAGGCGCTGTATGTGATCAGTAAGGGGCGCTGGAAGTACAAGATATC
Organism: Eupithecia abbreviata; assembly: GCA_943735965.1. Lineage (NCBI taxonomy): Eukaryota > Metazoa > Arthropoda > Insecta > Lepidoptera > Geometridae > Eupithecia > Eupithecia abbreviata. Next base: position 7,471,097 of record OX030976.1, read on the forward strand.
TTGTAGATATTATGGCCGCCGTCAAACGAATCATCTGGTGACGAATGGTTTGACGACGACGCTCTGGCACTAAGGTGAGAGAGGAAGTATCGATGAGTTTTTAGTTGGTATGTCACTATCTGCTAACAACCTGTTAGTAGCTCAGTGGAGAGCCCAAGATACCCCTCTAGCCCTCCTCAGGCTAGAGGCAATGCGCAAACAGCATTTTCCCATCGTAAAAAAAGGGGGCGCTGGAAGTACAAAATATCTTGTAGATAGGCTACTTACCGACTACCTTAAGGCGGCACCCCGAGGCACACTAGCGCCGCCACCTATTTTATCTTATCGTTACGTTAAACAAATGAAATTTTAAAAAAAATCATTGGTCAATTTGTGATTCTAATGTGCTATCACCAAGCGAAATATTTAAAACTAGCTGTTTCCCGCAGTTTCATCCGCGTTAAATTCGAATTTCACATTTCTAAAATATAAAATAAGCTAGGTATATTATATTTTAGGAATGTGAAATTCGAATGGATCTAATGTTCACCGGGGATAGTGTAGCTTCCTAACGTTCAAAAGAATTTTTCAAATCAGTCCAGTAGTTTCGGAGCCTATTCAATACAAAGAAACCAATAATCAAACCTTTCCTCTTTATAATATTAGTATTGAAAAACGTACCACTGAAAATCCTTCGATGACATCAGGCAGGGGCATGGGATCGAGACCATGTTGCTCGATGAACGGCACGATCATACCGATTGTTCTGTCCACGTAGTCGTTCACGTCAGCCGTCAAACCTAGACCGTCCCATCTTTGCCTGAAATCAATCACATCACAATATTATAAATGCGAATGATTGGAAGGATGGATGTTTGTTACTTCTTTTCTTCACGCCAAAACTAGAAATACTAAACGGATATCATATAAATGTTTTTGAATAATGAGGTTATATTAAATTGGGTGAATAGATATTAACCGATTAGATTTTTTTGTCTTGGAACGAATACAGAGGTCGTTTAAAAGAAAACAAAATAGGGGAAAAAAATTGTACCTACCCAAGGTGATACGAAGTTCATCAGGTCATTATGTACCTTTACAATAAATAGATACCTAGGTATAATATGTTATGGGTCATTAGGTAATTACCGATAATATGCCAGAAGATCGAGTAAACCTCGGTTTAACCGGGTTTGATTCGTACTTATTACAAAACACTTTTTTTCTGGAATTAGGCTTCCCATTCCGCGTAGAATTCACATATTTCATGCAAAAATAGACATGAAATGTAGTCATGAGCGAAGCCGTGGGAGCAGCTAGTAAGTATATATTAGGATTATAATATTATGTACCTAAGTAGAGGTATCTATTATATTATCCTTTTCCCAGCAGTGCGACAACATAGGTTAGGAAAAACGAGGAGAAAGAATATACCAAAAACGGCAATAGATTGTAAAGTAGCTTTATATCACTTACTCTGAGTCTCCCAAAGCCTTGGGGACCAACGGTTGGTTCAAATTGACGGTGTTGGCCTCAGCAGCCGCGACCAGAACCGCCAACACCAACGCCGTGTATTTCCTATTCATCTTTACAGCAACACTAATTAATTAAAGAATTCTGTCGTATTTATTAACTTTGTTTGATAAAAGTAATTAAATCCTAATATTATCAGGATAATCATAAACAACAGGTAGTTAACAAATCAGTGCTGATAAAAGGATAAAAATCTTGCAGATTAATTTGTTTTGCGCACACCTGTACTTATGTTTATCTAACAAGTACCTATACTTAATACAATACATATGAAGAAAAAGTGACTATTTGAGGCAAACAGTTCAGTAGAGATTTAAAATTACAAATAAGTGGTAAGCCTATTAAATCCATAATAAGGCAAAGGTCAACTACGTATACTCATCATCATCATCAACCTATAATAGTCCACGGCTGGACATGGCCTCCCCTAATGCGCCCCCTAAGCGCCCTGTCTTCAGCTTGCTGCATTCAGCATCTGCCTGCAGTCTTTCGCAAGTCATCATCCCACCTGGCCGGAGGGCATCCTACTACGTTTGCCAAGTCGCGTACTACGTTATATTTATAAACCCGCTGTTTTTTGACCATAGATGTGACATTGTGACATGTAAAATGTATCCGATATCTGACTCATTACATTACTGACAGACGAAATAAGAATAAACTCGCTGTGCCCACAACTAGGCTACACAAGATAAATGTATCTTTTAAAGGGCAATGTACCTATACGCTTCTACAACAAAACTCCAAGTGAGTTGCAAAAATTAACAATAAATAAATTTAAAAAAATTGTTAAACATATTCTTTGTAAAAAAGCTTATTACAAAATATCAGATTACTTAGAAGATAAAAAAGTTTGGAACGAGTTTTGCTCCAACTCAAAATCTACCAACTTACAGATAAGCAAATCAAATGTACTAGACACATAAGTTATGAATATACTAGTGGTTTCTTCTCACTTCTTCCATTGGTGGACAAAAAATTGAAGTGAACTATAAAATATGACCTGTCTAAGTGCTTATTTGTAAGCTTAAAGAAATAAATAAACTTTTCATTTTCATTTTCACTGTTAATGTCCAATTATTCACAAGAAAAAAATAATTTAGGTACCTACTGAAGCAGCTATTTTTTCTAAAACCGTAACGGGCCATGGAAAAATACTTACCTATACGAGTTATGGTTAATTATTAACCACCAAAATTTCATACTGGTGAGTAGCTCATAGCATTGCCATATAGTACGGGGCAATGCATCCAGCGCGTCATCGGTGACGCTGCCGCCTGGTATTATGTATGGATCAGTTGAACTACCAGTATATAGTTTGTAATAATTTGCAGCCCAATTGTTTCAATTGCATTATGTTTCAGTTCTTTTATCGTCTATGTAATTTTATGATTTAATCATAATATTCTTTGTTAATAAAGCTTATTTTCACATAAAATCTTAAAGGGTCATACCATTCACGATAGATAACTAGTTCTTTAGATTTTGTACCCTCTGCCTTATTAAGGATTAAATCAAAGTTAAAATGCATTTTTTGTCGAAAATATGTTTTAAATTGCCCCATTCTATAGTACCTCCTTGCCTACTTTTTCACAGCTAAGATCCTGATCTACTTTATCAGAAAATAAAACAATTATGTATAAAAACAGAGCAATATATTCTTATTATTATTACCTTTTAAAGTGTCATATCCTAATACCCAGTCAAACCATAATAAATTACTCAACAATACAACCATAAAGCCCGCTTATAATAATAATAAACTTAACCTATGCTGACTTTAGCATATCCAGTAGCTAACTGGTATAAAACAATATGCGACGACAGTCTTGCTTTGTTTTTTAGTTCTATGAGTACTTTTTATGTAGTTTTACTGAAACTATAATTATAAATAAATAATGCAGGACAATTCACACAGCATTATCTAGCCCCTAGCATGGTAAGCAGAGCTTGTGTTATGGGTACCAGATAACTGATATAAATCATTCACAATACATTACATAGATAGATATTTTTTATTATACATAGAAAACGACCAGAACACCCGTAACAAATATCTGCAGATCGTACACACAATTGTTCCGAGGCGGGAATCGAACCCGCAACCTCCTGCGTTGCAGGCGGACCTTCGCCCACCGCGCCAAATCGGTCGTCAAATATATTTTATTATTTAATATCTTTGAGAAATAAATATGTATCTTTATCAACATAATTATTACGTACGTCTGTTAACACCATCACCAGGTAGTTTCATCGTTAAGAATGCATAAAACATTATGGTTACTTAGTGCTTATTACGGTTGTAATAATTACAACAATTTATATGTAATGTACAACAAGACTTGGTTATATTAAAATACACTTTATGTACCTACTTATTTATTGACCTTATGTGTAATAAATTAAGGTTACCATAAATTTTATAGATGAAAATTACTTGTACATACAAACTGAAGCAAATAACAAACCGAAGCTGTATAATTAACACTTAATAAAATTACTAAATATATACTGCTTATACCCTTTCCGCTGCTTAATAATAATGAGCCCTCTCTCAGATCAATTTGCTTAAAGTTAATTTATTCGATGTACTCGTAGGTACTTAAGTTATTTCAAGTTACCTTAGAGGCGGCGACCAACGCTGACGCAGCCGTGATTAAAAGTCGGACGAATACCTCTCGTTACATTCTTAAAAATGTGCGTATTAATTGTAGATGGAAGTATTAAACAAAACTAAATACCTACCAAACCAAATAAGATGTAAAACCGCCTCTTAGGCTAACCAAAAATAACTATGTTTGTATTTAAATGAGGGAAACTTATAAGGTCTTTATTTTGTCTTGGCATCCCTACCAAGCATCTTTTTTCTTTGGGTAAGCATATGTCCGAACAGAACTGGGAATAACGGAATGTACAAAAACATGTAGAATATAAGGAAGTAGTAGTAGTCAAACGCGACATTCCATGCATTGGGCATTGAGTACGTCAGTAACTGTTTGCTCGCGATTTCATCCAGTGAGTGATACATACACAGAAGCTCGCCAGTTATTCCGATCGGGTAGAGAACCAGGAATGTGGAGTACCTGCAGAGACAAATTTTCTATTAATCATAAGTGCTTTATTTCCTTTAAACCTTGAGCTCTTAGACACATAACAAAGTTCTAATTACATAAGTAAAACAAGGAAATAAAGTGATCTCTTTGATTTTTTGTTCACTTCTTTTTAGGGTGAAATAAAGAAGCAAGCCAGAAACTTTTACGTGTTTTTGCGATTTTAAGTAATTTGGAAACAAAAAATGAATATAGTTATATTAAACATACAATACAATTTTTGGTGCCTACAATAAATTGAATTATCTGTATAGATAACTAATCAACATTATCAGAGTTTAAGATAGTACTCACCGGAAAAATAGCAATGTTTGTGGCACCATGTTAACAAGATTGAGTGCGTAGTAGGCATATCGGACTATCTCTGTGATCGACCAGGCGAGTATGCAGAGAGGCAGGCCCGGGCTAGTGGTAGCGCCGTCTGTGAGCAGGAGGGAGCCACAGACCAGAAACACGCGGGAGTAGACTTGCATTAGAACAAGCAATGCTCCCGAAGGCACCAAGCCTATTGCTGCATGGACTACCTGAAAATATAATTCAGAAATCAATAACGTATAATCTCTTGAGGCTTACAAAATAAGATCATAGACAAGTAAACATTTGACTATTATTGTTTTTATTGTCGAATATGAAATTTCTCTTCAATATTTTATCGACTAGTGAAGAAAACAAAGAATCAATCGCGAAAAATGATTCCTTTTTGATTTCTCTATTAATATTATTAATAAAATTATTAAATTGATATATTGATGGGGCCGTAGAATGACGATCGGTTGATCGTCATTCTACGGCCCCGTCTGCTGTAATCAACTAAGGCAGGGTTGGCCTTCCCACTAGTGCCAATTTATAGGCGGTACATATCTGACGGAAAATGCGTCGAGCTTATAATCGGTCGCGTCTATTCGGTCAAATCAGACCAGTACACAAACGATCTCAGCCGATGTTACGCCTAGTCTGAATGCATCAATCAAAATACACGTGGCGCGATACGTTATGTCGACCGAAAGAAAATGCGTTGACGGAAACTGAACAGACTGCTGTACGGTCGACGCACTAACGCATCATCGGTTCATTGTGAAAGGTTGGATGTTGTATTACATATTATATTTGTCTGTTCTGGCGTTACGTGACCGATCATACGCGATGCATGAAAATGCATCGCGCAATGCATTGGTACACTTCATTAATTTTTACAATTTAAAATAATCCTTTGTCTACTTTACTGCTCAAACTAAACAGGAAAACTTAATAACCATAACAAGTATCACAGACTAAACAAACAATTTTTAAACAAGAAATAATTGGTCATTTAGCAGCTCCTTATAACTGAAGAGCTAAATCTTAAGAAGGGGTAGGCCCTACTACTACTAAAGATTTAGCTTATCAAGAAATCTTTGTTTATTTGGTTACTTTCACCTGCCTAGATTAAATGCATGTATATAGAATCTATTTCTAGGTTTTTTATACCTAACCAGTCTGGATATAGTGGTGAAAGTGAAATTAGTCAAAAATGCTCATTAACTTTAGTTAAATTGGCCCTGAATCATTAACTCAATAAAGTGGCAAGAATTTTATAAATCTCTGAATATGAACCTGTTTTCAAGAAATCATGTTATTCTAGCATCATTCTAAAGAGTGAAGTTAGAATTAATGAAATTCTACTTCTATTTGTATTGCAGGACAGAAGGACCTAGAAATCATTAGCAATTGTTAAATATATCCTCTAATGTGTCAAAAACACATTAAAGTATCCTTGAACAGACTATTTGAACTCGAAAAGGTAATTACAAAGTTCAATAAATTCTGAATATTCATGACAAACACTGAGTTGTGAAGTGGAGAATTTAATTTTCTACATGTCATTGTCTTTGTTCAAAATCAACATGTCTTGGATTTATTAATTTGAACAGTACAAATGGTCATTTGACCATTTTGTAGGGCTTTTAAATTATATGTAATAAAATGCTATCTAGCCCAAGCAGAGCTGTTGCTTTGGATAATTAGAAATACATATTTAATATTAATCAAACATAAAACACTGAAATATGGGTTTATCTAATATGTTCGAAACTAAATGGCCGAGTTGATTTTAATGAAATTTGTCAATGAGAAATGAATGCATGCTCCATCTAAGACCACATCTTTGCTATCCCAATTTAAACCCCCTTACCATAACAAAGAAAAAAGTTTATGGTATTCTACTACCTACCTTATGTCAAAAAGGGCTCTTGTAGGTGAAATAAGATATGGAAGACAATGGAATAGCAAATTATAAACTCTGCACTCTCTGGCAGAAGTTCACTGTACCTAATTATATGTAGATAAGGTGGTGAAAAATACTCCTCATGAACATAACATGATACAACTTACCTCTAGAATAGCTGCGTTTTGGAAAATAACTACAGTCCATTTTATTTCTGGCCAAAAGGTGTCCAGTGTACCTCGATTTAGAAAGTGACCCAATGACTGCCATAGCAAATAAGACCATCTGAAATCACCAAAACAGGTTTAATATATTTGTAATATGCCCTTTTACTCTTAATTATTTATTAATGTAGCCGGCTTACCAGCTTTATGTTTGCCCATGTAGATGTACCTACTAGGTTCATCTACATGGGCAAACATTGATTAAGGTTTTTATTAAGTTAGGTTGGTAAAGGATAAATATAATAATAATCTAACATTCGAAGATAATAAAAGTTTACCCCAGTGTTTGGATTCCATTGTAAGCAATCAAATAAAGTTTTCCAATTGCCGAAGGTCCTGAACTTTTTGGTTTTCTTGCTGCTTTTTCAGTCATGGCTAAAATAGTATGTATGAGAGACTATCGGATTTTATAATTATTATATTACTGTACAGGACGGGCACACAGATGATGGTGTTGTATAGTTTGATTATCACAGAATATTTTAATACGACTGCTGTTTTATAAAAACTCTATAGATTAGAAACTATAACTAGGACAACGTTCGCTACGCGCAGCGCAGGCAGGCAGCAGCAAGCAAGAAGATTATCCGTGCTGTGCTGTGCTGTCATGGATGGACATTGACATGTCAGCTGTCGTGTCACATGTCACGTTTTTTATGACTTCTGTCATTGTCATATGCTCAGGCATAATTATCTATAGTCATCCTCCATCGCCACGTACACCTCAACGGACTCGCTCCTCAACACACGAGACCCCCGGATGCAAAAACTCCGTGGCGACCTCTGCCCCGGGAACTCCTAGAGTCGCCCGAAGCCATCACCCAGGATGATCAGAACAGCCAACAGGCTAATGAACAGCTCTTGAGAAGCCTGCAAGGCTCTCATAGCGACAGCACATGACTTGAGGAAAGCTTTCCTTGACGTAGAAACCGGAAGAAAGAACTCTTGTTCGATTCCTGCCCGCATTCAACAACGTAGACAACGTTGAGTCGAATATTGATGACCACCTGACTGATATAGTCATCCTATAGTCTAAAAATCGAAGCCTTTTTTAAATTGTTTATTGTATTGCTTGCTAAGAGGCCGCCGCCGTCTCCACAAGCAAGAGAATCGCGACGATTCTGCTCTTTTATCGTCGGGTAATGAGCGAGCTCCACGAACGAGTGATTATTCCGCCAGCGTATCGTGGCGACTCGTAACGGAATCACAGCGTCGGTCGCTAGGCAGCCGCCGCGCCACGATTTAATGACGTTTCGTGCGTACTCAACCACTCGTCGTCGCATCTCGTCGCGATATCATCGCCGTGCGTATACACAATTATACATGCTAAGAGAGTGTATATAAATACGCGGCACGACGATAACAACGCCCCGATTATCTCGCTCGTGGAGACGGCCCCTAAATTTTAAAAGGACAAAGAGAATACAAAACTACGTAAAATGTTAAAAAACTTACACTCTTATAGGTACTTTCTCAATTCAATCATTAGAACAAAATACCACCGGTTTGTTCTTCATTTTGTTTAGAGTTACATACATGTTTATTTAGCGCATTTGACTGGGTCTGACTAAAGTTACGCTCAGATTGCATAGTGTAGAAAGATATACCTTCCTTCCATATTGACGCAAAAAGAGCGGTAACACGCTATTTTTGCTCTGGCGGAAAGATACTAGCTTAAATAAACCTTTGCGTTCTCACTGCCGTGCCGTAGCTGTGTGAGCTTAAATGAATTTTGTTGCGATATTATTTTCACCGACTTCTTTAAATACTGTCGGTAAATCAATGTTTTTTCATCATAGACAATTCAATAGCGAGCGATCGATCGATGTTGCAACACTGGCAACATTATTGCCATAGACCAAATGAATTATTTTTATTTCCTTCTTTTTGACGATAGCTTCACGAAGGTTCGTTCACGAAATTTTGCAAATCCACGCTGTGTGATTTGGGATTTCTTTAGTTAAGTTTCTAATCGCAATTTATATTTTTTTCCAGTGAGTTAACAGAACAACTATCACAATGGTTGCTGCTAAGAAACAGGTAAAATTTAGTACTAAATATAACCTGACTATTTTTCTACACGTGTAGGTCCCTGTTTTGGATTAATGGCATGGTTGTTCAGTTACTTATTGTATAAACCGCCTAGAATTGAAATCCTACAGTGAATACTGCTTGATAGGCTTGCAGATTTCGTAATTTGTAAGGTTGAAAATGCATTGTGACATGATAACCTAACCTATGTGTTTATAGTCACCTACTTCAAACTTATGTACCTATAAATACTTATTGAGAATCTTTTATTTCAGAAAAAGACTATCGAGTCTATCAACTCCCGCCTGGCTTTGGTTATGAAGTCAGGCAAATACTGCCTTGGGTACAAGCAAACTTTGAAGACCCTGCGTCAGGGCAAGGCTAAACTGGTCATCATTGCTAAGAACGCACCTCCGCTAAGGTGAGACTACTGAGAAGTAGAGTTTCCCAATTACTTGTCAAAGGGATGCATATGGAGTCTTAGACAAAGAAGTATGGCTTCCCACTTTAGTTGTGTCTGTAAAGCAGAATATTTGAATGATACTCATAATCTAGTATATTATGTTCTGATCATGAAAAAAAGATTTTCTTGACTACATATATATTATTGCTTTATGGACCTGCTATGGGAAACCTATGGAGTAGTCTCTGTACATGTGCAACTCTGGATAGGTGAGGTGTTACTTTGCATAGCATTCAGCTACCACACTATTTTTTTTGTTTCATAATGTAATTTATTTATTTTTGATAAAGGATGCTTATCATTTTTTTTTTTGCCTTATTGTTAGTTAATGTTGTAATTGAAATTGTAACGCTGTGGTTTATCTCAATAAATATTTAAATCGTTATATTTCTGTGATATTTACAGATAAAATAACTTCATCTAATTAAAAATTTTCACAGAAAAACTTGATGCCTGAACATTTTGAAAAAAAGTGTCATGAACATCATTCTAATAAAACCTCATTTGATAAAACTAAAAACATTGTTTAATCTAAAGTGGATACTACTTATATACTTGAATTAGATGTTAGATTTATTTCATTGATTCATTCATTTTGTTACAGAAAATCAGAGATCGAGTACTATGCTCTCCTAGCCAAGACTGGAGTTCACCACTACAGTGGAAACAACATTGAGCTGGGCACCGCCTGTGGAAAGTACTACCGAGTATGCACCCTTGCTATCACAGACCCTGGTGACTCTGATATTATCACGACACTGCCTGAGGCACAAGCTTAGACCTAAGTTACAATAAATTTTTAAAAACAAAACTACTGTTTTGATTATTTTCCTCCGTTCATGTATCGATACTTTGCCAAAAGTAGGTACCGGTACTTTTAAAGCAGTACCAGCTCTCCAGTACTAGCGTACTGACCTGGGAGGGGCGTGATTCCCAACTTTGTTTGTATCGATATTTTACGCTATACCGATAACAATGAAGTAACGGTAAAAATGTATATCGATACCAATGATGGTATCGGTACCACATCAAGGTCAGACGTACTGGTACTTGAAGACAACATATACAGCACTTTTACAGTTTAATTGAGATCTCGACATGTATACCGCAATGCTTGAAAACGAAAGATTTCAACCAGTGCGTCCTACCCGCTATGACCTACGGTGCTGAGACGTAGACACTTACGATATTGCTGGTCTACCAGTTCAATCTATGCCCCGAGTTTCTCTGAAGGATAAGATTCGTAACGAATATATCCGACAGAGAACCAAAGTTATCGACATAGCTCTAAGAATTAGCAAGCTAAAGTGGCAGTGGGCCGGCCATATCTCGCGAAGAACCGACGGCCGCTGGGGCAAGTGTTTTTGAGTGGAGACCACGACTCTGTAAACGTAGTGTAGGACGCCGTCCGACCAGGTGGGATGACGACCTGCGAAAGACTGCAGGTAGATGCTGGATGCGACATGCTGAAGACAGGGAGCTATGGCGCTCATTGAGGGAGGCCTATGTCCAGCAGTGGACTACATAGGCTGATGATGAATTGATATATACCTACTTGTGACCAAAATATACTAACCCTACACATGGGTAACATTGACCGACACAGGTAAAACCAGACAGGGTTCGAAACTATTTATATGCTAATCTAGGTAGTAACATTGGGCTATGTTATTAATTATTATGGTCGTAGATCCAATAAAGTAGGTATTCTGTATTTTTTTAATGCATGATTAATGCTTACATTCATCATCGCATCACTCAAATTTAACTCAATCAAACAAGAAATCCTAATTTTAACTCAATACCTCGATGCGTTGTTCGAGGATTGACAGATGTATTGTACAACAGTGATCCTAAAGGGTTGGTTCCTTTTGAGGTATGACCAATGAGATTTTTGGGTAACGCACCCTAAAGAGGACTACAACTTAGTCTCAAATAAGTGAGTATTAAAACCATCAATAAAATTAAACGGGTGTAGTAATGATAAGGCTTTATTACTCTGAGTGATAAGGATTCATACCTACCATACACATACGACGTAGTATGTCAGGATCCTGTACCAACACGGACCAAAGGTTAAGTTAAATTCTAAGTACAAAAAACCACGGGAATATTTTACAGATTTATTTTAAAATAATATCGTCAAAAACAAATCTTCCTTCCATATTTATTCGGCATCTGTAACAAGAAAATGTTATTAGATTTAGAAGTAACAGGTTAGTGATTAGGTCTGAATCCTAACGTTTCGCTTTTGATTTTTGTAGGTAAGTATGCGATTATGCCCAACACTTCCTTAAAAGCATAAAATTAGGTTTATGGCGCCCTGGCGGCTCTTGAGAGGAGCGAACCGCGGAACGTATTAGGCGGGCGGGGAGGGCGGCGCGACGAAAATCAAAAGGGAGAACTATAATCTATGTATGGTACCTTACCTACAGTCATTTTCACTTTTTCATCAACATAATTCGAAATCAGACTACGCTCACAGCTGGTAGGCCTATAAACATTTGTCGCTCCGCTCACTACAGTCCTGCACTGCACTCGTCTCATCCAGGTTCGCCTTGCAATGTATGCCAATTTTTTTATTATTTACCTTAGACAATTTATGTACCCTTGTAAGATCGCCGTGACGAAGCAATGCACCGTAACCGTGAGGGTATAAGTTTCCAACTTGGTTTCCTCTTGTTTTATCCATAGCCTGAAACATTGGAAAATTGTTACTCCCATTCCCATCATAAGATTACCTATTACCGACAATAATTTCGTTAACTTTTATTTCACTCAGTAGCATAATGCATTTTTTTTTTTGCTTTTTCGGTAGATATACCTACCTACCTACCCTACTTTAATGGAAACATTAAAGATTTTATATTCTTATATTCTATTTATAAGGGCAGAGATACTTCGTGCCTGTGACCGTCATTTTAATGAACAGTATAAAATCATGTTTAAGGGCACACTACACAGTTCCTGTAATAATCATAAAAATCGATATTATCGATTATTTTTATTGTTTGTATCTTGTCTTGTACTTTTCTAGCTAAACACAGTAAGTATTTACTTAGATAAATAATGTAATAGACCAGTTGGTATGTTGCTTGTTTGTAAGTTTTGTTTCCATTTCAAACCTTTTTGGTACGAAGTTATGTAGGTAATCAATTTTGGTCTTAAAATAAAATGTTCATATTACTGTTGATTTCAGGCAGGATTTGTCAGACATAAATATACCCTACATTTCATAAATATTTCCTTATTGTTAATTTATTTCCTCTGTCAAGTCTAGAAAGTACCTCAACTCAACCAAAGTCCTAAAAGTTCAAGGTCCTTTTCTAAGTTTTTGTTTAATGATTATTATGTATGACCTGTAATAATCAACACGGCAACTAGTAAATTGCTGTTAATAGAATCGGGCGTAACTTAAGTCCAATATTAACGATATTATTTAGTCTTTTGGTTGTTTGTCTATGGCTGAACTTAAAATTATGGGTAGTGGAAAAAAAACCTGATATTTTGCCTTGGCATATTCTCTCTAATGTTTAATATCTTACAGAAACGCCGAAGTTATGAAGTATCTATCTATATCCTTTTTTTATACTTATGATTTATCCCACTGACTGGAAATAATATTATATAGTTGAAAATATTACCTGTAAATTATTTCATCAGTGAGTGTCATTCAAACATCATCCTTTTTCCGATTATGCTAGTAGATGTGCTGGTCTCAGTAGCTGGCAGTGACCTCTTTATTCTAGTCTACTAATGTTAGTTAGTCACAGATTTCATTCATCACATCACATGTAGTGATGAATGATGAAATTAAGTAATTACTTCAGACTTCCTAATTATGTCCTTATTCTAAAATTGTTATTCATGGGCTGAATACATGGAGCAATAACTCTTTTTTGACCTGTTCTGCTTAAGTATTTGTGTCAAAGTGACTTTGTACAACACTTAGTTAACTAGGGAATCCTTAATAGTACTAAAATTATTATTTCTGCTGCTCGCTCTGCTAACCGTTACTTGTTGTAATTATTGTTTAGTAATAAAGTGCGAATTGCATAGCTTAGATATGATCTTAGCTGGGATTAGCATCTGTGAACAAGTTTTCTATTGGGTCCTTATCTGGTAACCACAGATTAGAGGGTTGGCCCTTATAGACATGCACTATTGCATCTGCTATAATTTCCAAAATAAATTCTGCGAGTTATGACTCGCAGAATATTTCCGGCTTATGAGCCGGAAATACACATGCTAGTAAAACAGAACAGTAGCGCGCATGTCAGTTAATGGCATATGCAGTTATGCAGTGCATTGTATGTAACTGGCACATGATGAATACATTTGCAATTACAAGCTAAACATTCATGCAACAAACATTCACGTCTTGGAAACAGGCATGCAATTTGCGTTCTTGCATGCCTGTTTCCAAGACGTGACTGTAGCTTGAATACTTTTCGGTCTAGTTCACGTGTAAGAAAAATAGAAGTGAACCAGGCTCGACAGTAGTTCACACTACACGTGCCGGTTTTACAACCCGCCCGCGTCCTCTCCCTTATAGCATGGCAAGCTTGCCAGATACAGGCATGCCAGTTAGTGTATGCACAATGTTCGACAATAGGTGGCACATGCTAGACTGTCTGTCATCCAAGTGTGACTGTTACAGGCGGCATGTGTATTTCGGGCTAAAGAATTCTACAAGCGTAACTGAATAAAAAATGCCTATTTGATGCACTAATAAATAAAGTTAATCAAATTAATATAGGCCTGTTTTTATTTAATACCTACTATTACAAAATCTATAATGGTCATTGTTTTAATGGTTTTGTCTTACGAGCTAGAATTATGCTTTTTATTGTTAATACCTTTCGTGTTTATTGTACGTTTCGTGCTTAATTTCGATATTCATCGAAAGATATCATTAATTCATCTAATACACTTGCCTTAGTATTTATTAAACGCCTATAATAATAATTAAACTGCAAATATTACCTGTAAATCATTTCATCAGTGTTATTGTTGTGAAATATCTTCTTTTGCTGATTATGCCAGTTGGTGAACTTGTTCTGATGTGACTGTAGCAGATCCTTTTTATCAAGATTTTGTTTCAGTTTCAAGTACCTAAGGATCAATAAAAATACTTCCTACTTAATTAAAATGTCCTAATAGCATAAAAATGTGTTTTTTAACTGAAAATAAGCATCAGGAGTTAAGGAGACTTCCTAATAAACTCTTGCGTTTCACATTGTATTTTATTCATAGGTTTTATTGCAGATGGCTTTATTTATGCTATGGCAACTTATGTAAAATGCTTTGTTTAATAAAACTGCAAAGTTTGGTCAGGGTTCGTTTGACATCTCTCAAATCAATCATCAATAAACGGATCTTAGAGCTAGTCTTGTATTGATTGAATCTAAGTTCCTTTAACATGAACAATTAACAGGCCTAAATTGACCCTTGGTTTGTATACCAAGTTTTGTATGAAATTCTCATAAAAACAGAACAAAATCAACTATAATATAGAAAGGATTGCTGATTGTACATGAATTATGAGCATGAGGCATTGTGGTCTCTTATCGCACTGACTTATGTTGCCGTGCCCTAGCTGGGTCCATATTTTAGACGGATTACCTGTAATAAACTTACAATATGGTCGCAATAAAGAAACTTGACTTCAGTTTTAATATTGATACACTTTTTAATAGCGTCGGCATATTATCTGTCAACTCAATTCAGAATTAACTAATTAAAACTTATACTGAAATAATTACCTGTAAATTTTTTCATCAATGTCATATAACTGTAATTAAGCTTCTGGTGAATATTCCACTTGTTTCGCTTGGTTCAGTTGTAGCCGTAGACCTTTTGAACCCAGTTTTAGTAATGGGTAACTGAATGGATTGTTAAAGAAATGATCCTTATATTAAGGCGTCTGTGTTGTATTTTATGTATAGTGTACTTTATTGTTACCATGATCCAGTACAATTTATCTATTGCTCTAAAGCTGAGAATTCAAAGCCTTTCAATGTTGCTTTTTAATATCGTATCAATAGGCCATTTCTCGGAATGATAATGGTACTTCTCATACAAGTGAAGATAGATAAGAGCTAGTCGAATGTATACATATTTTCTACGCCAATATAGTCATTGAGCTTAATTTCATTAACTAGTTAGCGGCCATATAAAGTTAGTACCTATAAGATGACAGTACAAGGTTTTTATCCTCCTAGATTTCATTGGCTTGGCGTCGGTAACCCTTGCAGAACGCACCGTTATGGCTGGGCTACGGTTTTCCTTAGCTTTAGAATATAAGGTTTTGTAAATATAACTATGTAGATAAAACCATTCGTTCTTTGTATTTGTATGATAAACTTTGCCACGATAAAATAAAATCATGTCAATTCATGTCTGTCATGTTTGTATAATAAATAATTTGGTTCAATGCCACAAAATAAAGTACACATTTTACTATCCATTAAATTACTTTATTAGAAGTGGCCTTATACTAAATAAAACATAGTTATCAAGCCTAATCATACTTTAAAACTATCCTAAACTTAATTTATTTATTTTTTCTTCTTAAACACAATAAAGGTTGATGTCAATTGAAAAGTTATAATTATAAAACAATAATTTGTCTTCAGTTATACATAATGTATAATTTTATGTGCCTCAAAGTATTAAGAAATCAATAAATTAACTACCTAAGTACATCAAAGTATGTGCACAAATATTTTTCTACCTTAAAGTTACACTCTAGTTTCTACTAATACCCCATGCATATCTTCTGGTCAATCCTCAAGCTTCATTAAGCAATCCAGAAAATTTATTGAAATGGATTTACTTATTTAATTTTACTGTTTTATTGAAACAGATCACCAACTGCCTGTAATACAAACAATTACACACTGGATATTATGTTCACCTCTTGTACTTAAGCTCAGTCTTATTTTAGACACTTATATCTATGATTTGTATGTATTATTTATATACTATATTACTCTTCATTATCGGCTGGATGCAAAAAATTAGCGCCACAATATTCCTTATGCTCTGTTGGTCATTATCCTATTTGAAACATATTGTTATGTTCCAGGGTTCTAGGTATATATTTCATATTTGTGGTACGTACCTATCATGAGAGGTGTTGCTGCCTGTTTATCATGGCATTGATGTGGTCCATGCGACCATGTTTTCATTTTGACTTTTTAGTGCAATACTAGGCAAAGCTCAGTAGGTAATTCCTTTTTTAGCTCTTTAATTTATAAAAATTTAGCAATACGCTATACTTTTCCTATTATAGACATTACGTATATTTATTTGATAACAATATTTATAATGTTTATATATAATATTTGCTAATATAACTATTAATATCTTATAAATAAATGTTTTGTTTTGTTGGTAATTGATACTGGTTTCATTTGTTATGAAATCATACTGGCGTACTTTTTACAAGACCCATATGCATAATTTTCTTTTCATAGAATGATTTCTCATTGATCATCATTTCATGATGATTTAAATATAATATATAATCTTACTAGAGTAATTCTATGATTATCGTTTTATTTGTAATGATATTCGATCATCTTCATTATTGGCCTGTTAATATCTATGAATGATGATATCTTAGCATCAGTTTGCTTGGGAATCAGCCTCGCACTGTGGCTGAATAGACATACATATTCATATTCTATGACTGTATCTCACTTACTTATACCCTGCAATGTTCTAAGCTACCTATAATAAATTATTATCCTATTTTGCTGCAATAATTAAAATAATTTTAAATAGCCGTATATATACGGTTTTAGAATCCTAGATATTTAAAAAAACAAAGCAAAATAATTTGTGGAAAATATTTTTCACCACTCTGAAATAAAAAATTGCAGAAATTTGGATACATTTTTGGTTTTGACAGCTATTCATGCATTATTTCATTCGTCTAGCGTCCGTTTTCGAACTCGAATTGAATATTTTTCACCGCGATGTGCAATTAGGTTAGGTTTAACCTAGGTGTCTTCTTGTTTTTTTAGTTTTTGGATAATTTTCATCCCGCCTTTGTTTACAAAAACATCTTGGATTCTAGAACCGAGTTTCTATAGATTGTATCAATGATATGTGGTGTTACCTGTAAGAGTACTTACCGTAGTTGTTGTTGTATTGCTGTTGCGGCTGTTGGTATGAGCTGTACGACTGTGAATAAGAGTCGTAGGTCTGCTCGGAGGCGGCGGCGCCGCCGCCATATGCCGGATCCTGCGCCCCGTAACCCGCGTCACCGGCACCGGCGTTACTGCTATACATTGAAAATTATGGTTTTATTACTATACTGCTAATTATAAAGGCCAAAGACTGAAGTTTTAATGAAGACTACTTATCGAATTTTTCAATAATGTTGCAAATATGTGACCTAGACTTGAAATAACATGCTACTTTTTATCCCGTATAATGCGTGTGAAGTAGCGGGCAGGCTGGTTTGTAGTAATAAAAAAATGCTACACATTTTTACACAGCATCATCTGGCCTCAAAATAAGCAGAGCTTGTATTAAGGGTAGCAGTTTATCCCTAGAACAAATACCTACAATCAGACATACAAAACAAACATTTCTCCCACAGGGGTTCAAACAAGCCAGCAACTTTCGGTATCATACGGCATTAATTAACGACGAGAAAAATTGTTTCAATTTGAAGTCGGCTTACCCATAACTATCTTGCTCGTAGCCACCTTGGCCACTGGTAGAGTAGCCATAATTATTGGAGCCATAGCTTCCACCAGAGTTGTATGCTGTGTTTGGCTGGACTGGGGCAGGTGCAGCATAGCTATTGCTGTTCTGATATGACCTAGAAAACACCCTCTTTTATTGTAATTTAATGTTTATTTAGTGTTGTAGGTATTACCATCCAAATAAAATCAGGATCTAAAATTGTCTGCATTTGTGTGTCAGACGGCAATTCCTATCTTAGATTTGTCTCATCATTTTCAATATCTTTCATAAGTCTAACTTCTTTAGAAAGTAGAATAGGAACACAATAATGCGCTAAAAAATTGACCTGGAAGCGCGACTTTAGACCAGCACGCGTTATTATCTGTTCAATATTAAAGAAGATCTGAGCCAACAAAGAAATCTCTGCACAACCAAGCATACACATTAATAAAAATAACTTACCCTTGCGAACTGTATTGAGACTGCGCATAAGGATCTGAAGCTGGCTGTTCATAAGGTTGTTGATATCCCGAGTTTCTGTTCAACAAAGAATGGAATTATACAACAGAATTTAACAAAGAACCATGAAAATATACTTGGCATTTGTCAGATTGTTGGATTATCGTCTTGTTTGTATCAGACGGCACATTCCTATCATGATTCCGGATCATCATTCTATATAAAGTTACCCTTTAATTCTTTTTATCAATGGGATTATAAAATAAGGACAGGCAATGCAAACAAACAAGCTAGAAGCTCGAGTTTTGTTTCCCGTAACGAAATAATAATTGCGTATGTCCTTATACTCCAGCCAAAATCAAGATACAATATCAGTGTAGCCTCAGAGGAATTACCTGCAAATCACTTCTGTCATTGTTTTCTGCACTAGAAATCAATTCGTGATTTTTCGAATTATACAGAGTGTAACAAAGCAAAAACAATTTAAAGAAAGCTATTGTAGAACACCAAACCACCAAAATGCCAATTAAATTTTTTGTATTGTTCACAGACATTGTATCTTTTAAATGGCTGGATTATTGTTGTGATTTCAGTGTTGAATGTTGATTGAACTTACGAGTATCCATTGTTTTGAGGTGCGTGCTGTACTGGCGGCGCCTGGTAACCGCCCTGCGGAGGCGGACGGCCGCCACCACGTGGTCCATCGAACCTATAAAATAAACTCATTAGAAATAGTACAGAGAAAACAATACCCATAGATAACTATGGTTTTTTCAGATTGTTGAATTATCGTCTTGTTTGTATCAGACGGCACATTCCTATCATGATTCCGGTTCATCATTATACAAAAAAAATATTCACAGGTGTTTTTTTTATGATCTATCTGTGTATATCAGAGGCTAATCTCAGACTTGCCACTCATTATCTTCATTTCGAAGACGCGCAAAAACACCTATGAGCGGCCGATCACCTAAGAGTTCGGGTCTTAGCAAGTCACTTAATGTTATCATAAAAAGACCAGCTGAAGAAAAAACTGTGTTAAACTTCTTGACCATAATTTTCTACATACCTTCCCCTTTTAGGTGGTCCGCCGAGTCCGCCAGGTCCCCCATGTTGTGGTGGAGGACCACTCCTCTTGTATGGTGATGGCCCTTGTGGTCCAGGTGGGGCTTGGTGTGACTGGTGAGATGGCACAGGCCGAATGTCTGAAGGTGGGGGTAATGAACCTAGATGAGACATGTCTGATGGGGGTGGGCCACCATGACCACCACGAGGAAAACCACGACCTAGAGACAAAATATGTAAGTATGAGCCAACAAAATTAGGTGGTATGAGTTGGTTTTGGTTTCAATACGAATTATCACAGCAATGTGATGGAATCAGACAACAATTGTAAAAGTGGATAAAACTGAAGCATTTTCACTTCTGGGCAGTGGCATGTTAGAACAATTAAACACAGCCTTTTAATGTATGGTCCAAATGAGTAAAGAAGTTAGAAATTTTCTGAAAAGATATTACTAATAGGTTTAGTGGATTAATAAACTAAAGCTATGCTTACCTCTCATGGGCATGCCACCGCGGCCACCTCCTCTGTCTCCTCTCTGTCCAAAGTCTCCTCTACCACGGCCGCCACGACCTCTCATGTTGCCAGGACCTCCTCTGTTATTGAAACCACCTCCTGATAATAAAAAATAAAAGCTCCTTATTCTATCTCGGGGAACTGGATCTGTTCTGACATATTGCATGGGAGTGTATTGTGCATTATCCCCCTGCCTAATCAGGCCTTAACCAACCCAGCTTTGTTTCCACTTTTCTGTGGGTGTGGACAGGTTTGATGCCTCTGACATTGTAAAATTTATTTGTACCAGAATGTGTTCCACAGTCTCTTCTTCTTGGAAGTATTCACAATACAGGCTACTGTCTATGGCCTCAAAGATGATGGTTCAGTTCACATAGTGCCTGCTTATGATCCCCTATGATACCTATAAGCTCTTTCATATGCGGCCTTCACACTAAAGACACAATGATAAATATCTCAGAATATATTTGAGGTTAGGAGGGTAATTTTGGAAACGAACCTTTTTTTACATATCTATAACTTAGCACCTTAAGATATTCAATTACTTACTTTGAGGTGGTGGTGGCCTTGATTCAATGGTGGGTACCGGATGAGGGCCAGGGCCCTGTGGGCCGGGCGCGAAGCGGCCGCCGCGGTCGCCGCCGCCTCCGCGCATAGGTGCACCGCGGAATCCACGCGGCCCACCACGCGGAGGTCCTCTCATCGGCATTCCGCGGCCTCTCATTCCACCGGGACCACCACTGCACAAACATAGTGAATGTCAAGATATTGTATGGTATTCGCTTCTTTTATACATCCTACTTCCTATTCCTAACATAACCTAAAATGGCAAAAACTGACATGGCGCGTAAGTTCTGTCTACGCCTCATCGACGTAATGTGATAGAGCCAGAGATCACTCCTAGCGTATATAAGTATAATAAAATTGACCTTTATAGTGAATTGTTGTCATGGTAGATATACAAAGCCATAATTACCGTCCACGCATATCGAATCCACCTCTTCCTCTCATTCCTGGCGGTCCACCGCGTCCACCTCCACGAAAGCCGCGATGGGGTGGTCCATCCATGATCAGGCTACAGCCGATTTATTTGTGGTAAATATTCCCCAACTATTAATAATTAAGGACATACAAAGCAACACCACAAAACGACCGACTCTGCGGTTTCCGCAGAAAGAAAATCTAATCTAAGCTACTACGGCAATTTCCAAGCAAGACAAAAGACAGAGACAGACAGACCACCAAAGACAACGCACGCCACGCTGTTTTTTCTTTTCATGTGTTGCCATGCCAGCTTTCGTTTCTTGCTAAATTTTCGAAGGCTGCCATGCCATGCCATACAAGCCAACGTCGTCGGTCGGTGATCGGTGATTATTCCAATATTACTTTTTCTTTCTACGAATGTCGCCTTTAATCGTTGCTATTTTATAACACCTTTTTGACATATAACGCAAATTGACACGAGCTATAATAATTTATTAATTACAAGTAGGATGAACAACTTAGTTAACAGTGCCTTATAGCCTAGGTTTGTCGAAGCACTTTTAGTTTTTACTTAATTTACATACAATACATTGAAATGATGATACGCGTAGTTAGTAGTGCTGTAACGTCCGTCCGTTGCGATTATGTGCTATTAAATAGCGTGGTAGCCTTGCTTATCTATGTCTATCAATGTCTATGTGGCGATCGTAAAAAGAGTATAGAAAAGTTAGTGGGACCACATTTTGTAGATTTTAACTATTTTAGTAGATCTTCATGTATGATTAAATAAAATAAATGTTTTAAGTGAAAAAAGGATTTATGACGTATATTATTTAAAAATTAAACATTTCCTCTTTATAATATTAGTATAGATTATTTTCTAATAACCAATACCAAGCCGCGAGCGAAATATTATAATATGTAGTTCAAAATAGGCTTAGCAAATTGGCATAGTACTATGGTGCGCGAGTGTACCCATGCGCAAACACACTTCCACTTTCTTCCAGCCATAGATTTAGTAAATTCCAGATGGAGTCCTACGGAATCACAAGTCAACAACAGCAATGGCGGACTTGTCATAAGTGAGAGATGCCAACTGATGAAAAAAAATGCCGATAATTTTCATAAAATTTTCTACAAATCACAGATCACATATCAAGCAGGTAGCTATTCTTTTTTTTTTAAAGTAGCGTAATGCTTTAGTCAAATAAATGTTATAGTTTTTATAAGACCTACTTACTACGTAACATACCTATGATTATAATTATCAGAACAGATCCCCTGGTACTGTCCACGATCCTATCCAGCCATGGTTGTCTGGTAGAGATCGCTCTTGAGCGATAAGACCGCCAATAGTATCTAGTTTTTTTTAAGTTTCTATTTTACATTGTTATTTTATACTAACCACCCAAAGAGGCGACGTGGAAGGCCCAGGATGAGATGGCGCAACGAGCTCGAGGTACATTTTCCATCATGGCCTATTGCAGCGTTGGATCGCGAGGAGTGGAAGGAGAAAAGGGAGGCCTTAGCCCAGCAGTGGGACAATAACGGCTTAAAATAATAATAATTATTTTATAGTAAGGTGTGCTATAAAGAATTATCTATCTATAATTATTTTACTTCCGAACGACTGGCACCTCGCCGCCGTTAAAGTTGGGACTGACTGCAAAACGGCCGCCCTGCAGCCTACAAGGGAATGGGCTGGATGGCGGGGGAGCGCTGACGCCGTGCGTGGTCACCAGTTTGCGGCGTGCCTCAGTCTTGTATGCTAATAAGAATAATACGGCAATTTTATATATAAAAGTTATAATTGTTTCCATAATTCATTCTAGTTTAGCAAAGTGGTGGAACCGAATATTTATATATTTTTCTGAGATATATTTTATAAGACGTAGCTTATGTTCATTTCCAGCAAATGCGTGCTCAAATTCTAAATTTTAAATTTTTTTTTCATTTGCTATGAATTTTTCTAAAATGTTGATTTGCATTATCCTGTGTATTCGGTCTAGTGTCATATCTTCTTTTATAAGCTTTCGTACTACGATTTCACAGACAAAGCAAATGTCGTAAACATCTTTGGACGGATACTGTAGTCCTCCCCTTGTTTTTAAATTTATTAATCTATGAAAATCTTCCCAGTTTTCTGTACACAACCGCCCAATGCATTTGAGATACCTAATTTTTTTTTCGCATAGTGGGAGATGCTCCCTGCCAGGTAACCAATCAATTAACCTTCGATAGTCGTTGAATTCTTCAGTTGTTAAGTCGTCTAGCTAAATCATCATCTTCTTGGGTAATTTCATTCATAAACTTTAATGACTCGCAACAATCATCATCACATATTTCTTCATATCGGTAGGCCTCGATCGTTGAGTTAATTATTTGAACGGCTGATGTACAATTGAGTATGGATATTTGTTACAAAGGAATACAGTTCCCTGTTGTCAAGCATCTGGAAAAAAGATTTATTATTTTTATACGGTTATCATTAAAGCCACCTTGCATTATGATGCATGAAAAGAACATTTCTAGGTGATCTTGACTTAATTTGTACGTCGGTAAGTAAATTATTTTTTTATCCTCTTCAATCAGATTTTTGTACATGTGCCTCTTACACCGGCAAGATTTGTGTTTTTGTTGTGTTTTTTGTGTTGATAGTTATTTGCGTTGAATCGAAGAAATAAGTGGAAGTAATAAGAAATTTACCTGTGAAATGTGATTCCGGGTTTTTTATTTCCTGAACTAGTGTGATTTCGGCAACATCTCACCACACAAGAAGGCATTTTTTATTTTTCGATCTCAATTAGAACAGAGTCACTCTGTTGGTGTATGAAGTGGTCTATCAATAGACAATGTCAAAATTTGGTACATCAGTGAGTCCTT
Source organism: Eupithecia abbreviata (assembly GCA_943735965.1). Taxonomy (NCBI): domain Eukaryota; kingdom Metazoa; phylum Arthropoda; class Insecta; order Lepidoptera; family Geometridae; genus Eupithecia; species Eupithecia abbreviata. The sequence goes on from OX030976.1 coordinate 7,495,248, forward strand.
CGTTCCTCGGTTGACTGAGACTCGATCCGGAGATTTTTTTCATTCATGCTTCCAGCGTTAGTATCCCTGAGTAGTCTGTGCTTCCAGCATTCTTTTTACGTTACCTAAGCTATATAAAAACTGATTTTTGAAGGAAATACATAATGGCGGATTTAAAAAAATCTACCTGGCAACGCTGTAGAGAGAGAAGTCTACTAGATTGACAGATATAGTCGAATCGAAAGAGTTAAAGTTATATTGCTTGCTGTTATCTCAGACTCAGAGAGAAAACAATTTAGGTACCTACCTATTACGATTTTTATGGAAATAAATGAGAATACATACATTCAATAACTACGTAAAACAAATATACAAACACCTTAGTATCAAATATTAGTTTTTCTTATGATATTCGACTAAAGAAGATCAAGACGGAACCAACAAAAATGCAAGATCAAAAAAAAGTTCTGAAGTACTTGGTGTCTGTAGAAAAGCTTGCTGGAGAAATACTTTCAGATAGACGTGAAATAATAATGTTGGATAAAAGAAGAAACCAAAATCGCGAAGCTCTACGAGATATTTCTAAGTCTCAACAACAAAAATGCTGGGTGACTGTTGGTTCTGTAATTGTAAAACATAGTGTTGATTCAGCAAAATCTTTGTTGGATGCTGATCAAAAGCAATTAAACATTGACATAAATAAGTTACGCTGTGATTTGAAAGTTAAAGTCAATAACTTGCGGGATTTAGAAATGCAACCACCTGTTCCTGGTTTGATGCTTGTGCCCATGTCCCAAAAAGAAACTGAAGGATTATCAAGAGCTGGTTTATTTCCATCCTAAAAAAAATACCCATACTGAAGGAAAGGTTCATGATTAGGTTCCTTAGGAAGCATGTTGTTATCAAGGCAGTGCGAGGCTAAGTCTTTGCACTTGAAAGAGTACCAATACTAACAGAAAGCAGAACCAAAAAATAAATCTACATGAAGCATTGGATATCCACATAAGGACCACCCTCTGGCTGGAATGCTCACTAAGTAAAATTATGTGTATGTGGTGCTTGAAATACTTTTGCACTACTTTCAATTTATTCCTCTTACTTTTAAACCTTTGTATGCAATAGTTGTTTCTAATATGGTGGTTTTCTGCAATATCAAAACAAAAGTATATTTTTTTAAATGTTTATTAGGCTAAGGTTTCTTCAAATAAAAAGTCATCAAATATATATTTTCAATATGCACAGTTACACCTTTATACATGTAAATAATATAGTACATAACAAATAAATAATAAATAGTACCAATTTTTTGGATTTATCCATTAATAAAAATTGTAAATTGTGTGAATAATTATGATACAAATGACTTGACTAAATGCCGATTTGGTGAATTTCGACTAACAAAATAATCAAAGAATAAAATTTCACATTTATATCTCGAATAAATGAATTTATGAGAGACAAGAATGTAAATCTGTCAGGCATGGCATCAAAACATTATTGTAACCAATTAATAATCATCTCCCAACTATCTTAACATTATAATCAATATAATATGGCATAATATGAATGAATAATGTAGTTTCATTTCAATTACATTTCTTATAGAAATAAACATTGCAACATAATATAAAACTAAGCATATTAACTTACTTATGATTAATTGTCAATATCAAAACATTTATCCTAAAGGTTATTGCTTAATTAGGTATAGTTATTTTTATGATTTTTAATAGCTTGTATTGTAACTCAGTACAAAATGCCACAATTACTATTAAATTAGGGTCCTCAAATACAAACTTGAATTATTATTTTGTGGATTGTCTTTTGAGCATATAATACAATCTGTTAGTATCACAAGTCTTTGAATTTCGAATGGCCAAAGCACATGTTTTGTATTATTTATTGACTATACTACTGGCATTAACTTGTACAATACGAGCTTTTACAGTTGGCTGTACTAAGATGTAGCAGAAAACGAAATCATGCTGTCGCTTTATACCTAAGCCGCTTAAAGTTACATAATCAACCAATAATATGAGTAAGGTAGTAAAAGTAAAGTGAACAACATCTTGGTGCAGCCAACTGTATTTGCGTAGAGGACGCCAGGCGTGTCACGTATCACGCTTACAGGCGGGATGACGCCTCTCACTGCGCCAGGCACTACCAGTTGGCCATACCAGGCTTGTTCAGAGTCATGAAGTATATCTGACATGAGGACCCTCCCTTTGCCGATGAAAAGAATACTTTGTCATTGCGCTCACATAAAAATTTAAGCCGTTGTGCTTTCTTGTGCATAAACACGCCGTCAAGGTGTCCACTTTCCACAGAGCGAATTTCGATAGCTTTGTTGCCCCATCCCATGATTTGTCCTGTTCCTATGTACGCTACCGATGTTGGCATTTCGCCCCACTGGAACAAGATAAGAATTTAAGTTATAAAAGAAGAAATCGACACCTTAAGAACCAAGACATGGATTTGCTTTGTTTGTGTATTAACTGTTGAAGATGTTAAAATATGTTCGTTAAGATTTTAACTTACCTGAAGAACTATGTTTTTACTGACGCGTCCATAAGTGTTGACATATACTCCTTCATTGTCATAACATAATAATAGCTGGACACCATTTGAGTTTGGAAGTGGTACAATGCAATGTGGAATAATTGCGCCCTGTAACAAGAGACAACAATAAATAAGTTTGTAAAAAGGTAGAGCTAAAAACTATCACTGTAAAGTCATGTAAATTTGAAAGGAAAATGTCATGCGTCTTAGATCATATGAGAGATTCAATCCCATTCGTTATCTACTACTACGTAAGTAACTTATATTAAAATCTAGTTTCTGCCCGTGGTTTGGCACGCATTATTTCTATATAATGGGAACACCTTCATGGGATTGAAAGCTTAGCGTGGAAGTAACGAACATTACCATCCATTTAAAGTTTCGCATTTATAAGTGTGATGGGACAAGTCATAGATGGTATTCTGAGGAACATAGGCTACTTTTTATTTTATACAGGCAAAATGTCTGAAGCCGCGAGCTGCAGCTAGTTTGTTCATTAATTTAGATAGGTACTTACATGCTTTGGAATATAAATATCATAAACACTGGCAGTGTCAAGATCAACAGCGTGGAATCCATCCGCTGATCCATAGATAACTTTCAGTCTTGTGCCTTCTTCAATCGTTAGATCCACTAATAATGGCCTGTAAATAAGGAAAACATATTTTTTGACTTCACTTTCTTGTGTTCTTGGGGACATCATGCCATAATGTCCCTTAAAAAGAGCTAAAAATGGGAAATATTTAAAATGAGATAAGAAGTTAGGCCTTAGCAGTATAGGAGACACAAGTATCAGTTGGGTCTTCAAAAACAATAATCTCACCTATGTTGTAATTCACCAAAGTTCTTGAAAGCCATGAACTTGTGATATGGTTTGGGCGCCCACGCGTAGATTTCAATGGAGTCTTTGAGCGCGATAACAAGGAACTTTATTCGCTCGTATTTCACGATGCGGAAATGCACGGCTCCCTGTAGCTCACCCACGTTTATCCAACCATTTCTTCGCTCGGCTTGCTGAAAAGTTAGAAAAGATTTTTAAATGAGTCACACGGTCTAACCAACACCCTGTATTAATTATATTAATGGCCGAGGGAGCGCCACAGGAATTTTAGAAATTATTTTGTTATTTCGCTTTTTCAGCTTTTTATGAACAGCTGAACGAATCCCAATGAAATTTGGTAAGGAGATAGATAGTATCCCGTGGACAGTCACAGGCAATTTTTTATCTAGGAAAAGTATTCGCGAAGCCGCGGACGGAAACTAGTTTCACTATAACTTACATCGCTAAGTCCATCAGTCCGTAGAATCTTAGATTTAAGCCAGCTAAGATAGTACACGCGCACACGATTTTTCTTCCCAGAAACCGTCACAAGTATGTTCTGACCCTCCAACACTTCCATCTGCTGGAAGCGACGTCTTGAGATCAATTGATAAACCTTTCCCTGTCCGGAACGATCAAGCAGCATCAAGCCGTTTTCGGTGCCGATAAGCAAGTTCACCCCTAAAACAAAGGAAAACCATACATCATATTAAGCATCATATCATTTTTCCTACCCAAATATCGACCGAGATAAGTGGAAGAAAGGGAGCCTTTGTGTGTGAAACGATAAGAAGATTCCGTTCTTACCCCATAAAGCCGCGCACAAGATCTCAGAGTTGAATCTCTTCTTGTATTTGCGTATCTCCGGCGTATCAGAAGAGATATCATGTCCGGTGGGCGTGACGTTAACGTTGACGTGGCTCTCGCGACGCGACGCATTCCCGCCGGAGCCGCCCGTGCCGCCACCGCTGCCCGTGGACCCGGCTCCGAAACCGAACGTCAGGAACGAACGCTGCTTCTGTTGTAACGGGAGGAACTGATGTTGCGAACCCACGGACGAGTTGGACGGGGAGTGTTGCAAGGGATGCAAAGGCGATGCGCTCGCCACGAAGGATTTAGAAGGAGTCGATTGGACAGAGGAAGGCTGAGGGACGTGGTGATGGTGGGAGAGTGGCGTGCCGCCGGCAATTGCTTGCCTGTACTGTAAAAGAAAAAACAATATCAAAATTTTTTGAACATTGTAAAGATTTGTAAAAATAAAATGCCTGATCATATATATGAATCGGTGATCGGTTAGTCAAGTCCATCTCCCAGTGATTAGTCATTCCAAATACATTGGAAAGTTATTTGCTTGATGGCGATTATCTACATGGAAGTTACTTCATTCGTGTGTGC